>CM062288.1:249252718-249865170 GCA_031216915.1 Pictodentalium vernedei | reverse complement strand
TTTGTCATAACTTTTGGTGCCCCCTTACACCTCCACCCCCACACACTTTTTTAAACCTGACGATGACCTCCGCCATAAAAAAAGTACTCCTAGTGGACCCATTTTGAACACATAACCTCCCCTCTCGAGTGATGCATTGCAAAGTCTCTGACGGAACTTTTATTTATTTAACTCAAGGGGATGTAAATCTACCAGGTGCACAGTCAGGGGATGGGGGGGGGGGGGGGGGGGGGGGGGGTCTTGTATAGAGTCAATGTTTTGTGATGGGGGGAACAACAACACTGAATTTTACTGGTTATCCGACCCACCCCCTCCGCCGGTCTTCTACACATGATATTGTAGACTCTAGGCTACGTGCCTGAAAAAGACTTCGGATTTGGACCAGGTTCGTGACGCGAACCACCAACATTAGCATTGTTGATGCAGTGCTTGACTGTGCATGTTCATAATTCATAATTGCCATAATTTGCCTACAGTACACACTGAGGTGTCTGGGATTAGAAGAGGGGGTAAGTATTGGTTGATTACGACAAAAAACACTCACGTAGTGGAGTTTCCACTCACATAGTGTGCTCAGGTTCTGTGAAAAAAAGCTTACAGCACACTGGAGACATACTTCAACTTGAACGACTCCAGAATTCGTTTCAAAGCCTCTAGACCAAAATACTAAGTTATGTTACTTTAATTTAATCCGGTGGGGCGAACTGTGCAGAGTGAAAAGCATTCAAATAAAATGCCTGACTCCTCATACACGTGTTGTTTGAAAGTTGTGAAAAAATAATGCCCTCATATTTAAAAAACACACTTTCTGGCGTGTTCTTTCAAATGATATTGATGAATAAATAGTCAAAATGTTCGATCACTGTTTTTCTTCCATTCAAATGTGCTTTTCTTTAACCATTTAACTCAGAAATGCATGACGCGATCAGAAAAATATCGATTCACCCCAAAACAGCCAACTTTGTGGTGAGAGAACGTACAACTGTAAAATTGGCTTTTGACTGATTTCTGATGTTGGGTAAATAACTTCTGTTTGAAGTAATTTGGATATCGCCGATGGACATGGCCGCCTCTTTGTTTATAGAAATTGACCAGTCCATGGCGGCTGTACTGTACATGGTAAATAGTGATTTGTATTCAAATCTCTGTGTAATAGCAGCAAAATTAAGTTTGCCTGTGTCATCTGTGGCATTTGAGAGACTTTTTAGCATCACTGGGAAGATACATGCATTCAGACCTGATAGATGAAGACTCAATGATGATACTTTTCAGGAAGATGATGATACAGGATGAACACCGTGGGCTGGTCACTTTCCACAGGGTTGGGCAATATTTCCACGGACGCAATAATATTAGATTCCAAACACTCATTATAGGCATAATCATCAAAAATTTAATAAATGAAGCACCGGGTACAACCCGGGTGCTTCATTAATTGAAATTTTGCTGGAGATGATATTTATTACATGGTGAATGCATGCCCATGTGTGGATTACGACCAGTCCACGGCGACTGTACTGTAGTCGGATGCAATGGACATACTGAGTAGTGTGTATCATTTGTTATTATTTGTCTTATCATTTTTGTGCCATTTGTTATTGTTATTTGTGTTGTGATGTTATTAAATAAAGTATCAAAGTAAAATATCTTGTTCTCCCTTAAATCCAAAAGTAATTCTAAGTAATTGAAAAGTAACAAGAGCTGGACTTTCGTAGGTGTACCGCCTAGGCCTAGTGTGGGCATACCTATGACCAACAAATATTATTTATGAATATTCTCGTATGGACTGACGGACGGATGCACAGATGGACGGACGCAATCCAGTATACCCCCCCCCCCCTCCCGTCTTCAACAATTTCCAAGTCAAAAGGTATGGTAAATTGTTTGGTGTTTGGAAGTTTTATGCAATGAGGCAGAAGCCTTTGTCATAGGCAAACTGCATGCCATATTTCACTAAAATCTGATAACCCATACCTGAGATACAGGCTGAACATACAAATAATGTCTATTTCCTATAATTTCCAAGTCAAAAAAGGGGGGGGATAACTCTAAAAAGGAGAATGTGAGAAATATCGTTGAATCCTTTTTTTAAAGCTTATATCATAAGCAGTGTTCATGGCAAATTTCATTACAATAGAACATTCGATACCCGAGATACAGGCTGAACAGACAAAATTTGGTTCGGACGGACACAATTCTCAGTGAACAAGTTATAAAAAAAATAATAATAAAAAAAAAAATAACTAGTGCGGGCATACCTATGACCAACAAATATTATGAAAAATAATAATTTACTTAAGTTATGAATATTCTCGGACGGACTCACACACGGATGCACAGATGGATGGATGGATGGACAGACAGATGGACGGACGCATGTAATCCAGTATACCCCTATTTTCTTCGAAAGTGGGGGTATAATTAATTACATTTGTCATGTAATTGCAATTGTTACTAACTACTTTCATACAATGGTGTAATTGTAATTGAAAAATTCTAAAGTGATTGTTAATTTTAAAGTTACTTTTGTCATGTAATTGACCCATCCCTGGTAATATCTACCCTAATAACGTGTCAACATACACAATGTACATGTAGGCATGTATCATGCAATCTGCTTGGTTTTAGGGATTTAGTGGCCTACCAGCACTGGAACAGTGCCATTAGTCCACTAATTATGTAAAATCACTCAGACTCAGGCCAGCTGTTTTCAAAATTTTGTATAACCCATTTATCGTTCACCTGGTCTGAACTTTGGTAACTTATCGTTCGTTCCCCTGTACTTGACTCAGGTAACCCATTAGGTAACCTAAATATACATTGCATTGCAGCTACAATGTATTGCTCCTTTGGGAAATATCCTGATGAATAAAGATGAATCCTTAAGAACAATAATGAGGATGTAGGGCTGCACGATATTCAGAACTGAATACCGGTATCGGTATTCAAAAAAATACCGCGGTATACCGGTATGTCGAAAACTGTTCAGATATATGAACATAAGAACCACAATCGAGACTCGAGGCATCACAGTCGGAACGAATTAGCATGCCTTGGTGATGTGGTTCGAAAAACCTTTACCCAACGCAGACGATATCAAAATTTATTATTTTCAAAATTAGTTTATCAGATTTTCCCCAAAGATTTCAACAAAACTATATCATGTGACCCCTCATTGGAACGAGCTCAATGTGCTCGTTCCAATGAGGGATCACATGATATAGTTTTGTTGAAATTTTTGAAAATTATTTTTTCAACTGCCGAATTTGTACATTACGAGCAGACGATTCCTTGGATAAAGGAATAATATTATTCATTCAGAGCTACGGTTAAAAAACTCAAGACATCTTGAAAATTAAATTGTGGGTAAATAAATAATAATGATAACCGATATTTTTGTAATTACACCGGTATTCAGTCGATATTGGTTTGAATACCGGTATATATCGGTTTATTGATATACCGTGCAGCCCTGTGAGGATGTGTTGCAGCAATTCAGATACAAATTAGTTTCAATTATAGCCTAAACTTGGCATGGGGTAGCATGCTGCAGAAGAGTATGGAATCCATAATCACTAGTTGTGGCAGAGACATGAATTATTGCCATTTCCTGATTTTGTACCTATGCTACATCGTAAGATGAATCAACAGTTTAAAAGGTGTTTGCATCTGCCTGAAGTATAGCTGTTCTGTTAGCCAAATAATTGGCAAACAGAGAAGCTACATGTATACTTCACACAGATGCAAACACCTGAGCAGCTGCCAGCTGATGACTGGTTGATTCTCAACATCATTCCACCTTTCATTCATACTGTATCATTCAACTTGGAGAACGTTTCGCGTAACCAGACGATAATTTCAGTAGTGATGAACCGATAATCGGAATCGGCAATCGGAATCGGCAATCGGAACCGGCCGGTTATGGGGCATCGGTCGATTATGACAACCAGCAGTTTCCGGTTATTCTATATTTAACACTGACTATTAAAAATCCCTTTGCTATCTGGCCATTTCAATAAAGTTTCCCCATTAAAAACGTGTGTAGTGCATAGCAGAAAATTTTGGGATTTGCAGAGCAGAGATATTATGGAATTTGCCAACGGCAATTGGTACGAGATCGCCACATTTTCCGAAGATTGTAGAATTCATGTAATCATTAGAGAAACACATCAAGGGAGATAACACATTGAAAAAAGAACATTGAATAATACATTCTGACAAACGTGTAAACCATGTGTCATACGACTTCACAACACACATTAACATCAAAATTATCATTCATTTAAGACACAAAGTATGTGTGCGCAGTATATTCCTGTTTAATACAGACCAAGTGTATTGTATCCGAACACAAACCGTATGAACACAATTTACCAGAATAAAACACAATCTTCATGAGAACAATAACGTGTGATTGTATCGTTAATAACAATCTTTTTCCCACACCCCCAACCAAAATGCAAATATTATTTTGGCAAATATTGCCAGCACTAAATATGCATACTCTGAGAACTTATGTGGTATTAAGCTTTCGTAATTGATGATTTATCAACGAAATTCTGCAGTATAAGAGGCACCAAGCTTTTCTTCAGTGTCCTACTTCAGCCATCGGAATCGGCATCAGAATCGTGAGAGAAATAACTGGTAATCGGTTGATAGAAAGTTTTGACAATCGGTTCATCACTAAATTTCAGGCCTTCATATTCATTTCTCTTTGGCACACCGTTTTGCCCTAATTTGGGCACATTAAAACAAGAAATAACAGCCTTATCCTGTTATGTTTTATGCCATGCCTGAGTTTCTATGGTCATATTATGATAGAAATTATTCTCAAATGTAGAAAAGGCACAAAGAATTTATACATTTTTCTTGATGTCTTCACACCTCCTCTAAGAATTTATACATTTTTCTTGATGTCTTCACACCTTCTCTAATTTGGGCACAACTGTAAAGGGAACAAAACTGAGGTAATCTAAAGGCCCAAATTTGGAACGGCCTGTTTTTCATTTTAGGTAACCTCCACTTGACCCAAACAGCCATTTGCCTCAAATTGACAGGCCTAAGACTGCTTCTTACATGGACATTTGTAGGAACATTTTTACATGATTTTGGAGGAAAACATCCTGGAACTTCTACCTACACTTCAGCTCTGAACTTTCAAAGTCGCTATGCAGCCCTTGTAACTCGAATACATTCTTGTATGTTGCAGTGTGCAATTTTTTTGAAAATTGTAAAATGGGGTACTGTGAACCAGGCCTGAAAATAAGCAGTCTGACATTTACAAAATGAGGTCCCCAGAAGGTGAATTTGACAGTGTTATCCCATACAGTGGGCCAATTTATCCTCTGGGTACCTCTTTCTGTTTAGTTTTGAGACTCTGATTCAGATTGAGGTTCACAGAGGGTAAATTTTAAGCTAAGCAGTGTAGCATCACTAAATTCACCCTCTGGGGACCTCATTTTGCAGATGACAGTCTGCTTATTTTCTGGCTTGCTGTAAACAGGAGGTTTCAACATATAGATGACTTAGATGTGAGTCTTCCATGGAAGACGTGTGTCGCCTGGCGTTTCAGACAGAATTCTAAGTGGAAAAGAGGCATAACTCTAGAAAAAATACAGCGGATCAAAAAATAAAAAAGGAGGTGCACAATGCTATGATGTGATAAAGAATCACTGAAAGTTTCATCAAAATCCATTCATAGGTTAAAGAGGAGTGGCGGATAAGAGAAGCCTGGCGTTTCAGACAGAATTCTAAGTGGAAAAGGGGCATAACTCTGAAAAAAATACAGCGGATCAAAAAATAAAAAAGGAGGTCACAATGCCATGATGTGATAAAGAATCACTGAAAGTTTCATCAAAATCCATTCATAGGTTAAAGAGGAGTGGCGGATAAGAGAAGCCTGGCGTTTCAGACAGAATTCTAAGTGGAAAAGGGGCATAACTCTGGAAAATATACAGCGGATCAAAAAATAAAATAGGAGGTGCACAATGCTATGATGTGATAAAGAATCACTAAAAGTTTCATCAAAATCAATTCATAGGTTAAAGAGGAGTGGCGGATAAGAGAAGCCTGGCGTTTCAGACAGAATTCTAAGTGGAAAAGGGGCATAACTCTGGAAAAAATACAGCGGATCAAAAAATAAAATAGGAGGTGCACAATGCCATGATGTGATAAAGAATCACTGAAAGTTTCATCAAAATCCATTCATAGGTTAAAGAGGAGTGGCGGATAAGAGAAGCCTGGCGTTTCAGACAGAATTCTAAGTGGAAAAGGGGCATAACTCTGGAAAAAATACAGCAGATCAAAAAATAAAATAGGAGGTACACAATGCCATGATGTGATAAAGAAGCACTGAAAGTTTCATCAAAATCTATTCAGAGGTTAAAGAGGAGTGGCGGATAAGAGAAGCCTGGCGTTTCAGACAGAATTCTAAGTGGAAAAGGGGCATAACTCTGGAAAAAATACAGCAGATCAAAAAATAAAATAGGAGGTGCACAATGCCATGATGTGATAAAGAATCACTGAAATTTTCATCAAAATCCATTTATAGGTTAAAGAGGAGTGGCGGATAAGAGAAAGTGTGACGCGGACGGCACACGCGACGACGCAAACGACACAAGACGACAAAAGTAATCCCTATATGTCGCTCCCCACTTCGTGGGGCGGCGACACAAAAAACAACATTTTGATTTCCACAATTTTGTTGATTGATCAACAGCGTAAAATGTGGAGAAAGTTGACTTTCCTTTTGGATGGATTTTAAAATCATTACTGGCAATGCACACTTAACACGGCAGTTATGAAATCAGAAATCTGCCCAGCAAATGCAGGTGAGATAGAGCAGGTCAGCCTCGAATGTCTGGCTCAGAAAGTTGCATAACCTCTATAATCAATGCCACAATTTTGGCATGCCTTCTTTTATTTCGTCAAGAATCCCTGGAATGATGCCAAATTTAGATAATTAGTCGGTTATTGTCTTAAAACTAATAAACATGAAAATTTGTTTAAACAAGGGGATGCATAAGAGTTGTAGGGGCTGTGGTATTTATTTATACCCATATTATATTCATATACATGTATACACAAGCATTCCTTCGGTCCAGCTCAAAGCTTGTCACTGTGCACACTGGTCCACGACAATTTTTGACAAAACATACCCACAATGAATCACCCCGGAGAAAAGCTCCACACCCAATCCCTTTCAAAAGTACCAAGTGCCACAAAATCCCTTTCACTGAAAAAGACAGTTATGATTATTCACTGATTCATACATAAAAAATCTAATATCAAGTTATGGTAAGTTCTGTTTATCAAAAAAAAAATCTAAAATCAAGTTATGTTAAGTTCTGTTTATCAAAAAATTCTAATATCAAGTTACATGAACATGTATGTTAAGTTCTGTTTATCTTCATTTTGTGCAAGAATACAACTGTGGTTCAACAACATATTTAACCCTCTGCACAGGAGTGCTGTGGCTATGAACAATTGTACACCATACTAGTGATATTTCTATTCTCCTCAAATTTTGTACCCTGCTTGGACTATTTTTTTTCAACTCAGTTGTCCATTAACCAAAAATGTGCTGGTCAGCAGATGTACTGAAAAACGATTTTGTTAGCGTTGGTATTTGTATAGGAGAGATTTTATCGTTGATGTGGGATTATGCTGTGGGGTCCCGAGAAGATTCGGACTGGGAAGATTTGGCCTCTGACAAAGAACAACACAGTCACAAAGGTTCAACATATTTATTTTTTACGTCAGCATCCTTCTTATTTTTCATATCAAACAACAAGCATCATTCTTCAGGCTTGGCAATTTCAGGAGAGCGATTTTTTAGCTCTCCTTACTGCCCTCCTGAAAGAATTAAGGAGAGCGAAAAATTGCCCTCCTAAATAATTTGGTCTGAGATGATTGAGATTACATGTATTATGCTCACATTAAATTTTTGTTGTAAAGCAAAAATGTAATTTATCTTCGAAGACACATAACATCACGTAATTTCATTTTGAAAGTGGTTTAGTGGTAAAGGGTAATGGCTGCAACCTTACCCAAACACAGTTGCAATCATTTGAAGCAAAATGAGTCACAGCAATATTTTTTTTCTGTCAGTTTCAAGTTCAACAACTGACATCACAGTTTGAGGGGTAATTATTCAAGGAATATTGACACTATAATATACTACCATTACTACTATCCTGTCACTTGAAGCACTTGCACCAGGATGTGACTGTAGATTCAAGCAGACCTGTTGTCCAAGAAAGTCATATGCCTACCACTACCACCTTCAACCCCCTTGGGGGGATTGAAGGTGGTAGTGGTAGGCATATGACTTTCTTGGACAACAGGTCTGGGTACACACACAGGTCTTGTCAAGTGTGTGTTCGGTTGTTGAGTGAGACATCTAGATGTCTAAGAGATTTCGCTTTACCTTAGTAAAGTTAATAAAATCACTGATGTAGTCTGTTGGTTTCAGTTACAATGAGTTCGTTCAACTGGATACTCAAAATGCTGTGTAAAGCTAATTGCTCTCCTAAGCTGATTGAGGAGAGCGATTTTTTGCCCTCCTGCATTTTTCAGAATGCCAGGCCTGATTCTTTAAATACAGAATTACGATTACATGATTGATACAATATGGTCACAATGGTTCAACATATTTTTGTAAGGGTTGTCGCGACTTATCAATTTTCATCGTCAAAAAATTGCCAGCATTAATCAAAGTTAGTCATTTCCCATACATGTAAATTGAATAAACAATCTTGGATATGCATGTACTTACTAAACACATTTAAGACTGACAATGTTTGAATGTGCAGACTTCTGTGTCGAGATAAAATGGAAACACCAAAATATCTGTGACTGATCCAGAGAATAAAATCTCGAAGCTTGAGATAACCTATTTATCGTTCATCTGGATATAATAAAGAAAACCGATTCAAGTACAGCCATCATGGATGGGTCAAAATCGATGGGTGAACATTTTTACATGGGTAAGCCTTTACAATGGTGGGTTTTTGTTTTTTTTGCGAAATTAGGCAACTTTTTCTCGCTTCTTTGGGTTTTTTTCCGTTTTAAAACACTTTTCCAACAAATTAATCGAAAAATATTTAATTCCAGGGCAAGAAATTTAATAAAACATGCATTTTATTAACACACTGAGTGTAGCCTTTTTGAATGGAGTCGTCAGCTCAATTTCGTTTCAGTGTCAGCGCCCTCTATGTGTCTTCTTCAAAGTGAGGGAGGCATCAATGTACATGCAACAAGATTTAAGACGACATCAAAATAGAGTCAGTAGCAGAGGGGCTAGGGTTAGGATATGCAATGGTGACTTCGAGTCGACTGATTTTCAATGGCACAATAAAATAGTGTAATTCTTAATAAAATATGAATATTTTCATCAAAAAAGTATGTGCTTTTGTTGGAAAAGTGTTTTAAAACGGAAAAAAAACAAAAAGAAGCGAGAAAAAATAGCCTAATTTCGCAAAACCCCCCAACCCGCTATTGTAAAAGATTACCTTTACATGCATATAATTCAGCAGGGTTTCCGCTATGGGAAAATTGTGGGCTCGGTAGTTTAAATAATTTATTTATTTATTGGTGTTTAAGGTCACATATTTCTGCACAATGGCTAACCATGACCGTGACAGTTTTACGGGTGGAGGAAGCCGGAGTACCCGGAGAGAACGACTGAGCAACAAGGAGCAACTGTCAGCTCCCCAACATACCAACTCCACACAAGCAGGGTTAGCATTGGTTGAAGATAGGTGCACCATCGTCGTGCAGTACGCCTTAGTACACAATGTCACCGTGCCCCCACGTGGGCACTGGGGGTGAAGTGTCTTGCCCAAGGACACAACGCAGTTTCCGCAGGTGGGATTCGAACCGAGGACCTCTCGGCTTGCAGCCTGCACCTCTACCAACTGAGCCACACACCCCCCCCCCCCCCCCCCCCCCAGTAGTTTAAAGATAGTGAAACTCAGACACCGAAGGCACATGCCGAAGACACGTTCACCTAAAGGAGGGTCTGGGGTGGTTCTCCAAAGACACGTGCGTATAGAGGGGGATTCCCCCCTACCCCGCCCTCCCCAGGAAAATTTTGATTTGTAGGTGCTCTCTTGGGACTTTCTGGCCGCTAAAATGCTGAATAATTGAAGTGGAAAATATGTATTTTTTCCTCCTACAATTCTCTAAATTCCCACGGGACACACAATACATCTGGTCGGAGGTTTCATAAAAATACAAACCCAAAACAACACAAAATCCACGAATCCTGACAGTGACTGTGACGCTTGACCTCAATTTTTTTTATACAATCTGATAAGTGACAACGTAAATAATTGGGAATGCAGAGAGAACGAAATATTCGAAAAGAACCATGATGTGGACGTGTGACGTCATGCAGGTGCAATTACATCATTTATCGCTCGAAATAAAAGCCAGTGATTTCGGACCAAACACGACAATTTGAGTCCAAAATTTTATAGGCAACGTTGAGGATTTGAACTTTGTTTCCCCCTCTCGTCTGGGGGTTATAAAGTATCAGGTTGTCGCCAGTAATAGTAGGCATAGTATACAACATAATTATGCCTATATTACGTGGAAACAAAGGATCCTGAGTGTTGTTACGATACAGCATTGTAATCAACATTTTAACCACCAGCTTTTCTGACTGATCATGATCGGCGGGGGGAATGGGTCCGGTCGACGGACCCACAGCCGGTCTAGCGGAAACCCTGCTTAAAGGCTTTAACCCTTTACCCAACGAATCGCCCGCATCCGCCCGCGTAATATGCAAATTCAGCAGGTGAAAAAATATTTTTCGAAAAATTTCAACAAAACCATAGCATGTGACCCCTCTTTGGAACAAGCTCGTCGGGCTCGTTCCAAAGAGGGGTCACATGATATGGTTTTGTTTAAATTTTTGGGAAAAATTTGAAAAATGTTATTTAAAATAATAAATTTTGATATCGTCTGCATTGGGTAAAGGGTTAATGACCAAAACTCAATAAAAAATTTAAAAGGTTCGTGATATCAAAGTCTGAGATCACTTATATTATTTAAAATCAGCCATGGAATGAAGCAAATTAAATTTGGTGAGAGATATGGAGAATCACGTGATTCACGTATGGAGAAAGCCCTGTCAGCAATTTCGAAAATAGATGAGTTCTTTGATAGCAAATTTGATTACCTCCCTTAGAGTAGAATTACCTTTCCACATTACAGGCATTTTTATGCTTCTGGTGAGTTCATTCGCACAGTCGTTACATCCCAATACCGGTTCAGAGTTGGTTGAGTGGTGGATGAAGGACTTTACGAAAAACGATATTTCCAAAAAATATTTTAACAGCACATAGCTTTTCAAGTTTAATATGAAACTCAAGCAGAAAGTTAAAAAATTTATAGTAATTTATATATTTTTTATACTTACCAATGACCCAGACATAGCTGGTGCTAACTCTTAAAAATCTAGGGCCAAACACAAATTTTGCCCCCCAATCCCCCAAATTTGCATCTAAAACCAAAGAAATTATGTCCTGAATGGCCCTCCATACTTCGCCTCTACTGCGCATGCGCAGTGTCAAGGAGGTCTCGAAATTGGCGCCATTTATCATTCTTACAATCAGTGCCTGGTCAGCGCTATGTACTCAGCGGGGAGGTAAGAGTTCCCAACTCCTGGGAGGGCCATCCCTGTCTGGGTCATTGGTAAGTATAAAAAATATATATATTACTATAAATTTTTTAACATTTTTATACTGTACCAATGACCCAGACATAGCTGAATAGTAAAAAGGCTGGAGGGCCTAGGACATAGAGGAAAATCCAATAAGCTCAACTACATAAAATAGAGTCATCCCCTCGAGGAGAAAAGGAGTATTAGGCTTTACATGTATCTTTCTTATTTATGATAAATTAGAAAGACACAACACCCTCCATAATTGAGCATCATAACATTCATGTTCTCTATTAACATCCAGTATAATCCTTATACTAATTATTTTTAAAGTAAGCCAATAAATAAAGTTAGTCCAGAGAATTGAGACTCTTTATACTCTTTTAAAAGTGTCCGAGGATTGTATATTAACACCCATTTGACACGTGACATATTCAAATGCTACACTTTAAAAATATGACATGAATGAATTTTTTAAACATTAACTTTTCACTTAAAACCACCCCAGTAACAGCTCAGAATTACTGACTCCGGAGGAGGTATCCCCTTGTTTTCACTATAAAACAGGTGTTCCAAGGGAACACACCCCCCCTCCCCTCCCCTTGCCCAGGGTCAAATAGCCCAGAGCGAAGAGGGCAACAGGATGGAGTCACTGCCTGAACAGAAAGCCTACATAACTATAGTTGCAACTGTTTAGTGAACGACATTCTGAGCAGCAGATAATGGACCTAAACAATGCAGGTCTCCAGAAATGGACTCAATATTTCTGAGATAAAAATTCGTGAATGTGGATGGCTGAGACCAATATGCAGCCTTCATTAAATCTGTAATAGCAACACTATTTGCAGAAGCCCAAGATGTAGAAAGAGCTGTTACTTCATGAGCCGAAATCTCAAGCACAGACTGCTGAGTTAAAGATAGATTATCATAAGCAGTGCAGATAGTTAATTGAATCCATCTAGCAATAGAATGGACCGTAATGTCCTTTCTATTAGGCATCAGAGACAGAAGAAGCTTTTACGTCCTTTCTGATAAACTGAGATCTTGTTTATAAATACATAAAGCTCTAACCGGACAGAGTAAAGGCCTATGCCCGTCTGAAGACGGAAGGGCCTTAATAACAATAGGTTCTGGATATTTATTAGGAGCCTGATTCTTAGCCAAAAATCCAACATTAGTAGTAAAGGTAATAGTGTTCCCGACACTACGAAAGTGAGAATCGTCCACCGATAGTGCATAAAGCTCACTGACTCTTCAAGCAGAAGAGAAAGCTAAGAGAAATGTTGTCTTATAAGACCAGAATTTGAAATCTACTGTCTCAAGAGGCTGAAATGGTTTTCTTTTAGTTAAGAAGAACCCAAGCTAAATTCCATTTAGGAATTAATCTAAGGGTTCTAGGTCTATTTATCGAAAAGTTTCTAACTAATTTAGATAAAGAGACATTAGATCCAATTGTAAACTATCATGGTGTGCATAGGTATCAGATAACATAGACCTATAACCATTAATAGTAACAGGCTGCAGTTGATCTCGTCAAACAAGTATACTAGAAAGTTTGCAATGTCTGGTATGGAGGGATCAAAAATATCAACATAATGATCCCTACACCAACGACGAAAGACCTTCCACTTTAGCCGCATAGTATAGCGAAGAGGAGGTCCTCCTACAGTTAGAAATCGCGTCCACTGCTCGTCCTGTACAATGCTAGCCGTGCAAGAAGGACCGCACAACGGAATACGTGAAGGTTGAGACCTTGCGGGTTGTGATGAAGTTGACACGATTTCCCCTGCAAAAGAAGATCCTCTCGTGGAGGAAGTTTTCGCGGTAAGTCCCACAGAAGACACCTGAGTAGATTTATCCACGGTCTCTGTGGAGACAGAGATGCTACCAACAGAATTGTATTATGATTGTTTTATCTTTAGCAATATTTGCTGAATCAACGGCGCTGGAGGATACGCATATCCTATCATTCCGTCCCACGAGATCGATAGAGCATCTACTGCATATGCTCGGGGATCCGGACATGGTTACACATACGTCTGCAATTGATTGTTGAGTTGTGTCGCAAATAAGTCTATCATTGGCCGCTCCCATTGGTAGCAAATCTGATTGAATACCTGTTTGTTGAGAGTCCATTCTGACGGCAACAAGCGACTCTTCCGTGAAAGGGAGTCTGCTAATACATTCAGACGACCCGGAATATGACGGACCGAAAGCAGAACTTGGTATTCTAGAACAAACAGAAGGATTCTTTCCGTTAAATTGAATAACGGAACGGAATGAGTGCCTCCCTGGTTCCGGATATACGCAACTACTGTTGTATTGTCGGACAGGATTTGGACATGCGCTTTCTGAATAATGTTCATCCAATGACAGAGTGCAAGCCAAATTGACATCATTTCTTGGATGTTTATGTGCTTGCCTAGAAACTGCAGAACCCAAAGACCCTGGCACTTCGAATTCGTTGGGATCAATGTTGTACCCCAACCTGTTTGACTGGCATCCGTCATAATCGTAAAACTCGGATCCGGCAACTGCAGTGGAACTCCTTGAGTCAACCACTGAATGTTTGCCCAAGTCTGAATCTCTTGTTACACTTGATTGACAAGAGAACGTCTATATCGAGCAATTAATAGATTGCTGAAAGGTTGCCGTCGAAGAGAAGCTTCTCCGAGACCGAAGCGACTCTGAGAGAGTTCTTCACCTTACTATCCACGCGCGTCGATGTAGCTAGGGGTGCGTCACGTCTAACCATCTCCAGGTTTGCCACTGAAGGGCGGAGTTATATGTGGAAAAGCTACTGCCCTTGAAAGAAATCTCATTGAGGATCATATCCTGGAATTCTTTCCCTTGAAGACGTAATGATAACGCCTTATTAAGTAGTCCAATAGTATTAGCCTTCGCCTGTGCTCCGAATTTATTATTTTTTGATTTTTAATATGTCGCACCGTCGAAGTCTAATCTGATCTTTCGTTTTTTCAGCAGCAAAGTACGAAATTAGGCGACATAACACTAATATGATGAATACTCATTCTCCATACATGTTCCCACATTCGACAAGAATAATATGCCTTCACATTCATATTAGATGTATAAATTTCCTATACTTAGTGTCGAATTACGTATTAAATACCAATAATTAAATAAAAACATTTTTTCAAGCGGTAAAGTTAAAGCGGTAGGAAAATTGTTAAAAATCGTATCCCATTTCCGGGAACGGACCTCAGCGGTATTGCAACGACTGCCGCATCGTTTGACTTGGTGTGCACTACATTATCGGTATTCCGTTTTTCACTCCGCGTTTTCCTATCGACCCATTTTCCGGTTCAACAGTTTGTTTCGAGTTGAAAAAATTGCAGTGCAAATGACGCCTAAATAATTCAAAATATCGATTTATTTGCAAGAAAATGACCACCAGAATGAAGAAAAATGTGTTTTACACAACTGTCAATCGGAAGTAGGAACCAGGTGGCGAAATTTGATCTTTAATCGAGGTCCAACCGTTTAGCGAGAGTCTCTCGCTGAACTTTGCTGCTGGAAAAACGAAAGATCAGATTAGACTTCGACGGTGCGACATATTAAAAATCAAAAAATAATAAATTCGGAGCACAGGCGAAGGCTAATATTATTGGACTACTTATTAAGGTGGTCTGCGTATGATAAAGCGTCTAAGTTAAGTCTGTTAGACATTATTGTCGTTTCCAACGTCGTGGTTGGAATTGACATAGACGGCGATATAGACAATTCCAAGTCTTCAGCCTCGTCGTCTAGACGCAGAGGAACTCTCGGTATGCCCTGTCCTGCCGTTTCAAATTATTCCTTGAATTGATGAAAGGCAGATTAGAGCATTTGCGGACAAGAAACCAGACTTGCCTGTTTTGGTAGCAAGCTTATATATATAGCGTCGTTCAATAATTCGAATGTTCTTGTGACATTATTGGACTGTGTTGGCAACTCAGGGACGATGTCCCTGAACCGATCAAAAAAAAATTCTGTGTCCAATGACGCTATTAGTCTCTTATCTAGCATCGCAGCATTCTAGTCCGACGGAACAACCTCTGGAAGATAATGCCGGAAGAAATCTATGGCAGCTTCTGTTGTTCCGAAAGGGAAAGCTCGAAATCCTACGAATCCCTTTCGCCATCCTGTCGGACCCTATAAAGTGCTTGGTCGTCCGTACCTGATGCTTCAGCGGAGCGTGCCGACCCAGCGTCATCGGATTATTCCTGATCCGACAGAGATTCTGTCGTTTGCTGGGATGCTGCGATAAATTGTGCCATTTTGGATAGCACGTCCGTCACTGAGGCCTGTGGAAAAGCGGTCTTACGTTGCTTTGCCGCTGGAAGCTCCATGTACGTTGACCCGTGCATACTTCTATTATGCGAGCGTCCAGAGTCTACAGGCCTTGTGTCCCTTGGCTACCGGATGGCGTGACCCGTTCGCCGTGGAATCCCTGAATGGCGAAGCTGGCTGGATATTCGTGGTCACGTAGCCAAGGTGCGGTCGTGTGCGTTGCCGTGAGGATGAGGAAGCCTTATCGACAGTCTCTCGGACTGTCTATATAACGGAGCATCCCGAGCGGCGGACATATGCTCCGAATGCAAAACGTTTGTACCACAACATCTGGTACCAGATGTTGTTGTACGAGAGAGGGACCTCTCTCGCTCGCAGCCCGGATGGACCTGGACGAGCTAGGAACTGGACTAATAGGCTTCCTCCGATCTCTCCTCTGATCCGTCGTCACTGGGTGTGCACTTTTGTCTTATTACAGTGCTCGCACCACCCAAATCTCCTTCCTGGACCGCAACGGACGAACCCGGCCACCGAATCATTTGATGAATGGACGCTACACCAGGCGAGCTAGCGGATGCCAACGCCGTCGATCCTACTAGGGACCTCTTAGGCGATCGACGTATTTCTATGAGCACTTATTGCTGCTAGCTCTTCATTTAACTATGACGACAGAGGCACACTTTTGGAAGACATCACGGTAACTTTTGCGAACAAGAAACCAGACTTGCTTGTTTAATAGCAAGCATATATATAGCGTCGTTCAATAATTCGAAAGTTCCTGTGACATTATTGGACTGTGTCGGAAACTCAGGGACGATGTCCCTGAACCGATCAAAAAATTCTTGTGTCCACAGACGCTATCAGTCTCTTATCCGTCATCGCAGCATTCTGGTCCGACGAAACCTCTAGAAGATAAAGCCGGATGAAATGTACGGCAGCTTATGTTGTTCCGAAAGGGAAAGCTCGAAATCGTCCGAATCCCTTTCGCCATCCTGTCGGACCCTATGAAGTTTTCGGATGTCCATACCTGATGCTTCAGCGGAGCGTACCGACCCAGCGTCGTCGGATATTACCTGATCCGACAGAGATTCTGTCGTTGCTGGGATGCTGCGATAAGTTGTGCTATTTGGGATAGCACGACCGTCACTGAGGCCTGTGGAGTAGCGGTCTTACGATGCTTTGCCGCTGGAAGCTCCGTGTACGTTGACTCTTGCATACTTTTCTTATGCGAACGTCCGGAGTCTACAGGCCTCGTGTCCCTGGCTACCGGATGGCGTGACCTGGTCGCCGTGGATTCTCTGATTGGCGAAGCTGGCTGGATATCCGAGGTCACGTAGACAAGGTGCGGTCGTGTGCGCTGCCGTGAGGATGAGGAAGCCTTATTGACAGTCTCTCCGGACTGTCTATATAACGGAGCGTCCCGAGCGGCGGACGTATGCTCTGAATGCGAAACATTTTGTACCACAGCATCTGGTCCCAGATGTTGTTGTACGAGAGAGGGGCCTCGCTCGCTCGCTCGCAGCCCGGATGGACCTGGACGAGCTAGGAACCGGACTAATAGGCTTCCTCCATTCTCTCCTCTGATCCGCCGTCAATGGGTGTGCACTTAGTTGATTTATAGTGCTCGCATCACCCAAAACTCCTTTCTGGACCGCAACGGACGAACCCGGTTGCCGAACCATTCGATGAATGGACGCTACACCGGGCGAGCTAGCGGATGTCAAAGGCCGTCGATACTACTAGGGACCTCTTAGGCAATTGACGTATTTCCATGACCACTTTGCCGCTAGCTCTTCATTTAATTGTGACGACGGAGGCACACTTTTGGAAGACATCACGGATACATCACCCTGTTCTTGTTCGTCTGAAGTAGAGATTGATAAACTAGAGTGACCCTGCGGAGAAAGGACCAGCATGGCCATTTCCCCGCTAACATACCGTGACACACGCTTCCCATGTTTTTCATCCCAATTGACACATACTGAACAGGAGTTAGTGCGAGTACACTGACTACAATTAATACAATGATTATGAAAGTCAGAGGAAGATTTCCTCTTATTACAATTGAACAATATCCTTTCATTGTGAAAAGAATACAAAAAGTCCTAGTACTCGCACCAACCCCTGAAAACAAAGATACATAATAACATGATCCTTTAACATAGAAAAAATAATTGAAATCAAAAAAATTTTTTGAAAAATTATTTTTTCAGAAAAGCCCAAGTTTCTGAAAAGTAACGTTGAGCCCCAATGGATCCCAAGCCTAAGTGTGGACAAAAATTTTAAAAATATTTTTAAAAATTAATGCAACACTTACGAATAATAATAATGTATCTTGTAAAGATTAAACTAACACAAAGACAAGAAATCCCCCTCCACAGAGACTGTTGTCAATGTAAACAAGAAGTGTAAAAACACCAGAAACATGACTCCAGTCACTGATGACCATGGCCCAAAATCAGTTACCAATAATACACTATCTGATGCAAAACAGAGACTTCCAGGGAAGAAACTGCAGAACATCAGATGGTAGATGCAGAACACTACGCCTAAACACCCATGGGTGAGGACGCAAACATGGGGAAAAGAACAGAATTCATTCTGTTACCCAGCTAAAACTCCCAAGAAATTTTAGTAATAATATTACAGAAAATATGCCAAAAGCATGGGAGAATAGCAAGGGGGGACTTAAAGGAAAGGAAGAGAGGAAAACACTGAACAAGCAGTGTAACTTTATAGCAAGAATGACCACAACAGGCCCATGCCTCGAAATTAGGTAACTTAACATAATTTCATTAAAAAAATTTAAGTTACAGCCCTGATTATTTTCTGTCACTCATTTTTCCTCTCCTCCTTCTATTTTCTCTTTAGATCCACCATTTCTCTAATATTTATGTGTCTGGCATCATTTAAACTGAGAATTACAAGCACAAAGATCAGTCAGATGTGAACTGATGAAGGGCCAAACAAAGAATGATAAATGGCGCCAATTTCGAGACCTCCTTGACACTGCGCATGCGCAGTAGAGGCGAAGTATGGAGGGCCATTCAGGATATAATTTCTTTGGTTTTAGATGCAAATTTTGGGGATTGGGGGGCAAAATTTGTGTTTGGCCCTAGATTTTTAAGAGTTAGCACCAGCTATGTCTGGGTCATTGGTACAGTATAAAAATATAGCACTTGTCGTTGTTAGAAATTACTTGTCGGCGACATGTAGACAAGCGTTATTTCGACCCCTGCAAACCTGTTTGGACGTTTTGATTGCTGCAGGTGTAGCCAACTGACTAATCGGCTGTTAATAGCTGGGGACTAGTCAACAGGGAAATTTGATGGTCGTCCCAACACTAGGGACAAAGAGAAGAGACTGCAAGTAAACTACTAATCGTAAAAACACCAAATAAAAGCTGTCTGGTTAATCTGGGTATAGTCAATACATATCCGAACTTTTATATCGATATTTTAATCTTGACCCCTAAAATTTCACTTTCAATGTATAGCGCGACTTCTGATTTGCGGTCTCAATTCTGACGAGGGACAAAACGACCGCAAATAAACTACTAATCGTAAAAACACCAAACAAACGCCATCTGGTGAATTTGGGTATAGTCAATACATATCCGAACTTTCATATCAATACTTTAATTTTAACCCCTAAAATTTCACTTTAAATGTATAGCGCAATTTCTGATTTCACAACCAGGGACAAAGAGACCACAAGTAAAGTACTAATATTAAAAACACCAAATAAACGCTATCTGGTAAGTTGTGGTATATTCAATAAAGTATAAACGTGGTCTGGTTAATCTGGGTATAATCAATACATATCCGAACTTTTATATCGATACTTTAATTTTAACCCCTAAAATTTCACTTTAAATGTATAGCTCGACTTCTGATTTGCAGTCTCGATTTTCACAACCAGGGACAAAGAGACCACAAGTAAACTTCTAATCCTAAAAACTCCAAATAAAAGCTATCTGGTGAGTTGTGGTATATTCAATATTTATCTGATAACCATAGAGTATAACAACCGTTGTATATACTTGAAGTATATACAACGGGTGTTGTATATAATTATAATTTATGCGAACGACCTCTGACCTCTTTCAATTCCATTTTCATTCATTCATTCATGAAACATCGTTATATCACAGGGCAGGTTTTAATTGTACGCTTATTGCACTTTGTCAAAATCCTCTGATGGTGTCATTTCTTATTTATTTTGCTTCAATAAAGGCAACCTAAAATTTTGCTTCAAAACATTGTAGAAATTACTTGAATGTTAATAGTAATTAGTATGTGGTGGCTGCGAACTATTTATAGTCACGGCCTCGATCAAAAGTACTCGCGGAACTGCGCTAATTAAAAGTTCGTCTGCTCTACCTGAAAAAAAAACTCTTCGTAAAAATTGTAAACAAACGCAAAATTATTTGTTATATTGGGACTACAGCATAAAACACGGAAGAAAACTGGAACTATGTCAAAAAAAGAATAACTCTACTGAAACACCGTTTTGTTACTGTTAATAAAATAGTTGAAATTTATTTTGTTCCAGCGCAGTTACATGATGCAAGAAGTGCAATCGCACTTTACAATCGCTGTCATCGATTTTGTAATGTAAGGGACACAACTCTATGCGTCTTGTCCTATTTCTTTTGTCTCGTAGACTGGTTTTCTTTGGAGGCCCGTGAGAAGCATATATATAAGTCGGGTAGACGCACGAGACGGGTGTCTGTTTGTTATCAGATAAAAACAATAAACATATACATGTAGTGTGTTTTTATATCTGTGTTATACAACTCGTTGAAATATGGTTTATTTTTTCTCGGCAAAGCCTCGAAAAAATAAACCATATTTCAACTCGTTGTATAACACAGATATAAAAACACACTATATGTTCATTGTCTATATATTCGATGTTTGGTACCAATATTTTGATTTTAAGTCGTGAAATTTCGTTGATTGGCAGTCTACATTTCGTTGATTGGCGGTCTAAATTTTCAGAAGAAAGGACAAAAAAAAGAGACTGCAAGTGGACTACCGGTCTTAAAAACACCAAATAAACGTGAAAGTATACGCTGTATCATATACATTGTATAAAGTATATTCCAAAGATGGTTGTAATACCTTGATTTTAACCCATATTATGCAGGCTTGTCATTTTGAAAAATGCAGGAGGGCCATTATGGTTCGCCTCAAGTCACCCCCAGGAGGGCCATTTTGGGTTTGCCTAAATTGACCCCAGGAGGACCATTTATGGTTTGTGAGGGGCCATTTTGATTCAGCCTACTGGGTAGACAACTAATATCATTTTAAGGTACATGGTTTGTGTAATTATGCTGTACGTCATCACATAATGTATAGATGCAGGCTTTTCCTCCATATTGGCCCCACAAACCTGTTGATTTCCGGTACACGCACTGATGTAAACACATGGGCGATTGAACAACAATGACTGAATAGAATACTTCTTTATTATTATTTATGGTCAATGTAAATAACATTGACCGGCCTGATATAATAGTTACAGTTGAAGCAAGAACACACTACAAATATAGGTACCTTAAATGCGGTTAACCACGGTCCAACACGCTGGTTAACCGGTCAGAAAAAAGTCTTAACCGCGGCAGCACTAGACATTATATATGTACTGAATGTACCACAACTTACCAGATAGTGCTTATTGGGTGTTTTTACGATTAGTAGTTTACTTGCCGTCTCTTTGTCCCTGATTGTGAAAATTGAGACTGCAAATCCAAAGTCAAGCTATACATTAAAAGTGATATTTTACGGCCAGAGTTAAGATTAAAGTATCGATATGAAAGTTCGGATATGTATTGACTATACACAAATTCACCAGATAGCGTTTATTTGGTGCTTTTACGATTAGTAGTTTACTTGCAGTCTCTTTGTCCCTGATTGTGAAAATTGAGACCACAAATCAGAAGCCAAGCTATACATTAAAAGTTAAATTTTAAGGGTTAAGATTAAAGTATCGATATGAAAGTTTGGATATGTATTGAATACACCCAAATTCACCAGACAGCGTTTATTTGGTGTTTTTAGGACCAGTAGACTACTTGCAGTCTCTTTGTCCCTAGTTGCGGAAAAGTGAGATCGCAAGTCAGACAGAGAGCTATACATTACAAGTGGAATTTTATGGGTTAACGTTAAAATATCGGTACCAAACTTTGAATATATATTGTGTACACCATATATGATCAGATAGCGTTTATTTTGAGGCTCTACCCTCTATACTTTGCCTGCAGTCTCTTGCAGTCTATTGGGGTCTCATTTTCTACCTGCGGCCTCATTTTAGTACTAGTAGTACCGTGTTATACAACCATTACAAAATTTCTCTAGCATTCAGGAAACATTTTCTTAAAGGTATTTATTTATTTATTGATGTTTTAAGGTCACATATTTATGCACAATGGCTAATCATGACCGTCACAGTTTTACGGGTGGAGGAAGCCGGTGTACCTGGAGAGAACCACCGAGCAACGAGGAGCAGCTGCCAGCTCCCCAACATCGTAACTCCGCACAGCAGCACAGACAGGGTTAGATTGGTTGAAGACATGCATACCATCGACGTGCAGTACGCCTTAGTACACGGCGTCATTGTGCTCCCACGCGGGCAATGGAGATGAAGTGTCTTGCCCAAGGACACAACGCGGTTGCCGCAGGTGGGATTCGAACCGAGGAACCCTCGGCTTGCAGCCTGCAGCTCTACCTACTGAGCCACCGCGCTCCCTTTCTTAAAGGTATATTCCAACTCATTACCACTGGACGAAAAAAAATTTACAATGCTGCAATTGCCAGTAAACCACTATCCACGTAAATCATAAAAATATAGAAAAAAAATAATTTAAAATTACAAAAAACAGCTTTTTCCGGGAAGATTCCACTTCTAGGGCAAGAAGAATATTCGGCCTTGACGGAGGCCAAATCTTCCATGAAAAGGTATTGAGGACGAGTCTTCCTGGGGCCGAATTTTCGTGGACCTTTTGACAATATTCTGTGAACACAACATGTCATGGCAGCACAGGTAAAGAAGCCCATGCAATTACATTAATATCAACTTACTTATCTCCAAAGGAGCTCCTCCACCAATCTGCCGCATCACTTTTTGTTATGCGGAAATTTTCTCCAGCAAACGTTCCATTTGGATAAATGGCTTTCAGTTCCGCTAACATATGTGAAAACACCAACGAAAGTTTTGTCAAGTTCCTTCGATAATGTGAATTTTCTTCAAACATTTTCTCTTTGCCTTCCTTGAACAATTTGATTGTATTCTTACATTTATTCATTAAATTTTCTATAAATATTCTAAAATATTCGCACTCGTTCAAAGTCTGCAATTTATCGTCGTGTTTTGTATATATCAAACGCAAATGTTGATAGGTGTCGGGCAAGATGTCCAAAATGAACGGGGGGCTATTTCTGAGATTCATTCGGGGATGCTGACACATTTTTACCACTTTGTCCATTAGTTTCCAGGATTTTTCAATAGTTTTCTTGTCAACTACAAGCTTCGGTGGGGCTAATACGCCCTGGATCAATCCGATCACGCCACTTGGTTTCTTAGGCTGATTGTTTCTTCCTCGACCCGCCATTTTGCCCTTCCTGGATAGAATTTTATTTCTTGTACGGTGGCGAGAAAATAACAGTAGTCAATAACATCCGGATATACGGGCGTAATATGGTTGAAACAGAACGCCTTCGTTTGCAAGTCAATTTCACTGTTCGTCTACACCGTGTTGTTACAAATCGTTAGGTATATGACCTGACTGACTGTACAATATACATTATTAATATTTTATCCGCTGATGTTTAATTATGTAATACCAATGCATTCACCCTTCCATAACAGTATGGATATTCTGTTTGTTTAAAATAATACAAGGATGCGTGGTGGTCGCACTGGACATCTAATCGAGAGATCGTAGGTTCAGTTTCTACCCTCTTTATCTGCCAGGAATCCTTGGGCAAGACGAATACACCAAAGCCGTCTTCTCGCCAGACCGTCCTCTTCAATTTGATCCAAACCGGCTGCTACATTTTAACCCGAACCGGCCACTAATAGAACAGTAATTCCCGATAAAGTCACTACTATTATCACCTCAAATAGGAGACGACACTCAAGCAACCTCAAAATACCTCCAAGTCAATAGTTTAATCAAATCCGAGAATTATTCAATATAGTTCTCCTTTAATCAAGAATTATACTGACAATTTAATGTAAACGGAAAATAAACAATTAAATTAAGAATTTGAATATTCAAGACTTGTCAGCATAGTCTACGTGGCTTTCGGGCAATGTCTAGATCGGAGCTATCGAATTTTTCCAAAATTCGCTGTAAAACATGGCCGCCAGCGGTCATCTTGGATTTGGCATATAAACTGTCAACAATACCATTAAGGTTCCGCTCTACAGTTTCGCACTATTACACAGGGGTGAAATTCTAGGTGTCTTCCCACTAGACCAATTCCCTTTAGACTAATTCCCTTTAGGCCAGTTCGCAAAAGACCAATTCCCCTTAGACCAACTACATACTGTTATTGATTAAGGGTTGATTAAGGATAATTAAGAAAACATTTATTTACAGATAAGCACTTTATTTGATAAAAAAAATATTTATACGCACAACATACAAAAATATAGGTTTATAACATTTCAGTTTATAAAATATCAACAAGCCAGAAAATAAGCAGACTATCATCTGAAAAATGAGGTCCCCAGAGGGTGAACTTAGTGACACTACCCTGCACAGCAGGGTAGCATCACTAAATTTACCCTCTGTGAACCTGAATTTGAATTCGGGTCTCTAACATAAACAGAAAGAGGTACCCAGAGGATAAACTGACCCACTGTATGGGATAACAACAGGTAATTCCCCCTCTGGGGACCTCATTCTGCAAATGAAGGACTGCTTATTTTCAGACTTGAATATCAATAACATTAAATACATTTATAAATATTTATAAATATATCAATTATTGATATAGAATTATTTTAAAAATAGAACGCATGAGTTGGTCTAAGGGGAATTGGTCTTTTGGGAATTGGCCTAGTGGGAATTGGTCTAAAGGGAATTGGTATAGTGGGAATGAACCAAATTCTAAACATAGGTCGTATGTTGAAACTAAGGCCATGTAAAATAGAGATATGTTTTTAGTATCAGATATATGATTACATTAGGCTTTTTGTTGGACAAGAGAATTGAAAGTTTTGGTCCCAGTGTTGGGGTCTGATACATAGGGATAAATCACCAGATGAATTATGAGAAACAGTGGCTTCGAAAAATTGGCTATTTTTTAAAATTACATTTTTCCACGGGTTTGTTACCAGACATGTAACTAAAAAATGAAACGGAAACATATAAACAAATTTTTGCATTTTAGAAACAGGGGATGCTTTGCTCCAGGGGTAGTTAGGTGATGTGAAAATTCTGCTTTTGAGACTGCTAGGTGGCTGAAAATGACTGGTTTCGACATTTTTTCATGCAATTTTTCAGGTTGAAGTCTTGCCTTTGACAATAAATTATTCCACCCACATTCAGATTGTTTATTTCTACTTAGCCAGATAGTGTTATACGTTTTTTGTGGATTTTGGAAATGTAATACATGTTATGGGTTAGATAAGTAAGTTACAGAATATTTGCACTTGAAGAGAGTGTATGGCATGTCATTTTTGGGACAAACTGTAGAGCGGAACTTAACATACCACGCAGACTGCCCCTCTCATCCGATCCTTTTCAAATTTTTCGGTGTGATGTCTATCGAATTTTTCTGAATTTCGATGAAAACATGTCCGCCTGCGGCTATCTTATTTTAGTACAGTTTAGATTTCCAACACGTTATTTATGTTTATTTTATTTATTTATTTACTTACTTAAAAATTAACAAGTCGAAGTCGAAAATAAATATACAATTTGTGTTATGTTATTTTTGCTGTGTTATCCATAAGAATAACTCCTTTTCTGGATGACAGTTTGAGTCAAATTGCAGAGGACGGTTCGTCCACTGTGGAGGACGGTTCGGGTTAAATTAGAGGCCGGTATGAGCCAAACTGCTGGATGACGGTTTGACCAGAGGACGGTTTGGGGGTAATTCGGGCAAGACACTTAATTTACATTGTTAGACTGGGCGCTCGGTTGTTCAGTGCACAAAGGGTATCAATAGAGATCCTTGACATGGAAGGGGATAGGTTACGGTTCAATGTAAAAGACTCGGCTTTGAGTGAATATTCACATGGAGGGTTGTATCCGGAATTAGAGAGAAGGGGTCAGAACTAGCGACCTGCCGCCACCTGCTTGAAAAGGATAGTCATGTATTTGAGGAGTACCTGAATACGTACCTGAGTACGTTTTTGGGTGGGGGGGGGGGGGGGGGCACTACTGTTCAAACTGAGGCCGAGGTCGTCGCAACTTAGTGGAATTGGTAGAGACGACGAAAAGGAGTGTGAAATGTGTAATTCGGGAGTAACAATCACCCTGGAGTACTTTTTCTTAGAATGTCCAAAATATCAATATGACAGAACAAGATTTACCGGGACAATATTTAAAATCCTTTACCTAACATGAAAAGCAGACGACACTTACAAAAAAAATTCCTGAATAACTAATTTTTTGTCTCAAAAACATAGGTTATGACCCCTCATTGGAACGAGCTCGATGAGCTCGTTCCAATGAGGGGTCATACCCTATGTTTTTGAGACAAAAAATGAAAAAATAATGAAAATTACTTGGCGATTTTTGAGAATAGCGCTGGCCGGTTTTGGCCGTTACGTTAGGTAAAGAATGAGGAAATGGGATGGTAGAACGAAAGATAGATGATTATTGGGCGATGCTTGTAAAGGAGAGGGTTAATATGTTGATCAGTAAAATCAGGAAGAAAGAATTACGGGAGAGTATTAAACATTTCGTTTCTGCGTGTTGGGAGGAGAGAGGGGGCTTGGGGAGCAGTATTTTGGAGCACAAAGGTTATCAAGGCCTTCTCATATGAGTACCACGACAAATCAGAGGCTGACCCAAGGGTTATTATTATTACCAGTGGGTGGATCCATGCTATGCATGGTTTCGGTAGGTGGCATTTCAAGGCTGAATATTTTTTAAGTCAAATCACGCGAATAATGGGACAATTCAACTTCGAACTGCCTCCCTTATTCTTAGACATTCCTAAAGTGGATTCCCCTACCTTGTGACACAATTGCCGCTTTTTCGGTAAATAACGCAACATATTGCCACCAAACATGATGATTTATTTATAATGGATAGCAATATCTACACTTGCCGACTTTGATAGGACACACCACTCACGATAAACAGAAGAGATAAAAGTATAGTACCTGGTTTTGCTTAGAGTCGCTCTTCGGTGAAGCAGATTGGCTAGCCTTTTCTGGAGGTGGTGGGTGGGTGCATGGTGCTGTAATAATATAATGTTATAATAACACATCGGTCGGCCGCTGATTTGTCGAGGTTCTCAGGTGAGAAGTCCTTGAATACCCTTGTGCTCCCCAATGCCACCCTATCCCCATCCATGCATATTCTCTCCTCCCATGATCCGGAGGCGAACTGTTTGGTGATACTCGTACACTTTTTTCCTAATTTCTGAGATAAACATACTAATCTTCTCCTTTGTGTCGCCATATATAACCACATATCCTTCACTCTCCATCCCACTTCCACATTATACTCCTATTGAATCATATTCTGTCTAACTGGTATTTTGGGCATTCTAATAGAAAGTGTTCCAGTGTCACCATTACTCCTAATTTAACATTTGGTTGACCTTTTCAAGGCTTCCCATTTTTCTCAGAAGCTCCAGCGATATCGACGTTAGTTTAAATATTAGTGCCCCCTCCCCACTCCAATTTATTTATTTATTTATTAATTAGGGTTTAACGACACATTAACAGCCAGGGTCATATCATGTCGGTGACAGTTTTACGAGTGAAGGAAGTCGGAGTACCCGGAGAGAACCACCGAGCAACGACGAGCAGCTGTCAGCTCTCCAACATCGTAACTCTGAACTCTGCACAGGGGCACAGGCAAGGTTAGAGTGGTTGAAGACAAGTGCGCCATCGACGTGCAGTACGCCTAAGTACATAGCGTCACCGTGCCACCATGTAGACAGTCAGGGTTAAGTCGCTGAAATGGTCATCCATCCAACTGCTAACCGCGCTCGACGTTGCTTAACTTCGGTGATCTGACGAGAACCGGTTACCGCGACCTAACAGCGCCGCCCCCCCCCCAAGACTCCAAAGGTTTTTTACCCCGCGTTGCACCCCCCCCCCCCCCCAATAAAAATCAGTAATTTTATCGGTGATTAATGGTATGTTGGATTACTCCCATTGCATTCACTTGCACTGCACCATCACTCGTCTGCCTTTGAAAACAAATGAATGCGACAAACATGAAACGATTTGCAAATATTTTGTACGCTAGAATCAGGCCTTTAAATTCTTCCCAAGGACCAACTCACGACGGTAAACGCTGTGCCCAAATAAGATAATTGCGCCCAAATTATGAGGAGTTTGAAACTTTTTCCAAAGTTTTGCAGTGTTTCGGCAACATATAGTTTGGCAAGGTTTCTCTCAAGGTTTCCCTGATTATAGTTATTATATTGTAGCTTTGAGCTTTCCTTCGAGTCAAACAATGCAACACATAAATAACTTTTTAAAAAAAACTCCACAAAGTTCGCCACAGAAAAGCAATTGCTGTCGACAGTGTCGTATACGACACTGTCGACTGCGATTGCTTTTCTGTGGCGAATTCTATTTGATCATGTTCTTAAGCTTGAGATCATTGTATTTTTGTTTGTGGCAGTTCTCTTCTCAGTAAACGCCATGCGTAATTTAGCTTACATACACTGTGAAACTTAGAAGTCTTCTCGCGTTAGTCGAGTAAACTTACGTCAAAGGGTGGTGGGAACCAGTGATAATCGAGAAGACCTATAACAAGGGGTTGTAAACTACCATTTCAAGACGGGGGGGGGGGGGGGGGGGCCTAAAACAGACGCCCAAGAAGAAGGAAATGCCGCTGCTTTTTCTCGAAATATGCAGGCCACAATCCATATTAGCCGATGTGCCAAATTGGACTGATCTAAAGGTCTGGCTAGGATAATAAATACGTTACAGGACGTTTAGTTGGCGGATATCGTGTCACATGAGGCTCATCGAAAGCAATATTAGGCCACGGATATCAGCTAAAACCTCGCCTAATATTGTTCTCACTTCGCCTCATGTGACACGTATCCGCCAACAGGACGTCCGGTAACTTTTTTTTTTTATCTTACAATCAACATGTAATTTGTCTGTATTAACTCCGCAACTGTGGTGTATCCTACCCCTGATACAGATGTTTGTATCAGGGGGTCGGATACAAGCACGTTCCTTTCGCGTGAGTTCCGTTTTTTTTCTTTTTGTTCATCCGTACAGAGGGGGGGGGGGGGCGGGGACTAAAAATTTGCAAGACGTGACGTCCTATTTTATTCGGCTCCTTTTTACATCCACCCACCCACTACGTGCAAATTTTCTCAGACACCCACCCCCACTCTCCCATTAAAATCCAAAATAAACTTATAAACTTAGTAGGCACAGCTGTCTTTAGAGGGTTTTCATAATGTTCTTAAACTGGTCCCACCAATTTAATCCTCTGTAGGCTGCTGTGGACCCCAGTCTACAAATGACAAGCTGTTCATTATCAGGCTTGGCCAGAGCAGGTGTACATATATGGGAACAGATTTTCATTTGAATTGTTCCCAAATATTGTCTGGACATTTTCTACATTTCGAACAAGACACCCACCCCCACTAACGTGTGACATTTTTCCAGATTAAGCCCAATATTCTCACATATAAAGCCTCCTGATGTTGTATTTATGTTAAGTGTGTGATGTACAACATAATCTTTAAGGTTTGAAACACAAATGATGGTATATATTAGCTGATATGTTGATATATTTTTAAAAAAGTAAAAAAAAATGCACAAGTTGGAAATGCACATTTTTGGCGCACTCAAGAGACCCACCCACCCCCACGTCACGTCTTGCAAATTTTTGGTGCCCCCCCCGATCCGTACGAATAAATAGTTCGTTACATATACAAGATATGTATCCGAGTCTCGCTCCGGGTTCTAAGGGTAGATCACGACTCGTCTTCGACTTGTCGTGATCTGTCCTTAGAACCCAGAGCTCGACTCGGCTACATATTTTGTACATCCACATAATGGTAATAATGTCTATGTATATGGCAATCGAGTGGTCATGTGCACGAAAAACGTTAGTTATATTATTATTAGTTGGAGAATTACTTCCGTTATTATTGTTTTAAAGAAGTATATTGAGTTAGGTTCAAACTTCATACGGACGATCAACGACTTAGAAACGCTATCGGAAAATCTTAAATCTCGACCCACCATGAAATAAATATAATTTGAGATCCTAGCGTCGGAGCTGATTTTTTGTATATGTACAGCAACAGGAAATTCTTCATGTGGACGTTCAGGCGGCGTGTTTGATTAAAACAAGCCCTAACCAAAATGTCCTCATAGAACGCCCCCAATTTTTTTAGTTTACCTGACTGAAAATCAGTGGGGACTATTGCCCATCACTTGGCGTCTGTCGTTCGTTAACTTTTGAATCTTGTCTTCTTCAAAACCACCGGGCCAAATTCAAACATATATGACACAGACCATCTTTGGAGTACACCCTTTTTACTTCGTTCAAATGAAACTGCTGCCATTTTCGGGCTGTGGTTAATGTCCCAAACGCCTAAAAATCTTTAAAACTCTTGTTCTCATGAACCACCAGAAAGAATACTTTGATATTTGGTATGGAACTTTCTTTGGTGGCAATTATTAAAGTTTGTTCAAGGGAAGTTTGTAGGTCAGTATTTGGACTCTTTGTAGGAGCATGCCCATTTTGGGATCCACCCAAAATTTGCATTTCAAGAACCGATGGGTTGATTTGAACCAAATTTGGCATGTAGTATAATTGGGTCATAAGTATTTGATTGATGCCCGGTTTTTTTTTTCACAGGCCCCGTGGAAACCCCAGGAGCTAAAAACAGAAAAAATTCAAACGCCCATATTTCAAAAATTGCCAAGTACCGAAATAATGGTTTTTTTTTTGGTACTCGGCTTCCTCAGGTATCAGTGGAAAGCAGATGGCATGCGGTGCCGTATGGAGATACACATTTTGACACTGTTAGCATTTGACAATGGGGGGGGGGGGGGGGGGGGGGGGAGCGCGATGGCTGTTTGGTACACTGTTGGACTTCTATGCTAAAGGTCCCGAGTTCGACCCCCATCCGGGACGACCTGCGTTGTGTCCTTGGGCAAGGCATTATCCCGGTTGCCTACATGGGGGCACGATGCCGCCGTGTACTAAGGCGTACTGCACGTCGATGGTGCACATGTCTTCAGCCGCTGTAACCCTGCTTGAGCGGAGCTTGAACAGAGTTAGAATGTTGAGGAGCTGACAGTTGCTCGTTGATGTTCGATGGTTCTCTCCGAGTACTCCGACTTCCTCCACCCGTAAGACTGTTACAGTCACGATTAGCCATTGTGTATAAGTATTTGACTTTAAACACCAATAAATAATAATAATAATAAATAATAATTTGAGAGTGAGAAATGACTGAGACATCCTCTTTCTTGTACTCTTTCAACTAACTGGAACTTGTCTTCTTCTTTATACCTCTCGGCCAAATTCATACACATATGGAACAGACCATCTTTGGTCTGTTTTCATACTTTGTTCACATGAGTCTTCGAGCTGGGGTTAAGGCCCCAAAAGCCTAAAGGCTTTATAAATTTCTTCTCATGGACCACCACAGAGAATGTTTTGATATTTGGTATGGAACTTCCTTGGCGGTGAAGATTAACGTTTGTCCAAGGCAAGTTGGTAGCTCAATATTTAGGATCTATGTGGGAGCATTCCATTTTGGGCTTCATCCAAAATTTCTATTTTAAGAACCGATGGGCTGATTTGAACTGAATTTTGCATGTAGTTTAGATGTGTCGTAAGTACTTGATTGATGCCTCCCCCCCCCAATTTTTTGCAGCCCCGTGGAAATGACACGAACAAAAATATAGAAAAGTATTCAAAGGCTCATATTTAAAAAACTGCATGAACCTGAATATTATTATTTTTTGTATGCAGCTTCCTTAGGACCATTGGAAAAAGATGGATCAAAATATTGCTATCGGTTTGGTCATGGGCTGCCGTATGGGGATACCAATTTTAACACTGTTTGCAATGGGAAAATGCCGAGTTATCATCTTCTTGTGCTCCATCAACTAAGTATTCTTCTTCAGAACTTTTGGGCCAAATCTAAAATAATTTGGTACAAAGCGTCTTGGTGGCGTGTACCCTTTTGAGTTTTTCCCCCAAAGTTGGTACTCTCTTTGGGTCTGGGTTAATGCCCATTAAGCCTAAACTGCGTTGAAATCATCCTCTCATAAACCACTCGCAATATAGACTAGATTCTGATATGGAACTTCCTTTGTTGATGCAGATTAAAATTTGTTAAAAGGAACTCAATAGGTCAATATTTGGGCTCCCTGTAGAAGGAGCCCATTTTGGGCTCCACCAAAAATTTCTATTTCAGAACCAATGGGCTGATTTGAACCAAATCTATCATGTGGTATAAGTAGTAGTGCTCGCACGTTTCACCCCCTCCCCCCCCCCCCCCCCCCCAGTTGCCGGACCTCAGTGCCGTACCTCGGAAGTGACGTCATGTCACGTGACCTAGTGGCGCCATGTTGTGTTGTCATGGTAACTCGCGTGGCGTCATCTCCATTGTGATACGTGGTGTGAGTGCGCATGCGCAGCGCGTGTTGTTAGGGTGATTACGTGTTTCCGTCGTCCATTTTGTATACTGGAGGCCGCCATCTTGGTTTCTATGCTAGCACGTGATTGCTATGTTACCCAATTTTTCTGCAATAAGACGGGGTATGTTCGGATGGTGTTTTCCTTTGTAGAAGAGTAAATCTAATTACCACAAACAACCCGACAATCCTTCCAAATCACCAAAATCTATCCCAACTTTTACTATTTCGAATTCTTACAGAATTCTCTGCTTCTATCTATATATGCAACCATTTTCGTCTATCGGGCCATATTCCTTTGTTCTGGAGTATACTCCAGTAGCGTAGAAGAGCCTATTAGTTGGAACAGTTTTGCTTATTATTACTATATTTAGCAATTTCTGGTCTATTCTTGTTAGTACTGACCCTATTCCAAGTACTCTTGTTGTTTCATATATATAACTAACCAATCAGATTGCTTAATTTCTCATGATCTGTATGCAGAGTTATCTCCCTTCTGCAGGATAAAAGCCTATATCAAATGGCAATATCCCCAGGCACCCCAATTTTAGCACCCCTTTTTTTGAAAACACCTGTGGCTATGGAATCCCTTTTTTGTCATATGTGCTTATGTGAAAAAGCACAATGTGACACAATGTGCCCTAGCACAAAGGCACATGCTTTATGTGCCGATATGTGCTTATGTGAAAAGGCACAATGTGACACAATGTGCCCTATCACATAGGCACATGCGGGTATTTGAGGATACCTTTGGCCTGGTATTGCATTATTTGAGGACACCTATCGAGGATACCTACTGGAGAATCCCTTTTTGTCATATGTGCTTATGTGAAAAGGCACAATGTGACACAATATGCCCTATCACATAGGCACATGCTTTATGTGCCGTTATGTGCTTATGTGAAAAGGCACAATGTGACACAATATGCCCTATCACATAGGCACATACGGGTATTTGAGGATACCTATGGCCTGGTATTGTATTATTTGAGGATACCTATCGAGGATACCTTTTGGAGAATCCCTTTTTTGTCGCATTAGGCTATGTAAAAGCCCCCATTGGTTCTAATGTAGTCTTACCAAGCGCTTCCATCTTGTCGCCAAAGCTCCAAGGCCATTACAGGTCTATGGCCTATCTGTCCAACCATTAGCTTCTACAACAGTCTTGTTCCATTGCGGCCTTGTACCAGTACTATTGGCTTCTGTTATTCTGCCCCATATCTCATCCATTACTTCCTAGCTATACCTATCTCAGTCTCGACTATAACATTGATCAAGGTTGAATCAGATTTCCCCTGTATACATATAAGGCATTCCGTTATTGAGATTCCTAGCCGAGTCCGTAAAATTTGGATTCCGTGTGTTAACATCGTCCACTCGAGGGTATTTCCCTTCCCTATTAGAAGAATTTAGTTTAATGGGTTGTAGTTTAAAAATTCAGATCCCCTTCGATATATTTTCCTTAAGTTTAAAAATTCAACCAGTTCAAAAAAGGTGTTAATACCTTCATTTAGGTTATGGTTCAAAAATTCATTCAGTTCAAAGGGGTTAACTATATATACATTCATCAGGGTTATAGGTCATTCATTCAGTTCAAAGGGGTTTTAATTATATAAAGTTCATTCAATTGAAAACTTTGTTCAGTTCAAAAGGTTCATTCAGGTTTGTTCAATTCAAGGGGGTTAGCATTGGGTTATATTTAGGGATTACAGTTCATTCAAGTGAAAACTTTGTTATGGTCAATTCACTTCGATCTTGGTTCTGTTGGATCTTCGTTCACTTCATTCGAACAGTTGTCTTGTATCTGTTCATAAATCAGTTCTGTTCACTTCGATCTTGGTTCTGTTGGATCTGTACCTTTGTTATTTTGTAGTAACTGGTTGTCTCTGTTCAGAGTCTTGTAGTCATTGTTGAATTGGTTGTTATCAATCCCTTTCCATACCCTCGAGTGGACGATGTTAAATCACGGAATCCAAATTTTACGGACCCGGCTAGGAATCTCAATAACGGAATACCTTATATGTATACAGGGGAAATCTGATTCAACCTTGATCAATGTTATAGTCGAGACTGAGATAGGTATAGCTAGGAAGTAATGGATGAGATATGGGGCAGAATAACAGAAGCCAAAATTACTGGTACAAGGCCGCAATGGAACAAGACTGTTGTAGAAGCTAATGGTAGGACAGATAGGCCATAGACCTCTAATGGCCTTGGAGCTTTGACGACAAGATGGAAGCGGTTGGTAAGACTACATTAGACCCACTGAGGGCTTTTACATAGCCTAATGTGACAAAAAGGGATTCTCCAAAAGGTATCCTCGATAGGTATCCTCAAATAATACAATACCAGGCCATAGGTATCCTCAAATACCCGTATGTGCCTATGTGATAGGGCATATTGTGTCACATTGCGCCTTTTCTCATAAGCACATATGACAAAAAGGGATTCTCCAGTAGGTATCCTCGATAGGTATCCTCAATTAATACAATACCAGGCCATAGGTATCCCCAAATACCCGTATGTGCCTATGTGATAGGGCATATTGTGTTACAGATTATGCATAAGCACATATCGGCACATAAAGCATGTGCCTGTGTGATAGGGCATATTGTGTCACATTGTGCCTTTTCACATAAGCACATATGACAAAAAGGGATTCTCCAGTAGGTATCCTCGATAGGTATCCTCAAATAATACAATACCAGGCCAAAGGTATCCTCAAATACCCGTATGTGCCTATGTGATAGGGCACATTGTGTCACATTGTGCCTTTTCACATAAGCACTTATCGGCACATAAAGCATGTGCCTTTGTGCTAGGGCACATTGTGTCACATTGTGCTTTTTCACATAAGCACATATAACAAAAAGGGATTCCATAGTCACAGGTGTTTTCAAAAAAGGGGTGCTAAAATTGGGGTGCCTGGGGATATTGCCATTGGATATAGGCTTTTATTATGCAGAAGGGAGATAACTCTGCATACAGATTATGAGAAATTAAGCAATCTGATTGGTTAGTTATATATATGAAACAACAATAGTACTTGGAATAGGGTCAGTACTAACAAGAATAGACCAGAAATTGCTAAATATAGTAATAATAAGCAAAACTGTTCCAACTAATAGGCTCTTCTACGCTACTGGAGTATACCCCAGAACAAAGGAATATGACAAGATTGACGAAAACTGTTGCATATATAGACAGAAGCAGAGAATTCTGTAAGAATTCGAAATAGTAAAAGTTGGGATAGATTTTGGTGATTTGGAAGGATTGTCGGGTTGCTTGTGGTAATTAGATTTACTCTTCTACAAAGGAGCACACCCTCAAAACATACCCAGTCCTATTGCAGAAAAATTGGGTAACATAGCAATCACGTGCTAGCATAGAAACCAAGATGGCGGCTTCCAGTATACAAAATGGACGACGGAAACACGTATCACCCTAACAACACGCGCTGCGCATGCGCACTCACACCACGTATCACAATGGAGATGACGTCACAAGATGGCCGCTCACGCGGGTTACAATGACAAAACAACATGGCGCCACTAGGTCACGTGACATGACGTCACTTCCGAGGTCCGGCACCGAGGTCCGGCAACTGGGGGGGGGGGGGGGGGGAGGGGGTGAAACGTGCGAGCACCACTACTGGTATATTTTGGTCATAAGTACTTGATTTATGTCGGAAAAGCTTTTCCACAGCCCCGTGGGAACCTCAGGAGCTAAAAATAAAATAAAATTCAAATGCCCATATTTTAAAAACTGCACGGTCCTGAATATTGTTTTTTGTTTGGTATGCAGCTTCATTAGGACCAGGGGCATCAGATGGACCCCAAAAAATTCTGTCAGTAATTTTGTGGGCCGCCGTATGGGGATGCCCATTTTAACACTGTTGGCAACGGTAAAAACCCCGCGTCATCATCTATCTTTTGCTCTATCAACTAGCTATTCTTCTTCAGAACATTTAGGCCAAATCTAAACTAATTTGGTACAAAGCATCGTGGTGGAGAGTACTCTTCTGGATTTTTTACCCAAAAATGCTACTCCCCTTGAGGCTGGGGTTAATGCCCCAAAAACCTAAAAATGTTTTAAAATCTTCTTTTCACGAACTACCATAGAGAATGCTTTGATATTTGGTATGAAGAAACTTCCCTTGGTGGTGGAGATTAAATTTGTGCAATGCAAGTTGGTAGGTCAATATTTGGGCCCTCTATGGTAGCATGCCTATTTTGGGCTCCACTCAAAATTTCTACTTTGGGAACCAATGGACCGATTTGAACTAAATTTGGCATGTAGTATAATTGGGTCATAACTACTTGATTTATGCCCGAAAATGTTTTTTAGCTGTCCCATGGGAACTCCAGGAGCAAAAAACAGAAAAAATTCAAATGCCCACATTTCAACAAGAGGTGCGCATCGGAGATGCAGGCGTCGAGTTGTGGCTACTTTCTAAAGGGGCTCTCTATTGAAAATCAGAAATGTCATCGCGCTGAGTTCCAAATTCGTAAAAATTGACGCTAATGATCTAAAAATTCATAAAAATAATAATAATTGATTTTCTAGAGCGTAAAACCACAAACAGAGCTCTAAAACGCTTGACAGAAATAAATACACTTTTCTGAAATGAAAAGTCACATCTGTTTTGGTTGCCTCTTAGAGAGGTTTAGGAGAATGCTTCAGTAAATAGGAAAGTTTTAAGATTTCTTTTGAAGACATCGAGAGTTTCTGAAGTTCTGACACTAATTGGCAGGGAATTCCACTGATGGAGAACACACGATCATGAGCCTGATTAGATCTGCTAAAAGGCACAACTAGTTGAATTTGTTTTTTAGATCGGAGACTGCGCGTTGATTTATATACAGTGAGGAGCTCTTGCAGGTAAACTGGAGCCAGTTTGTGGATACATTTGAGTACTAAGATCAATATTTTGAAAGCAATCCTCTGTTTAACCTGAAGCCAATGTAATTGTCTTAAAACAGGTGTTATGTGTTCAGAGCGTTTGGTACCAGTAATTATCCTAGCAGCAGTATTCTGAACTTTTTGAAGCTTCTGAATCAGGCACTGGGACAGCCCCTCTAACACTGAATTACAATAGTCTAGTTGTGAGCTGATGAAGGAGTGCACAGGTTTTGCAAGTGCTAACTGGCTAAGATAAGGTCGCAGTCTTCCAACATTACGAAGTTGCCAGTAGCATTTTTGACATATTTTATTGATATGGATGTCTAGTTTTAAATTTGAGTCCATAATCAGTCCAATATTCCTGGCCGATTCACTTTTCATAGTGATGTTGTTTCCAACCAGAATTGATGTAACAGAGGGTGTAGGCATGCGAACCCCGGATATCGCTAAGAATTTAGTTTTAGAGTCATTCATTTTCAGTTTAAAGTCTATCATCCATTCCCGCACAAGATTTATGCAAGATTCCATGTTATTGACTGCGGTGAAGGAGTCACTTGGAACAGATGGGTTGAATGTGATATACAGTTGGATGTCGTCTGCATACAGATGATATGATATGCCATGCTTTTTAAGAAGGCGACCAAGAGAAGAAGTGTACAGAGTAAACAAGAGTGGTCCAAGAACTGAGCCCTGAGGAACACCACACTTTAACGTCCTGCTTTCTGAACCGATCTTATTGATGTATATTTGTTGACTGCGACCTTCTAGATATGATGCAAACCACGATAAGACAGTTCCACAAATGCCATGCTGTGTCAATGTCTGCATGAGAATACCATGGTCGACTGTGTCGAATGCTGCTGACAAATCCAAGAGAACAGGCAGTACAGCCTTACCCCCAGACACTGATTTAACAATGTCATTGTTGACTCGTAGTAAGGCTGTTTCTGTACTGTGGTTGGCTTTATATGCAGACTGGAAGGGCTCTAAAAGATCATTTTCATGCAGATGATTTTTGAGTTGTAAAGCAACAACCCTTTCCAACAATTTAGACAGGAAAGAGAGGTTCGATACTGGTCGATAATTCTTCAGGTTGTCAGGATCAAGAGATGGTTTCTTGATGAGTGGAGTAACAAGTGCTTTTTCAATGCATTTGGAACAACCCCCTCATGTAGGGATGCAGATATAATAGATGTTATGGCTGGCAGAAGATAACCAATTGTCTCTTTTAAAAGAAATGTTGGAATTTGATTTGGATCATTGGATTTATTGGATGATGATAAAATCATTTTTCGAATGTCGTCTTCTGAGACAGAGTGAAAATTAGAAAAATCACTTTTTATGTCAAGATGATCAAACTCGGGTGGTTCACGTGATGGTATACTATCCAGAATTACTTGAATTTTAGTTATGAAATAGTCGCTGAATTTTTCCAGAATTTCTTCAGTATTTAGATGATCTTGGAGAATGTTTTTTGTTCTTTACCAAGGAGACTATTGGTTAGCGAGAACAGCACTCTTGTATTAGATGACTCCTCTATAAGAGAATTGTAATACTCCATCTTCGCCTTTTTGATGATCTTATTAGTTGTATTTCTTTGGTAGCAGAACAATTTGCCGGTGAAACTCAAGCTTCGTTTTATTGTAAAGACGCTCAAGTCTGCGGCGCTGTTGTTTAGCAGCTGTAACATCTTCTGAAAACCACTCTACTTTTTCCCTATTAGTTATAATTTTTGACTTGGGTGGTGCATGTTCAGCCATGATGTCCTTAAGAGTTTCTTCAAATAAAGATAGCAATTGCTCAGATGATTTATGACTACTACAAAAATAATTCGAACACAGAATTGATGAACTGATATCCATTTTCAAGGCATCAGTGTTTATGGATTTATATTTTCGATAAGTAATTTTCTTGGGAGGGATATATGAAGTTGCTAGTGTCAATTCGGCCAAGACCGCATAGTGGTCAGACAATGCTGAATCTGTGACATGGACATTTTGTACTGACATGCTGTTACTTTGACGAACAAGAATTAGATCCAAGGTATGTCCTCTCTTGTGGGTAGGTTTTGAGACCAGTTGTGAATAGCCGAATGATTCAAACAAATTTGTGAATTGCTAGGCAAAAGTGTCATGTAAATTGTCAACATGGATGTTGAAATCACCGGCAATAGCTATATCACATCCATACAAGGCATAGAAGGACAGACATTCAGAAAATTCATTTAGAAACTGTGCTGATGTAAGTTTGTTCCTTTTTGATGGTGGCGGTCGGTAAACTACGAGTAATCGAAGTGAATGGTTGCTCGACACGAGGCAGTCAACCATTTCAAAAGATGGAGGAGATTTGGCCAAATCAGGATGCTGTGGATGACAGCTACACCGCCACCTCGACTTCCCCGTAAGTTGTTTAAGATGGAGAAATTAAGGCCCATAACTCTTTAAGTTATTAATTAAGGCCCATAACTCTTTAACGAGAAATCGGACCGGGCCTGTTTCGAACTCGCTTGAGATATTATTGCAAAAGACTTGTATAACAAATATTAGTCAAATCGGAGAACGTTTGTTCAAGTTATTGCACTGAGCTCGAAATTCCCCCCCCCCCCAAAAAAAATGACTAATTAAGGTCCATAACTCTGTAATGAAAAATCGAGCCGGGCCAGTTTTAGAACTCGTTTGAGATATTATTGCGAAAGACCTGTATCGCAAATATTAGTCAAATCGTTGAACGTCTGTTCAAGTTATTGCGCTAATAGTACGAGCCCGCGACGCCCAGACGGCCGCCCACCCGCCCGTCCGACCGCCCGATAGCCCACCCGCCCGGCCGCCCGCCCGCCCGCCCGCCCGCCCGGCTGATCGATCGCTCGCCCGGACACACACCAACCGTTGCCAAACCATACGTCTCGATTGTTAACACAACTCGACCAAAAACTACATGGACCAGAATATTGGGTTTTTGTTGTATGAAGCTTCCTTAGGAACAGTGGAATCAGATGGCTCCCCAAAAATTGCTATCGATTTTGTCATGGGGACCGTATGGGGATACCCATTTTAACTCTGTTGGCAATGGAAAAATGCTGAGGCATTATCTTTCTTGTGCTCCATCAACTAAGTATTCTTCTTCAGAACATTTGGGCCAAGTCTAAACTAATTTAGCACAAAGCATCTTTGTGGAGTTTACTCTTCTGATATTTCCCCCAAAGTTGCTATGTCCCTTGGGGTAGGGTTAATGCCCCATAAGCCTAAAATGTTTTAAAAATCATCTTCTCATAAGCCACTCGCAATAATGTTTAGTTTTCTGGTATGGAACTTACTTTAGTGATGCAGATTCAAGCTTTTTTTCAAAGAAACTCAGTAGGTCAAAACTTGGGCTCCCTGTTGCATTTAGTGCTCCACCCAAAATTTGGATTTCCAGAACCAAATGGGCTGATTTGAAACAAATCTGTCATGTAGTATAACTGGGTCATAAGTACTTGATTGATGCCCGAAAAAAAGGTTGGGGTGGGGAAAAGAGAACCACAAATGTTAAAAACAAAAAAACAAAAAATTCACACGGACACGTTTTTGAGACTTCACACCCAGAACAGAGCTTTTATCGCCTGGGAAACTTTACAAGGACGAACAGAAACGAATGGCCCAAAAAATTGCTTTTGATTGTGTCATGGCAAATCAAAAAATTGCTCTTGCTGCCCGTCACTTACTGACACACTCATCTCTTGACAGCCTGAGCCAGGTGAACGTTTTAGGCTCACTTAAGCCTTTAGTTGATCAAAACATCCACGGAATTGGTCAAAACGTCTCCAGTCATGGCTCAAATCGGCCACGACCATCAGCCAACACGTCCCACCCAATGGCCAATAGGTCCACAGACACTGGTCAAAAGGTCCTAAGTCAATGGTCATTGATCAAAATGTACGCCGACTTTGGTCAAAACGACGCAACTATAGAATGCCATAGGTTTGCTACTGACTGTTTAAAACCAAACCACGCCAAATTTGTGAGACTGAATCATTAGCTAACACTTGATCACGTTAAGATGACACGCTTACGTTGGCCTGCACCTGTTTCTATATTTCTGTTCACAGAATGTCACAAAACCGCATATTTAAGGATATTTAAGTGCATGGCTTGGAGTTGACTACGCCCATATAGTGCCCAGTGAGGTGGTGTAGTTCCCGCCGCGAAGCGGTGGGAACTACACAACCTCACTGGGCACAAAATGGGTGTAGTCAACGCCAAGACATGCACTAATCCTTATATTATATCGAACACCCATCAAGAAAAACATCTGTCCAATTTGTTGATCTATTACCAAGGTAGCAGCCCTACCAACCAGCGTTATATAGAAACAAATACCATGTAGTTTTCAAAAAACATTTTCTTCTTACAAAACACGGCTAACTTGGATTATTGATATGAGCAGAAGACAAATTTTGAATCGGTCGGCAAGGGTAAACAAAACATTTCCCCCAAACGGAACTGTGTATTCTAGAATCGCGCAACTCGCGAATGAAAGCTAAAATTTTCGAAATTTGACAACGCAGTTTGATAATTTCCACACATTTGTCACACATATACATTACCGAATGGGTCAGTACGGGATACAAAACACCGAAGATTCAAATGAATTCCATTATTTATTCGTTTACTGCCTAAAACATATAATTAAATAGCGAAATAATATGAGCAGCGAATCAAACGAATTTTCATATCCGGACGCGTTCTCATGAATGTTGTGCCCAGGTATGGATTATTCTCTTCGAAACGAGATATGGATCATCTTCTCAAGGAATAAAATGAACGCCTCAGAAAATGTGACTTCAAAAATGGAAAAGCGATACATTTTTCCACAATGATTTCTTTCCGGGTCGTTTTGTGGATGTTGTGCCTCTGTGAATCGATATTTAAATTTAGCCTGATTAGTTTTATTCGCCCACTATGAAAAGAAAACTGATATAGTAGTGTGCTAAAAATAGAAAACGTGTAGTGCCTGGGTGTAGTGCCTGATCAGTTCTGTGGATGCAAACTACACGAAATAGGGGTGCAGCTTTCGTCCAATCAGGAGCCTAGAAGGTCACGTGAGATATAATATATATACGTATTATATACATACACCTATATCTACAAAACAGTAAACTTAAGAGACGATAGGGATGTGAGATTAGATATTTATCAAAAAATTAACTCACCTGAATCGGCGAAATGGATACAGAATGAGTTGAAGATTATTTACAATTTGGCACAAGATATTTTATGCAGGACGCCTTCGATCAGAGGCGACGGAGGCAAGGGGTACAGTGGGCACGTGCCCCTTCACTTTTTTCCACAGAAATGTTTCGCAGTTACACAATGAGGTAAAATGGGCGCATTCAAACGTGCCAATATACAGGCATTCCTATGACATTATAAATCCAAACAATATTTAGCCAAAGAATCCCACTTTCGGTCGCTCCGGTTCGTTTCTTCTACTTCAACTATCCTTCAACCCGAAGGCTGGCCTTCGGGTTGGAAGATGGCTGAAGAGGAAGAAACGGACAGGACAGTGACCACTCATCGGCATATTCATCTTAACGAGAGACCAGTGGCGTAGCTAACCCCAAAAAAGTGGTGGGGAGGGGTGGGAACTCGCACAGCCTGGCTTAGAGCCGTTTTAATAGGGTGAGCCCCCCTTGAATGTGTAACTAGCGGTGGGTGGGGTGGGGGTGGTGTGTGCGAGAAATGCTTTCCAGGCCTTCACATTTCAGAATTTTGCGTCCCTAAATTTTATCTAGGTAACCAAGATAACAATAATCAGGGTTTCCACCAGAGGGAAATAAATGTGTCCAATATGGGGCGGCCAAGAGACGTCGGTACCACGGGCCGACCATGGTTCTGAAATTTGAATTCCAGGGTTCAAAACCATGGTACAGCATTGTGAATTTGTGCCCCTCCACTTTTATCGAGCTTTCGCCGCCCCTGTCTTCAGTAGGTTAATACAGGTCATTAACAGGCAGTAGCTAGCTATGTCATAACCTCTTATTGTTCATAGATCCCGTTCGATGAGGGTAGATGGTCAGACCTTATTATTTTTTGGTCTCCAAAAGCATTAACTTGACTTATTCTATAGATCACAAATTACCAGGAAAGTTTAGAGGAGGTGATGCTATATTTGGAAGTGAATTATAGAAATCTTGTGTATTTTATGGTAAAATGGCCATTGTAAATTTGTCATTTCCTTCCCAAATGTTTATAAGTCACAATAAACACACTATCAGTAGAAAACTAAGTGGGAGGGCCAGTGAGAGGGTGATTATTATAAAATTGACTCACAAAAATAACACTGCTGAACTGAACCAACTGCACCAAGCATGAACTTCAGTTCACATTGTTTTCGAAATTGTTTCGTAGATAATTCAATGATGTCAGAGACTGGTAATGCTGTCAACACAAACTAGATAGAGTTATTTGTGTGCAAAGCACACAATGGTGTATCCCTGCATTTCCTTAGCAACACCTTAGCATAGTTTTAACGTTTCGAATTAAATACCCTAGAAGCCTTTCGATGAAAACTAATTTTCTAACGATAAAAGTGGCTCCACTGGAACCACCTGGGGGCCAAATCAAAATTCCGAAACCTTCATGCACATCCAGTGATGCTACGTGAACACCTTAGCATAGTTTAAATCCAATGATGCTACCTGAACACCTTAGCATAGTTTAAAAGTTTCGAATTAAATACCCTAGGAGCCTTTCGATGAAAACTGATTTTCTAACGATAAAAGTTGTTCCACTGGGGCCAAATCAAAATTATGAAACCTCCATGCACATCTAGAGATGCTACCTGAACACCTTAACATAGTTTAAATGTTTCGAATTAAATACCCTAGGAGCCTTTCGAGGAAAACTGATTTTCTAACGATAAAAGTGGTTCCACTGGAACCACTTGGGGCCAAATCAAAATTTCGAAACCTTCAAGCACATCTAGAGATACTAGCTAAACACATTAGCACAGTTTAAGCGTTTCGAATTAAATACCCTAGGAGCCTTTCGATGAAAACTAATTTTTCAATGATAAAAGTGGTTACACCAGAACCACTTGGGGCCAAATCAAAATTCCAAAACCTTCGTGCAATCCAGAGATGTTACCTGAACACATTAGCATAGTTTAAATGTTTCGAATTAAATACCCTAGGAGCCTTTCGATGATAACTGATTTTCCAACGATAAAAGTGGTTCCACTGGAACCACCTGGGGCCAAATCAAAATTCCGAAACCTTCCTGTACATCTAGAAATGCTACCTGAACACATCAGCATAGTTTAAACGTTTCGAATTAAATACCGTAGGAGCCTTTCGATGAAAACTAATTTTCCAACGATAAAAGTGGTTCCACCAGAACCACTTGGGGCCAAATCAAAATTCTGAAAACCATCATGCACATCTAGAGATGTTATCTGAACACCTTAGCATAGTTTAAACGTTTCGACTTAAATATCCTAGGAGTCTTTCGATGAAAACTGATTTTCTAATGATAACAGTGGTTCCACTGGAACCACTTGGGGCCAAATCAAAATTCCGAAACCTTCATGCACGTCTAGAAATGTTACCTGACCACATTAGCATAGTTTAAACGTTTCAAATTAAATACCCTAGGAGCCTTTCGATGAAAATTGATTTTCCAATGGTAAAAGTGGTTTCACTGGAACCACCTGGGGCCAAATAACAATTCCAAAATCTTTATGCACATTTAGAGATGCTACCTGAACATATTAGTACGGTAGCGTATTAGGGTCAGGACCTTTTCATTTAATAAACTGTTTATACAGTTTAATAAACTGTTTTTACAGATTAATAAACTGTATTTACAGTTTAATAAACTGTATTTACAGTTTATTACGAGACTGTTTTTACAGTTTATTAGAAGACTGTTTTACAAATTAATTAGCCATTCGATTACTGGTTAGTAGTATAGCATGTACCCGATCGTGCGCTATTACCCGGACTTTTGGGGAAGCTGCTATTGTTAAATTCACATAGGAACCGAACTTTTTGGGTTGCAACCTGACCAAATCTTGCGCGCGATGTACGTACTGCATATATAGTATGCTATGACATGTGCAGTGATATATGTACACACATGGCTATGGATATATAGTGTGGGGTATGATGGAAATTAATGGCGAAGGTTGTGTTTCTCGAGAAAAAAATTCCCGCGAAATGGTTGACGTTGCTATGGACGTCGTGACGTCATTATGCGCACCATGACGTCAGAAAACGTTGACCGCTGCTGTTGAACCATATACAATGTGGTATGACATTTTTCGGGTCAGGGTGTGTCGAGGTTCTTGTACTTGCCTGATATCGTAGTATAGTAAGGGTGGTATATACCCCTTTAGGTATACTGTTAGCCATTGGTACTACTAATCAACCTTCATATTATCCTACAACTGGTATAGATAGCACGTAATGCTAGGATAACCAGTATTGTCGGGTGGGGTAATGCATAGTCATCGTCTCGTGCGGTATTGCGAAATAGTCCTTGGTGATTTGGATTTGCAGTATAGTATGGGCGTAATATATCATTGTAGATCCCATCTTAATCCTTGTTGTATCAGCCTGCCGATTGCTTTGTACTATCCTATGACTGATATAGGTAGTACGTAATGCTAGGTTAACCAGTATTGTGGGTTGGGGTAATGCATGGTCGTCGTCTCGTGTGGTATTGCGAAATAGTCCTTGGTGGTTTGGATTTGTAGTATAGTATGAGCCTTATAGATCCCATCTTAATCCTTGTTGTATCAAACTGCCGATTGCTTTGTACTGTCCTATGGCTGATATAGGGAGTATGTAATGCTGGGTCAGGCGGTATTGTAGGGTGGGTGGTGGTAATGCATGGTCGCCTAGTATGGCAGTATGGGATGTTCGCTCCTCACCCTAGGGGTCCCATGTTAGCTCTTCGAACTATTAAACCACCTAATGCTTCAAATTATCCTCTGACAGGTATAGATAGTACGTATCGCTAGAACAACCAGTATTGTGGGTAGGGGTAAGGCCTGGTAGTTTAGAACGGTAGCAGCACCATTATCTGCCTAGGACGGTGTGCTGACCCACAGGTGGTACAGGTATTGCGTAATGATAGGCCAAGCAGTATTGTTGAGTAGGGGTAATCCATTGTTGTCTTGTTAGGAAGTAAAGGACGTTTTTTATATCCCTGTTGGTTCAACTTTTCCCTTGGTACTAGTAATCGACCTAATGCTTCATGTTATCCTATGGCTGGTATAGGTGGAACGTAATGCTAGGAGAAGAGCTGTTGTGGGCGGGGGGTAATGTCTTCTGTAGTGCAGTAGAATAGTATGGGCGGTATATACCGACTTAGGTCCCATGTTAACCATTGGAACAACAATCCACCTGGGCTGGTGTGCTATCCCATATATGGTATAGGTTGTATGAAATGTACTGCTGTGTGGTGTATGCTTGGTTTCTAGTCTCCTAGCAGGGTATGGATGGTTCTTTGACATTCTAAGACTTGGCCTAGGGTAGAGGTAATATGTGGCAGTTAGCAAGCCTAGAGTAGTGCTTCAAATCAGCAGTAATGGTAGAAGGGGAGAAGAAGATTAAAGGATATGGTACTACAGTACAAGCTAGTCACAGGACGGAAGGCTGAAACCGATCGTAAGACCACCTTATAGGAGCTATATAGGGCTTGGAATCTCACTTATGGAATCCCGCTTATAGAATACCTTTTATTGAATCCCTACGGAATCCCTTTTTGAAAAAGTCTAGCTTTCGGCTCCACTTTTTCCCGAGCTGAAGATAAGAGTCGAATGTTGATGCACTCGTTCGACTCATTACTCTGTGGCTTATTTGCTCGATGGGATTTTAGTTGTTCGTTCAGTTGGAGATAGTTAGCAAGCCTTCAGAAGTGCTACAAGTCAAATAGTAATAGTACAAACAACTAATGGTACCAAAGATGCGAGGGTGGTAGAAGATTATAGTATTGGATGACTACGAACGAGGCAAGTTAAAGAACAGAAAGTTGAAGACAAAATGGAAACAGATGGCAAGGCTGTCTGTTTAGGAACTGTGTTCGAGCTTCAGCGCGTAAAGGTTAAATGAGGTGATCGACTCTTCTCGGGTTGGATCTGAGGGTCATCAACAACTCATATTTTAGAAAGGTTTCGTGTGATACATCATTTTAAGGTCTCAATGCGTGTGGTCCGAATATTTGTTATTTGTCCCTCCCCGAGAGGATGGGGCTGAGGGGCATAAAGAAATTCAAGTGTTAGAAAGGTTGACAAGCGATACATCATTTTAAAGGTCTACACGCGTGTAGTCCGAATATTTGGTATTTTTCCATCCCCGAGAGGGGTGGGGGGGGGGGGGGGGGGGAGTTTGCTGGGGGCATATAAAATTCAAGTTATAGAAAGGTTGGCATGTGATACGTCATTTTAAAGGTCTTAACGCATGTAGTCCGAATATTTGGTATTTGCGTCTATCCGAGGGGGCTCTGGGGTGGGGCCTCAAAACTTAAGTTTTAGAAAGGTTGTCGGGTGATTCATCATTTTAAGGTCTCGACTTGAATATTTTGAATATAAAGTATCCGACCCTCCCCGATAGGGTGGGGCTGAGGGGTGGGGCCTCAAACCCCATGTTTTAGAAAGGTAGTCATGTGATACATCATTCTAATGTTCACGACTTGAATATTTCGCATTTGAAGTATACGACCATCCCTGAGTGGGTGGGGGCCGAAGGTGCGGCCTCAAAACTCAAGTTTTAGGACGGTAGGCGTGTGATACATCATTTTAAAGGTCTCGACTTGAATACTTCGAATATGAAGTATCCAACATTCCCGATGGGATGGAACCGAGGGGTGGGTTTCAAAACTTAAGGTTTAGAAAGGAAGTCGTGCAAATGCGAACGACACTATCTTCAGCATATGACAATGTGTGAAACCGTGTACTGTTTTAGCTGTTTTTTAAGTGTTTCTCAAAGGATTTCATTGATTTGGAGGTGATGTCTCGTATGTGAAACAGTCCAAATTGACAGAAGATGCAAAAACATTGTCAGGACACCTGAGGCCCCGTAAGGCCTGGGCTGACGTGGGGTTATTTAGTCCCGCTAATGAAATTGCGGGGAAATTAGACCGATGTGGAGAGTCGGAATCCTAGTGCCGCGAACTCGGCGCTGGGAGCTGAGTTCGACCGGCGCTGTGATTTAGTTTCTCCTCTGCCATATTGGCCTAAGGTAGGTTCGATTTCCGTTAGGTGTGATTCCTAATCACTTCAGGCTGTGTAATGGAAAGAATGATTTAAAGTAACAACGATTCTTTTATTTACACATAAAAATAAAGCCGTTTCAATATTTCAACAATCAACAATTCGATTTTTTTCACAGAAAATGGGTTGCTAGGGTTAAATAATTCTCAACAATTATATAGTCATGCCATAGCCCTGTGCTGGCACTATAGTCTACACACTGGAAATGTTACTACCGTGAGCTCGCCATAAGAGCTTCACAAATCTGAAATTATATTACGGAGAGCTCGCCATAAGAGCTTCACAAATCTGAAATGTTATTACCGAGAGCTCGCCATAACAGCTTCGCTCGCTTAGGCTCAAATGTCAACGTCTGCGCGTAACTGTACCTCTGGCTGTCGGAGGGTTCCGACCAGCAATGTTTGTCATCTATAAAGCCACCTTACTTCTGATTTGGGTCAGATATTGTCTACTCATACCTCATGTGCCTTTTGAAAGTCTTCCGTGAAAGTCCTATTGAAATGTTCACTGTTCCTGGTTGAATTCACGATTCACAAATGCCCCTTTTTGTGCTAGGGCGAGATTGTCACTCACACCGATCTCCAGTCGGTATTACGATGCTTCGACAGCAAAACAAACTACTCCCAACGCAATCAGTCTGACGCTTCAAAGGGTTAATACGCACAATACAATTAACCTGCACTTCTGACTATTGCAGGCTGATACCTGCTACTCGTCAATCTAAACTTTAACGTTTCACCTTGGGTTTTCCTTCTCAACGAATTTGGCACTGTAGCCGCCTATCAACCTTAAGCTAAATCAATCGTGGAATGCCCTGTCTGGCGATTCCAGCCGTTTCAGGGTCCTGTGATCGAAGGTACCCCTATGCCAGGAAACAGAGTCTGCCTGCCCTGGACTTCACCAACGTGTGTGTGACCCCAAGTGTGTGTCTAATGCTCTGCTCTTCAAGGTATATATATACTTTTTACCCTAAACTGACAGATGGACAGACGCTCATCTGTCCATCTGCCAAAACGGTGAGAGATGACGTATATCGAGGCAGAATCAATACAAGTCATCTCGCGCGTGACTTAACGGTGATTTCACTTGTCGAGAGAACCGATTCGTTCCTGCCACTCATTGCTACACTAATGATCAGGTGACACGACAGACATTTCTATCTTTTAGAATCTCGTTTCTCAATTGGCCGTGACGATATCCTGCCACCAACCGATTACGTCTCGTAAGACTCGCGACTACTGTATAACTTAAATGAGATTAGACCTTATCTAACATACCGTTTCTCCCCTGGGTCCCTGCTCTGGAGCTGGATAGATACCACGTGTGTTTTTTCCATGCCCAGCTTCACAGAGAAGTGAAATTCACGTAGGTTTTTCGCCTTGATGCGGAATATCTTTTGAACTTACAATATCTTTAAATATGAGGCCCCTTGCCCCTATATTTAGGCTGGCTTTGCTCTGACAAACATGTATTTTTCCCTCTGTGTTTTCCGGTGTCTCTTCGTCGGATGCGATTGGTTTCGTAGAGATCTTTCAGATGAGAAACATTTTCAATCGCATGATATTTTGGTTTATTCCAATCGGTATGTGGCAGACGAATACAGCTTTATGTGGTGTGTTTGTTCGACGGGTGTGGGTCATTCGACAGATTCGAAGGAGATCTATCAAATGAGGGAGAGAGAGAGGAGATTTTTTTGAACTGCGTGGCATGCTGAAGTGTAGCTTGATATCACGCTAAACGAGAGAGAGTCCAAATGAAATGAGTGAAAGTATTATGATACATTAAAGTGTCTGATGAAACCTCTCGAGAAGGAAACCCAAAAACACCAACACGACGTCTTCACGAATACATTTTGAGGAAGCTGCACGTACCCTCTAAAAACAATAGCACACAACTAATTTACTCGTTGATCAGAAGCTCGACACTAGTCGAAGAACTCATCAACGTTTTTGAATGTAATATTAAGTTTACGAGTCGATTAAAGAGGAATAATTTTTGACGAGAGACATTCGTGAAGGTATTGTGACACAATACAGATCTGACAACTTCCACATTTCAATGGAGTGGAATAAGACAAACATTCAGCAAGTGAATGTACTGAGATAGAGAGATCCTACTGTTATCGCCTCGACATTACGGAAGAATGAAATGTGGAAATCCTTTTGCAGAGATGATTCATAAACACACTGTGATAGAGAGATCCAAGTGCTATCACCTCAACATGTCAGGGGATTGGAATATGACAAAACTTTCGAACAAGTTATTCGTGAACATACTGGGATACAGATATTACTGCTATCACCTCGACATTACGGAAGAATGAAATATGACAGTACTTTCCAGCAAGTGTTTCGTGAACATACTGTAATAGAGTGATCCAACTGCTATCACCTCGATATTGCAGGGGAGTGGGATATGACAAAACTTTCGAGCAAGTGATTCGCGAACGTACTGAGATAGAGAGAGATCTTGCTGCTATTACTACAATATTTAGAGAGAGTGAAACATGTCAAACGTTTGAGCAAACGTTTGAGCAAGTCATTCGTAAACATCTTATGATAGACATCTCACCGCTATCGCCTCGACATTGCAGGGGAGTGGAATATGAAACAATGAATGTTGCCTGAATCCGTGCGTGAACGTATTTCTCACCGTGAGGAACCCGACCGTTTCACTTTTGCAGGGGCGATCCTTATCCCGAAAGGGTATGTGACTTTTCGTCAAAAAGCATGAATCAATTGTGGTTCACTGGAAACAAAAATTTTAATACATATACATATAAATAAATGTGTTAATTTGTGACTTACATGAAATCAAATGAATAAACGTTAATCACCCCTTCCTACACACTTTTTGAGTCACTTGCGGGCCCGCATTCTCTGTTCTTGCTGGTTTTCCTTCCTTCTCGTTGGCTTGTTCTTTGGTCGCCTCTTTACTTCACTCTTTCACAGCCGTCGCACTGCCACTAACGTATTGTCACTTTAACGGACGTTCTTTCTCAACATGTGACAGAATATCACTCTACAACTGCACTCGCACGGCCGCTAACGTATTTTCACTTTAGTATGTCGCTTTCCCTCTAACAAGTGACGAAATGTCACTCTTACATTGTCGTCGCACGGCCAGTAGCGTTTTGTCACTTGACTGGACGCTTTTCACTCAAGCAGTCGCCAACAGTGGGGCTAAACTCTCCGTCGAGGCCAAGTCGGTGGCCATTTCTGAATGTAGGATCAGAAATAGGAAGTACGGAGCACAGGGAACTATTAGTATTTAGGAAGACGACATATCTGTTGTAGAAGGCAAGACGTACGTACGCAGAGTAGGCTTGCCTGTATGAACATTATTCTGAGATAAACATAGGTGCTCCTATTCTAAATATGAGCTCCGTGACTCGCCTACATCACAACGTGTCTATACTTTCGCCCCGATGCGGCACCTCCTCTAAGCATGGGACATCCCCATCTACTCTCAGCGACCCACAGCTTTACACACCTTCAGAGTGGAATGGCTGCAATGAATTTCCCCGATCGATTTTTATTTCGATAGCCAGAACATTAATTCTCATTTTAATTGCTTCTCTTGAACTTGGCCGCTTAGATCTATCTTAATTTAATATTCGCTTTTAAGTTCCTTTAAGTCTTGCATTTCGGTATATCCTGACATTCGTGACAGACCAGATGCATAATATGGGTATGTGTCTAGAACATGTGCGATGTACTGTATTTACAGTAATTTCCTATTAACTGGTCATAATTACACAGATAACGACTGCAGGATGACACTGGATTTACTACCTTTAATGTTTTATCCAGACCGCCCATGTAGCGTTCAATAAATGCGTCATAATGGACATTAAATTGCACGCCTCATTACCAGCGCTTGAATTACTGCAGGTCTGTTTAAGTGACAAATCGGTTTTCGGGGTCCGCCATGTCCTTATCCTTATGCTTTATATTTAGCCCAGTGAGAATGATTATCGAAAATATATACACTTTTAAACAACAAAATCGAAAATTCATGCTATCACCTTGACATATATACCCCTGTAGGCCCCCTTGTTAGTGCTTGGTACTATTAACCAACCGATAGGTTTGTTTTATTATATGGCTCATTTTCTCGATGGGATTTGAGTCGTTCGAGCAGTATGTGCGAGTCACTCGGTCGATAGCTTATTTGCTTTGGGAATGATATATGCTTTTGTTATGCACAAGGGAGACAACTTTGTATGAATAAGTATAAATTACGGAAAATGAAGCAATATGATTGGTTAATCAGCTTCCATAATTGGAATAGGGTAGGAAGAATTAGGATTACGTACCACCTCACCAGTGATAGGATGACACCAAATATTCGGTAGGTTAATTCTATCAACGGTTAAGATGGGCCCACAGGGCATATACCAACCATACTCTGCTGCCCTTCTGTACTACCAGGCGTTAACCCCATCCCACAATACCGCTCGATAATATGAAGCATCTGGCGAATTAGTAGTACCAAGGGCTAACAAGAGACCTACAGGGGTATATACAGCCTATGCTATACTACCGTTCTAAGCTACCAAGCATTACCTCAACCCCATAATACCACTTGACCTACTATAACGCACTACCTATACCAGCCATATAATAAAATAAACCAGTCGGTTGGTTAATAGTACCAAACACTAACAGGGAGCCTACAGGGTTATATACCGCCCATGTTATACTACCGTTCTAAACTGCCAGGCATTACCTGTACCATCAATACCGCTTGGCCTAGAATTACATAATACCTATACCAGTCATAGGATAACACCAGGTGGATAATAGTACTAAGAGCTAACATTGGCCCTGTAGTGGTACAACGCGTACATCCTATAGGATAACACACTCGGCGACCATGAATTACACCCACCCGCCCCAAAATAACGTCTGCCACCGCATTACATACTAGCTAACCCAGTCATGGGATGACACAAAGCATTAAGTCGATTTGTAGTACCAATTGCTTTCGCGGAGGGGCGGGGGCCACAGAGGTATATATCGCCCATACTGTACTGCCGTTCTATAATAATAATAATAATAATAATAATAATAATAATAATAATAATAATAATAATAATAATATTAATAATAATAATGACAGGAAGGCCCAATGGGGTAATAGTATACCAACATTGATATATACCGCCACTACCATATCACACACCCCGCCCCATACGAGAAAGTCGACACCCCCTGACCCGAATAACATTATGTCAGATTGTATAGTAGACAACAACAGAGGTCAACATCTCTGTGACGTCGCGTGCGTATCAGGACGTCACGACGTCAATAGCAACGTCAACCGTTTCGCGAAAAAGAACTTTCAAGAAAACCCAACTTTCCCATCATCTTCCCACCACTTACCCATAATATATACCCGAAGCCCAATGTGTACGTATATTACTATACACACCACAGTATACTACATATGTTGTAAGTACACCATTTGCCGGATCTAGCTGGAGGGAACAAACGTTTTCCTCAGGAAAAAATGCTCGGCAAAAGTCCGGTTCCTATGGGAATTTAACACGAGCTGCTCCAGCAAAAGTTCGGGTTATCAGGGTCGATCGGGTACACGATATACTACTCACTTGCACACCAAATATGACACCATTTCGCCTAATTGTTGTCACCTAAAAACAAACACATTTGCGAAAAATATCAACTCTATAATAGGACATAACTCTGATAAGACCTTAAAGCTGTTTTCGTCTGTGACAGACTGATTGGAATAAACCAAGATATCGTGCGGTTGAAAATGTTTCTCATCTGAGAAGTCCTCACCAAACCAATCGCATCCGACGAAGAGATACTGGAACACACCGACGGAAAAATATATGTTTTTTTGCAACTTCAGTCAATTTGGACTATTTCACATACGAGACATCACCGCCAATTCAATGAAATCCTTTGATAAAACACTAAAAAGTACACGTTTTCACACCGTGACATTGCCACATGTTGGAGAGTGTGTCGTTCGCATCGCCTAAGGTTTTACGACCTTGCCTCACCACACCCACTCGAGGAGGGTCGGATACTTCATATTCGAAATATTCGACCCAAGACCTTTAAAAGGAATTGTGACATGACTACCTTTCTAAAACGTATTTTTAATTTCCCTCAGCCCCACCCCTCGGGAAGGGTCGGATACTTCATATTCGATATATTTAAGTCAAGACCTTTAAAATGATATATGACACGAATACCTTTCTAAAACTTAAATTTGTTTTGCCCCACAGCCCCACCTCTTCAGAGAGGGTTGGGCACTTCATATTCGGAATATTCAAATCGAGACCTTTAAAATGATGTATCACCCGACATCCTTTCTAAAATTTGGGGTTTGAGGTCCCAACCCTCAGTCCCACCCCCTTGAGGAGACACAAAAAACAAATATTCGGGCTAAAATGATGTATCACATGACAACAAACCTTTTTAAAACTTGAATTTTTTTATGCACCTCAGTCTCAGTCCCTAGGGACCTGGCAAATACCAAATATCGGATTACACGCGTCGAGACCTTTAAAATGATGTATCACACGACACCCTTTCTAAAACATGAGTTTTCGGTGCTCATCAGACCTACTTCCCCCCCCCCCCCCCCCCCCGCGACGTGTCGACCATCTCACAGTTCCTACACAGATAGCCTTGCCATCTGTTTACATATTGTCTTCCACTTCCTGTCCTATAACCTCGTTCGTAGTCGACCAATACTAAAATTTCTACCACCCTCGAAGCTTTGTACCATTAGTTCCTTGTACTATTACTATTTGACTTGTAGCACTACTGCAGGCTTGCTAACTATCTCCGATTGATCAAACGACTAGAATCCCATCGAGCAAATAAGTCATAGAGTAATTGGTCGAACGAGTGGCTCCACATTCGACTCTAATCCTCATCTTGCAAAAAGTGGAGCTGAAGGCCAGACGTTTTCAAAAGGGGATTCCACAATGATTCTATAAAAGGTATTCTATAAGTAGGATTCCATAAGTGAGATTCCAAGGCCCTATATAGCTCCTATACAGGTGATCTTACCATCGGTTTCAGCTTTCTGTGCTATGACTAGCTTCTTCTGTAGTCCTCTGTGCTATAATCTTCTTCTATCGTTGTGCCATTACTACCGACTTGAAGCACTATTGTGGGCGATATATGCGGTTCGTATACCACTTGCCGGATCTAGCCAGATGGCGCCGAAGTTTCGCACAGACAAATTGCTACAAAGTCCGGTTCCTATGAAGATTTAACACTAGCAGCTTCCCCAAAAGTCCGGGTAATATCGCACGAACGGGTACATGCTATACTACTAACCAATAGTCGAATGGCTAATTAATTTGTAAAAACAGTCTTCTAATAAACTGTAAAAACAGTCTCGTAATAAACTGTAAATACAGTTTATTAAACTGTAAATACAGTTTATTAATCTGTAAAAACAGTCTCGTAATAAACTGTAAAAACAGACTCGTAATAATCTGTAAAAACAGTCTCGTAATAAACTGTAAATACAGTTTACTAAACTGTAAATACAGTTTATTAATCTGTAAAAACAGTCTCGTAATAAACTGTAAAAACAGTCTCGTAATAATCTGTAAAAACAGTCTCGTAATAAACTGTAAATACAGTTTACTAAACTGTAAATACAGTTTATTAATCTGTAAAAACAGTCTCGTAATAAACTGTAAAAACAGTCTCGTAATAATCTGTAAAAACAGTCTCGTAATAAACTGTAAATACAGTTTACTAAACTGTAAATACAGTTTATTAATCTGTAAAAACAGTCTCCTAATAAACTGTTAAAACAGTCTCGTAATAAACTGTAAAAACAGTCTCGTAATAAACTGTAAATACAGTTTACTAAACTGTAAATACAGTTTATTAATCTGTAAAAACAGTCTCCTAATAAACTGTTAAAACAGTCTCGTAATAAACTGTAAAAACAGTCTCGTAATAAACTGTAAATACAGTTTACTAAACTGTAAATACAGTTTATTAATCTGTAAAAACAGTTTATTAAACTGTATAAACAGTTTATTAAATGAAAAGATCCTGACCCTTTCGAATTAAATACCCTAGGAGCCTTTCGGTGAAAACTGATTTTATAACAATAAAAGTGGTTTCACCGGAAACCTTCATGTACATCTTGAGATGCTACCTGAACACATCAGCATACTTTAAACGTTTCGAATTAAATACCATAGGAGCCTTTCGATGAAAACTAATTTTCCAACGATAAAAGTGGTTCCACCAGAACCACTTGGGGGCAAATCAAAATTCTGTAAATCTTCATGCACATCTAGAGATGTTACGTGAACACCTTAGCATAGTTTAAACGTTTCGAATTAAATACCCTACGAGCCTTTCAATAAAAACTGATTTTCCAATGATAAAAGTGGTTCATCTGGAACCACCTGGGGCCAAATCAAAATTCCGAAACCTTTATGCACATCTAGAGATGTTACCTGAACACCTTAACATAGTTTTAACGTTTCGAATTAAATACCCTTGCGGCCTTTCGATAAAAACTGATTTTCTAATGATAAAAGTGGTTCACTGTAACCACTTGGGGCCAAATCAAAATTCCGAAACTTTCATGCTCTTCTAGAAATGTTACCTGAACACCTTAGCATAGTTTAAACGTTTCGAATTAAATACCATAGGAGCCTTTCGATGAAAACTAATTTTCCAACGATAAAAGTGGTTCCACCAGAACCACTTGGGGGCAAATCAAAATTCTGTAAATCTTCATGCACATTTAGAGATGCTACCTGAACACCTTAGCATAGTTTAAACGTTTCGAATTAAATACCCTAGGAGTCTTTCGATGAAAACTGATTTTCTAACGATAAAAGTGGTTCCACTGGAAACACCTGGGTCCAAATCAAAATTCCGAAACCTTTATGCACATCTTGAGATGCTACCTGAACACCTTAGCATAGTTTTAACGTTTCGAATTGAATACCTTAGGAGCCTTTCAGGGTGTGACGTACGTACGGAGATCACGACTATATCCCCGCATTTTGGAAAATGCGGGGATAGTTAGAAAGGAGCCAAGCATAATCTTTTGCTGGAACTTGAATATGACATTTCAATCATTATTGGTCGTATTTGAAAAGCAGACGACACTTGCAAAAAAGAATTCTTGAATAACTAATTTTTTTTATTTTTTTGTTTCAAAAATATAGGTTATGACCCCTCGTTGGAACGAGCTCGACGAGCTCGTTCCAACGAGGGGTCATAAACTGTTTTTGAGACATAAAATGAAAAAATAATTAAAAATAATTGACGATTTTTTGAAAATAGCGCTGGCCCGGTTTTGGCCGTTACGTTGTGTAAAGGGGTTAATGGATCTAACCCCAAATAACAAATATGGACTCTTCCAACTGATGAAATTGACGATTCCATCAGGGTTCCAGGGTTCAAAGGGTTAACACTAATAATTATTGCCGATACTACTGGTGATTTTCCCCGAAAGCTGTAAACCATGATATAAAGCCCCAATTACCATCTTGTTCGCGTGATTGAAAGATGAAGGAGTGGGAGAAGTGGGAGGAGCGTGCAAACGAAGACATGCTCGCAGACGGTTGTAGGAGGTCATGGTATGCAGTTGGTCCAAAGAGTCGCAGTGCCCCATATTTCGTATTTTAGTTAAATATCGACCACTGTGAATGAGATCCTCGGTTGGTCACAGACACCGTGCCAGGAGGAGTGGTTTTCGCCCTCACTTGTGGAAAAGGTTACAATACAGTGTTTTCGTGGTAAACAGCGCCTCTAGTGGTTGACACCCAACCTTTAATGGAGGATAAAAGCTTCCTGCTTTATGCAACTGGTGGAAAGTGAACTGAGCTTGTAAGTGTGAATAAAATATTAAAGTGCATGTTTTGAAAAAATTATAAAATATTGGTGATAACTGTCTTCTGAAAAGTGTGAGAGAACATTAAAATTGGGTGGGGGCAATTAAAAGTAGGTCTATTTTATTGAGTGCGAAACTGGACAGGAGTACAGGAAGCACTAATTTTGAAGGCAAAAATCCCATGGCAACCAATACATTTTTTTGGTATATTTTTTTCATGAGGTGATAAACTTAGTGGATATAGGGTTGTTTTTCCGAAAATTTGCTTGATGAGGTGGAGAGAGATTAAAAGGTTTGTTCTGTCTTCAATGTAAAAAAAAACACTGTATTGTAACCAAAAGACGGAAATAATGCTCCTTATCTATTGCCTAAAGTGAATTTTTTGATTTGATTGGTTGATAGATACGTGGTATGAGACCATATTCATTGAAACCCACGATACGTCCGCCCAGCCACTGACAAATTTCCCATACCCAGTGGAAGCCTCGTTCCGAAATCTACAAATTGTCCATACCCCGTAGAAGACGCGTCATTCCAGTTTTACAGTGTACATGTATTATATTTTAAATTTTTATCTCCAAAATATAGCTCATGACCCCTTATTGGAATGAGCTTGTCGAGTACCCTCCAATGTGGGGTTCATAAGCTATGTTTTTGAGACAAAAAAGAAAAAAAGAAATTCAATAAATTTTTTATACTAGTCATATCGGCATATTTTCACAAAAACTCTTTTGCACAAAAATTCAACAGAAACCTGTATGGCTCAACAATGGAAGATAAAAGATCTCATGCTGTGTGTGTTCACACATGAAATAGATTGTACTTCTAAAACGGAAAGTCAATAGATAAATTCGTTACCCCGTGTCTGATCACGTGGTACGGGTTTTCACCTACCCGAAGCCAGCCGTATCCCATGAGGCCTTCGGCCTCATGGGATACGGCTGGCTTCGGGTAGGTAAAAACCCGTACCACGTGATCAGACACGGGGTAACTAATAATATCCTGCGCATATCACCGGAATGTTATATTAGTTTGTACGTTTTCAGTAAATAATTCAGCCCGTTTTACTCAGTCTGTGCAATGATTGTGTTTACTTGTGAGACGAACTAATTGTTGATGTACTGGGGGCGCGGTGGATAAGCAGGTAGAGGTGCAGGCTGAAAACCGAGAGGTCCTCGGTTCGAATTCCACCTGCGGCAACCGCGTTATGTCCTTGGGCAAGACACTTCACCCCAACTGCCCACGTGGGGGCAAGGTGACGTTGTGTACTATGGCGTATTGCACGTCGATGATGCACCTGTCTTCAACCAATGCTAACTCTGCTTGTGAGCAGTTCGTGTGTTGGGGAGCTGACAGTTGCTCGCTGTTGTTCGGTGGTTCTCTCTTTTTCCACCCAGAAAACTGTCATGGTCATGATTAGCCATTCTGCAGAAATATGTGATCTTAAACACAAATAAATAAATAAATAAATAAATAAATAAATAAATAAATAAATAATTGTTGATGCAGGTGTAATTGGTCGCAGTGCTATCTAATAAATAGGTAGTAATTATCAATCGGGACATGGGACATAACGGTCAAGTAGGGCCCTGCGAATCACATATTTTCGATTCGAATCGAATCGAGTCTAATATTCGAAATCTAATCGATCCTCCAATTGAATATAGGCGTCTTGAAGTCCAAACTGATAGAATATTCCAGCTACATCATCCAGGCATGCCTTCGAAGTACACATGCCTTGATTATGTAGTTAGAATATCACCCAGTGAGGATTTTATTCAAAAACAGAAACGGGTGGGAGATTTCTGTACCGGGCACTGCGCCGGGCTAGCCGCCAGAAACTATGAGCTCATCATCGATATTACTAGGGAACTTTAGATATGCTTTCAGTTGTGGTATAGTGACAAGTGAAACCGGAATTAGCATAGATGGTGGCATGGGTACAGATGCATTTTTATGTTAATATAGCGGAAATTACATCCTGGCTATACGTTCAACGTTATTTATGCATAACTTCTATCTCAGCTCTACGTTTTGTGAGACGACTAAGATGACTGATACCAAGCGAAATTCGTGAAAAAATTCGAAGGAAAACGAATCGGACAACCGATTTCGAATTGAACCGAATATCAACTTAAGATTCAAAATTGAACGAAATTTCGCAGATCCCTATACTGTCACGATAAATCAGGTTTACACCCCTTCCGCCCCACTCAAATCGGTCATCTTTACAACGCCACATGCAGGACACAACAATACAACAGAATATTTTGATGAGATCTGAAACCAATCAAATCAACATTAAAAAAGAAGTGCCTACAAACGCAAGCAGTATTCAAACACTCCAACGTGAATAAAATATGCCACGAACTGTGGCTGATATGAGCATACATTACACATGTTATATGCTATAAGTGGATTAATAATAATCAGCTCTTGACAGCTCTGAAGTGATACAAGTAAAACTTGAAAAAAAAATATAGAAAAAAATCAAATGAATACGAATTTTAACACATTTAAAATGTTAAACATACTGAAAAACAACTGATATTTCAGTAAATTTTACATTGTTTCCTTTTGTGTGGGGATCTGCGAATCACAATTTGTTTTGTTTTTTTTTCGAATCGAATCTCGAATCGAACCGTGTCTCTGATATCGATATCGAATCGAATCCCGAATCAAATCTTAAAAGACAAGTTATTTCATATAGCACCAAACGGAAGTTCCGGAACACAGTGATGACCCTAACATGACTGAGTGAACACCTTAAACATCAATAGCTAAATATTTTCTGTATCACCATCGCTGAAACAGCTAGGCCTATTATCCATAGTTTTAGTTTTTGAAGGCTTAACTTGTTACTATTCACGTTCTTAAGAACGTGAATAGTAACAAGTTAAGCCTTCAAAAACTAACACTATGGCTAATGTTCTGGGCAAAATTCACTACTTACCTAACAATTAAACATTGTTAATTACTCAGTTAAATATGAATAGATCCTACATGGATGAATTTTCCAATGACAATTTTATTTAATTTTTGTTAGAAATGTAACAAATTGAAGCTAGTACGAGATTTGAAAAAAATCGAATCTTGAGACTGATTCGGGATCGATCTCTAAGCAGACGTTTGGTATCGATATCGAATTGAATCTTAAATATTCCCAGGACACTACATTGTGAAAATGGAAAACTTATGAATTTCAAAGTCGCAAAATATTATTAGTAACACTAAGTAGCAGTTCTTCTGTGTTGCGTTCTGAACACATTTTTGAAGATTTTTATATTGTGGTCTAGTTTAGTTTAATTAATAGTTTAATACATTACACCATCATAATGGCAGTTGCACAATACAAACATAACAATTAAGAAGATCTAATAAACATGATGTATAATATAAAGTACTAATGACTTTTTTCTTTAACAAGGTGATCTCGTTGACAGAAGAATGACCAGATCAGGTTAGAAATAATATTAATCGATTTACTATCACAGTTTTTCAATATATAATAGTATTTCTCCGAATCATTTAATTGTTCAAATTCGTTGTTTTCTTTTATAATTTCTTCGAACCCCGTTTCCCTAATTTCGACATATGCCTCACAATCCATAACAAAATGTTTTTCGTTCTCTATTTCACCAGTATCGCACACCTGGCATCTCCTATCATTTACGGGCGTTGGGGGTTGTTTATGTGTGCACTTTTCTATTTCTAAATTATGGTTACTGACCCTAAGCCTAGTAAACAGTTCACGGACCTGTCGAGATCTGGCGATTTTCAGATAAGGTTCAAGCTTGTATGCATTTTTAACTAATCGATAGGTTCGTAACTTTGTCCTGCCTTTCATTTTGGCATCATTAAACATATCTTTTGTAAATCTTTCTCTATACTGAGATTTTAGTACATCTTTCAGGCATTTCGCATTACTATTGGTTAACGTATTGGCATTGGAAACTGTGATATTGTAACGAGATAACTGAGTTATCCAAGTTTTCGGAAGTTTACATTTGAGCGACTCTTTGAAACTTTATGAGGCACAAAGGTCAGTGAACGTTTATCACGCGCTCTCTAGAATACTCACTCTGAACGTTTCACACAGTCATCATCACACATACGCTTTTTCGCTCAATAGAGACACGTACAAAGACACAAACATGAACATGTATATCCGTTGTTCGTTTGTCTTCCGTTTGTTGGTTTGAAATCATAAAAAGCAAAGAGATTACTTACGACTTGTGATTATTTATTTATTGGTGTTTAAGATCACATACTTATTCACAATTGCTAATCATGACCGTGACAGTTTTACGGGTGGAGGAAGCCGGAGTACCCGGAGAGAACCACCGAGCAACGACGCAGCAGGCAGGTCCCCAACATCGTAACTCTGCACTGCAGCACAGACAGGGTTAGATTGGTTGAAGACATGCACACCATCGGCGTGCAATACGCCTTCGTTGTGCCCTCATGTGGACAATCGGGGTTAAGTGCCTTGCCCAAGGACACAACGCGGGAGTCCGAATCGATCGCTCAGACGTTCGACGTTGCTTAACTTCGGTGATATGACGAGAACCAGTTACCGCAACGCCACCGCCCCCCCCCCCCCCTGCGACTTGTGATAAAATAATAACCTGGTATATTTTATTTATTACCGGTACTCGCCAAGATTATAATACATAACCAAGAGGTGTAGCATACACGTGAAAAAAACTATTTGACCTTTTTCGGATCCAGCTCTAACTCATAAATCCGGATCTGGATCTGAAAAAAAGTCGAGATTCCGAATCCGTTTCCGGGGAAAAGTTCCCATTTAACACCAACAGAGACAGTATATTTTATTTTGGATCATCACCATGCATTCGCACCCTGAACCCCGAGGATGTAAGAATCTAAACTGATCAGATGGAACTTCCACCCAAAATACAAGACACTGCTATGGATGAATGCCACCCAAGCTACCATCTGGAAAACCCAGACATAACATTAGGAAATATCTAAACTCTTATTGAAAACTTAAGGACGTGACAACCGTTACTTATTGACAGTTCCTTATTCGACATTCGTTATCAACGAATGTCGAATAAGGAACTAGGAGTAAATAACGGTTTGAAACTTTACCTGAACGCGAGCCAGCAACTTTGCAAGGGTCCGAGATATATCTTCCAACAAGGGGGCGGATTCCGGGAATTTATCAGCTCCAAGAATAAAGTTTTTCCGCAAACAAAAATGTTTTGCCTCAATAGAAGCCATTTTTGTTAATATTGGTTGTCAGTTTGTAGCAGAAATACTATTTAACCCTTTACCTAACATGAAAAGCAGACGACACTTGAAAAAAAAATTCTTGAATAACTAATTTTTTTCATTTTTTGTCTCAAAAACATAGGTTATGACCCCTCATTGGAACGAGCTCGACGAGCTCGTTCCAATGAGGGGTAATAACCTATGTTTTTGAGACAAAAAATGAAAAAAATAATGAAAATTAATTGGCGATTTTTAAGAATAGCGCTGGCCGGTTTTGCCGTTACGTTGAGTAAAGGGTTAACCATTAACTCTTAACCCGCTGAGTATTTTAAAAAAATATTTTTCATCATATATAGTCATGGCTGCTAAATTTAACTAAATAAATCATTCCTCAAAAACTCTATTTAATGTACAGGAGAGAAATGGTTAAATGTGCCTAATTTATACTTATTTAAGAGGCAATAGATTTTGTGTCCTGGGGTGGGGGGTGATATCCACCAGCAGCATAAAAGGAGTTGACATATGATAGTGTCTTTTAAAATGAGTTCTGAGTTGAGAATACAACCATGATGCATCCTGTACGTTTTGATTTCCAGAGACATAGACCTCAGCGCTGTTAGAAGCGGCGATTATCACTCAGAGAATTTGGATTGCAGTAATTGACTTCGCCAATCACTTTTCTTCATCAAAGTGAAGTAATGAAAGGAGTTTAAGCATAAGTAATAAAACTCAAACTATATGTGACATATGATAACAGAATATAAATGTAACACAACAATAAAATAAATTAACTATCAGGCACTGAACAATATTAATTTATCTCTATAATTATGTATTGATGCATTCCAAGTTAGCCAGTCTAAACCATGCTCCACGAAACCTGCCAATCTAATCCACCTCCACACTCTAACACCAGTTGCGTTAAACATCAACTCTAATCAACTCGGGTGAGTGAATATGAACCCAATGGGTTCACCTTCATTCAACCCAGGGGTATTTTAATTTTTGTACATGCAGTTGTTTTTTTCAATGCGGACTTTAAAAGACCCGATGTCAACTAAGGTTCGCGCTTTACAAATTTTGGCGGCATTTTAACAAGTTTTTCTGAAAATGCTCAGTCAAAGGCTGCAGCCTACATGTACAATGTCAAGTAGAGTATTGTATGCTTCATTGGGACATATTGCATTTATTACGTTGGAGAAGACACTTGTAGACAATAGGGATTTGAAGTGGCTGATGTTTTCCTGTTTAAATGATATTTTTGAGTTTGTACTGTGTGAACATATCTTTTGGCTGATTCATCAACATAAAATATTGCAGAATGGTCGCTTACATCACTGATAATTATTCCACATGTTTGTGACTTGATTTTATTGCAGAAGATATTATTGACTATAGTGGCAGAGTGATCCGTGATTTGCGTTGGAATAGAGATAGCAGGCGTAAATCCAGCATTGAATATGGTATCCTTTACCAAGTCAGTTTTAGTGCGTTTGCAAAAACCCAGTAGATTGATATTAAAATCACCCATAAGATAAACAGTTTTGTTTAGGTCACCATAGATGTCTAGTAAGTTCGACATTTTTTTTTAAAACAACTGACTGTTCATCTCCCAAACAATTGTGTGACATCGTCAAGCATGTCCTCGGCAAACATATATCAAAATCAACCCTACCATTTACCCGATATCCCGATTCCATTACTGACACGCCCTTCACTGACGTAGAAAAAGCAGATTCACTGAATGAAGCCTTTATACGAAATGGAAATGTCGATGGCCACAACCATAGCCTTCCTGAATTCATTCCCAAATGCACTATTAATCTCCCAAACATGTTTTTTATCAGAACATCATTTCAAAAATTAATTTTCCACAAATCTCTTGACTTAGATAAATTCCCGACTGAGTGAAAGAAAACCGATGTTATCCCAATATTCGAGAAAGACAACTCAGTCGAAGTGACGAAGTATCGGGCTATTTTATTGTTACCGACTCTGGCTAAACTTTTTGAAAAACTAGTTTTGAAGTATCTATTTCGTCATTGCCAAGAAAACAATTTACTGTACGAATTACAGTCAGGCGTTCTTCCAGGACATTGCACAACTTTCCATTTATTAGAACTGTGCCATTCCATTTGTCTCTCTATTGATAAACGATTTCAGACCTGCGCAGTTTTCTCTGCGACATTTTAAAAGCATTTGAGATAGTTTGGCATAAAGGCCTTGTTTTCAAACTTCGCCAATACGGCTCCAGTGAAACGTTGATTGAATAGATTTGCGACTACTTAAATGAAAGAAAGCAAAGGGTTCTAGTCTACACTACCCTTTCTTATTCTTGACTCAAACAGGCTGGAGTACCACAAGGCTCTGTTCAAGGTCACCTTCTCTTCCTGATCTATAAAAATGACATTGTTGAAATCATCGATGCCCTTGCGAGACTGTATCCCGATGATACCTTTGAACTGATATAATAACAGAAATACTGAAAATCTTACCGTATCCCTCAATGAAAACCAGAAAACATTAACCCTTTACCTAACCTGAAAAGCAGACGACACTTGCAAAAATAATTCTTGAATAACTAATTTTTTTCATTTTTTGTCTCAAAAACATAGGTTATGACCCCTCGTTGGAACGAGCTCGACGAGCTCGTTCCAACGAGGGGTCATAACCTATGTTTTTGAGACAAAAAATGAAAAAAGTAATGAAAATTAATTGGCGATTTTTGAGAATAGCGCTGGCCGGTTTTGGCCGTTACGTTAGGTAAAGGGTTAACCCTGCTAAAACAAAATGAATCCTATTCCGATGTGGCAGTAAAGACGAAACAGAATATCCCAACTTGATCTTCGATAGTAGCTCCGTCTCCTTCACAGAAGATCACAAGCACCGAGGACTAATTCTCCAATCTAATCTAACCTGGAACTTCCGGTCACTAGAATATGCAAGAAAGTCAACGCCAGTCTTTCCTTCGCAAAGTGAAATTCATTTTGAATAGGAAAACCTTGGAACAAATCTACCTGACTTTTATTCCCGCCCCTACAAGATTACAGCGACATTTTGGGACTGAGCACCTGAACATTTGATTCAAAATCTTGACAGACTTCAGTCCGATGTTGCGCGAATTATCACAGGCTTATAACACGCTTTGTCGCGACAAATTTGGCTGAACATAGGTCGCCGTCCCTGTTGGAGCGATGTGAAAAGCACAAATACTGTGCTCTTTTCAAAATTAGCAACAGCGAAGCTCCAAAATACTTCAACACCTTGCCACCCCCTCGAATACATGATATCTCAACGTGCAATCTTCGCAACCCCAACAGAATCTCGTATTATTCAGAAAGAAAAGAACGTTTTAAAAATCCTTCTTTCCATTCACCACAAAAACAAGAACAAATTACCCGATGTTCTCACATGAGCCGCAATACTAACGGAGTTTAAACAAGCCTATATCACAACGTTGTTAGTTTCCAAGATGAAGGTAGAATTATTCGCACAAATCCACTGGATGGCCTAAGGAATTCACCAATCACTGGAGGAACTAACAAGCTCATCCACACAGACACCTCAATATAAGGATAAAACAAATTACATAGAATTTGCTACATCAATATAGTATTAAATGGCTGTATGAACAGCCAGGCCATCGCTACTGCGCGTTCACAACCTGGCTACAAAATGTGGACCAATTATACCCGGGCCCACACGGGGTTCAAGCTATACTGTGATACAGTAATGTGTCTTTGTGAACTGATGTGAATCTGGTAAGTCTTCAAAAATGCATCTGATAGAGTAAATAGAAACTTGTTTGGACATATAAAAATATGCATTGAATCAGTGTGCATTGCGCGTTTCGAGTTAGTGTTCGAGTACCAAAGTATATAAAATGTATGAGATGGGTGTGGGTCCCCAAAATGTCATGGAAAAATATGCAGGAAAGGGTGGGTGGGTAAAAAATCTGCAAAATAAAAACTTCCACCTATGTTCACGCATCCCCCCCCCCTTCCTCCGGAAAAAATATGTTTAAACTAAACTAAGAAGATCAATGGAAGAAACTAGTGATGGTAGTAGTAGTAGCAGTTGTCGACAAGTAGAGCATTGTGGGGGGGGGGGGGGGCGATTCTAACAGCAGTAGGGATTACAGATAGTACTTAGTTTCTTAGCAAATAGTAGGTTGGTGGAAGGGAAGAAAGTAGTCGTAGTGGTAGAAGCTGTGTAGTGGTGTACAGAAAAGAGGAAGCAGAGGATGTATGAGTGGGCCAGTATCCTCCAAAAGATATCCTCTAATAGTCTCTACCAGTCCCCACTAGTTCGCAATCCAGCGTGCCATAAGCATCCTCAGACACCCGTATGTGCCCGTGTGCTGCATGTGATATGCGCACATTGTGCATTAGAAAACAGACACATATTGCAACATGCAGTATGTTCCCATGTGCTGTATGCTGCGTATACACATTGTGACACATTGTGTACTAGCACACAGGCACATTTCATCAACTCCCGGTCAACGTTCTGTAAAATATTTTTATTGTATCCCTCTATACTTCTACAATCCCTCTTTTGTCGTATGTGCACATGTGCTGCATGTGTTGTGCACACATTGTGCGCTAGCGCACAGGCACATCTGGAACAATTGGAATAGGTAGACCATAGGCATACGGACCGGAGGGCCAGATCGCGGACCGGACCACCGTCACTAGACCGCTTTGGATCGGTCCACACATGGCGATCCGGTACTGGACCGCTTCGCAGACTTGAATACACAGGTGTATGTCTAGCTTTAGCAGTGGGGTTATCTGGTACGGAAATCCGAAACTCCAATCACCAGTCAATAGACTCAATATACAGTGTCGCAAATGTCTGGTCATCTGGTGTGAGATCTCGTAACAGCTTGTCAGATACATTCTTTGATGTCGGTGACATCAAACGACAGTGACTACCGAGTACCGCCTCTGTCTTTTGATTCCACCGACTTCAGATAATGCCCTGATTGGAACGCGCTTTGGTTTAGTAACAAACTTACAATCTTCAATAACGACGATGTCACATGGCAAAAGTTCACCGAGTTAAGTGTTAGGCCGTTGGCAGATTCCAGATGGTTCCAAATAAATCATTTGTAATTCTGTAACTTTACCTGCCGGTCATTTGTTTAACCCTTTACCCAACGTAACGGGCAAAACCGGCCAGCGCTATTCTCAAAAATCGCCTATTAATTTTAATTATTTTTTCATTTTTTGTCTCAAAAACATAGGTTATGACCCCTCATTGGAACGAGCTCGTCGAGCTCGTTCCAATGAGGGGTCATAACCTATGTTTTTGAGACAAAAAATGAAAAACATAGTTATTCAAGAATTTTTTTTGCAAGTGTCGTCTGCTTTTCATGTTAGGTAAAGGGTTAAAATATAGCATAACCAGTTGTTAAAATTTAAAATAATAATGGAGCCTTCTTTAGAGTCGAATGATACTCAATCTAGTGAAATTTGTGAATCGCTCAGTAATTCTAATACAGCGCCAAGTACAGGAACGATACCAAAACACAGGACACTACGGGATTCGCACCTGGCACAATATTCTTTCCCAGTATATGGGTATCTGTATTCAGAAAAGAATGATACAGCTGGTGTTTTCCGATGTATAAAATGTGAGAAAAAAAAAGAAAGTGGTGGTGGCCAGTCCAACTTGAAAAAAACATTTTCAGAGGCACCATAAAGACATTTTCGATACAGTGATTGAACCACCAGCGAAAAGACACACGTCCATGTTGAACTATGTAAAAAAGACATCCTCAGCTGCATCATCATCCGAATCTATCCCGCTTCCACAAGAATTTGCAGTCGGTGAATCCGAGTTCGGGTCAGAAGAATACTACACGAAAGATAGTCTTCGATACGCGCAATGTAAACGGAATCTCGCTGAGATGAAATGTTCAGATATTCAGCCTGTATCTATAGTGACTGACCTTGGATTTCTACACTAGTCTTACACATTAAAACCAAGATTCATAGTTCCTTCGAGAGACACAATGGACAATGAGATCACAAAACTATACGACGACAGGAAAGCTACAGTGCAGAAACTATTTGAAAAAAACATCACATACTTCTGTGCCACTTTTGATAAATGGACATCTGAGGCAATGCATTCATATATCAGTTTGACTGTACATTTCATTTTAAATTCACGGGAATTAGAGAGTCTTAGACTTGGAGCTGTATCTTTTCCCCGGAGAACATCCAGGGGAAGTATCGCTGACAAAGTTCTCGAAATGTTGGACACATGGGAGCTGTCAAGAGACGAGTTAGTAGCGGCAACATGAGACAATGTCGGCTAGAACACCAAATGTTGCAGAGACTTCTTACATGTTGAACGATTTCCATGTCTCGGCCATGTTTTGAACTTGGCTGTACAAGATGGAAGCCATAGACCGGTGTAAGAAACTTGTAATGGATTTCCGCAAGAGCAAGGTCCTGCTTGATAAAATGGAGGCTGTACAACGAGAAAAGAAACTTAAGACATTGAGACACATTCAAGATGTATGTACCCGATGGAACTCAACGTATTTAATGTTGTCAAGGCTTTTGGAACTTAGACACCCTATAACCACCATTGGACATGATACCCTACCACAATGGAATGCTCCAAAACCCACTTACTTTCCCATTGAAGTTGAGTGGAATCGCGTTTCCGAGCTAATTTCACTACTCCGACCATCTTACGATGTGACCGTTTGGATGAGCTCCTATTCGAATGTGACAATATCGGCGGTTGGACCAGCTGTAGCAATGTTAGGGCAACACTTGGAAACGAAAGTAAACGACCCGTCCTTAATCAAGAAATTCACGGAGCAAGCAAAACGGAAGATGAAAAAATACTTCGATATGCAAGAGGAAGAAAATCAAGTGGACATGAGGTCATATGTGGACCCTCATTTCCGTGCTTTCAGTCACAAGTTGGAGGCGAGATCGATTATTGAGGCAAAGGTTACATTAGAACTTACAGGGCTAATCGGGTGTATAAAAGCGCAGGCATCAGATACTTGTGGAAGTGATTCTGTGGTGCCAGGTATTGGGATCCGACAGCACCGACACCATGCGAAGAGAAAGGACTTGGCCGTCTTCTTGGTACCATGCTTGGAGCACACGTGTCATGTAATTCGAGCAATTCAGACATCGAAATGACAGAAATAAGTAGGTACAATGCTCAGCCGTGCGCTGGGATAAATACTAACCCACTTGATCGGTGGAAGATATATAAAGATACGCTTCCATACATGTGTGAATTGTTGAAAAAGTTAATGTGCGTAGTTGCTACTAGCGGCCAAGCGAGTGTTTGTTCAGTGTTATAGGATACATTATTACTTCAATACGAAGCCGTCTATTACCCGATAGGGTAGCTAAGTTATCATTTTTGCATGACAATGTTGGGAAGCGCCACCCTTCTAAATACCCACGGATCCGTAGTTTCTGCAACTGCGGGAATTGCAAGCGTCTCGTCCAAGAAGAAGTATTTGAAAACCTATGAAATGCCTGACTGACAAGGAATACATGTGTATTGTGTCTGCTGTTTGTGTGACTCCCGTGTGACAATCAACAATCAACATGATGCAACAAGTTAACAATTGCAAGTGTTTTGGAATTCTGTTTATAATTGCACATTGGCAAGTGACCAGTTTTCAATAATTATGCATTGCAGATTACACTAATATGAGACGATAGTTATAGTTTTATTCTGGTTGGGACAAATGGTCAAGCGACGATGTAGTCTACAATATACATTATCGATTACAATGAACCGTTTTATAAAGTCATACATTGCCGATTTAGAGGTTAGACGTTTAGCGGGCCACTTTCTAAAACGCGTTTCATACAGCCATCTTCTCTAACTTGACAGTTTGATTCCAAGACAAAAACAACGACCCTTGATGAAAAGAATAAGCGTTTTACAGAAATATCCTCTTTAACCTTTGATCTCTGAAATGACAATGTCGGAAATTACGAAATCGCTTATACAATTACCATGTTCTCGACATTTGGGCATAATTCTGACACATTGGATAATTTGAGTAATACACAATGTGTCAGATATAGGCCAAAATGTCTAGAACATGGTAGTTGTATAAGTGGTTTCGTATTTCCAATGGGTGATGGTATGCATATTGCTAGTGACAATGACTGATGTCAGACAAGATAGCGAATTATGGATTACCTTGTCAAGTTGACAACTAACCCTCATAAGCTCATATACATTTCAATGTACTGAAGATAGGTTGCAAACCGTGATATAACATATAGTTGGCAATGTCTAACTTCAAGTCACTACATCCAATACTGAATACCGGTACACATACCTGCATGTCGGAAATTGACCAATCTATCTGAAATATGTCAGGTGCCAATGTTAAAAACAAAACTTTTTTTGTGCTGAAAGACTTGGAGCATTTGCACTATCTATCTTTAAGTTCTTAACTCAATCATATACTATCCTATATTATTACCCCTTTGCAGGGCGTTTCCTACTGCATTAATGTCGATTTAACGGGCAATCATATCCTCTATTGCTCGGTAGTCACGTGATAGGAGGGCCGCTAATGGAAAACAAAATTCATTATCGGTCCTCTTGTCACGTGATGTCTTTTAGAATTGAAAATTTAGAAATGAGGCGAGAACTCGCAAGGAAATGTTGCGGTCTTGTTGATCGACAGCAACAGAAACAAATGACACGTGGCCATGTTGTCAGTTGTAGCCATTTTCCATGGCAACTGATTCGTCATCTTTATTGCGTGCATTACCTCCCTCGCTGGAAGTGGAAGACGGAATTTTTTTAAACTCTCTCATCGTCTCGATGTAATCAGTTTCTACAATGTAAAAACCCCTCATCATCTTGGAGTTCATGCATTCAGCATTATCGCGCGAACCCAGGTAAGTATTATATTATATTATTACCACTACATCATCAAAACATTTTCAAAACGTTCTTTGAGTTAAGTGGTCCCAAATAAAATGTTTCTGTTTTATTAAATTTTGTGTCTTTTGATTGCTGGGATATCATTTTGGAAATGTGTAAAATTACAAATTACGTAGTGGTAATAATAGTAATAACATGATTGTTGTCGGGCATAATGGTTCGTGAGCGGCCCTGCATCGATGTTGAACAGCCTTTGGGCTTATTAACGGCCCTCGACTTCGTCTCGGGCCTTTAATAAACCCTCGGTCTGTTCAACATCGATGCAGGGCCGCTCACGAACCATAATGCCCTCCAAAATCATGTTATTGTTTAAATATTATATCTCACGTGACTTCCTTGCATTCTGATTGGCTGAAAGATAATACCCTATTTCATGTGGTTTGCATCCACAGAACTGACCAGGCACTACACCTAGGCACTACACGTTTTCTATTTTTAGCACACTACTCTATCGGTTTTCTTTTTCATACTGGGCGAATAAAACTGATCAGGCTAAATTTAAAAATCGATTCACAGAGGCACAACATCCACAAAACAACCCGGAAAGAAATCTTTGTGGAAAAATGTATCGCTTTTCCATTGTTGAAGTCACATTTTTCGATGCGTTCATTTTATTCCTTGAGAAGATGATCCAAATCTCGTTTCGAAGAGAATGATCCATACCTGCGTCCAACTTTCATGAGAACGCGTCCGGATATGAAAAATCGTTTGTTTCGCTGCTCATATTATTTCGTTTTTTGATTGTATGTTTTGGGCAGTAAACGAATAAATAATGGAATTCAATTGAATCTTCGGAGTTTGTATCCCGTGCTGGCCCATTCGGTAATATATATGTGTGACAAATGTGTGGAAATTATCAAACTGCGTTGTCAAATTTCGAAAATTTTAGTTTTCATTTGCGAGTTGCGCGATTCTTGAATACACAGTTCCGTTTGGGGGAAATGTTTTGTTTACCCTTGCCGACCGATTCAAAATCTGTCTTCTGCTCATATCAATAATCCAAGATAGCCGTGTTTTGGAAGAAGAAAATGTTTTTTAAAAACTACATGGCATTTTTTCTATATAACGCTGGTTGGTAAGGCTGCTACCTTGGTAATAGATAAACAAATCGGACAGATGTTTTTAGTTTAAACAATATTTATTGACAAGATAAACACTGTAAATGCATACAATTCGATTAACAATGAAGAAGAAATAGAGATATATGATTGTGAGGTAGTAAATGCAATATACAGTAATATAAGTTGATATAGCGAAACACTGATGGGATTCAACAGAAAGCTCAAGGCTTATGATAGTCGTCTCCCTAAGGTCTTTAAATTACTATGTAAATATTATTGGCGAAACATTGATTCCAAATTGTTCAAACTATGAGTTGAAGGTTATTTGTTCATGCAGATCAACACAAGGAAAGAAGAAAGAAGTTTAAGAATAATATGAGAGGAAAAGAAAAAGAGAGAAAGAGAGAAACCAACTCGACACCAGCCTTAACCAAGCTGAAAACTTCGGAAAGCGGGCCTGGGAACACTGAACTGACGCAGCATGTGGGTCCATGATGGGGGGATCTGTGATGGAACTATCGCAACGTGAACAAGCCCAACAGCAGATAAGGGTCGTGATAGATCAAATTTGAAACTGAGTTAATTTTAAGGAACGATGATGGCGAAGTGCTCGGTCGATATCGACTTCGCGCAACCGGATCGATAGGTTGAAATTAACCCTTTCACACAGCGCGGGTATCAAAAGTCATATATAGTAATCGCGCTTGTTCCAAAGATGCATCACAATACATGCTTGCGAGCCAAAACGTGAAATAATCAAAATTGAAGGACAGTTTTTGTGAATAGCGCTAGTCGGCCCTAATAGTCACGCTGGGCAGAGGGTCAAAGGCGCAGTTCTTCTAGACTATGTGAATCGTTTCGTTTCCATGATGTAATCCTGGACTGTTTCAAAGACGAAACGATTGGCATCTTCACTTAAAAATTCGGATCCGTACAACAAGGTGGTTAAATTCACAGGAAAAGGTAACCGCCCAATGGTGTGGTCACGGGCAGTTGAGTAAAGTTGGCATGTCAGCAAAAAATGATCAGTCGATTCTATTGCACCACACAGGCAGTTAGGCGACAATGCCAGGTGGTTTGCGTATAAATGCGAATTGAGATTACTGCAACACAGTCGCAGTCTGCAGTGGTATATTTGCGCTGCACGACACTTAGCATTACTAAAGAATGAGGGTGGTCGTTGATTATTACGATTTAGGAAACTCTTGAAGTGGCTAGTCAAACTGTTTTGGCGAACATGCAACGGGATTTCGTTCCACAATTTAGTTACATCAGGAATGAATGAGGACTGGTATATTTGTGTGCGACTGAAAGGGACTCGGTGGTTATCACTTGTTCGCAACGCATGACTGGTATTGGTTGCTGATATGACAGGGGGAACCTTGTTTGATAAATATGGAGGTGTTATGTGGTGGTACATTTTAAAAAACTGCATTAGCTTATGTTTCCGACGTCTATCCTGAAGTGTATCCCAACATGTTTCGGTATATAATAGGGCTTTACTTGAGCTAAGGGTTGCTCCTGTAACGATCCTAGCAGCTGCTATTTGAATCTTTTCTATGTCAGCTGCATTAGATTCAGTGCAGTTGTCCCACACAGTGTCAGCATATTCTAAGAGTGGTCTGATGAAAGCAAAGTAAATTTTCTCAAGTATACTTCTGTCAAGGTCAAATTTGTGCATTCTCATCATGTCAATTCGAGCCCAGGCCTTGGAACAAATGTGTTCAATGTGATGATTCCATGTACAATTATTATTCAATATAACACCTAAATGCTTGTGGTTACCAACTTCGGTTATCTGCGCACTAGAGAGATATAAAGGTGGGTGTGCAGGTGGATTATTTTTGCGAGATATAAGCATACTTACCGTCTTTTGCGAATTAAATTCTACCAACCACTGCTTTGCCCAGTTTTCAATTGTTTTTAAATCACTGTTAATTAAATCAGCAGCTTGGGTCGGATCTTCCACAATGAGGTATAGGGACGTATCGTCAGCAAAGAGTCGTATATTACTAATTAAATTTTCTGTTATGTCATTGATGTATATCAGGAATAGAAGGGGCCCAAGGATCGAACCCTGTGGCACTCCCGAGCTGACAGATCTCCATGTTGAGGACTCAGATGCTATGGTAACTCTTTGAGTTCTATCAGAAAGGTATGACTTTAAAAAGTCCAAGAGGTCCCCCTCAATTCCGATTTTCTCAAGCTTATAGATCAATCCTGTGTGCCACACTTTATCGAAAGCTTTACTGACATCGCAGAAGACCACCCTAATTTCTTTACCTTCATCAAGGGCGTGGCAGAACTCATCATATATATCAGTTAATTGGAGAACCGTCGAGTCTCCAGGTGTGAATCCGGACTGAAATTGACTGAGGACATGATTATCTTCGAGAAATTTCCAGATGCGCTTAAAAACACATTTCTCAAATACTTTACCAACAGAAATAATCAAGGAGATTGGGCGATAGTTGGTCACCACGTTGGAGGGATTCTTCTTGAGGATTGGGGAAACGTTGGCCCTTTTCCACATAACTGGAAAATAACAATTATTTAGAAGGATATTAAAAAGGTTCGATAGTGGTTCGATAGAACTATAAAAGGACATATTTACCTCAGCAAACAAGCACCGCTTCACTTTCTGGGGTTCTTACAGGCAGACATCATTTCTTAACAGTATCAAAAGGGCAACCAATCAAACTTCAGGTACCGGCATTATTCACCAGGACCATAAAGACCATAAAGAGCATGTTTACCTCAGAAAACAAACACCACTTCACTTTTTGGGGTTCTTACGGACAGACATCATTTCTTAACAATATCAAAAGGGCAACCAATCAAACTTTGGGTACCGACATTATTCACAGTACAAAAAGGGCAACCTATCAAACATTGAGTACCGGTAAGGGAATCTCGAACGCTTCGCGACTATGTCGCGATCCGTTCGAGACACCCTTTCCGTAGAATATTCATATTTTGCAAACAAGGAACCGTGCTTGCATTATTCACAAATCACCTTATTTGCACTATTCACCAGCGCTTTAGAAAGGCTTGATTACTTCAGCAAACAAGCACTACTTCACTTTCCGGGGTTCTTACGGGCAGACATCATTTATTAGCAGTACAGAAAGGGCAACCAATCAAACCTTGGGTACCGTCAAGGGAATCACCAACGCATCGCGACTTTGTCACGATCCGCCCGAGACAAAAACAAAGAGCCCTGTTTACATTATTCACAAATCTCCTTATTTACATTATTCACCAGCACTATAAAAAGGCGTGTTTACCTCAGTATACAAGCACTGCTTCACTTTCAGGGGTTCTTAAGGGCAGAAATCTTATATTGACAGTACAAAAAAGGCAACCGATCAACCCTTGGATACCGGAGGATACCGGAAAGGGAATCTCGAACGCATCGCGACAGTGTCGCGACCCGTTCGAGACACCCTTTCCGTTGCCTGTGTTATTCACAAATCACCTTAACTGATTATTCACCAGCACTATAAAAAGGCGTGTTTGCCTCCGCAGACAAGCACTGCTTCTTTCCGAGGTTCTTACGGGCAGACATCATTTAATAACAGTACAAAAAGGTCAACCGGTCAAGCCTTGGGTACCGGGAACGTAAACTCGAACGCATCGCGACTGTGTCGCGATCCGTTCGAGACACCCTTTCCGTTAAATATTCATTTTTTGCCAACAAGGAACCCTGCTTGCATTATTCACAAAACTCCTTACTTTGCATTATTCATCAGACCTATAAAAGGGCATGTTTACCTCAGCAGACAAGCACCGCTTCACTTTCTGGGGTTCTTACGGACAGATATTATTTCATAACAGTATAAAAAGCGCAACTAATCAAGCTTTGTATACCGGAATTGTTATCAAATCACCTTAGCTGCATTATTCACCAGAAACATGGAAAGACATGATTACCTCAAAAAACAAGCACCACAACACTTACCGGGGTTCTTACGGGCAGACACCGGTTCTTACCAATATCAAAAGGGCATTATTCACAGATCACCTGTGAATGGGCAACTAATCAAACTTTGGGTAGCGGGACTGTTCACAGATCACCTCATCTGCATTATGCACCAGCACCATAAAAGACATCTTTACTTCAGAAAAAAGCACCGCTTCATTTTCCGGGGACTTTACAGGCAGGCATCATTTATTGACAGTGCAAGAAGGGCAGCCGATCAAATATTGGGTAACAGTGAGGGAATCTCGAACGCATCGCGACTGTGTCGCGATCCGTTCGAGACACCCTCACCGTTAAGTATTCATATTTTGAAGACAAGAAAGGACCCTGCTTGCACCATCCACAAATCGCCTTATTTGCATTGATTACCAGAGCTATAAAAAGGCATGTTTTCCTCAGAAAACAAGCACTGCTTGACTTTCAGGTGTTCTTACGGGCAAACATTGTTTATTAACAGTACAAAAAGGGCAATCGATCAACATTGGGTACCTGTAAGGGAATCTCGAACGCATCGCCACTGTGTTACGATCCGCTCGAGACACCCTATAAGGAATTCGCGAACTCGTCGCGACAATGTCGCAAACCGTTCGAGACACCATTTCCGTTGAATATTCACATTTTGTAAACAAAGAACCCTGCCTGCACTATCCACAAATCACCTTGTCTACATTATTTACCAGAACCATAAAAGGCATGTTTACCTCAGTAGATAAACACCACTTCACTTTCAGGGGTTCTTACGGGCAGACATCATTTATTAACGGTACAAAAAGGGCAACTGATCGACTGTGTCGCGATCCGTTCGAGACACCCCCTCCGTTGAATATTCATAATTTGTAAACAAAAAAGGAACCCTGCCTGCACTATCCACAAATCACCATATTTGCATTATTTACCAGAGCTATAAGAAGGCATGTTTACCTCATGTTTGCCTCAGAAAACAAGCACTGCCCCACTTTCAGGGGTTCATACAGGCATCATTTATTATCAGTAGAAAAAGGGCAACTAATCGGGCTTTTGGGTACCGGTAAGGGAATCTCGAACGCATCGCGACTGTGTCGCGATCCGTTCGAGACACCCTTTCCGTTGAATATTCATACTTTGTAGACGAAGGACCCTGTTTGCATTATTCACCAGAAGGACAAATGGGCAGCTGTTGTCCATATGTCAGATTAACCCTGAGAGTTTCCTAAGGGTACTGTCGTCTTACATTTTTCTTCAATTTGGGACATTTCAAAATCATTTGTCACTCTGTGAACAATGTTCTCATTTGATTTAACAAAAATGACACCATCGTGTGTCCAAGTTCCCAGGATTTTTTTATCTTTAAGCCTGGTTCTAGCCCGCCGAGCTAACATTGAACGCTCCTTAGTTAGGTGTTCATTTATATAAACATTTCGATAATTCTGATTTGAACGGAGATTTCTACGAGCTCTGTAGAATGTATCACGAGTTCGATAGCTCCCGAACTTCACTAGGATTTGTCTGGGGTAGCCACTTGAGGGTCCTGATCTCCTGGGGGGACCTGAGCGATGACTGCGTTCGATGTCCCGCAGCTCCAGCGTCACGCCAATAGATGAGGCCATATCAAGAATTACTTGGTCAGTGTTTTCGGTCTCACTCTCACGAATCCCTGTTTACCTCAGAAGACAAGCACTGCTACACTTTCAGGTGTTCATACGGGCAGACATAATTTATTAACAGTACACAAAGGGCAACCAATCGAACATTGGGTACCGGTAAGAGGGTCCCGAGCGCATCGCGACTGTGTCTCGATCCGTTCGAGACACCATTTCCGTTGAATATTCACATTATGTAAACAGATAACCCTGCTTACATTTTTCACAAATCGCCTTGTTTGCATTATTCATCATAACTATAAAAGGGCATGTTTTCCTCAGAAAACAAGTACTGCTTGACTTTCAGGTGTTCTTACGGGCAAACATTGTTTATTAACAGTACAAAAAGGGCAATCGATCAAAATTGGGTACCTGTAAGGGAATCTCGAACGCATCGCCACTGTGTTACGATCCGCTCGAGACACCCTATAAGGAATTCGCGAACTCGTCGCGACAATGTCGCAAACCGTTCGAGACACCATTTCCGTTGAATATTCACATTTTGTAAACAAAGAACCCTGCCTGCACTATCCACAAATCACCTTGTCTACATTATTTACCAGAACCATAAAAGGCATGTTTACCTCCGTAGATAAACACCACTTCACTTTCAGGGGTTCTTACGGGCAGACATCATTTATTAACAGTACAAAAAGGGCAACTGATCGACTGTGTCGCGATCCGTTCGAGACACCCCCTCCGTTGAATATTCATAATTTGTAAACAAAAAAGGAACCCTGCCTGCACTATCCACAAATCACCATATTTGCATTATTTACCAGAGCTATAAGAAGGCATGTTTACCTCATGTTGGCCTCAGAAAACAAGCACTGCCCCAATTTCAGGGGTTCATACAGGCAGACATCATTTATTATCAGTAGAAAAAGGGCAACTAATCGGGCTTTTGGGTACCGGTAAGGGAATCTCGAACGCATCGCGACTGTGTCGCGATCCGTTCGAGACACCCTTTCCGTTGAATATTCATACTTTGTAGACGAAGGACCCTGTTTGCATTATTCACCAGAAGGACAAATGGGCAGCTGTTGTCCATGTGTCAGATTAACCCTGAGAGTTTCCTAAGGGTACTGTCGTCTTACATTTTTCTTCAATTTGGGACATTTCAAAATCATTTGTCACTCTGTGAACAATGTTCTCATTTGATTTAACAAAAATGACACCATCGTGTGTCCAAGTTCCCAGGATTTTTTTATCTTTAAGCATGGTTCTAGCCCGCCGAGCTAGCATTGAACGCTCCTTAGTTAGGTGTTCATTTATATAAACATTTCGATAATTCTGATTTGAACGGAGATTTCTACGAGCTCTGTAGAATGTATCACTTCACTAGGATTTGTCTGGGGTAGCCACTTGAGGGTCCTGATCTCCTGGGGGGACCTGAGCGATGACTGCGTTCGATGTCCCGCAGCTCCAGCGTCACTCCAATAGATGAGGCCATATCAAGAATTACTTGGTCAGTGTTTTCGGTCTCACTCTCACGAATCCCTGAAATCCGCAGAGAATTCCTCATGCCATACTGGCGCAGGTCATCCAATTCCGATTCGAACCGGGTTATGATTAAAGACTTTACGTTAAGATCTATTTCGAGTTTCTCAGTTCGTTCCTGGGATCGATGCAATTGTTCATGCACAGCAGAGCCCATCAAGTCCTTGAGGATAGCTTGCACACTTGGGTCTTTTAAGGCCACAAGAAATATGTTCACCGCGTCACCAACGGCAGTACCAGTAGCACCAGGAGTAATCGTAGGTGATGGAGGGGCAAGCATCGTTGGGACACCATATGGATCCAAGTGTTCCATATCCTCGCGTCCAAGGCTATCCCTATGACTGGTATGGAGAATATTAGAATCTTCGTCGTCCACAGAACTCAAAGAACCAATGAAACTGTCTATTTTCGATGTTTTTCTTTATGGGTGTTCGATATAATATAAGGATTAGTGCATGTCTTGTCGTTGACTACGCCCATATAGTGCCCAGTGAAGTGGTGTAGTTCCCTCCGCTTCGCGGAGGGAACTACACCACCTCACTGGGCACTATATGGGCATAGTCAACTCCAAGCCATGCACTATTCCTTAAGTATATGATTGGGTTAAGAACTTAAAGATAGATAGTGCAAATGCTCCAAGTCTTTCAGCACTAATAACATTTAGTCTATAGTTCACGTTTCCGCTATCCTCCACATGTTATGTGACATATAGCATGTGCAGGATAGCGGGAAACGTGAACTACAGACTACACAGTGAGTCACAGTCACAAGTTGTAAGTACGTTTATTCGCTCTCTAACTTCTCTATAATGATGTTTCTGAGAAAATATTTAAAAATACACTACACATTTCCACAATGTGCATACAATGTATTATATACATGCCCAGAGTTACCAAACATGCCCGTCAGATGGCAGTAACTTGATGCTTTAAAATATCTTAAATAAAGGAATTGTGTTAAAATCTCAATTTGGTATTACCACAAGTAAGATTTTAACACATTTCACTTCATTTAAGGTATTTTATAATGATTGTACCGGTCCGGAACCGATCCAGACAAGAATATCGGACCACTTGGGGTTGGACTGGACTAGACCACCTCTCCCCTGGATTGGACCACCACTGGCGGTCCGGTCCGGTCCGGTCCGGTCCGCATCCCTAGTGGTAAATCGGTCGCTTTGTGTGCTAGAGGTCGACGGTTCGAGCTTCGGCTCCAGCACTTCTCCTTCGATCTGTTACATAAACAAAACGCATGTCCCGAATATGGTGTACACACCTTGAGCTAATGCGAAGTGAGGTAAAAGCTTCGTTTGTACCCATTAATTAAGAGTTAAATTCTGAGAATTCCTCGCCGCCGCTCTGTGGTTTCCTCCGTGTAGCCTACTCCGATTCCTTCTGCCCTTAAAACTCTCTGTCACGATTTAGTGTGGGTCTCGAGGCTCACGACCTCTAATATAAACAGAGCGAACAATTTACAATTGCCATGAAACTAAGTAACCCGGACCACCCAGACTAATCAAAAAGTGACCTTTACACCTCGACCACTACACCACTCTCCCATTAATTGGAGACTCTCCACCTGTGAGTTTCACCCCATCGCCCACCTCACCAGCGAAGGGTCTAAACATCCACGGTGCCATAAATATAAACAACCGAGGGTTGGTGAGCGCTCAAGTACAATAAACAGGGAAAGAAGTGCAAGAGTTGAGGCTCGAAACCATCATCTTAAGCACACAAAATAGCCGATTGACCAGACTACTAGCAGGCTCAGACCAACCACGCTGGTCGGTGAGTAACCTTTATTCCTTGGTTGGTACACCATTCCTCAGTGCTCCAGCGATTCATCAAACTCCTGCCCATCGAGCAGTTTTGCTATTTCACTTACTGCACTGCGGTATGGATCCGTAGCAGGGGCGGCGGAACGATTTTCAAAGTGGGGTGGGGGAGGGGGGGGCTGGATCGAGCGATGGATGGTCGTCGGTATGAAAATTTTAAATTCCCGGGTCCCAAAACATTTCCATGCATCTGAGTGGATATTTTGAGATTTTTCAGATGTATTTGAAATATTTCACACTAATAGAGCCGTTAAAAAACGTCGGTAAAGCATACAGGTGAGGTCTATTTATCAGCTTTAGTCGTAACGACCAAAGCTGATCAACAGACCTCACCTGTATGCTTTACCAGACGTTTACAACAATTATACTGTCTGTGGATTATCTTGTCTGGGGGTGGATTTGGTACCTGTATGTCTGTAAGATTACGATCTATTTCGGTTAACTGATTTATTAACAGACTGTATACATTTTAGCATTTGCTGCTACTTACTGCAAAAAATGATCCGAAATCCGTCGAAACTGAACCAGTACGAGAGAAACATTGCTGGCGAAAATATGGGGGAGGCTCTGGATCCGCCCCTTGTTTCACCAGTCATTTCATTGGTTGTGTTAAAATATATGCGTACAAAAAAACATGGCCCGGCAAAAAAGTGGAGGGGCTGGGCCCCCCGCCCCCTCTCCCCAGCGCCCCCCCCCCCCCACCCCCCGGTTACACGGCTCCTGCGTATTGAAAGAATGTGCAAAAAATATTGCCAAGAAAAAAAAATGACACAGAAAAAAGACACATGCAAAGAAAGATAAAAGATAGATCCATTGTAATCTTGTGCATTTAACCCAATGGCCCACTGTATGTATACAGAATGATTAAGCATCCACTCATTCGGAAGTGAATATCTACCAATAACTTTTTTTTTATTTTGAGCACAAAATTAAAACGTTTAAAAAAGCTTGCCTGTTATCACAATAGGTAATAATTTCCCATTTAAATATTTTAGGGAATAAAAACACAAGGGAATTGAAAAAAAAAATTATTTTGCGTGTTTTTTGTTTTCTTCCAAAATCAAACAATTTTAAAGTTTGAATTTCTTAAATTATCAAATAACTGTGGTTAGATAGCGTGACAGTCTAATCACTGTTATAATCCGATTAATTAATGTTGATTAATGGAAGTCAATCTCTTAATTCTAGTTGTGACAATAATTTAATATTGTCACTAACTTTAAAGCAATAATAACACATCTCATTTTCTCTATGTCTCTCCCTGTCTCTGTCTGTCTCTGTCTGTCTGTCTGTCTATCTGTCTCACTCTCTCGCCCCCCCCCCCCCACTCCCCCTCTCTCTCAATCAACCTATTTACATAAAGAATGCATCAGTACTCATTCACCAAAGGAGTGTGTATCTACCAATACCTTTATTTGCTAAGCCCGTATCATCTTAACAACTTCATATCTAAAAGTGGTGGTGTCATCCCAACAAGACGAAATGGTGGAATATTCCAAGAAGGCGAGCCCAGCGAGACGAATCCCAAACAAGATGGAAATTTATATTTCATTAATTATCGCAGTAAATCCAGACGGATTTTTTTCATACTTTTTGGACACCCACTCTGGACACTAACATCTGCTCTCCTAAGTGCTTGCTGACATGGATTCAAAAATCACAGAGTACGCAAATTGTTGGAATTTCCAAGATAACCACCGGCCTAGTGTGCCCAAAGAATAATTGTGAAACAAAACATGGATGATCCTACTATTATTTGTGGAGTTACATAATCAGACAGACCAACGGAATAGCAGATGGAAGAATGGGAGGACAGAAGGGCGCAGGTCATCCAGAATAACACCAATCTCTTCGAGGGTTCAGCCTTGAAAATAACGCCACCAAAAAACGATGTTTGGTTCTCCGTGAAATCTTACGTGCATGTTCCGCATGGTATGCTTTTTCAGGCGCATAACAGAAGATGGTAGCCACACATTCTGCTAATGAGTTATGGCATTTTTTTTATTAATAATTAAATTTTATGTCAGTCATACCCAGCTTAGATAATGTCCCACTGGGCAGTATGCCGTGGGCTGGGGGTCCCAGGGCAGTTGTCCGGTTCTTGTTTTGCCTAACCCCAATTAATACAAAGCATGAGCAACGTGATGGCTGCAGATTCAGAACTTGGAATATTGAGACTAAGACTATAAGAACAGAAAGATACGCCCCAATTATTTTGGTTGTCACGTTGACTGGCACTTTCGTAGAGCCATTTGAGACATCGCAGGACGCGGAGCTACAGAAGTAACCACAAAGTCATATCATCTTCATCGATGTCACTCTTTTTCTTTTTTTTAAGTGATCGGTACCAGACATGAACACGCATTTTCATGAACGCGCTAGAATGTGTGACCATACACAAGTTCTTACTATAAACTTACACATATTGGTACATGGTTTAATACTCATGCTCTGTGTGATCCTCGGAAATTTATTTTGGCTCATCCTCATTTATTTATATTGTCACGTGGGGAAATGACTTCCCCCAAATGGTTTTTATTCCTGTTTATTCCTCTCTTTTCTTTTTCATTAAATTGTATAAAATATCACCCAATTCTCTATAATGGAACCCGAGAAGGCTTTCGAATCCTTGTAAAACAACATGGTAAAAATACTGGGGTCGTCTTGGGAGAGATGGCAAAACATGGTCAATGTCACAAGTGAAACGTAGCTGATAAAGACACGGTGTTATTTAGTTTATTTAAAATTCTCTGAATGTGATTCTGCATTTTAATGAGACAAAAGGTAAAAAAACCCAAGGAAATTACCATCTACGTGTGCATTTTCAAAAGTCTGCTCTGCATATTATTTCCGCTTTCCAAACCAACACTCATCCCTGCCTCAACACTATTTTATGTGGAATTCAGTCAGATTTTTACACCGATACAGGATGAAAACTATTCACAATTCTTCGGGTGGTTTATATCATTCTGAGCTCATTTGGGGCTCAAACGTAGTCATAAATATCGTCGCCTGAGTGCTAGAATGTCCTATGTCCCCTAGGGGACATAGGACATTCTAGCACTCGGGCGACGGTATGAACTAGATCGAGTTATTTGTGTACAAAGCACACAATGGTGTATCCCCGCATTTCTGCTGAAACACATTAGCATAGTTTAAACGTTTCGAATTAAATACCCTAAGAGCCTTGCGATGAAAACTGATTTTCTAACGATAAAAGTGGTTCCACTGGAACCACCTGGAGCCAAATCAAAATTCCGAAACCGTCATGCACATCTAGAGATGGTACCTGAACACATTAGCATAGTTTAAACGATTAGAATGAAATACCTTAGGAGCCTTTCGATGAAAACTGATTTTCTAACGATAAAAGTGGTTCCACTGGAACCACCTGGGCCAAATCAAAATTCCGAAACCTATATGCACATCTAGAGATGTTTTTTTATTTGTGTTTTGGTATTTCTGCCTTATTGTTCGTAATTAAATCTTATGTTTTTGAGTTTTGGGGATGAAAAGGATAGTATTTTTCATGTATGTGTAGTAGTCGAGATATAGGAGGTATAGGATTCAATTATACCGGACTGGTTGGCCCGTATCGCTTAGAATCGTGGCAAATCGGACGCTTCGTGCGCCAGAGGTCGTAGGTTCCAGCCTCGGCTCCCACAATTCTCCCCTGATCTGTTACATTGGTGCCGTTGACCAGTCCATGGTCATTGGTGGCATTGTGTGTACTGTAGTGAGGCACGGTGGATGTTTCGACCACTCTGAAGTGGAATCCAGTTTAAAAAATATTTATTTCAAAGCAAAAACATGGTACGTGTGTACATCATATTGATTAAAAAGTTGTAACAAAGCGAAATCTAAATTAATGGTACACACAATAACAAAACGAAAATAAACTTGTAAGTGGAATCTGGGGTTCGATTCACTGGGATTGAATCATAAAAGAACGTGAGAGTAGTGTCGTGTTGGGTATAAGGAGAATTTATCAACCTGCGGATCTCTTGATAAATCGGGCGCTTTGATTGCTAGAGGTTGGTGATTCGAGCATCGGCTCCCGTACTTTTCTCCCGAACTGCTACATATGTTCAGGATGAACTTTATTTAAAACAAATAAAGTGCTATATAATACGAATGATCAAAATTATGTTACATCTGTTACAGAGAAAAATATCTCAACATCAACATTTTACTTTAGGAATGTAACTTGTCGACTCAAAAATCAAATTTCCGCCCATGGACAACTGAATGGTTTATCCGGTCGTCAATGGACTGTAAATTTGCTTATTTGGATATGTTGTTTCGACTGTTTAGCAGGTTAGTATGTCTAACCTTCCCAGTTTCTCATTTTATTTATTCCAGTGGGTAATTACTGTGAATTATTATGTGAAATTGAAATAAGTTAAAGATTTCAAATGAATCGAGTTTTTTTTTCACCTCAAAAATAAAATACCACTTCAGAATACCTTTCTCAAACATGTTCTACAAAAAGCACAAAATAAACGGGTAATGCAGTCACTTTTACTGAATTCGTCTCGTTGGGATTCGGATAATACTAAACCCGCCTGTTGTTACCACCCCTCCCACTTGTCTTCTGAAGGTAGTGGGGGAGAGGTAAACGAACGGGATGGGGGTGGGGGTGGGGAGTCCTAGTTAGGATTAGGGTTCGTCTTATTGGGATGACATTTTTCTCCGTCTTTTAGCGGGCCTCGACATCGTCTCGAACCTTGTGCTTGTTGATCATCCCTATTTGGGCCGCTAATGAAGCGTAATACTCTCCACAAGTCATGCTATTATAACCTTTTACCCACCGCAGAGGATATCAAAATTTATTTTTTTAAATACCATTTTTTTACATTTTTCAAAAAATTTCAACCAAACCATATCATGTGACCCCTCGTTGGAACGAGCTCGACGAGATCGTTCCAACGAGGGGGTCACATGATATGGTTTTGTTGAATTTTTTTTAAAAATAATATTTTTTCAACAACTGAATTTGCATATTACGCGGGCGGATGCGGGCGATTCGTTGGGTAAAGGGATAACAATAATATGATTTACAAGGGCAAAAACATTTCATGTTTAGAGACCCGACCTTTTCTTTTTGTCTGGTTTCATTGCTGACATTTACAAGAGTTTAATGCACACAAAAAACTGCTTTGATCTACAATGAACGCACTACGATGGGGTAATAATGTTATATTACCATCCCATTACAGGACGTTCCATGCATAAAGCAATTTTGTAGGCGCATTGAGATGTATTAACGGCCCTTCATAAATGATAAACATCCCTTCACCTTATTCATGACCATCGTCTTGGGCCTTTAATAAGCTGTCGGGCTGTTAATCATTTCTGGACGGCCGTGATTACACTACAATGTCCTCTAAAACAGTGTTCTTGTAATATTGTTACCACTTTACAGGTCGTCCGCTAGAAATTATAAGTTTTATTTATACGATAAAACGCTATATAGTGCCTGAAACACAAGAAGATTAGTGCAGCGGACTGATGATAAAGCTGGAATTTTATTATCAATTCACTGCTCGCATGTATGTTGGCCGCTAGCTAGATGTATATATAATTTTGTTTAAGTTGAAACAAAAATGTTGAACGTGCTGATTGTAATCATTTTACTATAACAGCAGTGCTGCCCTGTATGAACGAAAGTTTTTGTTATATGTGTCTTTTCCCATTACAATTCAATGAAAATGTAATCATCTAAAATCGTTTTGTTTTAATAAAAAAAAATCCCATCTCAGAAAGGTTTCAAGGTATACATTTGGAAAAAATCTTCTATATGGTGATTCGTTTTTTCAGAAATCTCTACGGGGTATGTATGGTGTTCTATGCGATATATAGGCCCATTGGGTATCTATGGGTTCTATGGGGGTAAATCGTATAGGACCGAAAGCACGAAAGAGCGACCAAGCCAACATTAAACTTCATGAAGTTTTGATCATTGAATAGACAAGGTAGGCTAAAATGCGCAAGTCAATAAAAATCAATAAAATAAAAAAAAAAATCGATGCCCACACTTGTCAGCTTGACTGTTCGGGAAATGGTCGATATGTACCACGGTCGATATGTACCATGAAGAAAGTCAATATGTACCACCTAAAAAGTCGATATGTACCACTTGAAAATCGATATACATAATGGAATCGACCCCAAATTTGTAATATAATTACACTTTGTGGTACAAAACACATCAAGAATTATTTTACAGACTTTGGGTCATAGTTTGTATTATTCACGTTATGGAGGGGCCGGGAGAGTGAGATGTCGGGATCAGAATTTTCATCAAAAACAACTAAACTGTTGTCTGAAATAAACAATCAATCAATAAACTGTTTTTATTTTATATATGAATAAAACGTAATAAAGACATATTTCAATAGAAATGTGAACAATAAATAGTTGTACATAGCACATGAAACGTCGTTTGTGGCTCCAACTTATTTCCATAAAGGAAACCCAACAATCTTACTTGGTGTCGATGCATATCGACTGGTATATATACATATAGGCAGTGGTACATATCGACCGATATTCGACTGTTCACTGAACACCGAAATGAATTTTAATAAAAGACAAATATATTAAATATAGTATGAATTAAGTAAAATAAAATAAAACTTATTGAAAAGAAATCTAATTATATAATGCTACCAAATCGATATGAGAAAAAGTAAAAAAAGAAAAAGAAAGAAGAAAATAAAATCTTTAATAAGAGTGTTCTCTTTTTAACTTCCATCATATGCTACTTTTCCCAAATAACTGAGTCATGTTTTCCTGAGGTGCAAAAATATTGTGCAACATTTTACTTTGCCATTTTTTCAGGGGACAGAATTGAATGGAATGTTTGAAAAAGTTCATCTTTTGCGCTATGTTTTTGGCTCATTGCAAATCCATAATTGATCGCGAGGACAAATTCTTCTGCTTTGGACAGAACAAGTTCACCAAATATCGAGCGGCTCAGTTTGTGTCACGTCAAAATTTATATAAAAACTGCCAATATGGCAGAATTAGGAGACGAAGAAAAAATAGATGAGGATTTGCACTGGTTACTATCAAACATATCTGCCGTAGTGGAAACATACATAATTTTCTGTTGGTCCCTACAATGTATCAAAGATTTTATTTTAAGAGACTATGGGTGATCCATGATACACTTTGGTCGAAACTTGTCAAATCACCGAAAAAATTTGTTTCAATTTGTCGTCTAACTATTTTCTTAATTTTCACAACCAACATGAGAAAATAAATAGGCCAGGCTTAAAGTGTACGAAAACAAAATATCGACCTGGTAATGGCGCCGAAACGAATAGACCTTTTCATCGATGTGGAATAACCTCCTCTGCGCAAATGCGATCGGGTTTCTGATTTTACACCTAGTTCAGCTAGTTCAGCGATCTGAACGTAGTGGCTACCCCTCTACGTTCAGATTCTTTCCATTCAATCCTATAGAAAAAGTTCCCATCAAGTTTTTATGGGAACTCAAAACTCGAAATTAGGAATATATATCAAGCTTTCGCCCTTATTACCGGCTGCAATCGATAGTACACGTATTTCCTTACATTTGGGAAGAGTTTATTAATCCAAACTAGGTTTTATCCTTTAATTGTCGTCATTTGTGTACTCGTGAGGCGGCGACGGAGATTTCAAAATAGGCCATGTTGTTGTTTAAATATAAAACAGTAGAAACGATAACCCGGTAATGGCGCCGAAACGAATAGACCTTTTCATCGATGCGGAATAGGAAATTCGATATCATTCGCGCAGAGGAGGCCATCAAACTCGGTCGCATTCGCACAGAGCAGATTATCAAACCCATTCTGCACAATTGCGATCGAATTTCCTATTCCGCATCGATGAAAAGGTCTATTCATTTCGGCGCCATTACCGGGTTATCGTGTTTACTGTTTTATATTTAAACAACAACATGGCCGATTTTGAAATCTCCGTCGCCGCCTCACGAGTACACAAATGACGACAATTAAAGGATAAAACCTAGTTTGGATTAATAAACTCTTCCCAAATGTAAGGAAATACGTGTACTATCGATTGCAGCCGGTAATAAGGGCAAAAGCTTGATATATATTCCTAATTTCGAGTTTTGAGTTCCCATAAAAACTTGATGGGAACTTTTTCTATAGGATTGAATGGGAAGAATCTGAACGTAGAAGGGTAGCCACTACGTTCAGATCTCAGAACTAATTTTACACCTATGAAATGGTCTATTCGTTTCTGCGCCATTACCGGGTTATTGTTTTTACTGTTTTATATTTAGACAAAAACATGGACGATATTGAAATTTTTGTTGACACTTCGCGAGTATTCAAATAACGATAATTAAAGGATAAAACATAGTTTGGTCACTTTGGATCAATAAACTCTGCCCAAATGTAAGGAAATGCGTGTACTATCGAATGCAGCCGATAATAAAGGTGAAAGCTTGATATATATTCCTATTTTCTAGTTTTGAGTTCCCATAAAAACTTGATGTGAACTTTTTCTATAGGATTGAATGGGAAGAATCTGAACGTAGAGGGGTAGCCACTACGTTCAGATCGCTGAACTACATTCGATGGTACATGTATTTCCTTATATTTGTGCAGAGTTTATTGATTCAAACTATGTTTTTTCCTTTATGTATCGAGATTTGAGCATCAACAATAGTTCAATATCATCCATGTTACTGTTCCTGTGCATTGGCCATAAAATAATAACCCAGAGTTGCTCTAAACAAATATCAACGCAGAAACAGAAATACCATCACATTTGTGCAGAGGACGTCGATTATGATCATTATGCGGGGATTTTTATTAGGAGTTACCATTTTTGCATCAAAATTAATTTTGACAGCAACTCTTGAGTTGCACAAAAACATGGACGACATCGAAGTAGGGGTTGATGCTTCGCCATGTTCAAATCTTGACAAGTAGAGGATAAAACATAGTTTGGATCAATAAACTGCACAAATGTAAGGAAATATGTGTACTATCGAATGCAGCAGGTAATAAGGGCAGAAGCTTGATATATTTTCCTATTTGTTTGTTTTGAGTTCCCAATAAAACTTATTGTGGAATTTTACAATAGATTTGAGTGGGAGGAATCTGAACGTAGGGGGGTAGCTGAAGTACTGCCAGAGGCATGCTGAATCTAACACCATACAACCACAGGATGTATTATTGTATGGTACTTCAAATTTGGACAGAAAGGCTAATGACAACAGGCACAAATCGTTCCTGGAAGTCTGCTACTGTATTTGTACCAGAACTGATAATTAAATAATATTTCAAGGGAACAACTCATGTCCAAATGTCCGTCAGATATCCAAGAACAAAGCTAGGCATTCGATACACTTTACAATGCAGTGACATGTCTGCATTTGGGGAAAGGCCAACACTCTCTGCAGTTTTTATTGAAGAAGGGTTCCATGGATGACTTACATGCATATGTCATGCTTTACCACAAATTTTTGACAGTCACGTAATTCTAAGAATGGTGCTTTTTCAGCCCTGATGACCATGACCGAAATGTAAACAAACAGAAAACAAAACAAAGCCAAGAGTTTTGGAATTTACCACCATGCAGCTCTGTCACTGCATTTTGAAGAATTTTGATTTCCAAGCTTTGTTCTTGGGTATCTGAAGCACATTTGACCACAAGTGGGCCCTCCCCCTCCCTCCGGGATCATTTATTTTTAATCATTTTAGATGTATTTACTGTTTTGCCTTTCAAGTAAATAGTGAACATTTTATGGTTGGCCTAAAAATTTGACAAAGAATAATTGGCCAACAGAGCAGCTGTACTTCAGCAGATGCAAACACCCATGCCCATGATTGGTTGATGCTCAACCTCATTTTAAACTGTTGATCATAGGTACAAAATGGCAATAATTCATGTCTCTGCCACAAATAGTGATTATGGATGCCATACCATTACACAGTGTGCTAGCCCATGCCAATATTAGGCTATAATTGCAACTAATTTGTATCTGAATTACTGCAAGACAGCCTCATTATTGTTCCTAAGGATTCATCTCTGTTCTTCAGGATATTGCCCACAGGAGAAAGAACTTTGCTATTGTACTAGAGTTCATATATTAGCATAGTTGCGATACATATATATTTAGGTTACCTAATGGGTTACCAGAATCAAGTACAGGGGAATGAACGATAGGTTACCAAAGCTCAAACAAGGTGAACGATAAATGGGTTACCGGTATGCAAAATGTTTAAAATGGTAGGCCTGAACACATGTTCCAGTATACAAACTTTTGGGGGTTGTGCTGATAGAAGTTATAGTACCTTGGCAGTGGTTTCCAGCAAAGTGATGACTGCCTTTATAAGCAGACAGTTTTTCATGATATAGCCTTTGCTGCTGATGTGGCATTAAGCAGCAATAAATAAAATAAGCTGACATGACTGCACTCGATACTACTGCTAAATCAAAATGTTACTTTATTATGATGACACTTCCTGTCTAAATAAAACTAACAAAAGCAGTACAGTGGAGGCCACTTCATTGGATATGTCTTAATTGTATATCCCTGTTAATTCAATATAAATTCCAAAAACAAAACCATTTCCCATACCTTCAGTACAAATTTGACCTGTTAATTGAATATATATTATGGAGTAAACTTCTGTTAATTGAATAAACAATCCTATAGCCTGTCGAGAAATTACCCTGATTCTCCCCAGTTTTCCTATGTTTATAGACCTATTTGGCCTCAGTACATCCAATACAGGCATTTGATCTATTATATCTTGTTTGACAGAGCTCATGGAGCTCTGTCAAACAAGATATGCATGTGTAATAGAATAAATGCAAAGTTTATCCTTAGACTACTGAAAAGTGACACCATCCCTGTTAAATGAATACTCCTGTTACTAATTGAATAATTTTCATTGGCAAAGTAGCTATTCAGTTAACAGGGTTCCACAGTACCATACAGAGATTTGAAGTGCCATCATTGATGACATGGACAGCATTGCAACATAAATGGTCAAGCATTGGAAGAGGGTATATGAAGATGAGGGAAGGGATTCCTCCAGAATGTTTGATGGAAAGCACAGAAAATTTATCTGACTTTGTATGCAGGGAAATTGAGGTGGAGAAGTATGAAATATACAGTAACCAAGTTGAAGAATGGCAAAACCAGGGCTTCCATGGCCCTGTTTTAGGGTCTGTGAATCGGACCCATTCCCCAAACCAATTTTCCCTAGTTGGCTAGAGCAGATGAGTATTGTTATTAGGGCTGTCACGATTTTTGAATTTAGGAATCGATTAATCATCACAAATAATCGATGATAATCGATTAATCGTACCTAAATGCCCCTCCCCCCCCCCTCCCTCTCTTTGAAGTCGATAAAACTGAAGTTCAAGTCAGCTGACTTACCTCAAGGAAACAACGAAGACGATCCTTTTTAGGTACATTCAAAGCTTTGATGTTCTGAACTTTTGAACCGTCAGTGTAACAATCAAGACCGGTCGGCAGTTGTGAACTTCGCAACTGCTGACCGGTCTTGATTATTACACTGACGGTTCAAAAGTTCAGAACATTAAAGCTTTGATGAATGTACCTGAAAGACAATTGCTTCCAATAGCTTCTTGGGGGTTTAACATCGATGTTCTTAACTCTTTACCTTTAGAAACAATAGTTTTTTCATCAAATTTTCTTTTAATTATTAAACGTCTAAAACGGGATACAATTTACCGATTATTCGACAATGAAAAATACTAATCGATTTCACCGTGATCGATCAACAGTTGATTAATCAAATAATCGTGACAGCCCTAATTGTTATGCACTTAAATCAGAATGTGAGTGAATATTTCAAATACAAATCCCACACACTCTGACTGTTAATGTCAAACAAAAACTTTTCATTTCCTTTCTAAACATTTTGTTCCTATGAGGTAGGACACCCCTTTCCAAACCTCCCCAACACAAGACCCATTGTGAAGCGTCGCAGAATGCCATTCTGTTCTGTTCACCACTATGTTTAGTGTAGGGCTGTCATGATCAATCGATTAATCGATTGTTGATCGATCACGGCGAAATCGATTAGATTTTTTCGTTGTCGAATAATCGGTAAATTGTATCCCGTTTTAGATGTTTAATAATTAAAAGACAAATTTGATGAACAAACTATTGTTTCTAAAGGTATTGAGTTAAGAACATCGATGTTAAAGATGTTAAACCCCAAGAAGCCGTTGGAAGCATTTGTCTTCCAGGTACATTCATCAAAGCTTTGATGTTCTGAATCTCTGAACCGTCAGTGTAATAATCAAGTCTTGATTATTACACTGACGGTTCAAAAGTTCAGAACATCAAAGCTTTGAATGTACCTAAAAGTTGAGCGTCTTCGTTGTTTACTTGAGGTAGGTCAGCTGACTTGAACTTCACTTTTATTGACTTCAAAGAGAGGGAGAGTGGGTGGGGGTCGTCTAGGTACGATTAATCGATTATTTGCGACGATTAATCGATTCCTAAATTGAAAAATCGTGACAGCCCTAGTTAAGTGTATCCTAACAGAATGTGCTACCCTGATGTACAACATACTGTTCAGTGTGGAGGTATGCTTGTGCTCTGTGATCCGTAAACCTGGCTGTCCGATTTAAATTCATACTTTGTAGCTCAGGTCATTTCTTATGTATTTAAGAATTATTTATTTTTGACAATTGTGGTCCAAATTCCATAAAATCAAAATTTAATTCGAAAATAGATCACCATTGGGCGGAGCTGCCAAGTATTAATTTACATAATCACAAAAATATGACCGGCACCTGTCTGCGACAGCCAATATTACAGACAGAATCTCCAGACATGAATTTATCAGATTTTCTGAGGGAAAAATACATATTTTCCTAATTATTTTTTGTTTCAACATTTTTGCAACCAGAATACCTCCAGAGGCCACCTCAGAGCATCTACAAATAAAAATTTTCTTGGCTTGAGAACTTGCCTTCAGCAAGTGTGTCAGACGCCTTTGTCATCTGATGCCACTAACAAAAAACAGTAGGGCTGAAACGGTTGGCTCATTTTCACAACCGACTAACCGAAAGCTGTAACCGGATAATATCCGGTTAACCGTAGCCATTATTTCACCGAATCTGGGATCAAAACTACAGGAATTGGAAAGCAGTATTCTCTGAAACAATTCCGTAGTGTGTATACAAACGAACGTTGTCGAGTACTCGACAACGTTCGTTTGTATACACACTACGGAATAGTTTCTGCAGTTACTCAGTACTCACGGAAATTGCCGATCATTAACAAAGTCTTGAATGCCAAAGTCGATTATTTTTCAATATATACAACGCTGTTTCGAGGTGGTATCTATCCCAAAGGCGAGGAGGTAGATTTACTACGTTTTAACCGTGGAATGACAGTCACTATCGATATTTTGAATAACCGGTTGACGTTTTTTTAATCGGTTAGGTAGGTAACCGGTTTCAAACCGGTTATCCGGTTAACCATTTCAGTACTAAAAAACAGACCCAATAATTTTAACCTAGCGGAAGCCCTGCAAAGTAGCGGATACTGATGAAACTCCCAATTAGTGTTTAACTCTTTACCTAACAAGAAAAGCAGATGACACTTGCAAACAAAATTCCTGAATAACTAATCTTTTTCATTTTTTATATCAAAAACATAGGTTATGACCCCTTGTTGGAATGAGCTTGTTCCAAGGAGGGGCCATAACCTATGTTTTTGAGATGAAAAAATAATGAAAATTTATTGGCGATTTTTGTGACGAGCACTGGCCAGTTTTGGCCATTATGTTGGGTAAAGGGTTAAAAGAGGAGGGATCCACTAGAGCATCATCTTAATACACTATTTAACATTACAATCACAAACCAGTCCTAGTCCTTTGTCCCTAAAGATTAGAAGGAAGGCAGAATAACATTCATACATAAAAATGGAGATAGGGAAGTTTTAGATGATTACAAAAGGATATCAGTAAGTTTTGGATAATTACTGAGGGATATCTGTTATTACAGAAGGATATCCATTAGCAGCAGTACTGGGAAGGTATTCTGCAAGGTTCTCTATGGTAGGCTTGCAGAAACTGTAGAAGAAAGGGGATTCCTGGGGAAAATCAAGAAAAGGTTCCAGAAGGGAAGAGGAGTCACTGACCATTTGTTTGCTCTCTCCCAACTAATAAAAGCAACAAAAGTCAATAAGAGAAAGATGATTATGGCCTTCACAGGTGTGAAAAAAGGCATGTAACTGAATATGGAGGAAAGGAATGTGGCAGAAACTTGAGGGCTTCAGATTTGGAAGAGGTTTTGTCAGAATCATGAAACCACTGTACAGAGATGTACAGAGGGAACTAACTTCGAGAAATATTACAACAAAATGGATCCCAGTGGAGATAGGCCTTAAGCAGGGGTGCATCCTCTAACTGATTTCGTTTGCATTATACATAACTGATTTAGGACAAGAGTTGATGTCTAGTGCAGAGGAGGGGATGGGGGTGGGTAGGGGGGACAAAGTTAGATAGACCGAAATCCCAGGGCTGTTCTTTGCTGATGACTTGTTTTTATCAGCTGAGAGTGAAGAGGAACTATAGAAACTGTCAACCATTGTCAGAAAGTACAGGGATAAATGGCGACTTCAACTGAATGAAAACAAGAGTAAGATTATATTTGTGGGCCATTGTGTAGATGAGTGTTGTGGGTGGTGGGTGGTAAGTTTTCAATTGGTGAAGAGGAAAGAGGAAAGCAAGTGAGAGAAACAGGTGACTTAATACCTAGGGGTGAATTTATGTGGTACAGGTAGAGTCATATACAGAAACAAATAATAATAAATGATTTATAATTAATTTTATATATCTTGAAACCACAAAGGGTGCTCTAAAACACTTTAAGATTGTAGAACACAATACAGATTGTAGAACACAAGCTATGAAATGAATGATTTGAAAAGATGAGTTTTAAGTTGTTTCTTGAAAGCAAGTAGACTTGTTTGTGACCGAAGATGCGGGCAATGCATTCCAAAGTCTCGGACCAGCAACCGAGAAAGCCTGCTCCCTTGCCAATGCAGATCGCGCAAAAGGTACGGTCAATGACAAATGGTCAGAAGAAGAAAGACTGTGCATAGGTATGCGGCAAGAGAGACGCTCACACAGGTATGCAGACACAAGACCATGAACACATTTATATACCAGCATGAGAATTTTAAAATGCACTCGACTTTGGACTGGAAGCCAAGGTAGATTCTTCAAGATGGAACTGATATTGTCGAAGCGTTTAGCACCACTAATAATTCGAGCAGGAATATTCTGGATTTTCTGCAGTTGCTGCAGTAATGTACATGGCAGCCCAAGGAAAAGAGAATTGCAATAATCCAATTGTGAGGTTATGAAGGAGAGGACCAGTTGCTCCAAAGCTCTACCACTGAGGAATGGACAGAGTTTGCTCAGCTTTCTGAGTTGCCAGTAGCAAGTTTTACTAATTTTCTTAATATGAGGTTCAAGGGTGAGATTAGCATCAAAAAGCACCCAAATATTTCTAGCACTGTTAGTGACCAGTGCAGTAGAATCAGCAACATCAACTAACTGAAAAGGAGAGGGGAAAGGTGTCCTCTTCCTGGCAATGACCAATACCTCTGTTTTTGAATCGTTCATTTTGAGCCGGTGACTGGACATCCACTGTCTCATGGAGTTGATACATCTTTCCATTTCAGACACAGTGCCAGCTGTTTCAGAAACATCAAATGGATTGAATGTCAAGTTGAGCTGGGTATCATCAACGTAAAGATGGTATAGCACACCAAAATCTCTCGGCATTTGTCTGAGTGATGCTGCGTATATGATAAATAGTATGGGTCCAAGAACTGAGCCCTGTGGCATTCCGCAATTCAGTGCTTCACTTTCAGATCTGGTGTTCTCAATATAGATTTTTTGAGAATGATGTTCAAGATAACTATGAAACCATTTTAGAACAGTCCCAGTAACCAAATGTTGTTTCAGAATATCCAGTAGAAAGTAGTGATCTACTGTATCAAATGCAGCCGAGAGGCCATCCGACAGAGCACAAATGATGTCATTGTGCACCCGTAATAAGGCAGTTTCTGTACTTTGATTGGATTTGTATGCCGATTGAATGGGTTCTATTAGACCATTAACAGATAGATGCTTAATAAGTTGACTGACAACGATCTTTTCAATGACTTAAGAAACAAATGGAAATGATAGGTTTGAGACAGGCCTGTAGTTCTTCAGGTTATCGGGGTCAAGTGATGGTTTTTAGCTTAACTTGACATAGTCAAGATAAGCTATTGCCATCACGCGTGCGGAAGTCTGTTAGTCTGTGAGTTTGTTCACATTTTCCTTTAGCACGGGCTACACCACACAGTTCTTGTCTGATCATCTCAAAATTTGATATGCAAGTTTGGGGTCATGTCTAGATGAGAACATCCACTTTTGGTCGCGATCGGGCAACCGGTATGGCTGCCCTAGCCCAAAACCCCAAAACCATTAGCACAGTCTACAGGTCATATTTATGAAGGGATTTCATTGTAACTTGGTAGGATGCCTCTGTATAATGCCTAGATGAGAATATCCCCTTCGGCTTTTGGACATAATCTATCAACCGTTATTGCTGCCCAAGCCAGAAACCCAAAAACTTGTAGCACAGTCTGCAGGTCATGTTTAATATGGAGGGATTTCATTGTAACTTTGTAGGATGACTCCTTATGATGTCTAGATGAGAATTTCCCCATTTGGGCGTGATCTGCCAACCGTGACGACTGCCCAAGCCCAAAACCCGAAAACCTTTAGCACAGTCTACAGGTCATATTTATTGAGGAATTTCATTGTAACTTGGTGAGTTGACTTCATATAATGTCTAGATGAGAAAGTCCTCTTTTGGACGTGATTGGGCAACTGTGACGGCTACAGGGGCCCAAAGTCCAAAAACCTTTAGAACAGTCTACAGGTCATAATTATGAAGGGATTTCATTGTAGCTTGGTAGGATTACTCCAAATAATGTCTAGATGAGAACGTCCCCTTTTGGTCGCGATCATTCGGCCTTGATGGCTGCTCGAGCCCAAAACCTTTAGCATAGTCTATTGGTCATATTTATGGAAGGATTTCATTGTAACCTGTTAGGTTAACTCCATATAATGCCTAGATGATGACATCCCCTTTTGGTCATGATTGGTGAACTGTGATGGCTACAGGTGCCGGAAGCCTGAAAATCTTGAGCACAGTCGACAGGTCATATTTATGAAGGGATTTCATTGTAACTTTGTAGGATCACTCCAGATGATGCCCAGATGAGAATGTTCCCTTTTGGTTGCAATCATTCAACCATTATGGCTGCCCGAGCCCAAAGCCCGAATACCTTTAGCACAGTCTACAGGTCATATTTATGAAGGGATTTGACTTCATAAAATGTCTAGATGAGAATGTCCCCTTTTGGACATGATTGGGCAACTGTGACAGCTGCAGGGGCCCGAAGCCCGAAAACCTTTAGAACAGTCTACAGGTCATAATTATGAAGGGATTTCATTGTAGCTTGGTAGGATGACTCCAAATAATATCTAGATGAGAACATCCCCTTTTGGTCGCGATCATTCAGCCTTGATGGCTGCCCGAGCCCAAAAACCTTTAGCATGTCTGTAGGTCATATTTATGGAAGGATTTCATTGTAACTTGTTAGGTTGGCTCCATATAATGCCTAGATGATGACATCCCACTTTGGTCGTGATTGGTCAACTGTGATGGCTACAGGTGCCGAAGCCCGAAAATCTTGAGCACAGCCTAGAAGTCATATTTATGAAGGGATTTCATTGTAACTTCGTAGGATCACTCCAGATGATGCCCAGATGAGAATGTCCCCTTTTGGTTGCGATCATTCAACCATGATGGCTGCCCGAGCCTAAAGCCCGAAAACCTTTAGCACAGTCTTCAGGTCATATTTATGAAGGGATTTCATTGTAACTTGGTAGGTTGACTTCATATAATGTCTAGATGAGAACAGCCCCTTTTGGACACCATTAGGCAACTGTGTCGGCTACAGGGGCCTGAAGCCCGAAAACCTTTAGCACAGTCTACAGGTGATATTTATGAAGGGATTTCATTGTACCTTGGTAGGATGACTCCAAATAATGTCTAGATGAGAACGTCCCCTTTTGGTCGCGATCATTCAGCCTTGATGGCTGCCCGAGCCTAAAACCCCAAAACCTTTAGCATAGTCTATTGGTCACATTGATGGAAGGATTTCATTGTAACCCGTAAGTTTGCCACCATATAATGCCTAGATGATGACATCCCCTTTTGGTCGTGATTGGTCAACTGTGACAGCTTCAGGGGCCCGAAGCCCAAAAACCTTGCGCACAGTCTACAGGTCATATTTATGAACGGATTTCATTGTAACTTCGTAGGATCACTCCAGATGATGCCCAGATGAGAATGTCCCCTTTTGGTTGCGATCATTCAACCATGATGGCTGCCAGAGCTCAAAGCCCAAAAACCTTTAGCACAGTCTACAGGTCATATTTATGAAGGGATTTCATTGTAACTTGGTAGGTTGACTTCATATAATGTCTAGATGAGAACGTCCCCTTTGAACGCAATTTAGAAACTGACGGCTACAGGGGCCCGAAGCCCGAAAACCTTCAGCACAGTCTACAGGCCATATTTATGAAGGGATTTCAATGTAACTTGATAGGATGACTCGTTTTGGAATAATTTCACTGTAACTTGGTAACTTTCGCTGATATATGTTAACTGTGAGGGCCACATACATTAACTGTGAGGTCATATTAACCCACCCCTCAGCTCTTTAGTCCAGTGTACACCTCATATTATTTTTATCAAAAACATAGCATACAGGGAGCAGAAATGAACATATTCCCAATTATCACAATTCTTGTCTTATTTCATAATCCTTTCATAAACATTGAACATTATCCTTTTCATCAAACACAACACACAAGTTAAGCTACAGTGTCATTGACACTTTCATTTAATTTGTAGTGACACTTAGGCCAGTTTCATGACATCAGGAACATGTCCTTCAGAAAGTGAAGCCTGAACAATATTAGTGATTATCGGTAAAAGGGATGTTAATACAGACTTCAGGAGCGACGTGGGAATTGGATCAAGGTTATATTTGTTGGGTGATGAGAGAATAAATTTTGACACCTCAGATACCGTCGAAAATTTGGAAAAATAAAATTTTATCATTAGATTCATTGGTCGATGTGGATCTGCTACACCAATACTGAATAAGCCTGATTTTGGAAATAAAATAATCACTGAATGTGAACACCAGATCAGCAACAGTTGAGTGTTCAGGAAGTATTACAAGTTTCATGCCACCAAGTAACTGGTTTGAGATGTTAAATAAAGTTTTTCTCTCAGACACATCTGCAATCAAGCTGTTGTAATAGTTACGCTTAGCATTTTTTATCAAATTATTTGTCACGTTCCTTTGTTGTTGCAGAATTTGATGGTGTATTTCAAGTTTGGTTTTCTTATTGTCGCTCCAACTGGCATCGCTTCTGTTTGGCATCATGCATGTTCTCCATAAACCAGGGTGCATGTTGTCTAGGTACAACTGTCTTTAATTTTGAAGGGGCATGCTTGTTTAGAATGGTTGAAAGGGTTTTATTGTACAGAAAACCAATGTATCAGATGACTCATTTTCATTCCTAGTCATCAAAAGTGAGGACTGAATGTCACTTGTTTGAGGATCAAGATCTACAGATTTAATTTTTCGAAAAGTAATCAACTTTTTCAGGTCACTCTGTTTTGCCAATGGCATGAATGCAGACACTGTAAAATGGTCAGATAAAGCTGGATCATGCACAGAAATGTTCCTCAGTAGTGGCACATTCCCTTGTCTGGTTATTAACAAATCGAGACTGTGACCATTCCTATGAGTAGGCTCCTGTACAAGCTAAAAGCATCCAAATGACTTGATTAAATTTAAAAACTTCTGTGAAAAGCTGTTGCTTGTTACATCAACACATATATTAAAATCTCCAGCAATGTCTATGTTACCACCATAGGATGCAAAGACTGACAAATATTCACTAAAATCATCAAGGAATTGCAATGAGGTGAACTTGTTAGACTTCGAAGGAGGAGGTTTGTAGTTGATAAGCAGCCTGACAGTAGTAACAGATATGTTTTTCTTTATCAAGTAGTTTAGCCCTTTACCCAACGCAGAGAATATCAAAATTTATTATTTTACTTACTATTTTTATGCGCACGTTTTGAAAAAATGGTTGTATTATGGTATACTGCTGTCCGTCTGTCCATCCGTCCACACGTACAATAACTCAAAAATGCTTTTTTGGTGGAAAGTATATGTTGATGGAAGGAAGCTCCCTTGCAATTTGTGTCACTGTCCGATTTGTCATTCCAGAGTTATGGGACTTTATTCGTCAAAATATAGGCAATTTTCCACATGTCGGACAATGACTTGAAAATGTTTTGAGCAATTTTCATGATTTTTTGGTGGCAAGTATATGTTGATGGAAGGAATCTCCCTTTGTGTTTGTGTCGCTGTCTGACATGTCATTCCAGAGTTATAGGACTTTATTCGTCAAAATATAAGCAATTTTTCACATGCCGAACAATAAATTGAAAATCCTTAGAGCAATTTTCATGATTTTTTGGTTGCTAGTATATGTTGATAGAAGGAATCTCCCTTTCGATTTGTGTCACTGTCCGATTTGTCATTCCAGAGTTATGGGACTTTATTCGTCAAAATATAGGCAATTTTCTACATGTCGGACTTTGATCAATTTTCATGATTTTTTGGTGGCAAGTATATGTTGATGACAGGACTCTCCCTTTCTATTTGTGTCGCTGTCCGATATGTCATTCCAGAATTATGGGGCTGTATTCATCAAAATATAAGCAATTTTCCACATGTCAAACAATAACTTGAAAATGCTTAGTACACATGTATACTCATATTGTGTGCTTCCCTCTTGTAATTAATAACGGGCGCATCATGCGCTCATGGTGCAGCTGTTTATTTAAATTTTTTCAAAATATTTCAACAAAACCATATCATGTGACCCCTCATTGGAATGAGCTCATCGAGCTCGTTCCAATGAGGAGTTACATGATATGGTTTTGTTGAAATATTTTTAAAACATTATTTTTTTTCAACTGCTTAGTTTGCGGGCGGATGCAGGCGATTCGTTAGGTAAAGGGTTAAAGATTCAAATGTGGCAAAAGTACATAGTTCATTGCTAAGTTTGATGTTAATGCCCTCTTCAAACACAACAGTAGTTCCCCTACCACAACTACCTCTAACCTTCTGAAAAATCCTATATCCAGCAGAAGTGAGCCAGAGCAAATATATCAAATGCATTATCAGAAATAATGTCATGAATGTCAAATTCCTTTCTATTGACAGATGTTATATTAAAAAGTCCAAAAGAAAAGTCAAGCTCATCAGAAACTGCTTCATAACCGGAAGATAAATAGATTCTTATCAAATTATCCAAGTTGATCCTAGACCGACAAGAGTTTGTTTCTGCACGGTCGGGGTTAAGATGCTCCACAGTGTTACAAGGGTTGATTCCATACTTTGCTGTCGTAGAGTGTATGATAGGAATGTGTCTATATTTACCACCTCTCACCCCACATTTTGTAATTCAATCACGGTTAATTCCTAATAATCTTATCCAGGATAGAGTATTCTGTGGAAGTCTATGCAGTGTGCAAAATTTCAAAAATGACTCTAACCGACTGACCAAACACATGGGTTGGAAATGGCTAACCGAACGCTCGACTAGGACTGTCACGATTAATTGATTAATCGACTGTTGATCGGTCACGGCAAAATTGATTAGTATTTTTCGTTGTCAAATAATCGGTAAATTGTATCCCGTTTTAAACGTTTAATAATTAAAAGAAAATTTGATGAAAAAACTATTGTTTCTAAAGGTAAAGAGTTAAGAACATCGATGTTAAACCCTCGAGAAGCTGTTGGAAGCAATTGTCTTTCAGGTACATTCATCAAAGCTTTGATGTTCTGAACTTTTGAACCGTCAGTGTAATAATCAAGACCGGTCGGCAGTTGCGACCGGTCTTGATTGTTACACTGACGGTTCAAAAGTTCAGAACATCAAAGCTTTGAATGTACCTAAAAAAGGATCGTCTTTGTTGTTTTCTTGAGGTAGGTCAAATGACTTGAACTTCATTTTTATCGACTTCAAAGAGTGGGAGGGGGGGAATTTAGGTACGATTAATCGATTATCATCGATTATTTGCGACGATTAATCGATTCCTAAATTAAAAAATTGTGACAGCCCTACGCTCGACTATGTAAAATATTTTGGAAAACTGCTTTTTTATCATTAACAAGTATTCATATATTGCATGGAATTGAAATAAATTATATAGCTTCTCATGGCAAAAGTCTAAAAATCTATCAAGACACAAGAAAGGCTGCTTACCTGGTAGAGTGCTAGAAGTCCATATTTAGGCTTTATTCTGAAGTGCAGGTACCTAAAGTTAAAGGCTTCATATTCTGTGGATGTTCTTCATATTATCTTGTAATTAAATTACTTCATCTCCATCGATTTTCATTGTAACAAAACAAAAAATGTGTAAACAAATCTTGTGGCAGAGAAAAAATTTAGTGCTCTACCAGTTAAGTGACTCAGACTTTATCATTCAGAATGCAACTTTTGTCTAACTGGTCATCCATTCGCGTAGATTTAAATTTGCGAAACCACCATGAGAACGAAACAAAGTGTTCTCGTCAAATTTTGCATGCTGCTATGAGATGAGTGATGGTTAAACTGGTGAAGGATATTAGAAGAATAAACAAAATGCTAGTCTGCAACTGGCCCACTTTCATGAACCTTTTTATGTGAGGTATTGTTCCCATTGAGGTGAGATTGAAATCGTAATCTTTGTTGAACATTATCACCAAGTGCAAATAGTTGATGTTCAGGATGGTTGCACATGACTGAACAGGGTAGTATTAGTTACCCTGTGTCTGATCACGTGGTACAGGTTTTTACCTACCTGAAGCCAGCCGTATCCCATGAGGCTGAAGGCCTCATGGGATACAGCTGGCTTCGGGTAGGTAAAAACCCGTACCACGTGATCAGACACGGGGTAATGAATTTATCTATTGACTTTCCGTTTTAGAAGTACAATCTATTTCACGTGTGAACACACACAGCATGAGATCTTTTATCTTCCATTGTTGAGCCATACAGGTTTCTGTGGAATTTTTGTGCAAAACAGTTTTTGTGAAAATATGCCGATATGACTAGTATAAAAAAATTATTGAATTTCTTTTTTTCTTTTTTGTCTCAAAAACATAGCTTATGAACCCCACATTGTAGGGTACTCGACAAGCTCATTCCAATAAGGGGTCATGAGCTATATTTTGGAGATAAAAAATTAAAATATAAACATGTACACTGTAAAACTGGAATGACGCATCTTCTACGAGGTATGGACAATTTGTAGATTTTGGAACGAGGCTTCCACTGGGTATGGGAAATTTATCAGTGGCTGGGCAGACGTATCGTGGGTTTCAATGAATATGGTCTCATACCACGTATCTATCAACCAATCAAATCAAAAAATTCACTTTAGTCAATAGATAATGAGTATTCCACTGAAAACTGTTCACATAGAGTAGAATATATCCAATAGAGGAAACTAAAGACAAATTACCTAGAAAAACAGTATCCCATTTCACTGTAATTCTTAAATCTTCAAAAGCTCCAAATCGGCAGAAATATTTTGATAAAATTTTCATTAATGAAAAAACCAAATGAGCAGTGGAAAAACACAATAATTTGAAGAGCAAGTTAACAGTGCCACCTACTGGCATCAATAACTTGATACAAAGAGTAAAAGAATACTCAATGAGTTAAAACTTCTTCACTTTAACAAAGTGTTCATCGGGAAAACTATTTGAGATGGGGTGGGATAATACTGGGATCAAGTATAACTTTAGGAAGAGTTGTGATCCTGTTAAAGCCAACAGTGAAGAACTTGAAAATTCTGCAAAATGATGAGAGATTGTGGATAACTGGGTCAAGTTGCGAAACCACACTGAAAGTAGTCAGAGAGTAACTTGGGTGCTTGCCCGTTAAAGATAGAATAGATAATGTTACCTAAATTGCTTGGTAAATCTTCCAAACAGGAGGAGATGCGAAACAACGTCTATGTTTAGAACTCCAACATTCAGGAGTGAAACCCTTATTTCATTTTTCCCTTGTGGGAACTTTGTGAAGTGCTCCAGTCACCAAGAAAGGTCACCATGGGAAGGATGCATGAGGATTGCAATAGAAACTGGTAAACTAGGGTAGGGCCCAAACTCCCAAACTAGATTTGTCATCTATTGAGGAGTGCATGGATAGATCTTTGGGTTGGGGGGGGGGGGGGGTGGTCATTGTTCAAAATGAGATCAAAGTCACTGGTGTGAAATCCTTATTTCTTTTTTCTTTGTGGGAACTTTGGGAAGTGATCCAGTCACCAATGCTTGGGGTAGAAGTCCTCTAAAATGGGCATCCTGGGTATTGACAATTGACTACACTTGACTTTATCTCCATGTTATTCTATTGAGACTGTAGATCAAAAAGGGGACTGAAGAAGGAGAGCAGTTTTGTCATGGGAAGGATGCTTGAGGATTGCAATAGAAACTGGCAAACTGGGGTAGGGCCCAGACTAGATTCATCAGCTATTGAGGAGTACCTAGATAGATCTTGGAGGGGTGTCGTTGTTAAAAGTGAGATCAAAGTCACTGGAGTGAAACCCTTACTTCATTTTTCCCTTGTGGGAACTTTGGGAAGTGCTCCAGTCACCAATGCTTGGGGTAGAAGTCTTCTAAAATGGGCAACCTGGGCTTAGACTATTGACTCCACTTGACTTTATCTTCATGTTGCGGTCAAAATATAAAACTGGGAGGCTTTGATTTTTAGCTCAACTTTGACGAAGTCAAATTTGAGCTATTATCATGGCCCGTCGGGCAGACATATGGGGTTTAGGTGGCTATTTGTTGGTACAAATGGGGGTTAGGTGACTACTGCAATTTATGTGACTAGTCACATAGTTAAATGTCATTATTCTAGGGTGGGGTTTAGAGTTGGGGTGGGGTGGGGTTAGGGTCAGTAAAGGGTAGGGTTAGGGTTTGCTACCACCTCAAAAATTTTTCATCCAAAAAGTTGTTTTAATACACTGGACATGCATTTTAGTTAAAATTGACTAGGAATATATTGATTTTTCATAAGTCTAGGGTGGGGTTAAGAATTGGGGGTGGGGTGGGTAGGGTTAGGGTCAGTAAAGGGTAGGGTCAGGGTTTGCTACCACCCCAAAAATTTTTCCCCAAATCACTTGTTTTAATATAATGGACATGCATTTTTTTGTAGTCCCATAAAAATAGCCACATAACTACCAATTGTTAGAATGTCCGTCCGTCCGTCCGTCCGTCCGTCTGTCCGTCTGTCCGTACGTCAACAATTGGCTATGGCTCGGGCTAGAGGTCGTATTTATGAACCGATCTTTACGAAACTTCTTGTGTACCTTTGTTATGACCCTGGGACGGGAACGAGTGTTTTTAGGTGTGGTCCGAAATTCAAGATGGCTGCCAGCGGCCATTTTGTACCGATGATGCAAAAATCAGTTTTTTGTACAGAACTTCTGTATGAAAGTACTGATTTGAATAAAGTTTTGTATAAATGTTTAGTACCATGGGATACATCACATATAATACGGGTTTTTTCTCGTGCATAAATTATGCAAATTAGACTTACTTTGATTTATTTAGTGTTACTTTCAGAGCTGTAAGTGCCAAGCTGCTATGGCTCGGGCTAGAGGCCGTATTTATGAACCAATCTTTACGAAACTTCTTGGGTACCTTTGTTATGGCCCTGGGACAGGAACGAGTGTTTTTGGGTGTGGTCCGAAATTCAAGATGGCTGCCAGTGGCCATTTTGTACCGATGATGCAAAAATCAGTTTTTTGTACAGAACTTCTGTATGAAAGTTCTGATTTGAATAAAGTTTTGTATAAATGTATAGTACAATGGGATACATCACATATAATACAGGTTTTTTTCTCATGCGTAAATTATGCAAATTAGACTAACTTTGATTTATTTAGTGTTACTTTCAGAGCTGTAAGTGCCAAGCTGCTATGGCTCGGGCTAGAGGCCGTATTTATGAACCAATCTTTACGAAACTTCTTGGGTACCTTTGTTATGACCGTGGGACGAGAACGAGTGTTTTTGGGTGCAGTCCCAAATTCCAGATGGCTGCCAGCAGCCATTTTGTACCGACGATGCCGAAATCTGTTTTTTGTACAGAACTTCCATATGAAAGCTCTGATTTGAATAATTTTTTGTATGAATGTTTAGTACCATGGGATACATTACATATATTGCAGGTTTTTTTCTTGTGCGTAAATTATACAAATTAGGCTAACTTTGATTTATTTAGTGTTACTTTCAGCACTGTGAGTGCAAATCCCAATATGGCTCGGGCTAGAGGCCGTATTTATGAACCGATCTTCACGAAACTTCTTGGGTACCTTTGTTATCACTGTGGGACGAGAAGGAGTGTTTTTGGGTCCAGTCTGAAATTCAAGATGGCCGCTAGCAGCCATTTTGTTCAAAATTAAGTGCAATCAGATTTTTGCGCAGAACTTCCAAATGAAAGATCTGATTTGAATAAATTTTTGTATGAATGTTTAGTACCATGGGATACATTACATATAATACAGAGTTTTTCTCGTGAATAAATTATGCAAATTAGGGGTCCGGGTGGGACTTAGAAAATTTTGGACCAAAATCCGGAAATTAGTTTTTTGTGTTTTGATGCATTTTGATCAATTTTAAGAAGAAGAAGAAAAAATTTTAGTCTGAAAATATTTTGTTTGGGACTGAAAATTTCCACACAAAAATAATAATCTACAATGATTGGTCTTAATCTGTAGTCCATTACAGTCACCTTGTAATTCTTTTATTATTGTTGACTGGGCCAAAACAAATACTAATTCCTGTCATATTCATTATTCAGTTGTCTTGGTCACAGCAAGTACTAATTCCTGTCATATCCAAGATGAGCTACAGAGTCATTGACTCTTTCATTTCAGGTTCGGTTTGGGTTCGGAATCGGAGAAAAACCTCAATTTTGGCTCAGTCTTGCTATGTGTTAAGAACATATAGTAAATAAAGTTTCAGACTCCTTAACTTGGAAAAATCCCATGTATGTGTAGTTTATTCGTCTCCACTCACCTCAGAAAACCATGTCTGTAAGTATCTCCATTGAGTTTAGCCTAACTTCCTTTGGATCATTCTTAATTGTTGCTAAGTCTATTGAGTCAGAAAACAAACATAAATTAAGGTAACAAATGAATAAAATTCATCTAATCTATGTCGTGTTCTAGGGCTGCATGATATTCCAAACAAAATACCGGTATCGGTATTCAGAAAAATATCGCGGTATGCTGGTATATCAAAAACTGTTCAGATATCTGAACATAAGTACAGTAGAATCGTCTTAATTGAATATCCATTTTGCCAGTGAAAATTATTCAATTAACAGGAGTAGAACCAGTATTCAATTAACCGATCTATACCGGTATTCAAATCAATATCGATTGAATACGGGTGTAATTACAAAAATATCTGTTTATCGTAATTATTTATTTACGCACAATTTAATTTTCAAGATGTCTTGAGTTTTTTAACTGTAGCTCAGAATGAATAATATTATCACTTTACCCAAGGAATGCATTTGGAAAAAATTGATAACCTGATTTTCAAAATAATAAATTTTGAAATCGTCTGCGTTGGGTAAAGGTTTTACAATTGTAATGGTATACAATTAACAGGGATTTGGTCAGTTTCCTGTGTTCTGGAGGTAAACTGAGCATTTATTCTATTATATCTTGTTTGACAGAGCTCTTAGAGCTCTGTCAAACAAGATATAATAGAATAAATGTTTGTATTGGATGTATGAGGCCAAACAGGTTGATAAATAAGTGGAATTTGGTGCATGTCACAGCAATTTTTTCGACATATTACAAAAATTTCTATGCAGTTAACAGGAGTTTACTCTACAACTCATATGCAATTAACAGATCAAATTTGTACTGAAGGTATGATAAATGGTTTTGTGTTTGAAAATTATATTCAATTAACAGGGATATACAATTAGGAGATATCCAATTAAGTGGGATCCACTGTACCACAATTGAGACTTGCGGCATCACAGTCGGAATGAATCAGCATGCCTTGATGGTGCGGTTCGAAAAACCTTTACCCAACGCAGACAATTTCAAAATTTATTATTTTGAATATCAGGTTATCAATTTTTTCCAAAAATTTCTACAAAACAATATCATGTGATTCAACGAGCTCGTTCCAATAAGATGTCACATGATATAGTTTTGTTGAAATTTTTGAAAATTATTTTTTCAACTGCTGCATTTGTATATTATGTGGGCCCATGCAGACGATTCCTTGGGTAAAGTGATAATATTATTCATTCTGAGCTACAGTTAAAAAACTCAAGACATCTTGAAAATTAAATTGTGCGTAAATAAATAATGACGATAAACCAATATTTTTGTAATTACACCCGTATTCAATCGATATTGATTTGAATACCGGTATATATCGGTTTATCGATATACCGTGCAGCTCTATCGTGTTCTCGTTGTCACTTTTCTCTCTTATTGACTCATCCGGTGGATGAGTCAATAAGAACATGATATACTAAGCAATGAGAGTCCCTAGAGGTCACTGGCCAGTTCTTTCCCAATAACAGTAAGCTTTTGTGATCGGTTTATGCACAAACACTGTAATACCGTACAGCTGGTTTTGGCTGGGTCTTTTGGGTCAGTTTTTTGGTTTGCTGCAAAACTGGAACTGAACCAGAAAATTGAAACTAGTGTCATTGACTCTTCTGTTCACTGACGCATCAACTCTGTCTTGAGTCCACTTCAGGACTATACTCAGACTTACGATTTTTGCAAAATATGGGCCCTTGGTTATCCTTTCACTGAACAGTTTTTAATTACTGATAATTTTTTTTTGAAGGACTGATGAATTGGAAGTTGCATTGCTTGACGATTGTGATTTTGGAACCATCAGAAATATTTGTAAAGGACGACCTGTTCCAGAAAATTTACGACATGAATGTTGGCAGGTAAACTTTCTAGATATGGCATGTTTGGCAATACAGTGGAACCCACTTAACATAACCCTTTACCGAACCTAACGGTCCAAACCAGTTAGTACTGTTCACAAAAATCACCATTCAGTTTTCAATATTTTTTCATTTTTTGTCTCAAAGGCATAGCTTATGACCCCCTCATTCCAATGTGGGCTCATAAGCTATGCTTTTGACACAAAAAATAAAAAATTTTGTTATTTAGGAACCTTGTTTGCATGAATCGTCTGCATTTCAAGTTAGGTATAGGGTTAATAGCCACTTTGCCAGTGAAAATTATTCATTTAACAGAAATATTCAGTTAACAGGGATTTGGTCACGCTCCTGTATTCTAATGTTAACCCTTTACACAATGTAGATGATATCAAAATTTATTAATTTAAATATCATTTTTTAATTTTTTTCAAAAACTTTCAACAAAACCATATCATGTGACCCCTCTTTGGAACGAGCTCATCGAGCTCGTTCCAAAGAGGGGTCACATGATATGGTTTTTAGGGCTGTCACAATTTTTCAATTTAGGGATCGATTAATCATCACAAATAATCGATGATAATCGATTAATCATACCTAGATGACCTTCCCTCTCCCTCTCTTTGAAGTCGATAAAAATGAAGTTCAAGTCAGTTGACCTACCTCAAGTAAACAACGAAGACGATCATCTTTTAGGTACATTCAAAGCTTCGATATTCTGAACTTTTGAATCGTCAGTGTAATAATCAAGACTGGTCGGCAGTTGCGAACTTCGCAACTGCCGACTGGTTTTGATTATTACACTGATGGTTCAAAAGTTCAGAACACCAAACCTTTGATGAATGTACCTGAAAGACAAATGCTTCCAACAGCTTCTCGAGGGTTTAACATCGATGTTCTTAACTCTTTACCTTTGGAAACAATAGTTTTTTCATCAAATTTTCTTTTAATTATTAAACGTCTAAAACGGGATACAATTTACCGATTATTCGACAATAAAAAATACTAATCGATTTCGTCGTGACCGATCAATAATCGATTAATCGTGACAGCCCTAATGGTTTTATTGAAATTGTTCGAAAAATAATATTTTTTCAGCTGCTAAATCTGCATATTACGCAGGCGGATGCGGACGATTCATTTGGTAAAGGGTTAAGCTGAGTATTTAAGCCATTATATCTTGTTTGACAGAGCTCATGTATCTCTATCAAACAAAATTTAATCGATTAAATGCTTGAGGTGGATGTACTGAGGTCCAGTAGGTCTCTTGTTTTTTTATTAACCAGAGTTTGCTCTGTAAGATATATGCAATTAATGGAGCAAATTTGTACTGAAGATATTGTAAATGGTTTTGCATTTGAAAAATGTATTCAGTTGACAGGGTTATTCAGTAAAGAGATATTCAGTTAAGTGGGCTCAACTGTATATTTTGTTCATCTCTTCTTTTATTTTGATTACTCACCCAAGTGTTTTGGTGCCCACTGCCAAGCCACTGTACAAGTGGACTAACACCCAAATAACCACTTATTTTGCCTGTTGAAATTGAGTACAGGTGTCTGTAGTTTTTAATACAATTATATGTATGACAATAATAATAATATACCCATTTAATAATAAAGCACCAAATTATAGTTCAGTGGAACCACATTCTAAGGCGCTGTACATGTTACTGAGCTTGTGCAAATATACAAACAGAATATATACAATATTTTAAAAATCTGTTTCCCAGGCCCTCCCGCATGGTCATTTTGGCTGCAAAATGCTCTCTTTTTTATAACCAATGCAAACTCAAAAAAAATATAAATCAAATGGTTTATGTCTGATATTTTACCCAAGTTAATAAAATTGATAAATTTGTCCCTTGAGTGCAACAAGGCTTTGCAATGCTTTAGCAGCCAAGTGACAAAATACTCCACCACTCCTGCTATTCTGCAGATTATGAGGCCTAAAACATAAAACAAACCAAGAACATGAACCTTTGATGGTAAAGAAATAATTAAAAAAATAAAAAATAAAATAAAAAAACGTCCACCCACATCTAATTTTACCAAAAATGGCCTGAGAAACAAAAGATCTACTTTGTGGGGGCAAAATAGTCCTTTGAAGGCATAAATGTTCCAACATCATTGCATTTAGCATCTTTATGCTTTCAAAGGATGAAATGATGTCAGCCATGTCATCACTAGTGATATAATAAGATTCCAGAAAGTCAAAGGCCCGCATCAGCATCAACAACAGTTCAGGTTGAAAGCAAGATATTATACCATGATTACAGTGTGTATTCAACATTATGCCAAACAATACAGATATTGGGAAATGTTTTAGATACACCACGCATGGAATCTGGACGTATACCACTTGTCAGCAAAGATGTTTTCGATCAGGAGACTTGTCGATATATGTGGGTGGGTTTTCTGATGCCTTACATGACATTTGTCATGAGAAAATAACCAATATTTACCTAAACCATTCTTTTAATAGATCCTTAATTCCATTAGAAATCCAGAAGTCTTTTCCTTGTTCAATCCAGAAATATCAGCTTTCTGCAGCTTACTGCAGCTTACTTATTCAGGATCATCAACATCAAGAAACTGTTGACTGAAGGCCTAAAGAAAATTAATATTTGTTGTCTGTAATCCAGTCTATGGTATCACTCCCATCTTTAGGTTGATTATATCCACATATGGATAGAATGGCATGCCATTTACATCTCCACAGAATTTCCGCCAAAACAGATTGCAACCCTCTTATGTGCGATCTCTGATCATCTCGACAAAACGAGATTGGGCATGAGACATTGTTATTTATTTTGGCAGAAATTCTGTTGAGAGGTAAACAGCATGGCTGGTGTAATAAAAACAGAGAAGGCAGGAAAGCATCACAACAATTATATAGAGAGCATCCCAAGGATCAATGTCAGGTGAAGGTATCTTGAAAAAAATAAGAGGGGTTTCTCTTGGAAGTTGTATTTCCAACAATAGTGTACCTAGAAAATGGGATTAAACTGTTCTGTCAAAATAGGTTTACAGTACTGTAATCATGACAGCAGACACAGAGTTTAGAGTATGTCCACCATGGTTTGGTCATTTTCCACGGGTGGGCACTATTTCCACGGACACAATAATATTAGATTCCAAACACTAATTATAGGATTAATCTTCAAAAATTTAATTAATGAAGCACCTGGTGCAACCTGGTGCTTCATTAAATAAACTTTTGCTGATTATGATTTTTATTACCTGGTAAATGCATGCCTTGTCATCACGGTGCACGTGTGGATTATGACCAGTCCACGGCAACTGTTCTGTAGCCCATATTGTGACTGGGACACGATCCTGTCGAAATTATCTTTCTGCCTTTCTCCCATCAGTACTGTAGAATCTCACCCAGTGGATAGAAATATGAAAACAATGATCTGAGATGCTATTTTCATATATTCCAATAACACTAAAATCCTTGCCTTCTGATAGGATGAAAGGTCACATAGTTTTTTCTATGTTTGTGGCTGCAGTAATGTTTCGTCACTATGCAAAATATTGGAAATGGGGTTGCCCGTTTTGCAGTTATTCAGGGGAGTGACTTGCAAACCATTTCATTTTTAGCTTAACTTGACATAGTCAAGATAAGCTATTGCCATCACGCGTGCGGAAGTCTGTTAGTCTGTGAGTCTGTGACGTCTGTTCACATTTCCTTTAGCACGGGCTACACCCCGCAGTTCTTGTCTGATCGTCACGAAATTTCATATGCAGGTTTGGGGTCATGTCTAGATGAGAACGTCCCCTTTTGGTCGCGATCGGGCAACTGGTATGGCTGCCCGAGCCCAAAACCCGAAAACTATTAGCACAGTCTACAGGTCGTATTTATGAAGGGATTTCATTGTAACTTGGTAGGATGCCTCTGTATAGTGCCTAGACGAGAACGTCCCCTTTTGGGCATGATCTATCAACCGTGATGGCTGCCCAAGCCCGAAACCCAAAAACTTTTAGCACAGTCTGCAGGTCATGTTTAATGTGGAGGGATTTCATTGTAACTTGGTAGGATGACTCCTTATGATGTCTAGATGCGAATTTCCCCATTTGGGCATGATCTGCCAACCGTGACGACTGCCCGAGCCCAAAACCCGAAAACCTTTAGCACAGTCTACAGGTCATATTTATTGAGGAATTTCATTGTAACTTGGTGGGTTGACTTCATACAATGTCTAGATGAGAAAGTCCCCCTTTGGACGTGATTGGGCAACTGTGACGGCTACAGGAGCCCGAAGCCCGAAAACCTTTAGCACAGTCTAGAGGTCATATTTATGAAATGATTTCATTGTAACTTGGCAGGATGACTCCAAATAATGTCTAGATGAGAACGTCCCATTTTGATTGCGATCATGCAGCCTTGATGGGTGCCCGAGCCCAAAAACCTTTAGCATAGGCAAAAGGTCATATTTATGGAAGGATTTCATTGTAACCTGTTAGGTTGACTTCATATAATGCCTAGATGATGACATCCTCTTTCGGTCGTGATTGGTCAGTTGTGATGGCTACAAGTGCCCAAAGCCCGAAAACCTTGAGCACAGTCTACAGGTCATATTTATGAAGGGATTTCATTGTAACTTCTTAGGATCACTCCAGATGATGCTCAGATGAGATTGTCCCCTATGGTTGCGATCATTCACCCATGATGGCTGTCCAAGCCCGAAGCCCGAAAACCTTTAGCACAGTCTACAGGTCACATTTATGAAGGGATTTCATTGTAACTTGGTAGGTTAACTTCATATAATGTCTAGATGAGAACGTGCGATCATTCACCCATGATGGCTGCCCGAGCCTGAAAACCTTTAGCACAGTCTACAGGTCATATTTGTGAAGGGATTTCATTGTAACTTGGTAGGTTGACTTCATATAATGCCTAGATGAGAATGTCCCCTTTTGGACATGTTTGGGCAACTTTGATGGCTAAAGGTGCCCGAAGCCCAAAAACCTTTAGCACTGTCTACAGGTCATATTTATGAAGGGATTTCATTGTAACTTGGTAGGTTGACTCCAAATAAGGTCAAGATGAGTACGTCCCATTTTGGCCGTGATCATTCAGCCTTGATGGGCGCCTGAGCCCAAAAACCTTTAGCATAGGCAAAAGTTTATATTTATAGAAGGATTTCATTGTAACATTTCCCCGTGGGAACCCCGGGAAGTAAGCAGCACTTGTTTACTGCGGTAAACCAGTTCCGCTTTACTAGTAAAATAGGACCCAGTCACCAATGCTTGGGGTGAAAGTCCTCTAAAATGGGCAACATGTTGATCAACGATTGACTATCCTTGACTTCATCGCCATGTTGTGTCACGATTAGCCATTGTGCATAAATATGTGACGTTAACCACCAACAAACAAACAAACAAATCATTGTAACATTGTTAGGTTGACTCCATATAATGCCTAGATGATGACAACCCCTTTTGGTCGTGATTGGTCAACTGTGATGGCTACAGGTGCCCGAAGCCTGAAAACCTTGAACACAGTCTACAGGTCATATTTATGAAGGCATTTCATTGTAACTTCGCAGGATCACTCCAGATGATGCCCAGATGAGATTGTCCCCTTTGGTTGCGATCATTCAACCATGATGGCTGCCCGAGCCCAAAGCCCGAAAACCTTTAGCACAGTCTAAGGTCATATTTATGAAGGGATTTCATTGTAACTTGGTAGGTTGACTTCATATAATGTCTAGATGAGAACGTCCCCTTTTGGACACGAGTGGGCAACTGTGACGGCTTCAGGGGCCCAAAGCCCGAAAACCTTTAGAACAGTCTACAGGTCTTAATTATGAAGGGATTTTATTGTAGCTTGGTAGGATGACTCCAAATAGTGTCCAGATGAGAACGTCCCCTTTTGGTCACGATCATTCAGCCTTGATGGCTGCACGAGCCCAAAAACCTTTAGCATGTCTGTAGGTCGTATTTATGGAAGGATTTCATTGTAACTTGTTAGGTTGACTCCATATAATGCCTAGATGATGACATCCCCTTTTGGTCGTGGTTGGTCAACTGTGATGTCTACAGGTGCCTGAAGCCCGAAAACCTTTAGCACAGTCTACAGGTCGTATTTATGGAGGGATTTCTTTGTAACTTGGTAGGTTGACTTCATATAATGTCTAGATGAGAACGTCCCCTTTGGACGCAATTGGGAAACTGACGACTACAGGGGCCCGAAGCCCGAAAACCTTTAGCACAGTCTACAGGCCATATTTATGAAGGGATTTTAATGTAACTTGATAGGATGACTCATTTTGGAATAATTTCATTGCAATTTTGTTGATATATGTTAACTGTGAGGGCCACATATATTAACTGTGAGGTCACCCCTCAGATCTTTAGTACAGTGTACACCTCATATTATTTTTATCATAAACATAGCATACAGGGAACAGAAATGAACATATTCCCAATTATCACAATTCTTGTCTTATTTCATAATCCTTTCATAATCCTTTCATAAACATTGAACATTATCCTTTTCATCAAACACAACACACAAGTTAAGCTACAGTGTCATTGACACTTTCATTGTAGATTTTCTACATGTGCAGCAGATGATGTTCTGAATGAAGTGTTGTTTAAATTACAAATCAGTTTACGATTTGAACTAAAATGGTGTGACCACAACATGTTTCTGATTTATTGATTATTTGTCCAATGATGTCATGGGGTACACAAGAGGTTTATTTACTGAACTTGTCACCATTAAAAGTTGCCTTGTTCATTTCATGATGTATATTTTTGGGCTGTTGGTAGGGTCTTATTGAACACATATGTCAATGTGATGAATTGATGGTAACATGGTCTGAGGTTTGCACCTCAGACCATGTTACTGTCAGTTCATCACAATAACTTATAATATTCTTCTCATGATTCTGTCATGATTTTGAAGTATTTTATTGAAGTATTTTATTTATGAACTATCTACCTACCGATGTATAGGTGTGTCACAATGTAACTGTGATCTTATTAGGTATGGGCGGTACTGGAATTTTAAGTTCGGTTTCGGTGTTTTTAGGAGATATACTGTGGTATTGGTTCGGTATACAGTATCTGACTTGACTGAGATTTTCTTACAGTACCAAAGGGGAATTCACACCAGGAAAATACAGAACAAGTTCTTCTTGTATCATTCTACCAGAGTGCCGCAAATGCCACTGCCAATGAGCTCAACATTGACATTCTTTTGCCAACAGAAATCATATCTACAGTAATTTTATGACTTGTTCCGAACACACCTTAACCCTTTACCTAACGTAACGGCCAAAACCGGCCAGCGCTATTCTCAAAAATTGCCAATTAATTTTCATTATTGTTTTCATTTTTTGTCTCAAAAACATAGAGCTTGTTCCAACGAGGGGTCATAACCTATGTTTTTGAGGCAAAAAATGATAAAAATTAGTTATTCAAGAATTATTTTTGCAAGTGTCGTCTGCTTTTCAGGTTAGGTAAAGGGTTAACTTTTAAAGGTTCAGGCTTTTGCTATCTCAGAGCTTGTTCCCTTAACATGCTGTCATTAGATGGTCCTGCTTACAATAGACAAATCACCTAAGCAGTGATTTCTTGTCAGTTCTCTTGGCTGCCGGCTGCCTGTTAGAGCATGTTCCGTTACCATGTTGCCATTAGAAGGTCTTTCTTGCAGTAGACAAATCACCTGAGCAGTGATTTCTAGTCAATTCTTGGCTGCCTGTTAAGGCAGCCAAGACTTGACTTGAAATCACTGCTAAGCAACTGGATGCGTACAGGTTGTAGTCTCGTGGGAATTCAGCACAATTACCCAGTCCTTTAAGGGTTAACAAATCTAAAAAGAAAATCAGTCACTTCTTTCATGCAAATGAACACTTCAGCTGCTATCAAGCCTCAATAAGGTCTTATAAATAATAAATGTAAGAAAATTTGAAAATACAGATGGTTTCAGTATTCAATGAGTGGTTCAGTTCTTTTTTTTTCAGTATACCCAGGATATCAGTATCGGCTTGTTTTTTCGGTATATTGCCCATCTCCCGATCTTATCAAGAAAAATTCTGCTTTTGTGATCCTAGTACTGTAATGGTGATTGTGGGAAGGCATCATATGTGGCCTCAGAGGAGGGGGGCAATACTCATAAGTTATGGGGCTTTCAGTGGGTGGATATGGTGTGATATAAAGTGAAGTGAGATCAATATTTGGCGAGGGCAAATAACGTATTTATTATGCCAGTCCTTTGAAAGAGACACAACCATAAGTGTACCCAGATTCCTAGTGCAAATGTTCTGTTATCACTATCAGGGAATTTCCCAGTTTTACATCATGTGAAGTATTTAATTAACAGGAGTATTCATATAACAAGAATTTGGTCACCCTGCAATGAGTTGTGGGAGAGTGTGTATAATAAAATCAGTCTTGTCTGTCTGTCCATCTGTCTGTTCGTCCATAGATATAATTTTAATTTTGTCCTGAGATTTTCTCAAGACGTTTATGGACCAATCTGCTCGAATGTTACCAGAGGTACGGCAAGAGTCTACATGGATTCTTGCTGGTTTTGTTGTGCGAATCTTAAGGGGAATCGATTCTCGGATTCTCGTTGACATACAAGCCCTGTTGAACAAATAGTACAATTTCTTAAGTTGCTAAAAGTAGTACATGTATCAAAGTTCATATATGTATATACCTGAGGTGTTGATACACTATTTTTTGCTTTCAGATTTGTTTGAATGTGCAGGGGAAATCAAATGCACTGGCTTCATTCGATGGCTTGTATGATTTGAAAGAACAGTCATTGATTAGAGAAGAGTGTGCTGCTGTAGTCGGTAGATAAATATATTTAACCATTCAGATTTAAGTATTATCTGCATCTAACCCATCCATCCATCTGCTTACTTTCCGGCCATCCATCCACAATTCTATGTTTGAACTAATTGTCTATTCATTAATCCATCAATTTGTCCATCTAAAACAAACTAGTGTGAACAACTTTTAGATCAGGGCAGTTGTGATTTTTCAGGTTTGGTGTCGGTTTAGTTTCAGGAAAAAAACCTTGGTTTCAATTCAGTTTGTCTGTTTTAAGAACATATAGTAAAGAACCCTGTAGGCTCCATAATTTGGAAAAAATTCACAATAGTTTATATGGCACCACTCACCATAAAAAGCCCTGTCTAAGTATCTCCATTGGGTTCAGCCTAACTTCCCTTTGTTCATTCTTAGGGGTTGTAGGGGATCAGTTGCTAAGCCTCTTGAGTCAGAAAAAACATAGATTAGGGTAACAAATGTATCATAAATTAGGGTAACAAATGGGTAAACTTTGTCTATTCTGTGTTGTATTCTCGGTGTCACATTTTCTCCCTTATTGGCTTGTCTGGTGGACAAGTTAATTAGGGAGACACTGTGACAATGAGAACATGGTGTATTCACCCCTTTGTGCAAATTAATACAATAGACCAAGTGACAGGAATCCATATGGACCACTAGTCCAGGCCCCTCCCAGTAAGCAGGGTTTAAATTAAGAATAAATTAGTGGGTCTAGTAGGAAGGGAAAATCACAGATTTTATACCCCCGCAATGAGTGGTGAGGGGGGGTGGGGGCATGTTTATACTGGAATCACCTCGTCCGTCTGTCTCTCCATCGGTTTGTTCATCCATCCGTCCATCGTCAGAATTTTGTCTGGAGATTTTCTCAGACATTTATGGACCAATCTGCTCGAAACTTGGTATGAATGTTCACTGCCATGGGAAACTGAACACCTGCAATTATAGTTCCGTTCAGATTATTTTTGCCAGAATTATGCCCCTTTTTGACTTGGAAAAGCAGGCCTAGAATTTTGTCCTGAGATTTTCTCAGATGTTCATGGGCCGACTCCTTTGAAACTGGGTATGGATGTTTACTGCCATGGGAACCTGTGCACCTGCGATGATAATTTCGATCTGAATTTTTTTGTCAGAGTTATGCCCCTTTTCATCTTAGAATGTCTGAATTTTGTCCAGAGATTTTCTCAGATGTTTATGGGTCGATTGCTTTGAAACTTGGTATGGATGTTTACTACCACGGGATCATGTGCACCTGCGATTATAGTTTTGATCAGACTTTTTTCCCCAGAGTTTTGCCCCTTTTCATCTTAGAATGCCTGAATTTTGACATGAGATTTTCTCAAATTTTTATGCAGGATTTCTGCGAGGGGAAAATTTGTGGGTCCAGTAGTTTAAAGAAAGTAAAACTCAGATGCCAAAGGCGTCTGCTGCATGTGCCAAAGGCACGTTCGGCATATGCATATAGGGGGGGGGGGGGTCTTCGGCACATGCGTATAGAGGGATGTCTGGGGTGGTTCTCCCCCCAGGAAAATTTTGATTTTTAGGTGCTCTCTGGTGGCCTCTGGGGGCATTCTGATCGCTAAAATGCTGAATAATTGAAGTGGAAAATATGTATTTTTTCCTCCTACAATTCTCTAAATTTCCACGGGACACACAATACTACATCTGGTCGGAGGTTTCATAAAAATACAAACCCAAAACAACACAAAATCCACAAATCCTGACAGTGACTGCGACGCTTGACCTCAATTTTTTTTTATACAACCCGATATTTGAAAAGAACCATGATGCGGATGTGTGACGTCATGCACGTGCAATTACATCATTTATCGCTCGAAATAAAAGCCAGTGATTTCGGACCAAACACAACAATTTGTGTCCGAAATTTTATAGGCGACGTTTAGGATTTGAACTTTGTTTCCCCCTCTCGTCTGGGCGTTATAAAGTATCAGGTTGTCGCCAGTAATAGTAGGCATAGTATACAACATAATTATGCCTATATTACGTGGAAACAAAGGATCCTGAGTGTCGTTATGATACAGTATTGTTCTCGACATTTTAACCACCAGCTTTTCTGAGTATGATCGGCGGGGGAATGGGTCTGGTCGACGGACCCGCAGCCAGTCTAGCGGAAACCCTGGTTTATTGGTCGATTTCTTTGAAACTTGGTATGGATATTCACTACCATGAGAACCTGTGCTCCTGCAATTATAGTTTTGATCATACTTTTCTTGCCAGAGTTATTCCCCTTTTCTTAGAAAACCTTAATTTTGTCCGGACATTTTCTCAGATGTTGATGGGACGATTCCTTTGAAACTTAAGGTGAGGTTGTTCACTACCATAGGAACCTGTACACCTGTGATTATAGTTTTGATCGGACATTTTTTCACCAGAGTTTTGCCACTTTTCTTGTTTAGAATAATCATGGCGGTGGAGGTATGGACAGGCCCATCTGGGACAATCACACCAGGCCCATCTGGGACAGTCACTCCTTTTGTCAGAATTGAACACTGCAGGAAAGCCATTTACTTGCATCTGAGATGGCGATTCATGTTTTAGTGCGAACCATTTTGTGAGAATAATTATGTTGAATCTTCGTGGAAACATCCAAAGCTATCGCCGTTTCTTCGATACAATCGGCATGTGACATTTTACCTAATCGGCAAAAGGTGGAAAATAGTGATAGTTTTCGAATGACACTTGACAATCTTAAGTTGCAGAATGCCAATTCCGGAAACGGTGCTGCAAAAATGTGTCAACTTTGTTGGGAGAATGACTGCGTCTTGACTAGAATTTTATGGCGTCATGTTGTTTGTTTTTTTTTTACCAGATTTTATGCTTTATCAGTAAATGATGGGCAGGGGGAATGGGTCTGGTTGACGGACCCTCAGCCGTGGTCGCAGAAACCCTGCAGTAAGATAATTTGATCAGTTTATCCACAAAGACAGTAAAACCATTCGGTCAGTTTTTGATGGGCCTTGCAGATTGGTTTTTCAGTTGCAACAGAAAATGGAACCGTTAAAAACCAGGTCATAACTATTTATATGACACACCTATAATTACTTTAATATTTGGCAGAATAACTCTGTGCAGTTCTGGGATTCCATAAGCAAACAAAAAAGTTTGACTGGATCGCGACAGGGTTGTGATCTGGTCAAAAATCTTGTCTGCTTTCCTCCCAACAACACCATATAATCTGTCATTTATCAAAAAAGAAATGGAAGAACATATACATTGAATATAGGATGGTATTTTAGGTTATTTTACTTTATTCAATCTTGACTTTGAAATATTCTGCGTATGTAATCTCAATCACCTGATGCATGTCTGTTCTCATGAGGCCTGAAAATAAGCAATCTGACATTTGCAAAATGAGGTCCCCAGAGGGTGAATTTGATGATGCTATCCCATACAGTGGGCCAATTTACCCACTGGGTACCTCTTTCTGTTTAGTTTTGAGACCCCGTTTCAGATTGAGGTTCACCCTCTGGGGACCTCATTTTGCAGATGTAAGTCTGCTTATTTTCTGGCTTGGTTCTCATCGAATAGCAGTCTGATCAAGAAATAGACTTTTGTGATCATTGTTCCATAGAATAAAAAGACTGCCATATTGTCAGTCATGTATCTATTTCAATTAGTTTGGGAACCTTGATTTATTTTCTCATGATTCTAAATTTAGGTACGTTGAGTAGTTCAGACATTTGAGTATACCTGTTATTAACCCTCTGCACACTGATGTGAAAATAAACAAATTACAAGCAGCATTTTTATGCCCAGCATTTTTAAATACACAATTGGAGGGGTGGAGTGGAGGGGGAATACTAGAAGCAGCTCGTCCATCTTGTTGCCTGTACATCTTGACGTCAGTCTATCTGTGGACACAATTTCGTCCGGAGGTTTTGTCAGTCATTTGTGTATCAATTTTTTTTTAAACTTAGCACATATGTTAACAACCATGGGAATCTGCGTACATGTACCTGCGAAGTTGAGATCAGTTAGAAGTGTCATTGCAGAGTCATTGCTCTTTTTTACTTAGGATACATGGACACAACTTTGTCTGAGCATGTATTCCTTCATTTTCTGCTCAATGTTTTTGAAACTTAGCCATGAGATTGACCAGCATGGATACCTGTGCATTTGAGATTTGGAGATTGATCAGACTCATTTTGGCAGAGTTATTGCCCTTTTTCAACTTACAGTATTTTTGCAACATTCATAATTTTGTCTACGCTTGTTCAGTTTTGTTTTTAAAAACTTGGCACAGAGATTAACCAGCATGGGAATCTATGAGTTTGAGATCAGCTTATTTTGAATTATTGGCCTTTTCGACTTAATGTGACCTATTTATATGTCGAATGCTGGGGTTATTCTTAGTCCCATTGGGACAGACACCTCTAGTTTCTCATAATGCAACTAGGAATTTAACAAATTAAATATTGTTTGACAGGGAGAGCTCAATAAGTTATATCAAACGAGACTGAATTGGTTAAATTCCTTGTTGCATTATGCAAAAAATTTGCAGCTTGCAGTTTTAATATGTCCACATCAGTTTGCAGATGGTTAACCCTTTATCTAACGAATCACCTGCATCCACCTGTGTAATTTGCAAATTGAGCAGTTGAAAAAAATTAATTTTTCAAAATATTTCTACAAAACGATATCATATGACCCCTCTTTGGAACGAGCTCATCAAGCTCCTTCCAATGAGGGGGTCACATGATATCGTTTTGTTGAATTTTTTTGGAAAAATTTAAAAAAAATAGTAATTAAAAAAATAAATTTTTATATTCTCTTGTAATCTCTACATTGGGTAATGGGTCAATCTTATGATCAGTAGAAAGAGATTGAAGTTTGAATATGAGTTTAACCCTTTTAAGCCTGATGCCCTAAATATAATATCGTCTAATGCATGACTGTTTTTCATTTGAATGAAGTTCAGTAATAATTTAATTCTACAGCCAACGGCACTGTAGGATTAAATTATTACTGACCATCCTTCCCCCCCCTCTCCGGGGGCGTGGTGGCTCAGTTGGTAGAGGTGCAGGCTGCAAGCCGAGAGGTCCTCGGTTCGAATCCCATCTGCGGCAACCGCGTTGTGTCCTTGGGCAAGACACTTCACCCCGATTGCCTACATGGGGGCACGATGACGCTGTGTACTGAGGCGTACTGCACGTCGATGGTGCACATGTCTTCAACCACTCTAACCCTGCCTGTGCTGCGGTGCAGAGTTCAGAGTTACGATGTTGGAGAGCTGACAGCTGCTCGTCGTTGCTCGGTGGTTCTCTCCGGGTACTCCGGCTTCCTCCACCCGTAAAACTGCCACGGTCACGATTAGCCATTGTGCATAAGTATGTGACTTTAAACACCAATAAATAAATAAATAATATTCCCCCCCTCTCCAATTTGGTGTTTACTTTGTTGCCCGCTTGTGAATGGTCACCTTTTTCTCCATGAAAAAATTAATTCATAATGGTTTGAAAGGGTTAAATTTATGAACTGATTTTATTTTATTTCTGTACTTCATCAGGGCTAATTATTTTTGGCATGGTTCCTGCAAAACTAAGGAGAGCCATGATTGCCCTCGTGAAGCTATAAATATAGCAAATAGCTCCCTTTAATTTGGGTTAAATATCAAATTTCCCATTACAGGGTTCCCACAGGGCCTTGGATTCAAGGAACGGCCTTGAATTTGACTAAAGGTCATTCAAGGGCTTGATATCTTGGAAAATGTGTCAGTAGGCCTTGAAAAGCCTTCAATGTTCACGAAATAAAAATACTGACAAAAAACTTGATCATAACTACATAGTTTTATATTCCAGAGTTCTTGAATGCATAGTCCTAACTGAAGCCCTCTGGTCATTACCCCCACCTCTCCCACTTCCCCTGCAGGGAAGTGGGAGGAGGGAGTAATGACCAGAGGTCCTTGTTAGGACTAGTGAAGGCAGAGCCTTGAAAATCCTTGAATTTGGCTATTGTAGGGCCTTGAAAATGCTGAAATACACCAAGAAACAGCCTTGAAGAACCTTGAATTTTATCAGTCCCTGCCTGCAGAAACCCTGTTGAACTGGTTGAGTGCTAGAAGCCACTATCAGGGCTTTCAGAAAAATGAGGGTACCAGAGCAAAAGTTTAATGTTTAATATTTTGTGAAATGCAAATAATATTTTGTTTATATAAATTTGTTCTATTACAAATGATTAGAGAGTGCCTGTTGGCAATAACAAATTCAGTCCATTAAATATAATCTAGCCCTCAACCAGTATGGCTCCCCTGGAGTGATTTAAGGAAGGCTGTTGCATCTCTCTTGTGATTTTCAAATGATCATGCCTGCTTCTTTTGTTTTTTATGTATATCCTGTGTTTTTCAGATAAATTAGGGAATGATGAAGAAGATAAAGTTGCATTAGTTAGTGATTTAGAGTCAATAATAACATTCTACTGCAAATCAAGGAATGAAACATTTTCGAGAGAAGATGGATGGCTTGAGGTTATTCAACCATTGCTGGCATTGAGATTATCAAGGGCGGAGTTATATAACTGCTTCTATGCTATACAAAATCGATATATTACTCGGTGAGATTTTGCATACGTATTATATTCAACATTTAAATTCTGTCTTACAATCTTCTGTTTTCTTCTGTTTTATTATATATAATTTGAAATAATTATGATATTTCCTCTAGTGAAATTCATTGAATAACCAATTTGCCAGTCAAAGTATCACTTTCCTGTATTGCTGAGTTAAACTGAGCTTTTATTCTATTATATATGAAGCTCTGTCAAACCGTGTATCATAGATTTATTTTTGGATGTACAGTCTTCAAATAGGCCTATAAGCAAGAGAAATTTTGTGATTGTCAGGAATTTCTTTACAGATTACAATTTTTTTTTATTCGATTAACAGTACTTTACTCCATAACCCATTTTCAAATATAAGATCAAATTTGTATTGAAGGTATGGTAAATGCTTTTGTGTTTTGAAGTTGTATTCATTTAACAGAGTTATTCACTGATCACTGTTTACTGCAACAGAACAGGTGCCGTAACATTGTGTATTTGGGGAAACAAGTTACATTCCAAGTCCTTTAGTAGTCAATTTTCGGAAAGTCTTGGCTGCCTTATTATATAGGCAGCCAAGACTTGCCTAGAAGCAATGACAAATCCACAGGATATGGACTGCATTTAGTTATGCTCTTCAGATTTCAGTTCCATACATCAATCAAAAAATGTAAAAGTTTTAAGTCTCTAGATTTTGCAATAATATTAGAAGACACTGCAAGGCAGTAAAACATTCAATGAGAGGGTTCAATTTTACTGAAGGATTGTCTGAGAATCAAAACTTTTTTTTTTTGCCTTAATTGTTCTGTTTTTCCTTTCAGAGAATGTGACAAGAATGGGAGACCATTCCATTTATTTCGATTATTATTACTTTATCATGATCCAGAACTTTGCTCATTCCTGGATACTAAAAGAATCACACCTGAGATGTATTCTCAAGTTTGGGTATGTTTTGACTTATTATGTTACTCAATATGTGACTAAAGAATTCTCTTTCAACTTATTCATTTATCTGCTACACTGTCCATTTTATACAGAATTACAGTATACAGAGGATATCCACAGGTTTTGAGTGGATATGGGAATTCACTCCTGAGTAATGACAGAACATTTGAATTTCCATGAGTGGCAAAACTACTCGTAGAAATTTAAATGTTTTGTCATTACACATGAGGTGATTCCCATATCCATTAAAAAAACATGGATGTTCTGTTTATTACAAGCTCTAGCCAATTAGTCCATGGCTCACTTTTATCAGGAAGCTGAGGAACACATGGAATTCAATTTGTACCTCAACATCGAGAAGATTTATAGGCTTGTGTAACTGAAGGTTTAAACACTGGTTGTTGAAATGTCTCCAAATCAAGTCAGAGAATATGTTGCATGTGATGACCTCTCTCGAGTTTTCTAATCTTTTGGCCTCTCTCGAGTTTTCTAATCTTTATCCACATGTTTGAGGAAAATATTTTACAAATCCTACTCTACTACTTAGAGCTGGGCGATATACCGTTTTTTCGAAAATGGCGATATTAAAATCAATACCGGTTTCAATATCGAGGCCTTTTTAAAATATCGAAATATCGGTATGTTTTCGGTATGATGGTTGGAGGTCACGATTCCATTGATAATGATATTCTAGAAATATACTGCTGGCTTTTAATTTTAAAAAAACCCAACTTTTAAAAGTCTGTTATAACACCTGTTGCGATGATACATGCACAATATCTCCGTAAATAAACAACTCTGCATGTCAGGATCGGGTACTTTTGTCCTGGGAACTTTTGTCCTCAGTTGATGGGAAGTTTTGTCCCCGGGAATGTTTTAATGATCCGCTTGGGTATGGTGTGTGTTGTATTATGAGATACAAACTAGTTAATATTAGTGTCGGGAGGTAAACTGAAAATACAACTCAGTGTGGGTATTAAACACAAAACACCAGCGTCTCGGTTCATATGCAGATATTTTTCATTTATTTTTTTACTCGCATGCCCCATTGAACTGTTACCCATGCAAGTCGTGGATATGCGATACCTCTGTCCAGTTACGTCAGCTTGCACAAAAACAGCTTCACCTTGAAGCAACCTGTTACACATCTATTGGTAACATGATTCTTTTCAGGTTTGGCTGTAAAATTTCAAATATAGTTTCGCATTGCGCACTTGAAAACTCCCCGACTTGGTAACGCCTTGGGGCCTCAAGTTCAACCTGTGTGTTGAGTTTTGTCACAATTAATTTTGTTTCATGACATTTTATCACGGGTTCATTTGGCTGGGTGTTGTTTAAATGAAGAGTTGTATGCTCACGTTAGGCATTTGGCATGTTTTAACAAACATCAGTTTCCGAACTCATCTTTAATAAATATTATATGTGCTTTGATGGGTTCATGCCATACTTTCTTACGCAATAATTTCTGTGGCACTTGAACACACCTTATTTGCATAATCCAGATTCACGTGACGATGACACTTAAACTGTCACCAATGGGAAGTCAGAAATAATAGCTTCGTTTGCATATTGATAGCATGTGAGGAAACAGTGCATTTCAATTGGTTGACACACCCAGTGTTACCTACAAATCCATTCTCATAGTGAATAAAATTAGCCTAATATGGAATTTTGTCATTTCACTCCATCCTTGGAGGTGGGCATCTACCCCCAGGGAGGCGAGCGTTGGTCCTGCACCACGATTTCTTGACCCCTTTTTATAAGGCGCTCCTTTAGCGCACAGAATGTCCAGACCCAATGAAAATAGCAGGCCTGTTACCTGAACCAGGAATGTTCAGGTTGGGTGGCACCTTGTTAAGGTCCATTTGTTTCTTTTGCTTGTCAAATCGCCTCAATTGTACAGGCCAGCAAAGAGCCCAAGGCAGACTATACTTGCCGATGAAGGCCTATCTTGTCTACAAACCACAAGCGGCAGACTATACTTGCCTGAAGAATAACAACTAGAAACATCAACTTCCAGTCTCTTCCACCTTTTCACCGCTCGGACATGATGTTGAAGATGCTGTCTTCCAATTAACAAAATTATATGATACTGTAAACGAGGGTCGAAAGGGGCTTGCCCCTAAAACGTCCCAGCGCACCTTTGGTGCTTAAACCATTCTTTTGAGTTGATTTTGTCATTCGTCTTGTGTCTGATTGAAAGCATGCGGGTGAGATGGCATCCTGGCAGTTTCATTAGTTCAGAAAAGTTATTACTAGCCCACAAACTGTCAAGTCCTTTTTTGAAACAGGGACTTTAATAAATGAATTGAGTGGTACCTTCAGTAGCTGCAGATGGGAGGAAGGAAAAATAATCCAGCTGGGTGGCGTCAGGTAAGTTCCGACAGGGTGGCTGATTGCGGCAACAGGAGGGGGACTTTGACCCCCTTCTGGTTGTCGGAATCCATGTAGCCCCACCTCTGTCAACACCATCATTTTCTGTCATCGCTCCTGTTATGTAAATGTTACTTAAGCCACCTAGGCCAGAAAGAGCCAAGTGACATTTCACACTCGTAAGATGAGTGAAGTCATCTGATGAAAATGGCGGAGTTCTATGATGGGAGAAGGGGGGGGAGGGGTGTGGGGGGGGGTGGTGAACTGTTCTGCATTTATTGAAAAAATACTCTTAAGATCTAGCCGAGAGTATTTGTCATTGTAATAATACTTTATGTGATCAAAACAAATGTACATGTACAAATGCAAATTATCACTACGTGTTTGAAATGCATTCCAGATAATATCGCGATAATATCGAATATCGTGGGATTTTTTAAAAATACCGTGATATTTTTTTTTCACAATATCGCCCAGCCCTAGACTCCATCCAGAAAAATGATGCAAATTTGATGTTTTTATCATATTTTAAAGAGTTAAGGTTTTTTCTCATTGGTGAGTAACTCCAGATGCATTCACAAGCTGAAATGAAATCTTTTAGTGCCACGTAATGGTAAATTTTAGTGCGGAAGGATACAAGTGAAATATTATCTCGCAAGTTGGATAATGGGTTTTATTTAACAGAGAAATAAAATATATATTTTATGACTGAGCATTTTATGACCCACATAGTCCTTTGGGCTGCCACATACTCTCTTTTTATAACCAGTACAAACTTAAAAAAATAAAAATTAAATTGTTCCTTTTTTGATATTTTACCCAAGTTAAAATTGATAAATTTGTCCCTTGAATACAACAAGGCTTTGCAATGCTAAAGCATTGCAAAGCTTTCTTGCACTCAAGGGACAAAATACACCACCACCCATGCTATTCTGTAGATTATGAGGCCTAAGACATACCAAGAACATGAACTTTTAAGGGCAAAGAAATAATTACAAAAATAAAAACTAAAATAAAACATCACTTGTCCACATGCAATTTTACAAAACATGGCCTGAGAAACATAAGATCTACTTTGTGGGGCCTAATAAAACTTTTTATATCTTTGTCAATGTGATCTGAGCTCTGTCAAGATATAATGGATTTGTATGTTTGTTTATTTACTTTAAACTGTATTTTGTTTGGTCACATGTTGATATGTGATACATGTTTGGTCAACTACAAAACAATATCGGAAGACTGATTCACAATCAGTGATGCGAGATCAATCACCTCTTATATTTCGGCAATAAACTTGGGAAACATCAGAATAACTATATATAAAAGTATACATCATCAGTCATATTCGGGATATCTTTGTGATCTCCTCATGTCATTTTTAGCAGGCAGAACGACAATCCATTGGTGCCATAGTTAACTTTCAACACAACAGAAGTCTGTTACGTGTTGTAAACTGTTACAACATGCAGAACCTGCAGTGACTTATGACCTTTTTTAACCAAGATAAGATGAGATAATGGCAAAAGGGATTAAAAAATCCACCAGCAAAGTCTGGAAAAAGAAACTCAACATGAATTTCAAATGACTTCGATATTCGCCTTGCCGCCAAGTTCTCGGAAACTTCTGTTGCATCTCCCTCCCAGAAAAATGCCATTGTTGTTACGAAGGAGACTTGATATCCTCTTTCAGAATACTGATGTTGTTTTGGTCATCGGGTGGTAAATGGTGTTTTAAAAGACACATTGCATACAGGTTTAGGCAGTTTCCATACCCGTGTGTAATTCCTTGAATTTGTAATCAACCTATGATGTTGACATACGATCACCAAATCAAAACAAGGATAATTTGCAACTCTGTTGCACACAGTAGGATGGGTGTGGATATCTTAATCTTCAAGCCCAGATAAATTATTTGCCACACTCATATGATGTGGCCATCTTGCACCAAATTAGTGTGAATGTCGATATCGGAACTTGCTCAAGTTACTGAAAAAAATTTTCAGACTAAATGCAACAGGCAGCTTTCACCAAATTAACATGAATGGTGACATTGGAAACTGCCAAGATTTGCAGATGAAACATTTGTATTACCAAGTGATAGTGTCTTCACTCAAAAGCTGAATGCCAATGAGTCAGAATATGTTGCTACTTGCATTAATTTTGTTACTTTGGTATCGTTTATGTAAATTCAGGTTTCATCAAAAAGTTTGATGCAGATGTCTTGAGCAATTGCAGTGCAGTACCATGGCATAGGAAAAACTCTTGTTGTGATTACAATGACTTTGGTGCATAGTGGGAGTGGGGATGGGTGGAAGTTGCAATGGAATGAATTGAAAAACTGAGATATTTGAAAGGAACGGTTTTGATGTTCCTTTTATACATAAGATAATTATGCTTTGTGGAAAGGTATTCTCGCTGAAGTCTTTTCTTGAAGAGAAATAAGAATGTTCAGTTTCCAATGGGGAATTTTATGCATCTGATTGGTCAGAGTTGTGAAGTGTTTTCTGTGTGCACCCCTCGGCATGTTGAATGATAGTCTTATGTTGCTGTGAATGTCATGGTGTAAATGAGCCAATTCCACTTGTACAGCCACTGTGGACTGGTCACTTTCCACTGGCGGGCAGAATTTTCACAGAAAAAATAATAGATTCTAAACACTAATTAAAAGAATAATCATCAAAAGTTTAATTAATGAAGCACCGGGTACAACCCGGTGCTTCATTAATTAAAATTTTGCTGATGATTATTATCACTCCCCACGCGTGAATTATGAGCAGCCAGCGCCATACTTCGAGCATGTCCAATATGCTAACCCATGAGCCACCAAGTTCCTGGAAAAGGGTGGAGGGCACAAATGTCCAGGATGTACCAGACCTTCCATATTTCATACTTGTGAAAGAATATCTGAATGCCATCTCCTTGATACTCAACTTCCAACTTGGGCAACATAAGGTTTTAAAAGAGTGTGCATGTGTGGAAGGGGGTTGGGGTGGGACAATGGTAAATTCATAATACCTTTGATGCAGCCTCCCTTTGTGTCAATTCAGTGATGCCACTGATAGAGTTTGGTGTATTTTTTCTACTTTAGCCATCTTGTAACCCAAATACTAGCCTTCAGATTTGGAGATACAGCGCTTATATTTCATCTAAATTTGGGAGAATCCATTTGGATTCTCGTGAAAATGATTGCAAGAATCCATACCTGCTACGAGTGTCTCAGGAGCCCATGAGGCCACCCAAGGTTGAATCCCTGTTGGATTCTGATAACATATGTTAACCCTTTACCCAACACAGCTTTTTAATTTTTAAAACATTAACTCAATTTGATAATTTAAAAAAAAAAAACAACAATATTTACCAATAAAACCTTACAAATATGGATGTCATTGGAACCGGCTCATTGAACCGGTTCCAATGACAGCCATATTTGTACAATTTTTTTGACAAAGTGTCAGGTTATGTTAACCATGTATTGGTTAAATGTTAAATTGCTGCCGCTCTGTTAGGTAAAGGGTTAAATTGACTCCATTTATTTTTATACTGTACCAATGACCCAGACTTAGCTGGTGCTAACTCTAACAAAACCAGGGCCAAACACAAATTTTGCCCCCCAATCCCCAAAATTTGCATCCAAAACAAAAAGAAAACATGTCCTAAAGGACCTCCATACTACGCCTCTACTGCGCATGCGCAGTGACGCAGACGTCCCGAAATTGGCGCCAATTATCATTCTCTGTTTGGCCCTTCATCAGTCAACATCTCACTGATCTTTGTGCTTGTAAATCTCAGTTTAAAGGATGCCAGATACGTAAATTTTTATACTGTACCAATGACCCAGACATAGCTGGTGCTAACTCTTAAAATATAGGGCCAAACACAAATTTTGCCCCCCAATCCCCAAAATTTGCATCTAAAACTAAAGAAAACATGTCCTGAAAGGCCCTCCACACCTCGCCCCCACTGCGCATGCGCAGTGTCAAGGACGTTCCGAAATTGGCGCCATTTATCATTCTAAGTTTGGCCCTTCATCAGTTAACATCTGACTGATCTTTGTGCTTTTAAATCTCAGTTTAAATGATGCCAGACACATAAATATTAGTGAAATGGTGATTCTAAGGAGGATAGAAAAGGAGGAGAGGAAAAGAATGTGTGACAGAATATTATCAGGGCTGTAACTTAAAATTTTTTAATGAAATTATGTTAAGTTACCTATTTTCAAGGCAGCAGCCATTTTGTTGTCATTCTGATTATTTAGTTACACTGTTTTTTCAAGTGTTTTTCCTCTCTCCCTGTCCTTTAAGTTCCCCCTTGCTATTCTCCCATGCTTTTGGCATAGTTTCTGTAATTATTATTACTAAAATTTCTTGGGAGTTTTAGCTTAATAACAGAATGAATTCTGTTCTTTCCCCATGTTTACGTCTTCACCTACGGGTGGTTAGGCGTTGTGTTCTGCATCTACCATCTGATGTTCTGCAGTTTCTTCCCTGGAAGTCTCTGTTTTGCATCAGATGGTGTATTTTTGGTAACTGATTTCGGGCCTGGGTGCCTGGAGTCTTATTTTAGTGTTTTTACACTCATTGTTTACATTTACAACAGCCCTCTGTGTGAGGGGGGGATTTCTAAATAATAATATCTTTATGTTATTTTAATCATAACTAGATACATTATTATTGTTCGTAAGTGTTGAATAAATTGTTTTAAATATTTTTAAAATTTTTGTCCACACTTAGGCTTGGGATCCATTGGGGCTCAACGTTACTTTTCAGAAACTTGGGCTGTTCTGAAAAAATATTTTTTCAAAATATTTTGATTTCAATTATTTTTTCTATATTAATGGATCATATTATTATTATGTATTTTGATTGCCAGGGGTTAGTGCGAGTACCAGGACTTGTTTTCTTTTCACATTGAAAGGATATTGATCAATTGTTTTAAGAGGAAGTCTTCCTCTGACCTTATTATCATTCTATATGTGGTCAGTGTACTCGCATTAACTCCTGTTCTGTATCGTATGATTTCGATGACAATATGGGAAGCGTATGTCACGGTATGTTGTTGGGGATTTGGACACTCCGGTCCTTTCCCCGCAGGGTCACTCTACTTTATCAATTTCTATTTCAGACGATCAAGATTAGGGTGATGTATCTGTGATGTCTTCCAACAGTGTGCCTCCGTCGTCACAATTAATGAAGGGCTAGCGGAAAAGTGCTCATGTAATACGCCAATTGCCTAAGAGGACCCTAGTAGGTTCGACGGCCTTTGACGTCCGCTAGCTCGCCCGGTGTAGCGTCCATTCACCGAATGGTTCGGCAGCCGGGTTCGTCCGTTGCGGTCTAGAAGGAATTTTGGGGTGATGCGAGCACTATAAAATTAACTTAATGCACACCCAGTGACGGCGGATCGGAGGGAGAACGGAGGAAGCCTTTTAGTCCGGTTCATAGCTCGTTCCGGTCCATCCGGACGGCAAGCGAGAGAGGCCCCTCTCTCGTTCAACAACATCTGGCCCCAGATGTTGTGGTACAAATGTGTTGTTAGCGGAGCATACGTCCGTCGCTCGGGACGCTCCATTGTATAGGCAGTCCGCTGAGACTGCTAAGGCTTCCTCTTCTCGTCAGCGCACACGACCGCACCTTGGCTGCGTGACCGCCGATATATTACCAGCTTCGCCGATCAAGGATTCTTCGGCGACCAGGTCACACCATCCGGCAGCCAGGGATTCGAGACCGATGGACTCCGGACGTTCGCATAGGAAGTATGCGGGAGCCATCTGATGCGGAGCTGCCCTCGGCGAAGCACCGATAGACTGCGCCTCCGCAGGTCTCGACGCCGGACATTCTTGTGCACATAGCACAGCTTATCGCAGCATCCCAGCAGCCGACAGAAACGGTGTCGGATCGAGAATTATCCGACAGCGCTGGGTCGGTAGCCGGGGACTCGAGGCCTGCAGACTCCGGACGTTCGCATAGGAAGTGTGCGGGAGTCAACGTACACGGAGCTTCCAGCGGCAATGCATCGTAAGTCCGCTACTGCACAGGCCTCGGGAACGGACGTGCTTTCCTTAATAGCACAGTTTATCGCAGCATCCCAGCATCAACTGAATCTGTCGCATATATTTTATCCGACGATGCTGGGTCGGGACGCTCCGCGGAAGCGGGTACGGACGTCCGAAAGTTTCATCCGGTCCGACGGGATACCGAAAGGGATTCGGTGGATTTCAAGCTTTCCCTTTCGGAACAACATATGCTGCGATGCCGGATAAGAAACTGATAGCGTCGGTGGACTTAGAAATTTTTGGTTCGGTTCAGGGACATCGTCCCTCAGTCCCGACATAGTCCAATAATGTCACACAAACTTTCGAATTATTGAACGACGCTATATATATTATTATTTTATGCTTGCTATCCAAGCATTTCTGGTTTCTTGTTCGAAGAGTTATGGAGATGTCTTTCAAAAGTGTGCCTCTGTCGTCATAGTTAATGAAGAGTTAGCGGCAATAAGTGCTCATGGAATATGTCTATCGCTTACGGAGTGACATTCGCTAGCTCACCCGGTGTAGCGTACATTCATCGAATGGTTCGGCTGCCGGGTTCGTCCGTTGCGGTCTAGGAAGGAGATTTGGGTGATGCGAGCACTTTAATTTCTTTAGTACTCACCCAGTGACGGCAGATTGAGGACAGATCGGAGGAAGCCAACAACATAGGGGACCGCATGTTGTGGTTCAGATATTTTACATTCGGAGCATATGTCCGTTGCTCGGGACGCTCCGTTATATTGACAGTCCGAGAGACTGTCTTTAATGCTTCCTCATCCTCACAGCAGGGCACACGACCGCACATTGGCTACGTGACCTCGAGTATCCGATCAGTTTCGGCATTCAGTGATTCCACAACGAATAGGTCGCACCATCCGGTAGCCAAGGGACACGAGGCCTATACACTCCGTTCGCTCGCATATTGGAAGTATGCACGGGGTAACGATCTCGGAGCTTCCTGCGGCAATGCATCGTAAGACCGCAGCTTCTCAGGCCTCAGTGACGGACGTGCTATCCGAGTTAGCACAGTTGTTTCGCAGCATCCCAGCAATTGACGGTTTCTCGGTCGAATCAGGAATTATCCGACGGCGCTGGGTCGGTGCGGTCCGCGGTTGCATCAAGCTACGGACGACCGAACGCTTTATAGGGTCCGACAGGATGGCGAAAGGGATTCGAAAGATTTCGAGTTTTCCCTTTAGTAGTATCGGAAGATGCCTTTCATATCTTCTGGCATTTCTTCCAGTGATTATTTTTCGGACTTCATTGCTGCGATCTTGGATAAGAGACTTATAGCGTCATTGGACTCGGATTTTTCGATCGGTACAGGGACATTGTCCCTGACTTACCGACGCAGTCCAATATTGTCATTACAACATGTGTTTTATTTTTCGACGCTATATATATATATATATATATACAAGCCTGCTACTAAGCATGATAGTTTAGTTTCTTGTCCGCGTGGCTCATTTCTGCCATTTTATCTTTTTTACATATAGTTTATTTTGGCAGAGCAGGGCATACCGAGAGTTCATATGCGTCTAGACGGTGTGATTAAAGACTGCATATATTCTTTTTCGCCGTTTATGTCTTTTCCAATTTCAATGTTGGGAACGACATTATGTATAGTAGACTTAACTTAGACGCTTTATTATACGTAATCCGCCTTACTGAGGCGTTATCATTACGTCTTCAAGAAAAGATTTACGGGATATTATTCTCAATGTAATTTCTTTTGAGGGCAGTAGTTTGTTCACGTATAACTCCGCCCTTCAGTGGCTGATTGGAGTTGGTTAGACGTGATGCAGCCCTAGCTACATCCACGCGTGGATAGTAGGTTAAGAACTCTCTCAGAGTCGCTTCGTTCTCGGAGGAGCTTCTCTTCGACGGCAACTTTCCGGCAATCCATGAATTGCTTGATTTATACATTCTCTTGTCTATCTAGTGTTACAAGAGATTCAGACTGGGGGCAAACATTCGGTGGTTGACTCAGAGAGTGCCGCCGCAGTTGCCGGACCCTAGTGTGGCTGTTATGACGGTTGCCAGTCAAACAGATTGGGATATATACTGATCCCTACGGATTCGAAGTGCCAGGGTCTTTGGGTTCCGCAGTCTTTTAGCTATCAGTTTAACTTCCGCGGAATAATGTTTTTTAGGCTTGCTTTATGTCATTGCATGAACATTATTCAGAAACGCATGCCCAAATTCCTGTCCTTTAATTCGACAGTAGTGGCGTATCTCCGGAACCAGGGAGGCACTCTTTCGTTTCCGTTATTCAATTTAATGGAAAGAATCCGTCTGTTGGTTATAGTACACCAAGATCAGTTTTGGTCCGTCATATTCTGGGTCGTCTGATTGTTTTATCGCACTCCCGTTCTCTTACGGGTCGCTTGTTGCTGTCAGAATGGACTCTCAACAAACAAGTATTTAATCAGATTTGCTATCTATGGGAGCGCCCAATGATGTTTTATTTATGACACAGCTTGCTAATCAATTGCAGACGTATGTGTTGGCTTGTCCAGATCTCTGAGCTAATACTGTTAACGCTCTATTGATCTATAGGACGGAATGATAGGATACGCGTATCCTCCGGCGCTGTTGTTTTAGCAGGTATTGCTAAGATAAACAACCACAATACATTTCTGTTGATAGCATCTCTATCTTCACAGAGATCATGAGTAATTTACTCTCTTGTCTACTGTGGATCTTAACGTGAAATCTTCCTCTATGTGAGGATCTTTTTTCACTGGGTAAATCGTGTCATCTTTATCACAACCAGCAAGGTCGCAACCTTCATGTATTCCGTTGTGTGGTCCGTATTGCATTGTAAGCACTGTACTGGACGAGCTTTGGACGTGATTTCTTACTATAGGAGATCCTCTTCTTCGCTATTCTATGCGACTAAAGTGGAGGCTCTTCCGTCGTGGTGTAGGGATCATTATGTTCATATGGTTGATCCCTCCATACTACGCATTGCTAGTTTTTAGTATACTTGTTTCACAAGATCTACTGCAGCCTGTTGTTATTTAGGTTATAGGTTTATGTTACCTCATACCTATGCACTCTACGATAGTTTACAATTGAGTCTTTTGTCTCTTTATCTAAGTCAGTTAGTAACTTTTTGATAAATAGACTTAGAATCCTTAGATTAAATTCCTATATGGATTTTAACTTCGGTTCTTATTTAGCTAAGTAATCATTTGAGCCTCTGGAAACAGTAGTTTTCAAATTCTGACCTTTTAGACAGTAATTCTGTTGGTTTCTCTTTTACTGTAGAGTCAGTGAGTTTCATGCACTATCGATGCATGATTTTCACTTTCATAGTTTCGGAATCAATACTTCCGTTACTATTTAGGTTGGATTGTTGCATAAGAGTTAGGCTCCTATTATCCGGAACCTATTATTTTAAGGTCCTTCCGTCTTCGTATGGGCATAGGCCTTTACTCTTTCCGGGTACAGTTTATGTATTTATAAACAGATATCTGTTTATTACAAGGGCGTAAGCTTCTTCTGTCTTTGATGTCTAGTAGAAGGACGTTACGCTCCATTTTATTGTTAATGGATTCTATTAACTAGCGTACTGCTTATGGTATATCATTGGCTTAGCAGTTGTGCTTAAGATTTCGGCTCATGAAGTAAGAGTTCTTCTACTTCTTGGGCTTACATTAATAGTGTTGCTATTATAGATTTTTGAAGGCTGCTCATTGCGCTCAGCCATCCATTCATGAATTTTATCTCAGAAATATCGAGTCCATTTCTGGAGGCCTCTATTGTTAGGTCTATTATCTACTGCTCAGAATGTCATTCACTTAACAGTTGCTACTATAGCTAGGTAGGCTGTCTGTTTCGGCAGTGTCTCCGTTCGGCTGCCCTCTTCGCTCTGGGCTATTTGACCCAGGGCAAGAAAAAGGGGGGGGGGAGGGTGTTCCCTTGGGTCACCTGTTTTTACTATGAAAACAAGGGGATACCTCCTCCGGAGTTAGTAATTCTGAGCTGTTATTGGGATGGTTGTTTAGTGAGAAGTTTAAGTTTATAAAATTCATTCAAGTCTTAGTTTTTAAAGTATAGCTTTTGAATATTGCATATGTCAACGGACATGATTATGCAATTCTCACTCACTTTTAGGAGTATAAGAGTCTCTATTCTCTAGACTTACTTTATTATTGGCTTACTTTAAAAATTATTAGTATAAGGATTATTGGATATTAATAGAGTACATGGATGTATGAAGCTCAATTTTTGGAAGGTGTTGTATCTTTCTAATTTATCATAAATAAGAAAGATACATGTAAGGCCTATTACTACTTTTCCCTACAGGGGATGACTCTATTTTATTTTATTGAGCGTATTCCATTTTGCTCTATGTCCTTGGCCCTCCAGCCTTTTTACTATTCAGCTATGTCTGGGTCATTGGTACAGTATAAAAATGTTAAAAAATTTATAGTAATTTATATATTTTTTATACTTACCAATGACCCAGACGGGGATGGCCCTCCCAGGAGTTGGGAACTCTTGCCTCCCCGCTGAGTACATAGCGCTTACCAGGCACTGGTTATTAGAATGATAAATGGCGCCAATTTCGGAACGTCCTTGACACTGCGCATGCGCAGTGGGGGCGAGGTGTGGAGGGCCTTTCAGGACATGTTTTCTTTAGTTTTAGATGCAAATTTTGGGGATTGGGGGGCAAAATTTGTGTTTGGCCCTATATTTTAAGAGTTAGCACCAGCTATGTCTGGGTCATTGGTAAGTATAAAAAATATATAAATTACTATAAATTTTTTAACTTTTTGGAGAAAATGTGATTCTAAGGAGGATAGAAGGAGGAGAGGAAAGAGAAGTGACAAAAAATAATCAGGGCTGTACTTAAAATTTTTTGATGAAATTATGTTAAGTTGCCTATTTTCGAGGCATGGGCCTCTTGTTGTCATTCTTGCTAATTGTTGCACTGCTTATTCAGTGTTTCCTCTCCCCTAGCCTTCTAAAGTCCCCCCTTGGAATTCTCCCATGCTTTTGGCATATTTTTGAGAAATTTCATTTTTAAAATTTCCTGGGAGTGTTGCTTGGTTACAGAATGTTTTCTGTTATTTTCCCCATAGTTACGTTTTCACCCATGGGTGTATAACGTTTGTGTTCTGCATCTTCCATCTGATCTGCAGATTCTCCCCTGGGAGTCTCTGTTTTGCATCAGATAGAGTGTAATTGATGACTGATTCCGGGCCAGTTTTTTCAGTGCCTGGAGTCATGTTTTCTGGTGTTTTTACACTGTTTGTTTTCATTGGCAACAGCCTTTTTTGAGGGGGGCTGTTTGCCTTTGCTGTAATTTATCTCACTATAAGATACATTTATATTATCCGAAAGTGTCTCATTAATTATTTAATATAAATTTAAAATTTTTGACCACACTTTGCCATCGGATCCATCGGGGCTCAACGTTACTTTTCAGCAACTTGGGCTTCGCTGAAAAACTATTTTTTCAAAATTATTTTGTTTTGCAATTGTTTTTTCATTTATTAATGGATCATGTTATTATGTATCTTTGTGTCAGGGGTTTTTGCGAGTAACTAGGACTTATTGTTGTTCTTTCACAATGAAGGGACGTTGTTCAAATTGTAATAGGAAGAAATCTTCCTCTGACTTTCATGATCATTGTATTAATTGTAGTTAGTGTTCTTGCATTAATCCCTGTCCTATATGTGAACATTGGGATGAGAAACATTGGAAACGTGTGTCACGATATGTTGTTTCTGGAGAAAGAGCGATGCCGGCTCTTTCTCCGCAAGGTCACTCTACTCTCTCAGTTTCTATTTCAGAGGAACCAGAACAGGGTGATGTTTCTATGTTATCTTCTTCAAGTGTGCGACCGTCGTCACAAATGAATTCAGAGCTAGTGGCAAAAGTGCTCATGGAGATTAGACAAATGTCGTCCGCTAGCTCGCCCGGTGTAGCGTCCATTCACCGAATGGTTCGGCAGCCGGGTCCAAGAGGAAATTTTGGGTGATGCGAGCACTATAAACATAATAGATGCACACCCAGTGACGGCGGATAGTAAGCGAGAACGGAGGAAGCCTTTGAGTCCGGTTCCTAGCTCGTCCAGGTCCAGCCGGGCCGCGAGCGAAAGAGGCCCCTCTCTCATACAACAACATCTGGGACCAGATGTTGTGGTACAAAATGTGTCTTTAGCGGAGCATACGTCCGTCGCTCGGGACGCTCCGTTGTATAAGCAGTCCGCAGAGACTGTTAAGGCTTCCTCTTCTCGTCAGCGCACACGACTGCACCTTGGCTGCGTGACCGCCGATATATTACCAGCTTCGCCGATCAAGGATTCTTCGGCGACCAGGTCACACCATCCGGCAGCCAGGGATTCGAGACCGATGGACTCCGGACGTTCGCATAGGAAAAGTATGCGGGAGCCATCTGATGCGGAGCTGCCCTCGGCGAAGCAGCGAAAGACTGCGCCTCCGCAGGTCTCGACGCCGGACATTCTTGTGCAGATAGCACAGCTTATCGCAGCATCCCAGCAGCCGACAGAAACGGTGTCGGATCGAGAATTATCCGACAGCGCTGGGTCGGTACGCTCCGCTGAAGCATCGGGGGCGGACGACCGGGAACATCATGAGGTCCGACCGGATGGTGAAAGGGATACGGATGACTTGGAGCTATCCCTTTCGGAACAACATAAAGCTGCCGTGGACTTCATCCGGCACTTTCTCCCTCAAGTTGTTCCATCGGGCCAGACTGCTGCGCTTCCGGACAAGAGAATTATAGCGTCATTGGACTCTGAATCTTTTGAGCGGTTCAGGGACATCGCTCCCGAGTTTCCGTCGCAGTCCAATAATGTTGCAAGAACATTTGAATTATTGAACGACGCTATATTTAAACTTGCTTCCAGGACGGGGAAAGCAGGTTTCTTGTCCGCTAATACTCTCATCCTGCCTTTCATTAATGCAAGGAATAAATTCGATACGGCAGGACAGGGTATACCGAGAGTTCCTCTGCGTATGGACGATGAGGCGGAAGACTTAGAGCTATCATTACCGTCGTCAGCTTCTCTTCCAACCGCGGTGTTGGAAACAGCTATTGCGTCTAACAGAGCCAATTTAGATGCCTTATCTTACGCAGATCACCTTACTAAGGCGTTATCACTGCGCCTTCAGGGGAAAGAGTTTCAGGATATACAATCCTCTTTAAGACTTCTTTCAAGGGCAGTAGCTTATTCCACGTGTAACTCCGCACTTTCAGTGGCAAATCTGGAGTTGGTTAGACGTGACGCAGCCCTAGCTACATCCACACTAGTGGATTCTAAGGTGAAGAACTCTCTTAGAGTCGCTTCGGTCTCAGGAGAACTTCTCTTTGACGGCAAGCTTTCCGCTATTTATGATAAAATTACAAAGAAAGCTAAGGATTCTCTGTTGTTCAAATCTGCTCCTAAGAAGTCGGATACAGCAGACACGAATAAGACAGGCACTTCTGGGTCTAATGCACCCAAGAGAGGTTCCTGTAGAGGTTCCGGTGTGTCCTCTTGGTCTTATTCGAGAGACCGTCAGGATAGCGACTCTCGTTCGGGACGTCCTTCAGGCCGGGACAATCGGTCGGACGCCCCGAGGTCGACGGGGCGAGGTGCGGGTCGTGGAAGACGTGGTTTCTCCTACCGCAGGCCTCGCAGGTCCAGGAGGTGATGGCTTAAACCTCTATCGCGTTCCGGTTGGCGGAAGGTTGTCGAGCTTTTCACAAGAATGGGCGTCGATTACGGACGACCCTTGGGTGAGAGGAGTGACTTCGGAAGGTCTTAAAGATATCCTTCAAACGAAAGCCTCCATTAACTCGAAGTCCAAAGTGGACTCATCTTCCGTCAAATCCGCAGAAAAGAGACGCTCTGTTATCAGAGGTGCAGTCTCTTTTAATGAAGAACGCGGTAGAGGTCGTAGAAAACCAGGAATCTCCGGGATTCTACAGCCATCTGTTTCTGGTTCCGAAACCAGACGGCTCGTTCCGTCCAGTCATAGATTTGAGCTGGATAAACAAGCTGATAGTCGCTCCGAAGTTTTATATGGAGACGATTCGATCGGTCAGAGCGAGTATTCGGGTGAACGATTGTGCAATGAGCATAGATCTCAAAGATGCGTACTTTCACGTCATGGTACATCCGACATTCCGAAAGTATCTACGCTTCGCAGTCCTAGGAGTGGTGTATCAATTCCGGGCGATGTGCTTCGGATTGAATCTAGCACCCTGGGCTTTCACTCGGGTAATGAACTCGGTAATGATCTACTTCCGAGCTCATTCGTCTGCGGTAATGTCGGCCTACCTGGACGACATTCTTCAGAGGTACGGCAACGAGTTAACGCTTCAGAACGATGTTCAGAATCTTCTTCTATTGCTCCGACGTCTCGGTTTTATAGTAAACGAGGAGAAGTCGGATCTGGTGCCGTCCAAGTCATTCACTCATCTGGGAATGAGCTTCGAGACGCACAACAATCTCGTTCGTCTGCCGTTAACCAGAGCGAAATTAGTCAGTTGTTACGCTCGCTATTGTCTGCACGCAGACAAAGTCACGGCGAGAGAATTTATGAGACTGATAGGTCTGTGCGGAGCCGCCGCGGATCTCATTCCGATGGGGCGGTTACGCACACGTCCTCTTCAAATTTTCCTGACTCAGAATTGGAGTGTGAAAATTCATTCGCTCGATGTAGACGTTCTCTTGTCAGATCAAGTGAAACAAGAGATTCAGACTTGGGCAAACATTCAGTGGTTAACTCAAGGAGTTCCGCTGCAGTTGCCGGATCCGAGTTTTACCGTTATGACGGATGCCAGTCAAACAGGCACTCATTCAGTTCCGTTGTTCAATCTAACGGAAAGAATCCTTCTGTTTGCGCTAGAACATCACGTTCTTCTTTCGGTCCGTCACATACCGGGTCGTCTGAATGTGCTAGCAGACTCCCTTTCACGAAAGGGTCGCTTGTTGCCGTCGGAGTGGACTCTCAACAAACAAGTATTCAATCAGATTTGCTACCAATAGGAACGGCCAATGATAGACTTATTTGCGACACATCTCAACAATCAGTTGCAGACGTATGTGTCTCCGTGTCCGGATCCAAGAGCATTTGCAGTAGACGCTCTGTCGATCCCTTGGGACGGAATGATAGGATATGCGTATCCTCCAGCGCCGTTAATTCAACAAGTATTGCTAAAGATAAAACAATCTCAATGCAAGATTCTGTTGGTAGCATCTCTGTCGCCACAGAGACCGTGGATAAATCTACTCAGGTGTCTGTTGTGGGACCTACCGCGGAAGCTTCCTCCACGGGAGGATCTTCTTTTGCAGGGGAAATCGCGCCAACTCCATCACAACCCGCAAGGTCTCAACCTTCACGTTTTTCCGTTGTGCGGTCCTTCTTGCATGGCAAGCACTTTACAGGACGAGCAGTGGACGCGATTTCTAACTGTAGGAGGACCTCCTCTTCGCTAAACTATGCGGCTAAGTGGAAGGTTTTTCGTCGTTGGTGTAGGGATCATTCTGTAGATATATTCGATCCCTCTATACCAGACATTGCAAACTTTCTAGTATACTTGTTTGACGAAATCAAACTGCAGCCTGTTACTATAAAGGGTTATAGATCTATGTTATCTGATACCTATGCACATCATGATAGTTTACAAATTGGATCTAATGTCTCTTTATCGAAGTTGGTTAGAAACTTTTCGATAAATAGACCCAGAACTCTTAGATTAATTCCTAAGTGGAATTTAGCTTGGGTTCTTCTTAAATTGAAGGAAAAGCCATTTGAACCTCTAGGGACAGTAAATTTCAAATTCTTATCTTATAAAACAGCTTTTCTCTTAGCTTTCTCTTCTGCTAGAAGAGTCAGTGAGCTTCATGCACTATCGGTGGATGATTCTCATTATCGTAGTGTTGGGAACACTATCACCTTCACTACTAATGTGGGTTTTTTAGCTAAGAATCAGGCTCCTAATAAATATCCGGAACCTATTGTTATTAAGGCTCTTCTGTCTTCAGACGGGCGTAGGCCTTTACTCTGTCCTGTTAGAGCATTATGTATCTATAAACAGAGATCTCAGTTTATCGGAAAGGGACGGAAATGTTTCTTTCTGTCTTTGATGCCTAATAGAAAGGACATTTCAGTCCATTCTATTGCTAGATGGATTCAGTTAACTATCCGTACTGCTTATGAAGATTTATCTTCTCAGCAGTCTGTGCTTAAGATTTCTGCTCATGAAGTAAGAGCTCTTTCTACTTCCTGGGCTTATGCTAATAGCGTTGCTATTACAGATTTAATGAAGGCTGCTTATTGGTCTCAGCCATCCACATTTACGAATTTTTATCTCAGAAATATTGAGTCCATTTCTGGAGACCTGCATTGTTTAGGTCCGTTATCTGTTGCTCAGAATGTCGTCCACTAAACAGTTGCAACTATAGTTATGCAGGCTTTCTGTTCCGGCAGTGACTTCGTCCAGCTGCCCTCTTCGCTCTGGGCTATTTGACCCAGGGCAAGGGGAAGGGGGGGGGGGGGGTGTTCCCTTAGGTCACCTGCTTTATAGTGAAAAGCAAGGGAATGCCTCCTCCAAGTCAGTATTTCTGAGTCGCTTCCGGGATGGTTTTAAAGTGTAATATTAATGTTAATTCATGTCTTATTTTTAAAGTGTAGCTCGGTGTGAAGCATTTGTATATGTCAAGTGTCAAACGGGCTTTAATATACAATACTCGGACACTTTTAAATGACTATAAAGAGTCTCAATTCTCTGGACTACTTTATTTATTGGCTTGCTTTAAAAATAATTAGTATAAGGGTTATACTGGATGTTAATAGAGAACATGAATGTTATTGTGCTCAATTATTAAGGGTAGTGTATCTTTCTAATTTAATATTAAATAAGAAAGATACATGTAAAGCCTAATACTCCTTTTCTCCTTAAGGGGTTACCTCTTTACTATATAGTTGAGCTTATTGGATTTTCCTCTATGTCCTAGGCCCTCCAGCCTGTTTACTATTCAGCTAAGTCTGGGTCATTGGTACAGTATAAAAATGTTAAAAAATTTATAGTAATTTATATATTTTTTATACTTACCAATGACCCAGACGGGGATGGCCCTCCCTGGAGTTGGGAACTCTTGCCTCCCCGCTGAGTACATAGCGCTGACCAGGCACTGCCAGTAAGAATGATAATTGGCGCCAATTTCGGGACGTCTGCGTCACTGCGCATGCGCAGTAGAGGCGTAGTATGGAGGTCCTTTAGGACATGTTTTCTTTTTGTTTTGGATGCAAATTTTGGGGATTGGGGGGCAAAATTTGTGTTTGGCCCTGGTTTTGTTAGAGTTAGCACCAGCTAAGTCTGGGTCATTGGTAAGTATAAAAAATATATAAATTACTATAAATTTTTTAACTTTTCACACGAATCTTAGCAGAGGTGCTGCAAGAATCTACATGGAATCTCACTGGTCTTTTTGTGCTGATCTTTGTGTGAATCAATTCTTGGATTCTCATTGAAATATAAGCCCCGAGAGATAGTTGAAGTTGAAGAAATGGACGGAACTGGCTGAATATGGAATGCAGTGTCTGCAGAGTAAAACTTTTATTTGCATTTGCAGATAATGAATTACAGTAATGCCTGTATATTGGCATATTTGCATACAGTTACTGTCAAATTTTTTTACTCATTGTTTGATCATATAGTGTGCCAGTGTAAAAAATGTGTGAGGGAGGAACCTGTGCCTAGCCCCTTGGGTTTGCCACCCATAAGGTTATTTGTCTCTGTCGGGTTGATTTGGCAGCTGTGAGTACTATATTGCAGCATGGTTCCCATGGGGCCTTGGATTCAAGGAGTGGTCTTGAATTTGACTAAGGGTCATTCAAGGACTTGAAATCCTGGAAAATGTGTCAGGAATCCTTCAAAAGGCTTGAACAAGCCAGAAAATAAGCAGACTGTCATCTGCAAAATGAGGTCCCCAGAGGGTGAATTTAGTGATGCTACCCTTCATAGCAGGGTAGCATCACTAAATTTACCCTCTGTGAACCTCAATCTGAATCAGGGTCTCAAAACTAAACAGAAAGAGGTACCCAGAGGATAAATTGGCCCGCTGTATGAGATAGCATCATCAAATTCACCCGCTGGGGACCTCATTTTGAAAATGTCAGACTGCTTATTTTCAGGCCTGGGCTTGAATATTCATGAGATAAAAATGCTAACAAAGCGCGTAATCATAATTATACAGTTTATTATGCCAGAGTTCGTGAAGGCATAGTCCTATCTAGGACCCTCAGGTCATTACCCCATCCTCCCAATTCCCTTGAAGGTGAGTGGGAGGAGGAGATAATGACCAGAGGGCCCTAGTTAGGTCTAGTAAAGGCAGGCCTTAAAATCCTTGAATTTGACAATGGTATGCCTTGAAAAATGCTGAAGTATGTCGTGAAACGGCCTTGAATAGCCTTAAATTTTGCCAGTCTGCAGATGACAGAGAAGATGAGGCTCTGTTGGTGGATGCACTAGTTAAAGAGACGATGTAACATGTACTATAAGATTATTAGGTACGGTGTATTTTCTTTCACAGATATTCAATATATATATATTACAATATGGCTAGCTGGGTTCATATGTACTCACATGATCTTTCGATGCTGGTCAAAGTATCCAAGACATATGCTATCTAGCCTAGCCTACCTACCCTTGATAGCTTTTCGACAGGAGCAAGTTCAAAATTTTCAGACAGACCAATGAAATGTTTTGGTTGATTTAATGACTTCTACGTGTTGGTACCCAAAACAGGTTAGTTATTGAAAATTCAGACTGAAATCACATTTGCCAAGAAAGGACTGAAAGGGCACATGATGTAGACTGTCAGAATGCAACAAAAAATCAAAATCTCCAGGCCTTTTAGATATTCACCGTGACCTTTAGCATTTGCCGGAGCTTTGTTAATCGCTGATAAGCATTTTTAGTCGAGTTGTGACGAAGTCAAACTCGACTTATAGTTTGGTGAATGGCGGGCGGGCGGGCGGGCGGGCAGGTGGGCGGACGGACGGGCGGGCGGGCGGGCGTAAACAATTGGTTTCCGGATGATAACTTGATAGTGGTTCAACTCACATTCATTAAACTTCATACGTAGGTTGGTCTTGGTGGGAGGAAGAACCCTATTGATTTTGGACATGCTACGTCGAAGGTCAAGGTCACAGTGACCTTGAACATAGTAAATCTTAAACAATTGGTTTCCGGATGATAACTTGATAATGGTTCAACTCACATTCATGAAACTTCATAGGTAGATTGGCCTTGGTGAGGGGAAGAACCCTATTGATTTTGGACTCGCTACGTCAAAGGTCAAGGTCACAGTGACCTTTAACATAGTATATCACAACAATTGGTTTCCGGATGATAACTTGATAGTGGTTCAACCTAGAGTCATGAAACTTCATAGGTGTGTTGGCCTTGGTGCGAGGAAGAACCCTATTGATCTTGGACTCACCAGGTCAAAGGTCAAGGTCACAGTGACCTTGAACATAGTATATCGCAACAATTGGTTTCCGGATGATAACTTGATAGTGGTTCAACCTAGAGTCATGAAACTTTATAGGTGTGTTGGCCTTGGTGCGAGGAAGAACCCTATTGATCTTGGACTCACCAGGTCAAAGGTCAAGGTCACAGTGACCTTGAACATAGTATATCGCAACAATTGGTTTCCGGATGATAACTTGATAGTGGTTCAACCTAGAGTCATGAAACTTCATAGGTATGTTGGCCTTGGTGCGAGGAAGAACCCTATTGATCTTGGACTCACCAGGTCAAAGGTCAAGGTCACAGTGACCTTGAACATAGTATATCGCAACAATTGGTTTCCGGATGATAACTTGATAGTGGTTCAACCTAGAGCCATGAAACTTCACAGGCGTGTTGGCCTTGGTGCGAGGAAGAACCCTATTGATGTTGGACTCACCAGGTCAAAGGTCAAGGTCACAGTGACCTTGAACATAGTATATCGCAACAATTGGTTTCCAGATGAGAACTTGATAGTGGTTCAACCTAGAGTCATGAAACTTCATAGGTGTGTTGGCCTTGGTGTGAGGAAGAACTCTATTGACCTTGGACTCGCCAGGTCAAAGGTCAAGGTCACAACTCGACATTGGATCTGTGATCCTGAGCGGCATTTTTCTGACTGTTTTGATTTTTTTTAAGCAGAGAGGTGGTGCATGCTGCTGGTCCATGTGAATCTCAGTTTTTTAATTGAATCAAATCACAAATCGAATTGGGCAATGGATATCAACTATAATATTGAATCACATGTCAATAGTCTATTTGTGAATTTGTCCCTTGGGTTCAACAAGGCACCATTTGCAATGCTAAGGCATTGCAAATAGCTCCTTATTGCACTTGGGGGATGAGCTACATGACCCAACAGGTTCACAACGTTCAAAATGTGCAATCCTCCATCACCTATCTACTCAATATTTCCTTCCTGTGTTCTCCGAAGTGGTACTGGAGGCTGTTACACATTGGATGCAATGTGAACATTGTGGGACAATAAGTAAATAAAATGAGGCCATTGTACATAGGTATATGAGACTATTGTGCAGGCCAGTCATTTTGAGAATGCTGCAGTTTTTTGGCAAGTCTTGGCCTCCAATATTATAGGCAGCCAAGACTGGCCTAAAACTACTACCAAAGTTCCTAGAATGTAACTTGTGAGTTAACTCAAAAACTGCATATAGGAGCACCTGTGCTGTAGCAAAAAATTGTAATCAAAGTCGAAATTAGGCCCTTAAGGGTTAAAATTCCTAGTTGCTTTATTGGAAAAATTAGCAGCTTGAAACTTTGTGATTTTGATATAAGTGTGCAGCTACATCTGGTTCCAAAGAGTCTGGTTAGCATTTCCTACATTACATAATAGGTTTTTTTATACTATCTTATTTTTTTACATCCAATACATTTGGAGTAGCGAAAACCATATTTTAATACTAAAACCAATGGCCCAGACCTAGCTGGTACAACCTCAGTTTTATTAAGGGCCAAACACAAATTTTGACCCCCCCATCCCAAAAATTTGCATACAATACTAAAAACTAAAAATCCTATCTGGCCCTCCATACTTTTAGCACTTGGGCATGCACAGTACCCAGAAAGAGACTGGAATTGGTGAAAACATCATTCTTCTGTTTGGCCCAAAGTCAGTAACAACTGAACTGACATCTGTGCTTTAAAATCTCATTTTTGAAGACTAGCTGTTTTTATTGAAATTTTACGTGTGTTACAGAATGTTTATTCTGTTTATCCCCATGGTTACGACCTCACCCTAGTTGTGTTGGTTCGTTTTGGTCTTGCATCTTCTATCCAATGTATCGTTTTTTCTTCGTATGAAGGCCTAGCTTTGCATCTGGTAGCATTTCAATTGGTTACTGACTTTGGGTCTTTTTGTGTGCCTGTTGTCTTGTTTCCGTTTTTTTCTGTTGACGTTTTTTACATTTGGCAATGCCTTTAACATGTAGTATTTAGTATTATAAGACTTCAGAATTATTGTAGGATACATTGATTATGATACTGGTAGCGCAGCTCCCAAAAAAATTTGCGTTTGTTCAGACTTAGGCTCTATCGGGATTCCCTTGGTTGTTCCGACCGGTAATAGACTTGAGCTGGTTACACAAATTGATCATAGCTCCAAAGTTCTAGATGGAAACCATTCGGTCGATAAGAGTGAGCATTTGAGTAGTCGACTATGCGGCAAGCATAGATCTAAAGGATAAAATACTTTTTTGTCCTGGTACAACCGGCATTGAGAAAGTACCTGCATTTTGCCGTGAAAGGAGAGGTTTATCAGTTCAGAGCGATGTGCTTCGGTCTGAACCTGGCTCCTTGGGCTTTCACTTGAATAATGAAGTCAGTAATGTCATACTTCCAAGCTCATTCCACAGTGGTAATGTTGGCTTACTTGACAACATTCGTCAGAGATACGGTGACAGAATTATTCTTCAGAACGATGTTCCGAGTCTACTTCAGTTGTTCTGACATCTCGGTTTCATAGTAAACGAGAAAAAGTTGGATCTAGCTCCGTCCAAGTCCTTCATTCACTTGGGAATGAGCTTCGAGACTCACAAGAATCTGGTTTGTCTGCTGTTACCCAGAGCGAAATTAGTCAGTTGTTATGCTCGCTTTTGTCTAAACCCTCCCGCAGTGACTGCGAGAGAGTTTATGCAACTGAGCAGCTTAGGTGGCATTAAGCACCAATAAATTAATAATATATTAATAATAATTAATAGCGGGTAACTTGTAAACGAATATATATATTATTCCAGGCCTAGCATTCTTCAGGAGTGCTGCATGCCTACCGCACGCCTAGAAAAAATTGAGGAGGGCAATTTTTTGCACCCCTTGATTTTCTGGAATCCCAGACCTGTTTGGGACTGCTTTTAAAATCTATTATCATTTCGTCCCCTGAGTTTCAATGTGTTCTCTGTGCCTACTGGCACAGAGAACACATTGGAACTCAGGGGACGATTTGTCAATGTTGCACTGATTCGCAATAATTCATGACCCATTCTGTGTCTCATATTGATACATTTTGAGTGTAGAAGACAGTCACATAAGAATTGAATGCAACATTTTGAATAATGAGATGTGTGTGCCAATTTGTCCACTATGTAACTGAATGCTGTACAATTTTTCAGTCACAATATTAATACCTTGAAGTGAATATAACCAAAATAGCATACAAGTTTTTGCATTGAAAATTTCAGGTGCAATTGCACTCCCAAGCAATCTGAGGGGGGCAACTGTTTTGCTCTCCTTGATTTTCTAGATTGCCAGGCCTGTTATTCGGTATCGCTTTTTCACTGTTTCCAGACCGCTCCCCTCTTTGTTTTAAAGATTATTCCTTCAAAAAAAGGGGGTGGGGGTTTCTCCTTATCTCTTCTGGCCTTTTTATAAGTGTGTAACTATGAGTTCAGCTGTTATCGTCTATGGATTATTCTGATATTATGTACAGCTTGTTACATTATATATGGCGTGTGTTTGTGGGCGTTAGTCTCTCACTCTTGGACACGCTTTTCCTAATTTTAAGTGTCTTATTCTGGACTAGCCTTAAAATTGGGGGCCTGTTACACCCATTTAGTGTAATCATTTATGCTAAGTAATAGGGAATTACTTGGATATTACTCCTTATTTCAGTGGTATGTCTTCTACATTGTGGTATAGGGAGACATATAGGTAATTCCTTAAAATTTGAAACTCCTTTTCACTTTGGGAGTTCTAATGCAGGCTAAGGAGCTGTATTTTGGTCTGCGCTAATTCTTTAAGTCCTAGGCCCTCCGCCTTTTTACTATTCAGCTTAGTCTGGGCTATTGGTTTTAGTATTAAAATATGATAAATTTAAAGTAATCTGTATATTTTTAATACTTACCAATGGGGATGGCCCTCATTGAGTGGGCACTCATACCACCCGCCGAGTTATCACTTCAGTAGGCACAACTAGGAAGAATGATGTTGGCGCCAATTCCGGTATCTTCCTGGGTACTGCACATGCGCAAGTACTAAAAGTATGGTGGGCCAGATAGGTCTTTTAATTTTCGGTATTGTATGCAAATTTTTGGTTTTGGGATTGGGAGGTTCAAAATTTGTGTTTGGCCCTTAATAATATTGAGGTTGCACCAACTAAGTCTGGGCCATTGGTAAATATAAAAAATAAACAAATTACTTTTTCATTTTTTTAAAACAGTTTTATTGAATTCATTACAGTTTCGAAGTTTATTCGCATCTGTCTGTGATTTGAGAGTGATAAACAAAATGTGGGATGTTTATTTCCAGCATGCTGACCAGTTCTTAATGTTTTTCCTAGCCCTAGTCATACTCATAAATGCAAAGTAAGTCTTTATATGAACTTATGTTGTCACTTCAGAATTCAGTTTCATGATCTGTCTTTTTTTTTTTTCATTAGAGAGGTTTTCCGGGGTTCAGTGTGGGTGGAAACAGGGACTATAATATCAGCATCCCAAAGCAAATTTGATGCATGTTTTTCTTGATTCATACCCTAAAAAATCTCAATAGCTCCATCTAGTGGTTATATATAATAGAAACCTCAATGAAATACCCCAAATCTCCTGTGCATACATGGTAAATAACACAATTCTTGATTATTTTAGTATGGGGGATACTGCACAAAGTTCATTTTGTAATGAACATCAAAATTATGAAGACTTATAACCAAACCTGGAAATCAGCAGACTGTCATCTGCAGAATGAGGTCCCCAGAGGGTGAAATTTGGTGATACTACCCTGCTCTGCGAGGTGACATTACTAAATTTACCCTCATTGAACCTCAATCTGAATCAAGGTCTCAGGCTTAAACAGAAAGAGGTATGCAGAGGATAAATAGGAGGATTCTAGCCCACTGTATGGGATAGCATCAGCAAATTCCCCCTATGGGGACTAGTGCTGAAACGATTAGCCAGATAACCTGTTTGCAACCTGTTATCAGCATAACTGGTTGGAAAAGCTGTCAACTGGATAACCTCTGTACCTATAGTTTATGGGATAGCGTCTGGAAAATAAATAGTATTTGAATGCAAGACGTTAGAATTCTTTTGGGACACAAGCATTGTCAAAGCTACCAAACATTTGCTGATTTACAGTGATGTGTACTTGATGTAACATGAAAGGGTTAAGGTGTTAGAATTTTGAATGAACAGTTATTTCGGTTGCTTGGGCTGTCAAGATGCCGATAAATGTTTGAAACAAACTGCCAAAGTCAAGTGCACTGCAGGAGCACATGCCTGTCAATGTAAGATAGTCTTCTACAGACAGATTTGACATTCTTCTCTTTGATGAAGTGTTGTTAATTGCAGATTATAATGCTGAAAAAATCCCTCGGTGTGAGTAATGGTGCTTCCAAAATAAATTGACAGTTTGGTACTTTTCCACCGTGTTTCAGAAAAACCATGTTATTGAACTGTATAAAAGTATGAATGTATGTCATAAACAGACTATTTCAAAATCTTGTATTTTAAAATTCGTTTTTCAATGATCAATGTCAGACAATCAGGGGCTCTTGGTCAATGATGCATATAATAATTTCTTACCACACCCTTTTCATGATTCGCAACATATTCCCGCTAGAAATTTCATTGCGATAAATTGGTAAATGTAAATGCGGAACTGTTTGTGTCATTTGTCTTAGCAGTGAACAGAAAAGGATACTCAAAAATTAGGGAGTACATATTCACCCTATGATGATATCATCACATCAAATTCAAGCCACTTGAGGTAAGAGGCTCTTTGCTAATACAGTTAATTATGCCTAACTACAAACTGGTTGGGAAATAATTTTTAAGCGATATCAACGACATTCATCCTTCACTTCAAATTGAACAAATCGCACACGTAAACTTTGTTTCAGGTGCACGGTATTTTGCGTGACTGTGACTTTCAAATCGCAAGTTCTGGTTTTGTGACCAGGCAATGCAGGGTGTCCAAAGTTACGATGTGTTAACGATCATTTGCACATCACAATTTCTGTTGGCACTCGATGGTTTTCATATGTTTACTTTTTGTAGAAGTTTGGTGGCAGTGTTTTGAACTGTTTTCTCGCCATTCCTTACTGATTTTGCATCATAGACAGTACAGTAATACCAGCGGTTGAAATTAATGGATAAATGGTTGAAATCTGGTTGTGCCTGATGGTTAGGCGGTTACAAAAATGGGCCAACCATTTCAGCACTACTGGGCACCTCATTCTGCTTATTTCCAGGCTTGCTTATAACAGGAGAATTGTTATAGTGGAGTGTAATCTGCCATTGAAGTAGATGACACTTGACTAGAAACTTGTACTTAGGTTTTATAAGTTTTGCTGCTCACCATTAATACATCATTGTCAGAATACTTGCCCATTCAACATCAGAGGTGAATGGACTTTACATCAGGCTCATAAATGTTAAAAAAAATCCTAGTTCAGCCCTTTACAATGCAATTTTCCCAATAGAAATGGCCTTTGACTCTATCCCATTGAGTATGGCCACAACCCTATATCAGGGTTCCATGCCTCCTGGAATTTCTAGAAGCTCCTTGAATTCAAAAAATAAATTCCAGGCCCTTGAAACTCCTTGAATGTTGCAATATTGTCGATTCCTTCTTGAAATTTATAATTAGCTTAACTTGACAAAGTCAAGATAAGCTATTGCCATCACGTGTGCAGAAGTCTCTGAGTCTGTGAGTCTGTTCACATTTTCCTTTAGCACGGGCTACACCCTGCAGTTCTTGTCTGACCGTCACGAAATTTCATATGCAGGTTTGGGGTCATGTCTAGATGAGAACGTCCCCTTTTGGTCGCAATCGGTCAACCAGTATGGCTGCCCAAGCCCAAAACCCCAAAACCATTAGCACAGTCTACAGGTCATATTTATGAAGGGATTTCATTGTAACTTGGTAGGATGCCTCTGCATAAAGCCTAGATGAGAACGTCCCCTTTTGGGCATGATCTGTCAACCGTGATGGCTGCCCAAGCCCGAAACCCAAAAACTTTTAGCACAGTCTGCAGGTCATGTTTAATATGGAGGGATTTCATAGTAACTTGGTAGGATGACTCCTTATGATGTCTAGATAAGAATTTCCCCATTTAGGCGTGATCTGCCAACCGTGACGACTGCCCGAGCCCAAAAGCCAAAAACCTTTAGTACAGTCTACAGGTCATATTTATTGAGGAATTTCATTGTAACTTGGTGGGTTGACTTCATATAATGTCTAGGTGAGAAAGTCCCCTTTTGGACGTGATTGGGCAACTGTGATGGCTACAGGGGCCCAAAGCCCAAAAACCTTTAGCACAGTCTACAGGTCATATTTATGAAGGGATTTCATTGTAACTTGGTAGGATGACTCCAAATAATGTTTAGATGAGAACGTCCCATTTTGATCATGATCATTCAGCCTTTATGGGTTCCCGAGCCCAAAAACCTTTAGCATAGGCAAAAGGTCATATTTATGGAAGGATTTCATTGTAACCTGTTAGGTTGACTCCATATAATGCCTAGATGATGACATCCCCTTTTGGTCGTGATTGGTCAGCTGTGGTGGCTACAGGTGCCCGAAGCCCGAGAACCTTGAGCACAGTCTACAGATCATATTTATGAAGGGCTTTCATTGTAACTTCGTAGAATCACTGCAGATAATGCCCAGATGAGATTGTCCCCTTTGGTTGCGATCATTCAATCATGATGGCTGCCCGAGCCCGAAAACCTTCAGCACAGTCTACAGGTCATATTTATGAAGGGATTTCATTTTAACTTGGTAGGTTGACTTCATATAATGTCTAGATGAGAACGTCCCATTTTGGACACTATTGGGCAACTGTGACGGCTACAGGAGCCCTGAAGCCCGAAAACCTTTAGAACAGTCTACAGGTCATAATTATGAAGGGATTTCATTGTAGCTTGGTAGGATGACTCCAAATAATGTCTAGATGAGAACATCCCCTTTTGGTCGCAATCATTCAGCCTTCATGGCTGCCCGAGTCCAAAGACCTTTAGCATAGTCTGTAGGTCGTATTTATGGAAGGATTTCATTGTAACTTGTTAGGTTTACTCCATATAATGCCTAGATGATGACATCCCCTTTTGGTTGTGATTGGTCAGCTATGATGGCTACAGGTGCCCGAAGCCCGAAAATCTTGAGCACAGTCTACAGGTCATATTTATGAAGGGATTTCAATGTAACTCCATAGGATCACTCCAGATGATGCCCAGATGAGAATTCCCCTTTTGGTTGCGATCACTCAACCATTATGGCTGCCCGAGCCCGAAGCCTGAATACCTTTAGCACAGTCTACAGGTCATATTTATGAAGGGATTTCATTGTAACTTGGTAGGTTTGACTTCATATAATGTCTAGATGAGAACGTCCCCTTTTGGACATGATTGGGCAACTGTGACAGCTGCAGGGGCCCGAAGCCAGAAAACCTTTAGAACAGTCTACAGGTTATAATTATGAAGAGATTTCATTGTAGCTTGGTAGGATGACTCCAAATAATGTCTAGTTGAGAATGTCCCCTTTTGGTCGTGATCATTCAGCTTTGATGGCTGCCCGAGCCCAAAAACCTTTTGCATAGTCTATAGGTCGTATTTATGGAAGGATTTCATTGTAACTTGTTAGGTTGACTCCATATAATGCCTAGATGATGACATCCCCTTTTGGTCGTGATTGGTCAACTGTGATGGCTACAGGTGCCCAAAGCCTGAAAATATTGAGCACAGTCTACAGATCATATTTATGAAGGGATTTCATTGTAACTTCGTAGGATCACTCCAGATGAAGCCCAGATGAGAATGTCCCCTTTTGGTTGCGATCATTCAACCATGATGGCTGCCCGAGCCCAAAGCCCGAAAACCTTTAGCACAGTTTTCAGTTCATATTTATGAAGGAATTTCATTGTAACTTGGTAGGTTGACTTCATATAATGTCTAGATGAGAACAGCCCCCTATGGACACCATTAGGCAACTGTGATGGCTACAGGGGCCTGAAGCCCGAAAACCTTTAGCACAGTCTACAGGTGACATTTATGAAGGGATTTCATTGTACCTTGGTAGGATGACTCCAAATAATGTCTAGATGAGAATGTCCCCTTTTGGTCGCGATCATTCAGCCTTGATGGCAGCCCGAGCCCAAAACCCCAAAACCTTTAGCATAGTCTATAGGTCATATTTATGGAAGGATTTCATTGTAACCTGTTAGTTTGACTCCATATAATGCCTAGATGATGACATCCCCTTTTGGTCGTGATTGGTCAACTGTGATGGCTTCAGGGGCCCAAAGCCCAAAAATCTTGAGCACAGTCTACTGGTCATATTTATGAAGGGATTTCATTGTAACTTCGTAGGATCACTCCAGATGATGCCCTGATGAGAATGTCCCCTTTTGGTTGCGATCATTCAACCATGATGGCTGCCCGAGCCCAAAGCCCCAAAACCTTTAGCACAATCTAAAGGTCATATTTATGAAGGGATTTCATTGTAACTTGGTAGGTTGACTTCATATAATGTCTAGATGAGAACATCCCCTTTGGACGCAATTGGGAAACTGACGGCTACAGGGGCCCGAAGCTCGAAAACCTTTAGCACAGTCTACAGGCCATATTTATGAAGGGATTTTAATGTAACTTGATAGGATGACTCTTTTTGGAATAATTTCACTGTAACTTTGTAACTTTCGTTAAAAACGTTAACTGTGAGGGCCACATACATTAACTGTGAGGTCATATTAACCCACCCCTCAGCTCTTTAGTACAGTGTACACCTCATATTATTTTTGTCAAAAACATAGCATACAGGGAACAGAAATGAACATATTCCCCATTATCACAATTCTTGTCTTATTTCATAATCCTTTCATAAACATTGAACATTATCCTTTTCATCAAACACAACACACAAATTAAGCTACAGTGTCATTGTCAGGGACACCTGAGGCCCCGTAAGGCCTGGGCTGACGTGGGGTTATTTAGTCCTGCTGATGAAGTTGCGGGAAAATTAGACCAACGTGGAGGGTCGGAATCCAAGTGTCGCGAACTCGGCGCAGAGAGCTGAGTTAGACCGACGCCGTGATTCCTTCTCTGCCAAATTGTCCTGAAATAGGTTCGATTTCCGTTAGGTGTGATTCCTAATCACTTCAGGCTGTATAATGGAAAGAATGATCTAAAGTAACAACGATTCTTTTATTTACACATAAAAATAAATCCGTTTCAATATTTCAACAATCAACAATTCAATTCTTTTCACAGAAAATGGGTCACTACGGTTAAATAATTCTAAACAATCATATAGTCATTCTATAGCCCTGTACTGGCACTATAGTCTACACACTGGAAATGTTACTACCGTGAGCTCGCCATAAGAGCTTCACAAATCTGAAATGTTATTACTGTGAGCTCGCCATAAGAGCTTCACCCGCTTAGGCTCAAATGTCAACGTCTGCGCGTAACTGTACCTCTGGCTGTCGGAGGGTTCCGACCAGCAATGTTCGTCATCTATAAACCACCGTACTTCTGATTTGGGTCAGATATTGTCTACTCATACCTTATGTGCCTTTTGAAAGTCCTCCGTGAAAGTCCTATTGAAATATCCACCGTTCCTGGTTGAATTCACGATTCACAGATGCCCCTTTTTGTGCTAGGGCGAAATTGTCACTCACACCGATCTCCAGTCGGTATTACGATGCTTCGACAGCAAAACAAACTACTCAGAACGCAATCAGTCTGACGCTTCAAAGGGTTAATACGCACAATACAATTAACCTACACTTCTGACTATTGCAGGCCGATACCTGCTACTCGACAATCTAAACTTTAACGTTCCACCTGGGGTGTTCCTTCTCACGAATTCGGCCCCGTAGCCGCCTATCAACGCTAAGCTAAATCAATCATGGAATGCCCTCTCTGGCGATTCCAGCGGTTTCAGGGTCCTGTGATCGAAGGTACCCTTATGCCAGGAAACAGAGTCCGCCTGTCCTGGACTTCACCAACGTGTGTGTGACCCCAAGTGTGTGTCTAATGCTCTGCTCTTCCAGGTATATATATACTTTTTACCCTAAACTGTCAGGTGGACCAACGCTCATCTGTCCACCTGTCAAAACGGTGGGAGATGACGTATATCGAGGCAGAATCAATACAAGTCCTCTCACGCGTGACTTAACGGTGATTCGTTCCTGACACGCATTGCTATAACTAACGATGACACGACATTTCTATCTTTTAGAATCTCGTTTCTCAATTAGCCGTGACGAAAACCGATTACGTCTCGTAAGACTCCGACTACTGTAGAAACTAAACGAGATTAGACCTTATCTAACATACCGTTTCTCCCCTGGGTCCCTGCGCTAAAGCTGGATATACACCACGTGTGTTTTTTCTACGTCCAGCTTTACAGAGAAGTGAAATTCACGTGGGTTTTTCGCCTTGATGCGGAATATATTTTGAACTTACAATATCTTTACATATGAGGCCCCTTGCCCCTATATTTAGGCTGGCTTTGCCCTGACAGTCATTGACACTTTAATTTTTTCAATGGTATTGACACTGCTGTATTAAGTCGAGTTGCAAGCTATGAAAATTCAGCAAAAATTACTTGAACAAATTGTTCATCGTTTTGCCATTCGCAATTAGAAAGACAGTAATAGTATTCTGCAAGTAAAAAACTGGGGAATCATGTTTCTTTCACCTGTAGAAATCAACATAGAAGGTGAGTGGATTCGACTGCAGGCTTCAAAGTGTTAAAAACGTTTTTCTAAGTGTTAAAAATGTTCCCAATTCAGTCCTTTACAATGCATTTTTCAAAATGGAATGCGCCTCGTACTCTTTCCCAAAAGTATGGCTAGAACCCTATAATCAGGGTGCTCATGCCTCCTGGATTTCCTGAGACCTTCTTAACTTTGAAAAAATGAATTTCAGTGGCCTTGAAATCCTTAAATGTTGTGAAAGTGTCCAATAACCTTGAAATTTATCATTTCTAGCTCAACTTGACAAAGTCAAGCTGAGCTATTGCCATCACTTCTCATCTGTCGGCGTACGTACGTTAGTACGTACGTCCACAATTTCCTTTGGCACACCTCAGAGGTCGCATTTATGATCAGATCACTTTGAAACTTTGTATGCTTGTTTGGGGTGACCTCTAGATGGGAGCTATCGATTTTTCTTCAATTTCCGTCAAAAAATGTTGCCGCGGCCAACGTTCTTAGAACTTAGTTTAGTCAAACCACAATATTTCCCTTTGGCACACCCTACAGGGCACATTTATGATTGGATTGCTTTGAAACCTGGTATGCTTGTTTAGGGTGACCTCTAGATGGGAGCTATCGATTTTCTTCAATTTCCATCAAAAAATGTTGCCACGGCCAACGTTCTTAGAACTTAGTTTAGTCAGACCTCAATATTTCCCTTTGGCACACCCTACGGGGCACATTTATGATCGGATTGCTTTGAAACCTGGTGTGCTTGTTTGTGGAGACCTCTAGATGGGAGCTATCGATTTTCTTCAATTTCCGTCAAAAAATGTTGCCGCGGCCAACTTTCTTAGAACTTAGTTTAGTCAGAAGACCTCAATATTTCCCTTTGGCACACCCTACAGGGCACATTTATGATCGGATTGCTTTGAAAGCTGGCATGCTTGTTTGGGGTGACCTCTAGATGGGAGCTATCGATTTTCTTCAATTTCCGTCAAAAAATGTTGACGCAGCCAACGTTCATAGAACTTAGTTTAGTCAGACCACAATATTTCCCTTTGGCACACCCTACAGGGCACATTTATGATTAGATTGCTTTGAAACCTGGTATGCTTATTTAGGGTGACCTCTAGATGGGAGCTATCGATTTTCTTCAATTTTCGTAAAAAAATGTTGCCACGGCCATCGTTCTTAGAACTTAGTTTAGTCAGACCTCAATATTTCTCTTTGGCACACCCTACAGGGCACATTTATAATTGGATTGCTTTGAAACCTGGTATGCTTGTTTGGGGGTGACCTCTAGATGGGAGCTATCGATTTTCTTCCATTTCCGTCAAAAAATGTTGCCGCGGCCAACGTTCTTAGAACTTAGTTTAGTCAGACCTCAATATTTCCCTTTGGCACACCCTACAGGGCACAATTATGATCAGATTGGTTTGAAACCTGGCATGCTTGTTTGGGGTTGCCTCTAGATGGGAGCTATCGATTTTCTTCGATTTCCGTCAAAAAATGTTGCCACTGGCAATGACCTTCAATGAACTTAGTTTAGTCAGACCTCAATATTTCCCTTTGACACACCCTGCAGAGCACATTTATGATTGGATCGCTTGCAAACTTAGTGAGCTTGTGTGGGGTGACATCTATATGGGAGCTGTCGATTTTCTTCCATTTCTGTCAAAAAATGTTGACCTTTGAATTTAGTTTAGTCAAAAGTTTAGTCAAACCTCAATATTTTCCTTTAACACGGCCTTCAGGGCACATTTATGATCGGATCACTTTGAAACTTAGTATGTGTGTTCCGTGTGACCTCTAGATGTGAGCTATCGCTTTTTTTCATTTCCATAAAAATTTATTGTCGTTATCACCAACCTTTGAACTTACTGCATTTTTGCATCAACTTTATCCTTTTGCACTCTCTGCAGGGTATATTTATGAATTTACATAAAAAAAACCCATTGCCACAAGCAATGACATTCTACTTAGTGCATTGACATCTTCCTTTGGCATGCCTCAGAGGACCCATTCATTATCAGGTTGTTTTGAAACTTTGTATGCTTATGCAGGGTGACAAAGATAGGAGCTATTGGTTTTCTTTTCATTTCAATCAGAATCTGTTGCTGTTAGCAACAATCTTTGAATTTATTGCATTTGTGCATCAACATTCTTTGACATAGCCTACAGGCCACATTTATCATAGGATTGTTTTTGAACTTGGTGTGCTCATTAGGCAAGAACTTTAGATAAGAGCTATTGATAAGCATTCATTTCTGCGAAAAAAGTTGCCATTTACAATAACCTCTAAACATACTGCATTTGTGTATCAGCATTCTTCCTTTAGCCAGTCTTACAGTTTACATTTAAAAATGCAGGGATTATTCTGATGTTGTGCACACACAATGCTGTTATGTTGAAATTTCATCAAATAACATTGATACCAACGATCTTCAATGATCTTCAATTTTGACATTTCATTTATAACTTACCAAGTGCAAGTTTGTCAAGTTGAGCTACATTGTCATTGACACTTTCATTTAATGGACTTGACACTGGAGTGTTAAGTTGTGTTGCAAGCCATGAAAGTTCAGTGGAAATTACTTCAACAAATTGTTTATTGATTTGCTGTTGATAATTTATTTATTATGCTCCCCAAAACAGTTTTGGGAACAAAGAGTCGCCACTTTGTCCGTCTGTTTGTCCGTCCAAAACAAATGGTTTCCAGATGATAACTATAGTTTGTTTTGATGTACCGGGTATGACCTCATAATTTTGCAACATTACTACCTACAGTGGAGCCCACTTAATTGGATATCTTTTAATTGTATATCCCTGTTAATTGAATATAATTCTCAAACACAAAACCATTTACCATACCTTCAGTACAAATTTGATCTGTTAATTGCATATGGGCTGTTCAGTAAACTCCTGTTAATTGTATATAAATTTTTGTAATATATCGAAAAAATTACTGTGACACGCACCAAATTCCCCTTATTTATCAACCTTTTTGGCCCCACTACATCCAAGACAGGCATTTATTCTATTATATCTTGTTTGACTGAGCTCTATGAGCTCTGTCAAACAAGATATAATAGAATAAATGCTCAGTTTACTTCCAGAACACAGGAAACTGACCAAATCCCTGTTAATTGTATACTCCTGTTAATTGAATAATTTTCACTGGCAAAATGGATATTCAATTAAGAGGATTCTACTGTACCATGAAATGTAGGTCATGTTTGATTTTCACCATTATGGCATGTACTGTTCCAGAGTTATGGCCTTTGAAATGTGGTAAAATGGTAAAGGAATAAAACATTTCTTATGGTATTGTATTAAATGCCCAGGGCATGTATAATCAAATATATTAACCCCAATTAAGCAGTGACCTGTCTTCAAAGGCCAGGTTAATCTCCTTCCCAAGGAGCTGTTGATACAGGTTTACTGTGTACTGTTACCCTTGTCCTTCCACATGTTTTTGTATTTTTTATTGCTATATGGCTAAACCATTTCACAGTTCTGCATTGGAAAAAATCAGTATGTTGTTTCCATCAATCTGCATTTTGGGGAGCATCTGTTGGCTGTACCAACTTTTTACTTGTTTTTTGGGGTATTGAAGCTTCCTTGGGAGTAGTAGAATCCATTGAACTGAAAAAAGAACACCGTTGGTCTTTTCAAGGGGCTCCCCATGGGGACCCAGATTTTACACTTGTTAATGGGAAAAACACTACACAATTTTCTTCTCATGAACCGGCATCAGTTATTTGATACTTGGTATGCAGCCACCTTTAACTCTTAGAAACCAGGAAATCAGAATAAATTTATTGAACATAACATACTGCGAAAAACTTACAGTAAAGCAGGTGCTTCTAGTCAAGTGTCGTCTGCCTATTCACCAGCTCAGTGTTGAATTCTCCCCCAGCCCTAAGATAGCTGAACCGTTACAGCTAGATTACCTGCCATATTACATCACAGGCAAGAAAACTCAACTCCCAGCTTTTAAGAGTTTATGATGCATATTCATGTGCGTTAAAAACATTTTTTGTTGTAAAGTTCAGTGAGCTTGTGGTGAATTTACAGTGTGTTATTTTCCTTGTTTTACAGAGAACAATTACTAACAGACAAAATGGCCAGTAAACAGGATATCGTAGGTAAGTGTCCTTCATTCTTCAAGTATGGCACATGTTTTAACCAATGCTCGTACTGGGAAATTTTTTTTTGTGCAAAACTGAGGATTTAAGTCATCATCCGAGATGAGCCTGGCTGTTGAAAGTGTAGTTAAGCCAAAATAAATAAATAAATAAATAAATAAATAAATAAATAAATAAATAAGGCATCTTCTCCCCCCCCCCCCCACCTCCCCCACCACCCATTGCTTTCCATTAACCCTAACATAATGTCACATAATGGCCATAACTTGCTAGCACTATTTTCAGAAATTGCGATCAATATTTTACTAAGCTTTTTCCTAAAAAACCGAAGCTGTTTTAACCCTTTACTCAAAACACAGAGTATCAGAATTTATTATTTTAATTATTGTTTTTTCAAATGTTTCAGAATATTTCAACAAAACCATATTATGTGGCCTCTCATTGGAACTCAGCATTTTCAAAAACAATATTTTTTGAACTTCTGTATTTGTTAATTACGAGGGCTGATGCGACAGATTCATTAGTTAAAAGTTAAAGGCAAAAAATGTTCAGTCCTTCTAAAAATTATTTGTAAACTATTTGTGTTAGGTAAAGGGTTAGGTAGGATGATTGTTATTTTGGGTTGTTAGAATTGGTTCATAAGGATTATGACATAACATAACCAACAACACTATTCACAAAAATTGCCATCCAGATTGTATTATTTTTTTCAATTTTTTCCTCAGAAATCTAGCTTACATGAATTCAAAAGAATAAGCTATGTTTTTTTTGGCAGAATAAACAAAAAAATTTCAGCTGTTTCCAAAAAATATTTTAGCGAGTGTCGTCCACTCTTTGTGTTAGTTAAAGGGTGCTAGTTTATATTTAGGTCTTAATATGGATTTGCCTTCATACAATTTAGTAGAGGATATCTATAGGTCCTCTCCAAGGAATTGTGACAACACAAATTGATATGAGAAAAATGATTTTTTCTTCAGAATATGAAAAACGTCCATAGTTAATGACGTTTCAACGTTGTACCAATACTCTTTATCTGATCCCAAATATGGGCTTCTATCATTCAACCAGTTAACCCTTTACCCAACGAATCGCCCGCATCCGCCCGCGTAATATGCAAATTCAGCAGCTGAAAAAATATTATTTTTCGAAAAATTTCAACAAAACCATATCATGTGACAGCTCTTTGGAACGAGCTCATCGGGCTCGTTCCAAAGAGGGGTCACATGATATGGTTTTGTTGAAATTTTTTGAACAAATTGAAAAAATGATATCTAAAATAATAAATTTTGATATTGTCTGCATTGGGTAAAGGGTTAAATGCATTGTACAGTTTGGTCATACATTTTCATTATAAAAAAACAAATAGAATTCAGATCAAATTAACCTTGTGGATCTGAGGATTTAATTACAAGATATGTCATACTAAGACCAACCAAACCTTGTGCCTTTGCAGTGGTTTGCTGTGAAGTCTTGGCAGAGTGTAGAGATGCATTTATGGGGACATGAAGTTATGAGTTGCATACATCCTCAAAAATGAGTTCAGTCACGCTAAAAGATTGTAATCAAGAACATTGAGCACATAATATGTTTATCTACCATTACGTCAACAAAATGCATAACCACAACTTCTTGAAAATAGTTGTTGACAAACAAAATGCCACATTCAACTGATCAAAACAATGAAACTGTGTTTTCAATTCTCTCAACCCACTGGCACATGGGAAAATTCCTTCAACATGAATGAAATTTTACATGGTGATAAAAAATAAACACAGCCCAAGTATGCTTTTTCTGTTGGGCAATGATATTTCAAATCAAACTAATTTCAATCCATAAAGTAGCCCGAGGGATAGGTGGGTGGTTACTGAAAACAATTGGGGAATTATATATTGTAATGAATATTGGACTTTTTGCCGGAAAGACAGTTCACCGGAAAAGACATTTCGCCGGAACTTAAATTTTTAAAATCGGACAGTTCGCCGAAAAGATTTTAAAATTATAAAAATGACTTACCTATTTTTTAAAATCCATTTAACAGGTCAAAACCGGTCCATTGAGGATGAAATTCTAAATTGAAATGAACGTTTAACTGAACACAATGTTTTTTTTTCGTTTTTTCAGCCGACAAGCCAAAATGCCAATTAACACTGACGGAACATTCTTTTTTTCTACCGACATGGCATATGGCGGTGTTGTGAAATGCAACAAAAACAAATTTAACCGGCATGGCATATGTCAGTGTTGTTAAATGCAACAAAAACATTTTCTGTGCTATGTTTTTAAAACAAATAAGCAAGGTGTTATAATTCTTTCTTTTTTTTTTTTTGTTGTTGCCTAATTATTACTTTACACCTTGGCTAATTATTAACTGGTTTCCCTGGTTGGAGATTATAATCTTTTTATTGTATACGTATCGTTGATGACTGTGTATATTGTAACCTGTTGATCTATTGTGCTGTAATTAAATAATGAATGAACGCTTGATTTCTAATTTGGTAATACAATTTCTGAAACTCACCAATGTTATGTCATCTGTTACACCCTTCCTTCATCGCGTCCCCCCACCTCCGTGTGAACACACAGGAACCTCGGAAAATCCCTTCAAATATCAGTCGTTACTTGGACCCTCCTGTCGTTACCCCATCCTTCTGCTTCCCTTTCGCGATCACGATTGTGCACCAATAAATAAATAAAATAGCAGGGTCCTTTGAAGATTCTACGAACAGCTTGAGACACCTTGGCGATTGTCCAGCAGACTCCTTAGAAGATTCCACAAACTGCTTGTGAAACCTTGGCGATTGTCTGGCACATTTCGGCGAACTGTCTGGCACATTTCGGCGAATTGTCCAAACTTCCGGCGAACTGTCCAAACATCCTACGATCTGCCCAAACTTCGGCGAAATGTCCAATATTCCGGCGAAATGTCCAAAATCCCGGCAAATTGTCTTCAAAGTTCCGGCGAACTGTCCAAACTTTCGGCGAATTGTCCAAACTTCCGGCGAAGTGTCCAAAGTTCCGGTGAATTGTCTAGAAAATTCCGGCGAACTGTCCAAAGTTTTGGCGAACTGTCTTTCGGTGAACTGTCTTTCCGGCGAAAAGTCCAGTCCCCATTGTAATGCGCCTAGGATTTCTTTAAGTATATTATGGCACTTCATTCATTAATTTTTGAAGCTTGTAAGCCACAATGAGATTGACGTTAATATCACATTATATTTCAAAATTTACTCTCTGTCATTTTCAATTACGGTGATTCGGGATGGGGATGGGTGGTGCATGGGTGCATGGCCTATTGTTTATGTATTGGAGAGTGCCATTTCCTACAATATGGAATGCAATGTTGAGGGACACTTGACACAACGTTATGAGTTTTTGAAGGGAATTGCATGTCTCTCAGCAGCACTGAAATAGTTCATCAGGAGCATGAGCGTTCATTTCTTGCAGCATCCTGTGACTTGTATTGTTACTGCAATTATGATACAGTGGAACCCTGTTAATTGAATAGCTGCTTTGTTAGTGAAAATTATTCAATTAACTGGAGTTTTCAATTACCTGGGATGGTGTCACTTTCCTGTATTGTAGAGATCAACTTGGCATTTTTTCTATTAAATCTTGTTTGACCGAGCTCTATGATATAATAGATTAAATGTCTGTATTGGATGTAATGAGGCCAAATAGGCCTATAAACAAAGGAAAATTGGGGAGAGTCAGGGTAATTTCTCGACAGGTTACAAGATTTTTTATTCAATTAACAGGAGTTGACTCTGTAACCTATGTTCAATTAACAGACCAAATTTGTACTGGAGATATGGTAAATGGTTTTGTGTTGGGAAATCATATTCAGTTAACAGGGTTATTCAGTTAAGAGATATCCAATTAAGTGGGCTCCACTGTACAAGATCTTTTATTGTCAAATTTTTACTGCAACTGATATTGTTGTTTGTGATTGCATTTTTAGTTGATTGGTAGATAAATACCAGTACAGGCATGTTAGGTCAATACTTAACCCTTTATCCAATGAATCAATGCATCCACCCATGTAATTTACAAATTACAACATTATTTTCCAGAATATTTCAATATGGTGTGACCCTCATTGGAGCAAGCTCATTTAGTTCATTCCAATGAAGGTCATTTAGTTCATTTCAGTTAAGGCCCCAAAAAGTTAAAATTCTGTTTTTTTTCAACCTACTCACAATTGTTTACAATTGGCTGTAACGTAAGTGCAAGCCCTACTTCGGAACTAACTCAAGCTTTTAAGAAACTTTTCCAAACAAGTTGGAAAAGTAATAGAGTACAAAAGCACGAAAAAGCTCGAAATTACAGGTACTCTCTCTGCACTCCTCTTGCGTTTACCGTGACGTCAATTCCTTTTATTTCCGCCATTGTACTGGTTGGAAATTTTGTGACTCATGCTATTTTTTAGCTGTTATCTTCGTGAACAACTTATTTGTATGTGGTTTCTTAATCTGATTATGTGCAAGTGCATTGTATCCTTTTCATGCTTCTAAATTATTTACTATTTGATGATATGTTTGATAATTTTTGCTTGCTTTTTCACACAGTCTTGTTTTTCCCCCACGTGTGAACACATCCATTGTTCTGTTTTCCGTCGGTGGGAAGATTGATTTCATATATCATATTCATATTATGCCTAAGACTATTCCTTGTACCTCTTGCTTGCAGGTGAAACATGTGGACGACTCTCATTCCACATGTGTCACTTGCAACAATTGTACTCAGGCCCAATCATGTGGTATTCGTGGGGTTTGGTCCTCAAAATTCTGGGCTTCTGTTAACAAGGTGGTTCTGTCTAGAGCTAGAACCCCTCGTTCTCGGGGTAAGGGTAGTCGTGCCTTATCAGATATTTCTGTGAGTGCACGTAGTGACTCTGTCATGCAGGATGCTGATCTGTCTTTTTCTGTGGCGAGTTCCTCTGCAACTGTTGACAATGCTAGTGCGGTGATACCTGACGAGGAGACCATGGTCTCTATGTCTTCTGATGTCATTCTTGAGGCGTCTGTTTTCGTAGAGAGCTTCTCCGAGGTCAGCTTGGTGACACTCTCCGATTTGCCTCCTACGCCATGGACAGTTGCAGGGGAAGTTGTTACTACAGATCCTATTCTGTATGATGGTGGCTCCTCCATCTCCTCTGGGGATGGTATACAGTCTCGGGGGTCCGAGACTGTATCTGCTGGTGTGTCTATGAGCTCTCAGCCTCCCCTGGCTTCGTGGCGAAGCTGTGCGGGTTTGCTGTCTGCTCCGTCTCATCTGGCTAGGTTTGCTGCTAGTCAGTTGAGCTGTTCGGTCGCTTCGGCAGCGATTCCTCGCCCCTCGAGCGAATCATTTATTGTTCCTCCTTCCCCTGCTAGTGTGCCAACTAGCAGGATGGGGTTGGGACATTGGCATCCAGGGCCTGCTGTTCGGCAGAGGTCAGTGTCAGCCCCGGTTAGCTGTCACTCTCGGAACCTTCCTCCGGTGATTCCTCACTGTGCTCCGAGTCTGGATGTCGATTGATGCTTGCCGTCGGTTTCAGAGGATGGGCAATTGGGGCCTTCTGCCACGCAGATGCCAATGGCAGATTCCTGTCATTCTTGGGACAATCCTCAGGTCTCTTCTCACCATGTCCCAGGTGCAGCTACCGATCGAAGTACGCAGTCGGTCTCTTTAGAGGATTTGCAGGCAGGGCCTTCTGTTCTGCAGAGGTCAGTGATTGCCCCTGGGCGTCAAAATCGGGACTATCCTCTGGTGTCTTCTCTCCATCTCCCAATTCTGTCTGTCGATCGACATTCGTTGTCAGTCCCTTCTGAGGATTTGGGTTCTTCTACCAGAAGTGTCCATTGGGAGGACACTCCGTCGCACGATGCTGCTGCGACGGATTCTCAGGGTGATCTGCGTCAGGCCGTTTTGGCGCTCACCCGGTTGCTTTCTAGCAACCCTCAAGCTGGCTTCCCTGTGCCTCCTGAGGCACAACCTCCCTTGGTCGGTCACCGAGATGTCTCGCCTGGCCCTTTGGATACTGCACAGTATTCACAGGAGGTTTCTGCTGATCAGCCTGAGTTGGGCTACGTCTCTTCTGCAGCAGAGGAGGACGATTTTCTTGAAGGTGATGGGCCCCCCCTCGTCAGTCTTGTGGCAGGTTTTGGATTTTGTCTTTGGCTTATTGCCAGACATTCAACCTTCAGACCAGCCATCTGTGACTATCCGGTCGCGGTCCTCTGTGGAGCGCCATAACTCTGTTGAGCCTTCTAGCTCTGGGGCTTTGGTCCTCTGCAATCGGCTCAGGTTGTTGAGTCCTTCCAGGGCTTGGACGCCAAAATGCATTCTAAGGCCCTCAAGGGTTCTTTCTTTTCTAGAGCTGATGCCTTTCTGCCTCCATTGCGGTTTCATGTTTACAATTCCGTCTGTCCACCAGTCTTCCAAGGGATGACTACTCTGGATGAGGATTTTTCTTCCCTCAGGTTAACTAAGCTTAAGTCAGCAGTTCTCCCGATGTCGGTAGTTGAGTCTATGGTGGGCCTGTTCCAGGAGATACTGGGTATGTTATCTCTCGCGGACCATGTTGTCGCTGCCCTGGCTGAATATTTTCCACCAGGGGAGTTTGATGATGCTCAGGCACCTTTTTGCGTTTTATCACAGGCTCTTATGAACTTGACACACGCTCACGCCTGTAACACAGCTAATTTGGAGCTGGCACGCCGGGATGCAATATTGGATTCTTCTTCATCCCTTCCTTCTGAGCAGTGTGCTGTTCTGAGGTCTGCCTCTTTGGTTGGACCTCATGGTTCCGTGGATGCTGTCTGTGGCGAGGTTCTTCGTCATTCGAAGGACCAGCTTTTGCTACAACAGCTGGACCAACTTGCTGCTGCGGGTGGTGGTCGTTCCAGGCCAGCCAAGCGTCCTGCTGCGTCTGCCTCGTCGGCTACGCCTTCGGCTCCGTCTGCTTCTTCTGCTCAGAAGAAGTGCCGATGTGGCAGGCTCGCTGGCAGCCTCAGGCAGGAAAGTCTCTGGTCGCTTCCTGAGGTGGTGGTTTCTCCTCTCGGGGGGCCTCGTCGAGGCCGCAAGTGAAGGTCCTCACCTCGTTTCGCCTCCAGTCGGAGGAAGGCTGTCGCTGTTTTACGACCGTTGGACAGAGATAACGTCGGACGCTTGGGTCCTCGACGTCATACAATCCGGTCTGCGACTCTCCTTCCATCAGCACCCCAGTTTATCTTGGGTGCCCCTCCCGACTCGGGTCCCTTCTCTCAAGACTTTTCTTGGTGCCAAAGAGAAACGGCCATTTTCATCCTGTCATCGATCTGAGTATCCTGAACGAGTACATTATAGCACCTTGTTTCATTATGGAGACTTTCTGGTCGGTTCGACGTTCAGTTCATCAGGGCGGCTTTCCTGCCAGTATTGACCTGAAGGATGCCTACTTCCATGTACCCATTCATCTGGCATCACGGAAATACCTTCGATTCTCGTTTCGGGATCCAGTCTATCAATTCAGAGCTCTCCCGTTTGGTTTGAACCTAGCTCCTTGGGCCTTCACCCTACTAATGTCACGTGCTTGCTTTTCACCGTACTCAGTCGGCTGTGACTTTGCCAGCCTACCTGGACGACATCCTCCAACGGCACCACAATGCTGCTGTTCTGGAGTCAGATGTCCGGCAGTTTCTTTGCCTACTAGCGTTGCTGGGTTTCAGAGAAGTTGGATCTCCTTCCTTCTCAGCAATTTCGTCATTTGGGGATGGTTTTCGACACTCTTCACAATGTGGTGTCTGTCCCCAATGCTCAGGTGATGATTCTTTCCACCTTGACTCGGAACCTGCTTCAATCTTCCTCGGTCTCATCCAGGACTCTCCTTCGGATGCTGGGCCTTTGCGGTTCAGTGAGAGATCTCATTCCGCTCAGTCGCTTGTTAGTCCGACCTCCCCAACACTTCCTGTTGGATCATTGGCGTCCGAATGTAGATCCGCTGGACCTGGAACTTCCTATTCCTCGGTCCCTGCTTTGTCACCTCCACCCTTGGGCCGATGTTCCCTGGCTGACATAGGGCGTCCCGTTGGATCTTCCTCTGGCCGATCGCATCCTTACTGTGGATGCCAGCGATCGGGGCTGGGGTGCGACATTGGATCCTCTTGGTCTGTCCACTCACAGCGAGTGGGACAGCGAGCTGGTGGGCTTTCATATCAGCCAGAAGGAGCTCCTTGCTCTTCTGTTGAGTTTTCGGCTTTGGATCCCTCATCTGTCGGACCATAGTGTCCTACTTCTTTCGGACAATTCGACAGTAGTGGCCTACATATGGAATCAAGGAGGCACACATTCAATTTCCATGTATCGGCTATCTCGGGATCTCCTTCTGTTGGCGCGGGATGTAAATGCTCGGGTGTCCATTCGGCACATTCCCGGGCATCTCAGCGTCCTAGAAGACTCCCTGTCCCGACACGACAGTGTCCTTCCAACCGAATGGATGCTACATCGGTCGGTGTTTCAGGCGATTTACGAGCAGTGGGGACGTCCTCTGGTCGACCTTTTCGCCACTCGCTGGAATCATCAGGTAGAGACCTTTGTCTCTCCTTGTCCAAATCCTCTGGCATTTGCGGTAGACGCTCTGTCTCTGGACTGGACAGGTTGGATTGGCTATGCCTTCCTTCCTGCACTGATTCTTCCTCAAGTATTAGCGGAGATTCGTACTTGCAGTTGCAGGATCATTCTGATCACACCACTGTCTCCGCAGAGGGTGTGGATCAATCTGCTGCGGCCTCTGTTGGCAGATTGGCCGATTCGTCTACCTCTGCATCGCAGTCTTCTTTCCCAGGGTCATCCCAGGAATTATCACATCAACCTGGCGAACCTGTCCCCTCACGCCTGTCTTTTATCAGGTCCTGTCTCGGACGCAGAGGTTTTTTGAGACGAACAGTGGAGTGCATTTCTGCATCGCGGTGACATTCCACTGGCATGACTTATGCTGCGAAGTGGAAGGTTTTCTGCCGCTGGTGTACAGATCACAATGTGCGTTACCGTGATCCATCAATCGCTCAAATTGCGGATTTTCTGGTATGCCTTTTTGATTCCAAGGGCCTCCAGCCTATTATGATTAAGGGCTATCGGTCTATGCTGTCTGATACTTTCTCGTATGTGGGAAAGCGGTGCATTGGTCATTATCTTTTTCTCTCCAAACTCATTCGGCACTTTTCCCTGAAGAGGCCTCGAGTTTTGCGTCTTACACCCATGTGGAACTTGGAATGGGTGTTGCACTGTTTGGAGGGGGCGCCATTCGGGCCTTTATCTGAGACTGATATGCATTTTATCACCTATAAGACGGCTTTCCTTCTAGCGTTTGCTTCTGCTCGACGAGTCAGTGAGCTTCATGTGCTATCTGTTGATTCTGCTTTCTTCAGAAATGAGGCTAACAGTGTCACCTTCACTACTGATTGCTTTTTTCTTCCTGATTCGGTACCTCCTCCCATTTGCATTCGGGCTCTCCCTGCTGTCGATGGCTGGAGACCTCTTCTTTGTCCTGTTTGTGCGATCAAGACTGACGTTAATTGCACTCAGTTCATTAGGAGGGGTCGGGAGAGATTCTTTCTGTCTCTCATTCCTAAGAGGCAGTTTATCTCTTCCTATTCTATTTCCAGGTGGATCTGTCTTGCAATCAAGCTGGCATATTCCCGCTTGTCTGCTTCGGATCTTGTTTCGAATCGGTTTAATGCTCATGAGATTCATGCCATTTCTGCATCCTGGGCGTTCGTCAATTCTGTTTTGCTCCGGGATGTTATGAATGCGGCTTACTGGAGGAATGCTTCTACCTTCTCCTTCTATTATCTCTGCCACCTACAGCAGCAATCTGAGGACCTTTATTCTTTAGGCCCTCTCGTTGCTGCTCAGGCTCGTTAAATTTGTTTTTATCAGGTTTGTGTTTTCGCTCAGCCTTGTTCTTTTCAGGTGCCTTCTCTCTATCTTCATTACAGGTTTCGCTATTGTTCTCTGCCCTTCTTGCTTTTCTTTCTGCTACTCTTGTTGGTATTGGTTATGTGATTCACCTCCTCCTATTGTTTATTCAGCCGATTGTAAACAATTGTGAGTAGGTTGAAAAGAAATTAAAATTTTTTAGTAAATTTTGTTTCTTAACATACCTACCACAATTGTTTACCGGAGGCTCACCCTCCTTGGGGATATCTTTGATATCGATGCCTCCCCGCTAAATCACAAACTTCTCGTTGGCAGAAATACAGAATTGACGTCACGGTTGTTGCACATGCGCTCCATAACGCAAGAGGTGTGCAGAGAGAGTACTTGTAATTTCAAGCGCTGGTCTCACTTGACCCTTTTTTTCGATCTTTTTTGTGCTTTTGCACTCTATCACTTTTCCAACTTGTTTGGAAAAGTTTCTTAAAAGCTTGAGTTAGTTCCGAAGTAGGGCTTGCACTTACGTTACAGCCAGTTGTAAACAATCGTGGTAGGAATGTTAAGAAACAAAATTTACTAAAAAATTTTAATTTCTCAGGCCCTCTTGCATGGTGCTTTAGGTTGCCGCAAACTCTCTTTTTTTTAACCAATGTAAACTTAAAAAAAGTAATAACTAAATGGTTTATGTCTGATATTTTCCCCATGTTAATAAAATTGATAAATTTGTCCCAACAACAAGGCTGAGCATGGCAAAGCCTTCTCAAACTCAAGGAATGAAATACACCACCACCCATGCTATTCTGTAGATTATGAGGCCTAACCATACCGCAAACCAACATCATGAACTTTTGATGGCAAAGAAATAATTCCAAAAATAAAAAATCACATGCCCACATGCAATTTTACAAAAAAATGGCCCGAAAAACAAAAGATCTACTTGGAGGGGGCCTAAAATAACAAATTTTGATATAATGGGTATTAGGTAAAGGGTTAACTAGTTGAGAGATAGAGGCCACTATCAAGACTTCAAAAGCCTCTTTAACCCTTTACCCAACGAATCGCCCACGTAATATGCAAATTGAGCAGTTGAAAAAATTAAATTTTTCAAAATATTTCAACAAAACCATATCATGTGAGCCCCTCATTGGAACGAGCTCATTGAGCTCGTTCCAATGAGGGGGTCACATGATATGGTTTTGTTGAAATGTTTTGAAAAATTTTGAAAAATGATATTTAAAATAATAAATGTTGATATCGTCTGCGTTGGGTAAAGGGTTAATGGCTTTACACTATTTATCAGCTTGTTTTCTCAGCAGTAGGAAATATATTCTACATTAACTAGTTTAATTACTACTTTTTGGAGGGTACCAACAGGCACATTCCAATAATTTGTAACTACACTATTTGAACAAAATCTTGCAAAACTAAGGCTTGCCTTGCTGTTAGTAAGATATCTTTAAAAAAAAAAAATTATTCATAGGAATCAACTTATAAAAATAATTTAGAATGCAACCATTTAAATTAGTGAATAATAACTGCAACATCTCAAACTGGACTGTTTGACAAATAGGGACTATTTTCATTTCAGATGTGATAACAACCTTCCCAGGTGCACTAGAAGCTGACGATATTGAGGATTTTTGTTCTTTAGCCCAATACTATGCTTCCAAAACACCACAGTCTTTCCGAAGGGTGAGTCATGTTTTTCTCTCGACTCAGTGTTGACAAAGTCGTACACAGGTTAAGTGTAATTAAATAATGATTGTGTGGAATTGAGGAATTCTCAAATGGAAGGAACATTCTGTTGTTGAATTTTATTAATCCATTTTATCTCTTACCCAAGGTATGAGACTACGATCCCATTTATAAGTCTAGAGAAAGTGGACTGAATGCTTTAAGGTGTTATTACTTATGAAAGCTTTATTCCAAATGGAGATTTGATATCCAGTGCCTTCATTTTGCTTGTAATTCACTCTCAGCTTTCTCAAAATAGTATTATTTCAAAGTATTTTTTTCAAAATTTTCGGATTAACAACCCTTGAACATGAAAAAAATTTTGAAAAAATGCTGAGGTTTCTCAAGATACAAAAATTGTTGCATTTTCTTTTTTCAAGTGAAGCCCTGATTTAGCTAGAATCGATTCCTGTCAGTTTTTCAAAATTTTCTTCTGGAAAACCTTCCAACATGAAGAAAATTTAGAAGAGCATAGTTTTCTGCTGATACAAAAAATTGTCTCATTTCCTTTTTTAAGCAGAAGCCTTGGTGTAGATGGGATCAATTTATCATTTTTATAAAATGTTTGTAATAACAACCCTCAAACATGAAGAATATTTTGAAGCAGACTTTCTATTTTTAGGCCCACAACTATACTTGCACATCACAGCATGCCTGCATTTAAAGAGCAGTGAACAAAAAGGGGCATGCCTCTCCATGTTTTGTATGTAGATTTCGTTTTAATGTGGCAGACTGACAGAAATGCAACTTTACACTATCAGTGTTAGTGGCTAGCCATTTTAATGTTCATCTGCATTTTTCACAATCCAAAGTCTGTGGAAGTAATACGCAGTTTCCCCAGATACAAAAATTGTCTGCTTTCTTTTCAAGTAAAAATCATGATCCAGATGGAATGTTTGTTGCAGTGGAAGAGGGGTGTCTTCTACTCTGGCAATTGACAACCCTTTATTATAATATACAATGTTGAGTACTTGTTTCAAGACAATACCAGTCATTTGGTGCACTTACTTTTTTGTTATTATATTTCTGTAGAACCCATTTCAACAGTGCATTGTGTGAAAATAGTTTTCCTGCAAAGAATTCTTGACAATAGAATGTCAGTTAAAAGCAAGCCTGGAAATAAGCAGACCATCATCTGCAGAATTAGGTCTCCAGAGGATGAATTTGGTGATGCTACCCTGCACAGCAGGGTAGCATCATTAAATTTACCCTCTGTGAACCTCAGTCTGAATAGTGGTCTCAGACCTAAACAGAAAGAGGTACCCAGAGGATAAATTGGTCCACTGTCTGGGAGAGCATCAGCAAATTCTCCCTCTGGGGACCTCATTCTGCAAATGACAGATTGCATATTTCCTGGCTTTAGATTGACTGAATTTGGGGGGGACGTTGAAATTGGCTGTATTTGGGAGCATTGGATTGAACAGGGCTGCTGTTGTGGGTCCAAATCCTCCAACTTCAGCTAATTTTCAGGCACTGAAAATTAGCTGAATTACAGCAAAGGTAGAAAATCACTTTTGATGGGTCTGAAATCACTTGGTCCAAATTCACTATTTTGGTCCAACGTCACTTAATTGAGCCAACATCACTTTAATATGAAGATGCAGAGATCCAAAGTCACCAGATCCCAATGGTATATTTATTATCTTTGTTTACTGAGCATCAATCCTTATAGGGAATCCTGGGAAGTGAAGCAGTGCTTTTTTACTGTGGTAAATAAACTCTGGTTTACAGGTAAAATAGGACCTGGTCAACAAAGCTGGGGGTGGAAGCCCTCTAAAATGGGAAACATGGGCATAAATTATTGGCTGGACTTGACCATGTTGTGGTCATGGTTAGCCATTCTGCAGAAATATATGTGACCTTAAATACCAATAAATAAATTAATACTGAACATCAGAGTCTTAGAGAATTTGATTGGGGTCCCTCTTTGCATTTGACAACAATAAATTACATCTCCCAGATATTTGTTTATGTCTCATATTTTCTTGATTTTTGTTGACCATTTCCTCCATACGACTCTCATAATTTGAGGAAACAGAAATAGTTTAGGGACATCACTAAGAGCTGTGGATTTAGGCTAGTTTAAAGGCCTGTGTAATATATAGGCCAAGATCAGTTACGTTTCACTGATCAATATCAAATAGCAGGGTTGGTAAAAGCCCTTATAAGTCCTTGATTTGAAAAACAAAAATTTCAGTCTTTTGAAAGGACTCGAAAATTGGTATTTTGAAAAATGTCTTGAAGAGTCCTTGAGAAAAATATTTGGGAAGTCACTTATATTTATTATTTATTGGGGTTTAATGGCACTTTGACAGCCAGTCACCTTGTGTCAAACAGTTTTACGAGTGGAGGAAGCCTGTGTACCTGGAGAGAACCACTGAACAATGGCAAGCAACTGCCAGACTCCCAATGTACCAACTCTACACATGCAGGGTTAGCATCGATTGAAGACAAGTGCACCATCGACATGCAGTACACCTTAGTACACAATGGCACTGTTCTACCATGTGGGCTGTTGGGACTAAGTGCCTTGCCCAAGGGCACAACATAATTACCCCTGGCCGGGGCTCAAACCATGGACCTTTTGGTTTGAAGTCGAATATCTGTCTGACATGAGGTGACCCTTGTTGAACCCCAATAAAAAAATAAGTACCGAGGCCAAATAGTGCTATAATCATATGGAATTCACTGGCTGTCTGAGTAATTCTTTGATTGATTTGAAGATTTTTTATTCAATTAATAGGAGTTTACTGTATAACTTACATACTATTGAGAGGTCAAATTTGTATTAAAGATATAGTAAATGATTTGGTGTTTGAAAAGTATATTTAGTTAGCAGGGTTGTTCTGTAAAGAGATATCCAGTTAAATGGGATCTACTGTACATCTGTCTGACACTGTTTTATGCTTGAGAATCTCTCTCAGAGCTTCCCAATGATAAATGTCTGGTACTATACAGATATTATTGGTCTGGGTTATATTTTTTAGAATTGTCACCTGGTATGTATCAAGCCTGAAAATAAGCAGACGGTCATCTGCAAAATGAGGTCCCCAGAGGGTGAATTTGGTGAAGCTGCCCTGCACAGCAGGGTAGCATCACAAAAGTTACCCTCTGTGAACCTCAGTTTGAATCAAGGTCTCAAGCCAAAACAGAAAGATGTACCTATAGGATATATTGGCCCATTGTATGGGATAGCATCAGCAAATTCACCCTCTCGGGACCTCATTTTGCAAATGACAGGTTGCTTATATTCAGGCTTGGTATGTATGTAAATATCAGATATTACTAACCCTTTAACCAATTCATGCAATATCAAAATTTATAATTTTTTGAATTATCGTTTTTTCAAATTTTAAAACAAAATTTCAAGAAAACCTTATCATGTGACCCCTCTCAGGAATGAGCTCAACAAGCCTGGAAATAAGCAGACTGTCATCTGCAGAATGAGATAGCCAGAAGATGGACTTGATGATGCTACCCTGCTGTGCAGGTTAACATTACTAAATTTATCCTCGGTGAATCTCTGTCTGAACCAAAGTATCAGGCCTAAACAGAAAGAGGTACCCAGAGGATAAATTGGTGGATTCTATCCCACTGTATGGGATAGCATCAGCAAATTCACCCTAAGCAGACCTCATTTAGCTTATTTCCAGGCTTGACTATTACCCTTACTTCTCTTCTGCTTCCTCCCTCTATCTCATGTTTATTTCCTTTTAGACAACTTGATCCAGGTAAACATTTTAGGCTCACATTAATCTTTGGTTTAGTAATTGTGTTGCATAGTAATCTCATGTTTTACATAATTTTTTGTTTTATTTGTAGGATTATCAAGATCCTTTATTTGGTTCAACAATATTGAGTATCCGTGATGTTTCAGATGAACTCGTCTCTCAAGCATTATGTTTACCAGTGTCTGTTGCAGAACTTCTTCAAGCCAATCAACTTGGTGCAGGGGTACATATTTATTTATTCAATCATTTACCAGATAAAAGAAGAATTTGGAAGTGAAGCAGTGCTTGTTCACAGTTATGAACAAGATCTTAATGCTATTCTCAGAAAATCTGTGCCACCACTTTTTTTATTTGTCCCGTTTGAAAAAAGGTACATATTATAGAATATAGCGTCGTCCATCCATCCATTTGTCTGTCCATCCACCTGACCGGGTGTACATTCAGTACCTTAAGTGGTAGGAGGTGTGGCCTTAAACAAAAGATTTTCATTGTACAAGTACCAGGTATTTTTTTCTTAAGTCGCAGTCCCTATGTCCTTAAGTGGTAAGGGTTTGAGCTTGCAACAAAAGAAAAACCACTTAAGGGTGCCCTTTTAGTTTCTGGATAATAACTTTGACTATACATGTGATATCCAATTCATTTATGGTATCTGGTTTTATCAACATAAAAATACAAATCAAGTTCGATTATTACATTTGTTTGATATTCTGATGTGGAGTTATTGCCCTTTATTGACTTAGAATTTCACATATATCCTGTTTCTGGATGATAACTTCCTTAAAGTTCAGTCCAGCTTATAGGAGTTTAGTATTTAGCCTTATGAACAGAATATATAGGTCAAGTTCGATTTTGGCATTTATTTGATGTTTTGTTGCAGAGTTATTATGACTCCCCTTCCCAGAAGGGAGACATATTGTTTTAGTGCATATTCTTCTTCTTCTTCTTCTTCTTCTTCTTCTTTTCTTCTTCTTCTTCGTCTTCTTCTTCTCATACAAACTTTGTCCGGGCCACAACTTTTTTTGTCTTTTGACCTACACCTTAGAAACTTGGCATGTGGATGTATCACCATGAGCCGGTGTGCAGTGTACCATAGTGACCTTCATGTGACCTTGACCTTTGACCTGAAGGTCAGATTTATGTGTTTTTTTAAGGGAAACATCACACAAACTTTGTCTGGACCATAACATTTTTGTCTTTTGACCTACACCTTAGATACTTGGCATGTGGATGTATCACCATGAACCAGTGTGCAGTGTACCATAGTGATCTTCATGTGACCTTGACCTTTGACCTGAAGGTCATATTTATGCACTTTTTTTAAGGGAAACTGTTTGGACCAGAACTTTTTTGTATTTCGAGTCAGGCTTTAGATATTTGGCATGTGGATGTATCACCATGAGTCGGTGTGTAGCGTACCATTGTGACCTTCATGTGACCTTGACCATTGATATGAAGGTCAAATTTTTGCTTTTTTCAAGGAAACTTTGTCCAGACCAAAACTTGTTTGTCTTTTGAGCCAGGCCTTAGATTTTTGGCACGCGGATGTATCACCATGAGCCGGTGTGTCATATACCATTGTGACCTTCATGTGACCTTGACCTCAAGGTCAAATTTATGTACTTCTAATAGGGAGTAATTGTCCAGACCAGAATTTTTTTTTTTTACCTAGGACTTGGTTATTTGACATGTGGATGTGTCACCATGAGACCGCATGTCATCTACCTCGATGACCTTCATGTGACCTTGACCTCTGACCTTAAGGTCAAATTTATGTACTTCAAATAGGGAATAATTATCCAGACCAGAACTTTTTTAGCTCACCTGACTGAAAGTCAGGGTGAGCTTTTCTGATCACTTTTCGTCCGTCGTCCGGCGTCCGTCGTCCGTCGTCCGGCGTGAAGGTGGTGTTTGGGTCTTTTTCTTCCAAACCACTGGCCGCATGTTAATGAAATTTCATGTGAGTAGGGGTTATATAGCGGCATTTTGATTTTTGGGCAAATTAGGTTTCGGCTCATATTGAGCAGAGGGGTGGGGCAAAAATGCTCCAATTCTTAAAAAATCTTCTTCTCAAGAACCAGCAATAGCAGAGACTTGATATTTGGTATGCAGCTTCCTTTTGAGGTGTAGACTCAAGTTTGTTCAAGAGAAGTTTGTAGGTCTATACTTGGCGATGTTATGGGAGGAGCAAAAATTTTGGCCCCACCCCAAATTTCTATTTTTTAAACCGAGAGGCCAATTTGAACCAAATTTTATGTGAGGGCTTATTGGGTCATAAGTACCTAATTTATGCAGAAATTTTTTTTCCTGTAGCCCCGTGGGAACCACAGGAGCTAAAAATAGAAAAAAATTAAAACGCCCATATCTCCAAAACTGCACGGCACCGAGAATTTTTATTTGGTGTGAAGCTTCCTTAGGACCAACAGAAAGAACTGGTAAAAAAAAATTGCCATCGGTTTTATCATAGGGTACAGTTTCGGCACTTTTTAACACTGTAGGCAATGGGAAAAACATTAAAAAATCTTCTTCTCCAGATCCAGCAGGCAGAATCTTTTGATATTTGGTATGCAACATTGGAGGGTGGATCTGATTCAAGTTTGTTCAAATCCGCCCCCTGGGTTCATATTTGGGCTCAGTATAGGAGCCCGATTTCGAACTTAGTGCATTTCAGGCAAATTTCTTAAAAAATCTTCTTCTCCAGATCCAGCAGGCAGAATCTTTTGATATTTGGTATTTGGTATGCAACATTGTGGGGTGGATCTGATTCAAGTTTGTTCAAATTGGCCCCCTGGGTTTATATTTGGGCTCAGTATAGGAGCCCAAATTTGAACTTACTGCATTTCAGGTAAATTTCTTTGAAAATCTTCTTCTTCAGATCCAGCAGGCAGAATCTTTTGATATTTGGTATGCAACATTGTGGGGTGGATCTGATTCAAGTTTGTTCAAATCGGCCCCTTGGGTTTATATTTGGGCTCAGTATAGGAGCCCAAATTTGAACTTAGTGCATTTCAGGCAAATTTCTTTGAAAATCTTCTTCTCAAGATCCAGCAGGCAGAATCTTTTGATATTGGGTATGCAACATTGTGGGGTGGATCTGATTCTATTTTGTTCAAATCGGCTCCCTAGATTCATATTTGGGCTCACTATAGAAGCTCAAATTTGAACTTAGTGCATTTCAGGCAAATTTCTTCAAAAATCTTCTTCTCCAGATCCTGCAGGCAGAATCTTTTGATATTTGGTATGCAACATTGTGGGGTGGATCTGATTCCAGTTTGTTCAAATCAGCCACCTGGATTCATATTTGGGCTCACGATAGAAGCCCAAATTCGAACTTAGTGCATTTCAGGCAAATTTCTTTGAAAATCTTCTTCTCACGATCCAGCAGGCAGAATCTTGTGATATTTGGTATGCAGCATCCTTAGGGGGGTGAGATTCAAGTTTGTTCAAGCCATGTCCCTAGGTCCATATTTGGGCTCACTGTGGGAGCTTGAATTGTAACTTTGTTCGAAATGAGGAATTTTCTTAAAAAATCTTCTTCTTCAGATCCAGCAGTCCGAATGGTTTGATATGTGGTGAGTAGCATCCTTGGGGGGAGGGGGGGATTCAAGTGTGTTAAAGCCAAGTCCATGGGTCCATATGTGGGCTCCCTGTGGGAGCCCAAATTATAACTTAGTCAATATGAGGAATTTTTCTTTAAAAATCTTCTTCTTCAGATTCAGCAGTTGGAATGTTTTGATATTTGGCATGGAGCAACCTTGGGGGCTGAGATTCAAGTTTGTTCAAGCCAAGTGGTTCATATTTGGGCTCACTATGGGAGCCTGAATGACAACTTAGTTCAAAATGAGGAATTTTCTTTAAAAATCTTTAGATCCAGCAGATGAATGCTTTTGATATTTTTTATGCAGCATCCTTAGGGGGGTAAGATTCAAGTTTGTTCAAGCCATGTCCCTAGGTCCATATTTGGGCTGATTGTGGGAGCTCGAATTGTAACTTGGTTCAAAATGAGGAATTTTCTTTAAAAATCTTCTTCTTCAGATCCAGCAGTCGGAATGTTTTGATATTTGGTGTGCAGAATCCTTAGGGGTGTGAGATTCAGGTTTGTTAAAGCCAAGTCCCTGGGTTCATATATGGGCTCCCTGTGGGAGCCCGAATTATGACTTAGTTCAGTATGAGGAATATTCTTTAAAAATCTTTTTTTAGATCCACTGGTCAGAATATTTGGATATTTGGTTTCAGCTTTTCTTAGGAGGAGCAGATGCAACTTGTGGAAATCAATTCTCTGGGTTGATATTTAGGCTACCATGTCAGGTGAGCGCCCTCAGGCCCCCTGGGGCCTCTTGTTGTTTTTTGACCTAGGACTTAGATATTTGACATGTGGATGTATCACAATTAGACCACATGTCACATGTAATCATGACCTTCATGTGACCTTGACCTCAAGGTCAAATTTATGTACTTTAAATAGGGAGTAATTGTCCAGACCAGAATTTATTTTTTTGACATGTGGATGTGTCACCATGAAACCGCATGTCCGCTACCTTGATGAACTGCATGTGATCTTGACCTCTGACCTCAAATTTATGTACTTCAAATAAGGAATAATTGTCCAGATCAGAACTTTTTTGTTTTTTGACCTAGGACTTAGATGATTGACACGTAGATGTATCACAATGAGACCACATGTCATCATGACCTTAATGTGACCTTGACCTCAATATCAAATTTATGTTCTTTAAATAGGGAGTAATTGTCCAGACCAGAATTTGTGTTTTTTGACATGTGGATATTGAGCTAGATCATAGATATTTATAACCTCGCTCCCCAAAGGGGAAGTTGGGACATACTTGTTTATGTATTGTTTTTAAAGTGTAGCTCACTGTGAGGCATTTGTATATGTCACGTGTCAAACGAGCATTAGTATACAACAATCCTTGGACACTTTTAAATGAGTATAAAGAGTCTCATTCTTTGGACTCTATTTATGTCTCCCCTTCCCAGAAGGGAGACATATTGTTTTAGTGCATCTTCTTCTTCTTCTTCTTCTTCTTCTTCTTCTTCTTCTCATTCAAACTTTGTTCGGTGCATAACTTTTTTGTCTTTTGACCTAGACCTTAGATATTTGGCATGTGGATGTATAACCATGAGCCGGTGTGTCGCGTACCATAGTGACCTTCATGTGACCTTGACCTTTGAACTGAATGTCAGATTTATATGCTTTTTAAGGGAAACTTTGTCTGAGGCATAACTTTTTTGTCTTTTGACCTAGACCATAGATATTTGGTATGATTGTCAATGTTATTCATGTATATATAATTTGCAGTGCATTAAATAGAAAGGAAGGGGAGACATATGTTTTAGTGTGCTAAAACAGTTTCTAGTTGCCCTTTAATTGACTTAGAATTTTCTTATATTTTAAGTTTCTGGATGATAAATTCCTTTATATTTTTTACCTGAAAATCTCTCCAATGATACTATTTTGCACTTCTAGGACTGAAAATTTATCTACTATATCTTGTTAGTCAGAGCTCAATAAACTCTGCCAAACAAGATGTAGTTGGTTAATTTTTTAACTGCATTATTTGAAATTTTTACTGTTGAAAACTTTGATTTTTTCACATAATAGTATAAGGAATTAAAATTCTGATTCCAGTTAATTACAGGACTGTTGTGCATTAACAAACAAACAAAAAAGTGTGAAAAAGCCTCCCCCCTCCTCCCATCATAAAATTAAGGAAAATTTGCATGAGAAACAAGACAGGGTATCAGTTGTTCGGTTTTGCATTGCCCTTTGCGAAGCAATATCTCCCAGTCGCGAAGCAATATCTCCCAGTCGCGAACCAATATCTAAAAATGATTCGCACACTGCGATACAAAGTTTTTCTGAGATTTCTGCCTGTATGACTGTCAGACATTCTCTTTAATCACTAAGACTTCTATTACGGAACCACCATCGCAGGGACAACTGATTGGTTATCCTACTAAGGAACGTTGCACTTGCTAGGTCACCTTGTCAAGTCACTGACTCAATCATTCATTATATCAATGTCCTTGGTTTTTCATACCGTAACCCCTCTAGAAACAATTTGTGCCATATACATGCAGAGTTGTATTTATGTTGGATTTTCCTGAATGTGAGCACGTGCTGGAAAATCCAACATAAATACAACAACTGCTCATGTGAACACCGCAAACTGTACTCTGAAACGAAACTTCGAAGTTTCGGTCACAAATGAGTGACACTTAATTGATTCAAGGGAATAAGTAAATCGAGGTAAGCAAACTTACTGTCTTATTAGTGTGTAAGTGATGCGAACCCATAAAAAAGAATGCACGTTGAATTGCATTATGATGCCATAGTCCATGTTAAACCCATGGAATTTGCTACAGCAAACTGTTACGGTAGGGGAAATTGAATTTGGGCACCTGTGATGAAGAAATGTGCACAGCGCGGTATTTTGGACAAAAATAATATGAAATGGGTTGGATAACAATAAACTGAAAATTAACTAACGTTGGTCTAAAAGTGCAAATCAATTTATACCAATTGCTAATCAATGTTCCTGGAGGGGGAGAAAACCATGAATCAAAATTTTGAAAACAAAAGATACCCTGCAAGAAATATTTTTTTCATAGGCCTAAGTTTCATACTAGAACTCCTTAATCTCTTTCTGTGCTGAGTGACTTCTATTAAACAAATTATGTCAAATGTGCATAAAATTCTGAAATTTCTGTACTTCTTAACAATAATTGACTACTGTGAAACATGCTATGTCAGACTTGAAATAGTGAGAAGGCTTAATGGAAAAGAATCTCATCTCATCCAATCATATCAAAAGATGAGATGCTTGAATTTGTTGATTTGTTGAGTACAAGCCTGAAGGCTTTGAGGGTTGTGCCCTCCCTCAGTTCGAACTGGTACTCACATTACAATTTCAGGTTCTAAATCCGGTTTTACCCTCTCTGGGGACAGTGACCCTACAACAGGGATGATCTCCAGCAAGAACCTTAAATACCAATAAATAAAAAAAATGTTTACTTGAAACATAAACATCAGATTTCAATAAATATTTTTATACTGTACCAATGACCCAGACTTAGCTGGTGCTAACTCTAACAAAACCAGGGCCAAACACAAATTTTGCCCCCCAATCCCCAAAATTTGCATCCAAAACAAAAAGAAATCATGTCCTAAAGGACCTCCATACTACGCCTCTACTGCGCATGCGCAGTGACGCAGACGTCCCGAAATTGGCGCCAATTATCATTCTCTGTTTGGCCCTTCATCAGTCAACATCTCACTGATCTTTGTGCTTGTAAATCTCAGTTTAAAGGATGCCAGACACGTAATTTTTGGAGAAAATGTGATTCTAAGGAGGATAGAAGGAGGAGAGGAAAAAGAAGTGACAAAAAATAATCAGGGCTGTACTTAAAATTTTTTGATGAAATTATGTTAAGTTGCCTATTTTCGAGGCATGGGCCTCTTGTTGTCATTCTTGCTAATTGTTGCACTGCTTATTCAGTGTTTCCTCTCCCCTATCCTTCTAAAGTCCCCCCTTGCAATTCTCCCATGCTTTTGGCATATTTTTGAGAAATTTCATTTCTAAAATTTCCTGGGAGAGTTGCTTGGTTACAGAATGTTTTCTGTTATTTTCCCCATAGTTACGTTTTCACCCATGGGTGTATAACGTTTGTGTTCTGCATCTTCCATCTGATGTTCTACAGATTCTCCCCTGGGAGTCTCTGTTTTGCATCAGATAGAGTGTAATTGATGACTGATTCCGGGCCAGTTTTTTCAGTGCCTGGAGTCATGTTTTCTGGTGTTTTTACACTGTTTGTTTTCATTGGCAACAGCCTTTTTTGAGGGGGGCTGTTTGCCTTTGCTGTAGTTTATCTCACTATAAGATACATTTATATTATCCGAAAGTGTCTCATTAATTATTTAATATAAATTTAAAATTTTTGACCACACTTTGCCATCGGATCCATCGGGGCTCAATGTTACTTTTCAGCAACTTGGGCTTCGCTGAAAAAATATTTTTTCAAAATTATTTTGTTTTGCAATTGTTTTTTCATTTATTAATGGATCATGTTATTATGTATCTTTGTGTCAGGGGTTTTTGCGAGTAACTAGGACTTATTGTTGTTCTTTCACAATGAAGGGACATTGTTCAAATTGTAATAGGAAGAAATCTTCCTCTGACTTTCATGATCATTGTATTAATTGTAGTCAGTGTTCTCGCATTAATCCCTGTCCTATATGTGAACATTGGGATGAGAAACATTGGAAACGTGTGTCACGATATGTTGTTTCTGGAGAAAGAGCGATTCCGGCTCTTTCTCCGCAAGGTCACTCTACTCTCTCAGTTTCTATTTCAGAGGAACCAGAACAGGGTGATGTTTCCATGTTATCTTCTTCAAGTGTGCGTCCGTCGTCACAAATGAATTCAGAGCTAGCGGCAAAAGTGCTCATGGAGATTAGACAAATGTCGTCCGCTAGCTCGCCCGGTGTAGCGTCCATTCACCGAATGGTTCGGCAGCCGGGTTCGTCCGATGCGGTCCAAGAGGAAATTTTGGGTGATGCGAGCACTATAAACATAATAGATGCACACCCAGTGACGGCGGATAGTAAGCGAGAACGGAGGAAGCCTTTGAGTCCGGTTCCTAGCTCGTCCAGGTCCAGCCGGGCCGCGAGCGAGAGAGGCCCCTCTCTCGTACAACAACATCTGGGACCAGATGTTGTGGTACAAAATGTGTCTTTAGCGGAGCATACGTCCGGCGCTCGGGACGCTCCGTTGTATAAGCAGTCCGCAGAGACTGTTAAGGCTTCCTCTTCTCGTCAGCGCACACGACCGCACCTTGGCTGCGTGACCGCCGATATATTACCAGCTTCGCCGATGAAGGATTCTTCGGCGACCAGGTCACACCATCCGGCAGCCAGGGATTCGAGACCGATGGACTCTGGACGTTCGCATAGGAAAAGTATGCGGGAGCCATCTGATGCGGAGCTGCCCTCGGCGAAGCAGCGAAAGACTGCGCCTCCGCAGGTCTCGACGCCGGACATTCTTGTGCAGATAGCACAGCTTATCGCAGCATCCCAGCAGCCGACAGAAACGGTGTCGGATTGAGAATTATCCGACGGCGCTGGGTCGGTACGCTCCACCGAAGCATCGGGGGCGGACGACCAGGAACATCATGAGGTCCGACCGGATGGTGAAAGGGATACGGATGACTTGGAGCTATCCCTTTCGGAACAACATAAAGCTGCCGTGGACTTCATCCGGCACTTTCTCCCTCAAGTTGTTCCGTCGGGCCAGACTGCTGCGCTTCCGGACAAGAGAATTATAGCGTCATTGGACTCTGAATTTTTTGAGCGGTTCAGGGACATCGCTCCTGAGTTTCCGTCGCAGTCCAATAATGTTGCTAGAACATTTGAATTATTGAACGACGCTATATTTAAACTTGCTTCCAGGACGGGGAAAGCAGGTTTCTTGTCCGCTAATACTCTCAACCTGCCTTTCATTAATGCAAGGAATAAATTCGATACGGCAGGACAGGGTATACCGAGAGTTCCTCTGCGTATGGACGACGAGGCGGAAGACTTAGAGCTATCATTACCGTCGTCAGCTTCTATTCCAACCGCGGTGTTGGAAACAGCTATTGCGTCTAACAGAGCCAATTTAGATGCCTTATCCTACGCAGATCACCTTACTAAGGCGTTATCACTGCGCCTTCAGGGGAAAGAGTTTCAGGATATACAATCCTCTTTAAGACTTCTTTCAAGGGCAGTAGCTTATTCCACGTGTAACTCCGCCCTTTCAGTGGCAAATCTGGAGTTGGTTAGACGTGACGCAGCCCTAGCTACATCCACACTAGTGGATTCTAAGGTGAAGAACTCTCTTAGAGTCGCTTCGGTCTCAGGAGAACTTCTCTTTGACGGCAAGCTTTCTGCTATTTATGATAAAATTAAAAAGAAAGCTAATGATTCTCTGTTGTTCAGATCTGCTCCTAAGAAGTCGGATACAGCAGACACGAATAAGACAGGCACTTCTGGGTCTAATGCGCCCAAGAGAGGTTCCTATAGAGGTTCCGGTGCGTCCTCTTGGTCTTATTCGAGAGACCGTCAGGATAGCGACTCTCGTTCGGGACGTCCTTCAGGCCGGGACAATCGGTCGGACGCCCCGAGGTCGACGAGGCGAGGTGTGGGTCGTGGAAGACGTGGTTTCTCCTACCGCAGGCCTCGCAGGTCCAGGAGGTGATGGCTTAAACCTCTATCGCGTTCCGGTTGGCGGAAGGTTGTCGAGCTTTTCACAAGAGTGGGCGTCGATTACGGACGACCCTTGGGTGAGAGGAGTGACTTCGGAAGGTTTAAAGATATCCTTCAAACAAAAGCCTCCATTAACTCGAAGTCCAAAGTGGACTCATCTTCCGTCAAATCCACAGAAAAGAGACGCTCTGTTATCAGAGGTGCAGTCTCTTTTAATGAAGAACGCGGTAGAGGTCGTAGAAAACCAGGAATCTCCGGGATTCTACAGCCATCTGTTTCTGGTTCCGAAACCAGACGGCTCGTTCCGTCCAGTCATAGATTTGAGCTGGATAAACAAGCTGATCGTCGCTCCGAAGTTTTATATGGAGACGATTCGATCGGTCAGAGCGAGTATTCGGGTGAACGATTTTGCAACGAGCATAGATCTCAAAGATGCGTACTTTCACGTCATGGTACATCCGACATTCCGAAAGTATCTACGCTTCACAGTCCTAGGAGTGGTGTATCAATTCCGGGCGATGTGCTTCGGATTGAATCTAGCACCCTGGGCTTTCACTCAGGTAATGAACTCGGTAATGATCTACTTCCGAGCTCATTCGTCTGCGGTAACGTCGGCCTACCTGGACGACATTCTTCAGAGGTACGGCAACGAGTTAACGCTTCAGAACGATGTTCAGAATCTTCTTCTATTGCTCCGACGTCTCGGTTTTATAGTAAACGAGGAGAAGTCGGATCTGGTGCCATCCAAGTCATTCACTCATCTGGGAATGAGCTTCGAGACGCACAACAATCTCGTTCGTCTGCCGTTAACCAGAGCGAAATTAGTCAGTTGTTACGCTCGCTATTGTCTGCACGCAGACAAAGTCACGGCGAGAGAATTTATGAGACTGATAGGTCTGTGCGGAGCCGCTGCGGATCTCATTCCGATGGGGCGGTTACGCACACGTCCTCTTCAAATTTTCCTGACTCAGAATTGGAGTGTGAAAATTCATTCGCTCGATGTAGACGTTCTCTTGTCAGATCAAGTGAAACAAGAGATACAGACTTGGGCAAACATTCAGTGGTTAACTCAAGGAGTTCCGCTGCAGTTGCCGGATCCGAGTTTTACCGTTATGACGGATGCCAGTCAAACAGGTTGGGGTGCATCATTAATCCCAACGGATTCGAGATGCCAGGGTCTTTGGGATCCGCAATTCCTGTGCAAGCACATAAACATCAAGGAAATGATGTCAATTTGGCTTGCGTTACGTCACTGGATGGACATTATTCACGATGCTCATGTCCAAATCCTATCCGACAATACGACAGTAGTGGCGTATATACGGAATCAGGGAGGCACTCATTCAGTTCCGTTGTTCAATCTAACGGAAAGAATCCTTCTGTTTGCGTTAGAACATCACGTTCTTCTTTCGGTCCGTCACATACCGGGTCGTCTGAATGTGCTAGCAGACTCCCTTTCACGAAAGGGTCGCTTGTTGTCGTCGGAGTGGACTCTCAACAAACAAGTATTCAATCAGATTTGCTACCAATGGGAACGGCCAATGATAGACTTATTTGCGACACATCTCAACAATCAGTTGCAGACGTATGTGTCTCCGTGTCCGGATCCAAGAGCTTTTGCAGTAGACGCTCTGTCGATCCCTTGGGACGGAATGATAGGATATGCGTATCCTCCAGCGCCGTTAATTCAACAAGTATTGCTAAAGATAAAACATTCTCAATGCAAGATTCTGTTGGTAGCATCTCTGTCGCCACAGAGACCGTGGATAAATCTACTCAGGTGTCTGTTGTGGGACCTACCGCGGAAGCTTCCTCCACGGGAGGATCTTCTTTCGCAGGGGAAATCGCGCCAACTCCATCACAACCCGCAAGGTCTCAACCTTCACGTTTTTCCGTTGTGCGGTCCTTCTTGCATGGCAAGCACTTTACAGGACGAGCAGTGGACGCGATTTCTAACTGTAGGAGGACCTCCTCTTCGCTAAACTATGCGGCTAAGTGGAAGGTTTTTCGTCGTTGGTGTAGGGATCATTCTGTAGATATATTCGATCCCTCTATACCAGACATTGCAAACTTTCTAGTATACTTGTTTGACGAAATCAAACTGCAGCCTGTTACTATAAAGGGTTATAGATCTATGTTATCTGATACCTATGCACATCATGATAGTTTACAAATTGGATCTAATGTCTCTTTATCGAAGTTGGTTAGAAACTTTTCGATAAATAGACCCAGAACTCTTAGATTAATTCCTAAGTGGAATTTAGCTTGGGTTCTCCTTAAATTGAAGGAAAAGCCATTTGAACCTCTTGGGACAGTAGATTTCAAATTCTTATCTTATAAGACAGCTTTTCTCTTAGCTTTCTCTTCTGCCAGAAGAGTCAGTGAGCTTCATGCACTATCGGTGGATGATTCTCATTATCGTAGTGTTGGGAACACTATCACCTTCACTACTAATGTGGGTTTTTTAGCTAAGAATCAGGCTCCTAATAAATATCCGGAACCTATTGTTATTAAGGCTCTTCCGTCTTCAGACGGGCGTAGGCCTTTACTCTGTCCTGTTAGAGCACTACGTATCTATAAACAGAGATCTCAGTTTATCAGAAAGGGACGGAAACGTTTCTTTCTGTCTTTGATGCCTAATAGAAAGGACATTTCAGTCCATTCTATTGCTAGATGGATTCAGTTAACTATCCGTACTGCTTATGAAGATTTATCTTCTTCTCAGCAGTCTGTGCTTAAGATTTCTGTTCATGAAGTAAGAGCTCTTTCTACTTCCTGGGCTTATGCTAATAGTGTTGCTATTACAGATTTAATGAAGGCTGCTTATTGGTCTCAGCCATCCACATTTACGAATTTTTATCTCAGAAATATTGAGTCCATTTCTGGAGACCTGCATTGTTTAGGTCCGTTATCTGTTGCTCAGAATGTCGTCCACTAAACAGTTGCAACTATAGTTATGCAGGCTTTCTGTTCCGGCAGTGACTCCGTCCGGCTGCCCTCTTCGCTCTGGGCTATTTGACCCAGGGCAAGGGGAAGGGGGGGAGGGGCGGGTGTTCCCTTAGGTCACCTGCTTTATAGTGAAAAGCAAGAGAATGCCTCCTCCAAGTCAGTATTTCTGAGTCGCTTCCGGGATGGTTTTAAAGTGTAATATTAATGTTTAAATTCATTCATGTCTTATTTTTAAAGTGTAGCTCGGTGTGAAGCATTTGTATATGTCAAGTGTCAAACGGGCTTTAATATACAATACTCGGACACTTTTAAATGACTATAAAGAGTCTCAATTCTCTGGACTACTTTATTTATTGGCTTGCTTTAAAAATAATTAGTATAAGGGTTATACTGGATGTTAATAGAGAACATGAATGTTATTGTGCTCAATTATTAAGGGTAGTGTATCTTTCTAATTTAATATTAAATAAGAAACATACATGTAAAGCCTAATACTCCTTTTCTCCTTAAGGGGTTACCTCTTTACTATTTTGTTGAGCTTATTGGATTTTCCTCTATGTCCTAGGCCCTCCAGCCTGTTTACTATTCAGCTAAGTCTGGGTCATTGGTACAGTATAAAAATGTTAAAAAATTTATAGTAATTTATATATTTTTTATACTTACCAATGACCCAGACGGGGATGGCCCTCCCTGGAGTTGGGAACTCTTGCCTCCCCGCTGAGTACATAGCGCTGACCAGGCACTGCCAGTAAGAATGATAATTGGCGCCAATTTCGGGACGTCTGCGTCACTGCGCATGCGCATGCGCAGTAGAGGCGTAGTATGGAGGTCCTTTAGGACATGATTTCTTTTTGTTTTGGATGCAAATTTTGGGGATTGGGGGGCAAAATTTGTGTTTGGCCCTGGTTTTGTTAGAGTTAGCACCAGCTAAGTCTGGGTCATTGGTAAGTATAAAAAATATATAAATTACTATAATTTTTTTAACTTTTATATGCTGCTTCATATCAAGATTGTCTTGGTAGTATATAGCATATGAAGAGCAACTACATTCTTTGAACAGACATGGTCTTCACCAAGTTATGGGGTTTTTAAACACTCTTTATCAATAATGTTGATAAGAGTTGCGAATCATTTTTTTTTTTGACAATGTCTTTGCCTGAAGGCTTTGAGGGTTGTGCCCTCCCTCAGCTCAGTCTGGTGCTCACTTTACAATTCCAGATTCTAAATCCAGTTTTACCTTCTCTGTGGTCAGTGACCCTACTATGGGGGCGTTCTTCAGCTTGGAAATAAGCAATCTGTCATTTGCAGAATGAGATCCCCAGAGGGTGAATTTGCTGATGCTATCCCATACAGTGGGCCAGAATTTATCATCTGGGTACCTCTTTCTGTTTAGGCCTGAGACCCTGATTCAGAGTGAGGTCCACAGAGGGTAAATTTAGTGATGCTACCCTGCTGTGCAGGGTAGCATCACTAAATTCACCCTCTGAGGCCCTCATTCTGCAGATGACAGTCTACTTATTTCCAGGCTTGATATCCAGAGAGAACCTTAAACACCAATAAATAAAAAAAATGTTTATATGCTTACTTGAAATATAAACATCAGATTTCAATAAATTTTTATTTGCTGTTTTATATCAACATTGTCTTGTTAGTATATAACATATATAGACAGAATGGGATGTGTGTTTGAATCAGTGGGTGTTTCACAGAATGAGTTGGAATGGCATAGTCATATTTCATTAGAGTCGTAGGCTCAAGCAAAATATGACTCCAATGAGTTATGTAAAACACCATCCAATTCAAACACACATCATGATCTGTGTTTATTACACATCCCATGCATTCAAATTCAATTAAATAAACATATTTTAATTCTGTTGTTTAAACCCAAAGGTGAAGAGTCCGTTTGCTTTGTTTGAAGCTGTACTGATCAAATGGATCAATGAAAAATCAAAACAACTTTTTGGGAACCAGTCTAAATTACATTCGTTATCTTTTCTTTTGGGCGTGTTTGTTGAAAATCATGTCGCTGTTTCTCTTCAGCTGGTGTCCATTCACGAATAACCATTTGGTGGCTATTACTGTTAGTTAAAATATAAATACAAATTTGGGCTGATTTGCAAAACAGCTGGGAGAAGCGTTTTTAAAAGGAGTTTGAAGCATGTCAAGATGCCTAAAGATTTACCGAAATAAAGTTGACCAATTTAGATGTAATGGTGATCTGCAGACGAGATGGCCACAGGACTGGGTTAATGTTGTGGTTGGAAATGCTTGGGTGTTTTTTAATAGTATCTCATTTTTGGTTAACTAATTTTTTTTGGTGAATCAACTTTATTTTGCTTTGGTCGTTTTCATTTTCACACTACTCGACAGACAATCGATAATTGTACAACAAAATTTGGAAACTTTTCAAAGCGTAAATGACTCGACGGGAAAGGAACTAGTATAAACGGTGCTGGGAAAAAAGTTCTGGCTTGTACATCACCAGTTGAATACAGAAACATTTATGTCATAGCAGTGATTCCGTTAAATATAAAGGTTTAAAATTTAATGGATGTGTAATAGGAAGAGCAACTACATTCCTTGAACAGACTTGCACTTGACCAAGTGATGGGGTTTTTAAACACTCTTTTCATCAATGATGTTGAAAAGACTGGCGAGTCATTTTTTTGACAATGTCTTTCTTTGTTGTCTCTATTGAGCTACAGAAATATTTTTTAACATTTTCATAAGGCCTAAAAAAGCTAAAAATGTATTTCTCAGACACTCCTGCATGGTTCTTTTCACTGCTTCATGCTCCTTTTTATAACCAGTGCAAACTTTAAAAAATTAAAATTAAATGGTTTATGTCTGATATGTTACCCAAGATAATGAAACTGGTAAATTTGTCCCTTGAGTACAACAAGGCTTTGCAATGCTTTAGCATTTCAAAGCCTTCTGGCACTTAAGGTACGAAATACACCACCACCCATGCTGTTAGTGCTCAAACGACTAGTGAATTCCAAAGTCGACTAGTCAATACCCAAAAGTCAAGTCGACTTCGACTAGTCATTGATGATAACTTGTCTCCTTATAACAGTGTTGGTGTTCCTGTAGAGTGCTGAAGGTCCAAATTTGGCTTCACTTGGGCATTCATATACAGCAACTAACTGGAACATTATTCTGTTAATGTGCTTCTAATTATGCTAAGAGTGAAATTATATAGTCTTATTTAATTTGCCTTGTTGCAATTTATGGGAGAGTGCCTATAGGCACTCTCCCATAAATTGCAACAAGGCAAATTAATAACATATCCTGATAGCCCAAAATAATTCAGCACTCTACTAGTACCAGTTAAAACAAACTACAGTCACTGCTATTAGATGGCAATAGATGTATACATTGATTGCCCAATATTGCTGTTCAAACTGTCTGACAGTGGCACAGAAGGGATACTATTTACCTAAAAGCTTGAAAACTCCTCCGACTAGTCGACTGCACAATTGAGAGTCGACTACTGGTTTGCCCAGAGTCGACATCGACTAGTCGACTAATCGTTTGAATACTACATGCTATTGTAGATTTTGAGGCTGAAAACATAAAACAAACCAAGAACATGAACTTTTGATGGCAACGAAAATAATTACAAAAATAAAATAAAAAAACACCCACCCACGTGCAATTTTACAAAAAATAGCCTGAGAAACAGGAAATCTACTTTGTGCGGCCTAAACATCCTAACATATTTTACTCTTGCCAAGCAGTCCTTGGAAACTTTTGGAAACAACTAACTGAAACATGTACATTCAATTGTTTTGATGAGAACTTATAATATGTATCACAAATTATTTTAGGGTGAAGGTGTGCGGTACTTTGTGGTAGATTGTCGGCCAGCAGAACATTACAACAGTGGTCATTTACCAACTTCATTTCACCTGGATGCAAATTTGGTAAATATATTTATAAGTACACTTTTTGATTATCTCTCTTTTTCCTGGATAAGGTTATGTTCCTCACCTCATTGTGTCCATGCCATCTGTTCTAGAGCTGTAGGTTTTTAAATTTCTTGTTCGGTTTCAGTTTTGGTTTTTCAGGTGGAGAAAAACCTCGGTTCGGTTCGGTTTTCGGTTTGTTCATGAGGCCAAGTAAAATTCAATAAAACTCATTCTTATGTCTGGAGTCATAACTGAATGGTAGTGAAATTGAGTGAAACTCAATGAATGCCCGAAATAAGCTATAATACATGCAGAATCAGGAAGGCCAATATAATAATTACCTAAATATACAGAACTTTTATTGTGCTTGGCCATTTTTCGAGGTCTGACACCTACATGGAACTTGAGGAAAGCTGCAAACACAACTAAACTGAAATGTAGGAAATTCACAGAATGTAGCCTTCCCAGAGTAGTGAGAGTACCCAGACACTGCCATTGGCAGTGTCTGGGTACTCTCACCACTCTGGGATGGCTACATTCTGTGAATTTCTGCAGCAAGAGAGTATTTAATAAAAAACAAAAAACCTTAGATTATGAGATGTCGATGGTTTCGGTTTTTTAAAAAAACTGAAAACCTCGGTTTGGTTTCAGTTAACCTACAGCTCTAATCTGTTCTGTGGGAACCCCTGGAAGTGAAGTAGTGCTTGTTTATTGTTGAAGACAAGCTCTGTTTTACAGGTTAAATAATACACAGTCACCAATGCTTGGGGTGGAAGTCCTCTGAAATGGGCAGCATGGGTATAAACAATTGACAAAACTTTACTTTATCTCTATGTTGGGGTCACGATTAGCCATTGTGCAGAAATATGTGTCCTTTAACACTAAAAAATACAAATATAAATATATATGATGACAACTTTTAGGGCCCTGTGAATTTGAAATTTTGGATTAAATCAAATGAGGCACAGGATTTTGAATCGAATTGAAGTACAATTTGAATCTCAATGCTAGTCAAATTATAGATTTTGCTCCTTCTTACAACAGTAAATATTGCCTGTCTCCAATCAAGTTTTATATTCAATGGGAACTCAGCTGTATTGGTCAAGTTAATCAAAATGTGGAATCAAAGTAGTTTGGGCAGGGGAACCTCCTTGAACTCACCTTCTGTCATTAGATCTCCTGTCTCCAACATGATGTGACTCTTGCTGTTGAAAGTGCCATTAAACCCCAGTAAAAGAAAACAATTGAGGTCTCATGTCAGAGATCTAATGATAGAAGAAGTGTTCAAAAGTAGACACTTGTGTATGATTTTGAGAATGTCTCGATGATTAAAAAATTTATAAATCATCCGTACTAATGGGAACTTGAACTGCTTGCATGTAGGTGGCGGATATTCCTGACCAGTACAGAATTTTGTTACTGAAATAAGAATAATTTGGGCTAATTTATTTAAATTAATACAACTCCCTCCCCCCTCCCCCCCCCGTAAATTGAATTGATTTTTTCAGCAATGATTTCTTGAGTTAAATTTAGATCAATTTTTCATCAAATGTAGTCATGGCTGCTTCACAGCAGCCATGACTAGATTTGATGAAAAATATCTTGGAAATACTCACCGGGTTAAAAGTTAATCAAGTTGAATTGAATCAAATCGTCATGATGAGTTTGAATCAAATCAAATTTTTGAAACTTTACAGAACCCTGCATGACCAGGGCCATATCCAGGGATAATTTGGGGACACTTGTCCATATTTGCTGCAGGCATACCCAAGAGCCACTAAAGTCGAAATTATCATAATGCCTCCACATTCTTTGCGTTTATCTGTTCCATGCATTTTTTTTTATCGGAGTGCAATTGCCTCCGGCATATTTTTTGTCAGCTACAGTATACTAGTTTGGGACTCAAGTGCTTAGCTTCATGCTGGTTTTAGTTGTGCATAATTTTTGCTGAATTTTGACCATTTTAGTGGACTATGGGATGGAGATTATATACAAATATATTGAGTTTGGGTGCCTGGAGGTTTGGGCACCCAAACTGGTATACGGGTACAAAAAATAACCTGGATATGGCCCTAATGACTAGTGACTAACCGATAAACTGAATCTGCAATCGGAATCGGCTGATTGTGTGGTATCGGTTCACAACGGCAATGGCAACTTGACAATCGGTTCTGCCGATTGTTCAAAACTGAATAGAGAAAGTTGAGAAATATTTTTTAACACATTCGACAGGTAATAAAACTAGACTAAAACGATGTAGAACGTGAAGGTAGTAAACACTGTTATGAAGAACTTCCGGAAAAAAGCACGGATCACCATTATCACGTAGTCCACCAACCGCCACTGACCGACTTTAGATACATGTAGAAAGACGGAATGTATAAATTCCTGTCTAAATTGGGCGTCTTCTCACTCTTAACTCTTTTGTTTATGAATCCCTATTTCTGTTGTGGGTGAAGAACTGTGACAGGATGTAAAGTAAAATACTAAAATATTTTTAATTTTCTATGCTGTAAAAATAATGGCGGGCCGGTTTGCTCAACGCTATTAAGCATTGTAACAGAGAATGATATATTATCAGGGTAAACGGCCATTTCCCCACCAGATATTCCCCCCACCATGCAGTTTTGACGACAACGGACATTTGATTCTGTCTGCTTCCGGTTTTGAAAATAACGAGTAAAATGACAACAACACATACACGCGCATTTTGTTTCTTTTTTAATAAAATATTATCAAAGTGATGATTGAAAATCAATGCCTGAAGAACGAATGCATTGAATACTTGGGCAAACTATGCAGAAAGGTGAGAGAACGAATGTTTTATAAAACATATGCACGTCGCAGTGACCGATCTGCCTGTGAATAATCCCGTATCCATGCTTGGGAAACGAAATCTCTGGGTGCGAGAGCAACATCGTGAGAAGGACAGAACGATTCCATACAGATTCATTGGTAATTTTAAATAAGAGTTAAATAATCGGAACCTGAATCGGAACCGGCCGATTGTAGACGAAAATAATCGGTAATCGGTTCGTGGTATGTTTGTGTGATCGGTTAGTCACTACTAATGACAAGTAATCTGTTGTTTGTGCATCACAACTGAAAACTGATTCCCAAGTCACCCTGCATAATTAGTTATGGTGTTCTGCTTTATTAGCTCACCTGACTTTCAGTCAGGAGAGCTATAGTGATCACTCACCGTCCGTCGTCCTGCGTCCGTCGTCCGTCGTCCGTGAACATGGTGTTTGCGTCTTCTCCTCCCAAACCGCTGAACCAATTTAATTGATATTTGAGATAATAGTTTGTTATGACATCGCAATTTGATTTTGTTCAAATCAAGTTGCCTTGCCCGTGGGTAGGGCCACACCCAAAAAGTGTGCTGAAATCTTAAAAAATCTTCTTCTCATGAACCAGCAGTAGCAGAGACTTGATATTTGGTGTGCAGCTTCCTTTTGAGGTGTAGACTCAGATTTGTTCAAGAGAAGTTTGTGGGGCTATACTTGGCGTCGTTATGGGAGGGGCAAAATTTTTGGCCCCGCCCAAAATTTCTATTTTCCAAACCGAGAGGCTGATTTGAACCAAATTTTATGTGAATGCTTATTGGGTCATAAGTACCTAATTTATGCTGATTTTTTTTTTCCCGTAGCCCCTTGGGAACTGCAGGAGCTAAAAATAGAAAAAAATTAAAACGCCCATATCTCCAAAACTGCATGGCACCGAGAATTTTTATTTGGTGTGAAGCTTCCTTAGGACCAACAGAAAGAATTGGTAAAAAAAAATTGCCATCGGTTTTATCATAGGGTACAGTTTCGGGACTTTGAAAAAGTGCTGAGTCAGCACTTTTTAACACTGTAGGCAATGGGAAAAACATTAAAAAATCTTCTTCTCCAGATCCAGCAGGTAGAATCTTTTGAGATATTTGGTATGCAACATTGGAGGGTGGATCTGATTCAAGTTTGTTCAAATCGGCCCCCTGGGTTCATATTTGGGCTCAGTATAGGAGCCCGATTTCGAACTTAGTGCATTTCAGGCAAATTTCTTAAAAAATCTTCTTCTCCAGATCCAGCAGGCAGAATGTTTTGATATTTGGTATGCAACATTGTGGGGAGGATCTGATTCAAGTTTGTTCAAATCGGCCCCCTGGGTTCATATTTGGGCTCAGTATAGGAGCCCAAATTTGAACTTACTGCATTTCAGGCAAATTTCTTTGAAAATCTTCTTCTCCAGATCCAGCAGGCAGAATCTTTTGATATTTGGTATGCAACATTGTGGGGTGGATCTGATTCTATTTTGTTCAAATCGGCTCCCTAGATTCATATTTGGGCTCACTATAGAAGCTTGAATTCGAACTTAGTGCATTTCAGGCAAATTTCTTCAAAAATCTTCTTCTCCAGATCCTGCAGGCAGAATCTTTTGATATTTGGTATGCAACATTGTGGGGTGGATCTGATTCCAGTTTGTTCAAATCGGCCACCTGGATTCATATTTGGGCTCACTATAGAAGCCCAAATTCGAACTTAGTGCATTTCAGGCAAATTTCTTTGAAAATCTTCTTCTCAAGATCCAGCAGGCAGAATCTTGTGATATTTGGTATGCAGCATCCTTAGGGGGGTGAGATTCAAGTTTGTTCAAGCCATGTCCCTAGGTCCATATTTGGGCTCACTGTGGGAGCTTGAATTGTAACTTTGTTCGAAATGAGGAATTTTCTTAAAAAATCTTCTTCTTCAGATCCAGCAGTCGGAATGGTTTGATATGTGGTGAGTAGCATCCTTGGGGGGGGGGGGGGGGGGGGGGAGGGGGGATTCAAGTGTGTTAAAGCCAAGTCCATGGGTCCATATTTGGGCTCCCTGTGGGAGCCCAAATTATAACTTAGTCAATATGAGGAATTTTTCTTTAAAAATCTTCTTCTTCAGATTCAGCAGTTGGAATGTTTTGATATTTGGCATGGAGCAACCTTAGGGGGCTGAAATTCAAGTTTGTTCAAGCCAAGTCCCTTGGTTCATATTTGGGCTCACTATGGGAGCCTGAATGACAACTTAGTTCAAAATGAGGAATTTTCTTTAAAATCTTCAGATCCAGCAGATGAATGCTTTTGATATTTTTTATGCAGCATCCTTAGGGGGGTAAGATTCAAGTTTGTTCAAGCTATGTCCCTAGGTCCATATTTGGGCTGATTGTGGGAGCTCGAATTGTAACTTGGTTCAAAATGAGGAATTTTCTTTAAAAATCTTCTTCTTCAGATCCAGCAGTCGGAATGTTTTGATATTTGGTGTGCAGAATCCTTAGGGGTGTGAGATTCAGGTTTGTTAAAGCCAAGTCCCTGAGTTCATATATGGGCTCCCTGTGGGAGCCTGAATTATGACTTAGTTCAATATGAGGAATATTCTTTAAAAATCTTTTTTTAGATCCACTGGTCAGAATATTTGGATATTTGGTTTCAGCTTTTCTTAGGAGGAGCAGATGCAACTTGTGGAAATCAATTCTCTGGGTTTATATTTAGGCTACCATGTCAGGTGAGCGCCCTCAGGCCCCCTGGGGCCTCTTGTATTTAATATTCCTTGGACAAGTTCAGTAAGCACTGTCATTTGATAAAAATTATGGGAGTTATTGCCCTTTGTTGAATGTTGACCAGAATTTCATTGTTTGTGCAATAAGTTGGACAGTATACTTCAGATTTCAGTAAGGTTTCAGATCCTGCTTTGTATTACAATTAAAAAAATTACAATAACTTTCAAAAACTGAGGGAGTTGTTGCTCTTTGTTAGTTCCATTGCACTTGAGTGTTTAATGTTTATGTGCCCCTCAGGAAGTGGAACAGTGCATGTTTACTGTGGTAAACAATTTCTGTTTTACTAGTAATATAGGACCCGGAACCAATGCCTGGGGTGAAAGTCCTCTAAATTGGGTAGCTTAGCTACAAATGATTGCTGAAACTTGACTTCAAAAATATATATGCCTTTGTTGCAGGCATGATATAGCCAAAGATACTGAAAGTGAACTTAAGCACCAATAAAAAAATTAAAGTTTATATGATTACTTGAAACATAAACATTAGATTTTAGTCAATTTTATATGCATCTTTATATTAACTGGTTGAGTGCCGGAAGCCCATTTTGGGGCTTTATCCTGAAGTGTGGGTACCAGAGCTATAAGGCTTCATATTCTGTGGATGTACTTCAATTAATTTTTGATGTGATATTATTAAGTGTGGGTGAATTTTCCCTGTTACAATTAATGGGAGAGTGCCTTTTGGCACTCTCCCATTAATTGTAACAAGGCAATAATATGTGAACAAAATTTTGACAACCAAAGAACCAAAGAAAACTTAACACGCTACCAGTTAAGTTAACATTGTCTTATCAGTATATAGCATATGAAGAGCAATGAATTTGCATATTTTCTATGGGCAGATTTACTTTTAATGGGACAGAATTCTACACAATTTAAAATAATGTTTTCAACTGACAAAACTTATAAATTCTCTTTTATCAAGAGTATCCAAATGTTTGATATATCGTTTATCTGAAATAACTTGTGCTGATAATGAACTTGAATGTGGCACTTAGTGTGAATTTGACTTTTATGGCAATTAAAATTGAAAAATTCACACATATTGTCTCTTTAAGTTGTTCAATTCAGCAAGAACGATTTCATGCAAGTGATATATGAGACATATTGATTACTTTCCAAAGTGGGATTTACTGGGATTTCCGGGTCTGATAATAAACGATAACTTCACAAGTGAATTATGCAATCAACAATTGTGTCACGAATCTGTGCACGCAAATGAGGACGCTTTGCCGTGGGTGTAATGGGGACTTCATTGTTTTTTTGTTTTTTTAATCCTTTACCTAACATGAAAAGCAGACGACACATTGCAAAAAAAATTCTTGAATAGTTGAATAACTATTATTTTCATTTTTTGTCTCGAAAACATAGGTTATGACCCCTCATTGGAATGAGCTCAATGAGCTCGTTCCATTGAGGGGTCATAACCTATGTTTTAGAGACAAAAAATGAAAAAAATAATGAAAATTAATTTGTGATATTTTAGAAGAGTGCTGGCCTTTTAGGTTAAAGGTTAAATAATATAATTATTGTTAATAATGAAAAGTAATACCGTATATGTCTGTGTATAAGTCGCCCCCGTGTATAAGTCGCACCCCCAACTCACACTTGGAATTCCTCCCTTTTGCCTAAAGCTCATGTATAAGTCGCACTCCCATTTTCAAATATATGCAGTCAAAAAGAATTAGCAAGTTACGTTTTGCCAATTTGGGGCAGTTTGGGATGCAACGGAAATAGATAAGTTCTCACGAGTTACCACGTGGTGAATAAGATAAAAGAATAAAGGAAAATTATTATTAAAGATTTAAAAAATACGCGCATTTGTTTTTCGTTGTTTGTTTATCACCCCAATGTCTTCATCCCTGTCGAGAAAATCCAACGCTCGTTTGTGACTGAAACTTCAAAGTTTCAGAATCAGAGCACCATTTGCGCCGTAACCTGTGCAGTTGTGATTATGTTGGTTTTTCCGAAACATTCTCACGTTCCAGAAAAACCAATATAAATACAACAAATGTGCAGGTTACAGCGCAAATTGTTTTCAAATTGTTGTTCTACATAAGCATTGTTGGTGCTATTGAAACTGACTTTACCTGGTGCACGTGTGCGTAATTTATAACCAGACATTACACATCAGTGAATTGGTGTTCATGGAATAAATAAATACTTCTCTCCAGGTATTGTTGGCATACATTTAATGTGTTATTATTTATTTTTTCATTGTTATTTTGATGATTTTGTATATTTTTATACTGTACCAATGACCCAGACTTAGCTGGTGCTAACTCCACAAAAACCAGGGCCAAACACAAATTTTGCCCCCCAATCCCCAAAATTTGCATCCAAAACAAAAAGAAATCATGTCCTAAAGGACCTCCATAGTACGACTCTACTGCGCATGCGCAGTGACGCAGTCGTCTCGAAATTGGCGCCAAATATCATTCTCTGTTTGGCCCTTCATCAGTCAACATCTCACTGATCTTTGTGCTTGTAAATCTCAGTTTAAAGGATGCCAGACACGTAATTCTTGGAGAAAATGTGATTCTAAGGAGGATAGAAGGAGGAGAGGAAAAAAGAAGTGGCAAAAAATAATCAGGGTGTACTTAAAATTTTTTGTTAAAATTATGTTAAGTTGCCTATTTTCGAGGCAAACGCCTCTTGTTGTCATTCTTGCTAATTGTTGCACTGCTTATTCAGTGTTTCCTCTTCCCTAACCTTCTAAAGTCCCCCCTTGCAATTCTCCCATGCTTTTGGCATATTTTTGAGAAGTTTCATTTCTAAAAATTCCCTGGGAGAGTTGCTTGGTTACAGAATGTTTTCTGTTATTTTCCCCATAGTTACGTTTTCACCCATGGGTGTATAACGTTTGTGTTCTGCATCTTCCATCTGATGTTCTGCAGATTCTCCCCTGGGAGTCTCTGTTTTGCATCAGATAGAGTGTAATTGAGGACTGATTCCGGGCCAGTTTTTTCAGTGCCTGGAGTCATGTTTTCTTCTGTGTTTACACTGTTTGTTTTCATTGGCAACAGCCTTTTTTGAGGGGGGCTGTTTGCCTTTGAGGTAGTTTATCTCATTATAAGATACATTTATATTATCCGAAAGTGTCTCATTAATTATTTTATATAATTTTAAAATTTTTGACCACACTTTGCCATCGGATCCATCGGGGCTCAACGTTACTTTTCAGCAACTTGGGCTTCTCTGAAAAAATATTTTTTCAAAATTATTTTGTTTTGCAATTGTTTTTTCATTTATTAATGGATCATGTTATTATGTATCTTTGTGTCAGGGGTTTTTGCGAGTAACTAGGACTTATTGTTGTTCTTTCACAATGAAGGGAACTTGTTCAAATTGTAATAGGAAGAAATCTTCCTCTGACTTTCATGATTATTGCATAAATTGTAGTCAGTGTTCTCGCATTAATCCCTGTCCTGTATGTGAACATTGGGATGAGAAACATTGGAAACGTGTGTCACGATATGTTGTTTCTGGAGAAAGAGCGATGCCGGCTCTTTCTCCACAAGGTCACTCTACTCTCTCAGTTTCTATTTCAGAGGAACCAGAACAGGGTGATGTTTCCATGTTATCTTCTTCAAGTGTGCGTCCGTCGTCACAATTAAATACAGAGCTAGCGGCAAAAGTGCTCATGGAGATTAGACAAATGTCGTCCGCTAGCTCGCCCGGTGTAGCGTCCATTCACCGAATGGTTCGGCAGCCGGGTTCGTCCGATGCGGTCCAAGAGGAAATTTTGGGTGATGCGAGCACTATAAAAATAATAGATGCACACCCAGTGACGGCGGATAGTGAACGAGAACGGAGGAAGCCTTTTAGTCCAGTTCCTAGCTCGTCCAGGTCCAGCCGGGCCGCGAGCGAGAGAGGCCCCTCTCTCGTACAACAACATCTGGGACCAGATGTTGTGGTACAAAATGTGTCTTTAGCGGAGCATACGTCCGTCGCTCGGGACGCTCCGTTGTATAAGCAGTCCGCAGAGACTGTTAAGGCTTCCTCTTCTCGCCGGCGCACACGACCGCACCTTGGCTGCGTGACCTCCGATATCTTGCCAGCTTCGCCGATGAAGGATTATTCGGCGACCAGGTCACACCATCCGGCAGCCAGGGATTCGAGACCGATGGACTCCGGACGTTCGCATAGGAAAAGTATGCGGGAGCCATCTGATGCGGAGCTGCCCTCGGCAAAGCAGCGAAAGACCGCTCCTCCGCAGGTCTCGACGTCGGACATTCTAGTGCAGATAGCACAGCTTATCGCAGCATCCCAGCAGCCGACAGAGACGGTGTCGGATCGAGAATTATCCGACGGCGCTGGGTCGGTACGCTCCGCCGAAGCATCGGGGGCGGACGACCGGGAACATCGGGAGGTCCGACCGGATGGTGAAAGGGATACGGATGAATTGGAGCTATCCCTTTCGGAACAACACAAAGCTGCCGTAGACTTCATCCGGCACTTTCTTCCTCAAGTTGTTCCGTCGGGCCAGACTGCTGCGCTTCCGGACAGGAGAATTATAGCGTCATTGGACTCTGATTTTTTCGAGCGGTTCAGGGACATCGCTCCCGAGTTTCCGTCGCAGTCCAATAATGTTGCAAGAACATTTGAATTATTGAACGACGCTATTTTTAAACTTGCTTCCAGGACAGGGAAAGCAGGCTTCTTGTCCGCAAATACTCTCAACCTGCCTTTCATTAATGCAAGGAATAAATTCGACACGGCAGGTCAGGGTATACCGAGAGTTCCTCTGCGTATGGACGACGAGGCGGAAGACTTAGAGCTATCATTACCGTCGTCAGCTTCTATTCCAACCGCAGTGTTGGAAACAGCTATTGCGTCTAACAGAGCCAATTTAGATGCCTTATCTTACGCAGATCACCTTACGAAGGCGTTATCACTGCGTCTTCAAGGGGAAGAGTTTCAGGATATACAATCCTCCTTAAGACTTCTTTCAAGGGCAGTAGCTTATTCCACGTGTAACTCCGCCCTTTCAGTGGCAAATCTGGAGTTGGTTAGACGTGACGCAGCCCTGTCTACATCCACACTAGTGGATTCTAAGGTGAAGAACTCTCTTAGAGTCGCTTCGGTCTCAGGAGATCTTCTCTTTGACGGCAAGCTTTCCGCTATTTATGATAATATTAAAAAGAAAGCTAGTGATTCTCTGTTGTTTAGATCCGCTCCTAAAAGGTCGGATTCAGCAGACACGAATAAGGCGGGCACTTCTGGGTCTTATCCGCCCAAGAGAGGTTCCTATAGAGGTTCCGGTGCGTCCTCTAGCTCTTATTCGAGAGACCGTCAGGATAGCGACTCTCGTTCGGGACGTCCTTCAGGCCGGGACAATCGGTCGGACGCCCCGAGGTCGACGAGGCGAGGTGCGGGTCGTGGAAGACGTGGTTTCTCCTACCGCAGGCCTCGCAGATCCAGGAGGTGATGGCTCAAACCTCTATCGCGTTCCGGTTGGCGGAAGGTTGTCGAGTTTTTCTCAAGAGTGGGCGTCGATTACGGACGACCCGTGGGTGAGAGGAGTGACTTCGGAAGGTCTAAAGATATCCTTCAAACGAAAGCCTCCATTAACTCGAAGTCCAAAGTGGACTCATCTTCCGTCAAACCCTCAGAAAAGAGACGCTCTGCTATCAGAGGTGCAGTCTCTTTTAATGAAGAACGCGGTAGAGGTCGTAGAAAACCAGGAATCGCTGGGATTCTACAGCCATCTGTTTCTGGTTCCGAAACCAGACGGCTCGTTCCGTCCAGTCATAGATTTGAGCTGGATAAACAAGCTGATCATCGCTCCGAAGTTTTATATGGAGACGATTCGATCGGTCAGAGCGAGTATTCGGGTGAACGATTATGCAACGAGCATAGATCTCAAAGATGCGTACTTTCACGTCATGGTACATCCGACATTCCGAAAGTATCTACGCTTCGCAGTCCTAGGAGTGGTGTATCAGTTCCGGGCCATGTGCTTCGGATTGAATCTAGCACCCTGGGCTTTCACTCGGGTAATGAACTCGGTAATGATCTACTTCCGAGCTCATTCGTCTGCGGTAACGTCGGCCTACCTGGACGACATTCTTCAGAGGTACGGCAACGAGTTAACGCTTCAGAACGATGTTCAGAATCTTCTTCTATTGCTCCGACGTCTCGGTTTCATAGTAAACGAGGAGAAGTCGGATCTGGTGCCGTCCAAGTCATTCACTCATCTGGGAATGAGCTTCGAGACGCACAACAATCTCGTTCGTCTGCCGTTAACCAGAGCGAAATTAGTCAGTTGTTACGCTCGCTATTGTCTAAATACAGACAAAGTCACAGCGAGAGAATTTATGAGACTGATAGGTCTGTGCGGAGCCGCTGCGGATCTCATTCCGATGGGACGGCTACGCACACGGCCTCTTCAAATTTTCTTGACTCAGAATTGGAGTGTGAAAATTCATTCGCTCGATGTAGACGTTCTCTTGTCAGATCAAGTGAAACAAGAGATTCAGACTTGGGCAAACATTCAGTGGTTAACTCAAGGAGTTCCGCTGCAGTTGCCGGATCCGAGTTTTACCATTATGACGGATGCCAGTCAAACAGGTTGGGGTGCATCATTAATCCCAACGGATTCGAGATGCCAGGGTCTTTGGGATCCGCAATTCCTGTGCAAGCACATAAACATCAAGGAAATGATGTCAATTTGGCTTGCGTTACGTCACTGGATGGACATTATTCACGATGCTCATGTCCAAATCCTATCCGACAATACGACAGTAGTGGCGTATATACGGAATCAGGGAGGCACTCATTCAGTTCCGTTGTTCAATCTAACGGAAAGAATCCTTCTGTTTGCGTTGGAACATCACGTTCTTCTTTCGGTCCGTCACATACCGGGTCGTCTGAATGTGCTAGCAGACTCCCTTTCTCGAAAGGGTCGCTTGTTGCCGTCGGAGTGGACTCTCAACAAACAAGTATTCAATCAGATTTGCTACCAATGGGAACGGCCAATGATAGACTTATTTGCGACACATCTCAACAATCAGTTGCAGACGTATGTGTCCCCGTGTCCGGATCCAAGAGCATTTGCTGTAGACGCTCTATCGATCCCTTGGGACGGAATGATAGGATATGCGTATCCTCCAGCGCCGTTAATTCAACAAGTATTGCTAAAGATAAAACAATCTCAATGCAAGATTCTGTTGGTAGCATCTCTGTCGCCACAGAGACCGTGGATAAATCTACTCAGGTGTCTGTTGTGGGACCTACCGCGGAAGCTCCCTCCACGAGAGGATCTTCTTTGGCAGGGGAAATCGCGCCAACTGCATCACAACCCGCAAGGTCTCAACCTTCACGTTTTTCCGTTGTGCGGTCCTTCTTGCATGGCAAGCACTTTACAGGACAAGCAGTGGACGCGATTTCTAACTGTAGGAGGACCTCCTCTTCGCTAAACTATGCGGCTAAGTGGAAGGTTTTCCGTCGTTGGTGTAGGGATCATTCTGTTGATATATTTGATCCCTCTATACCAGACATTGCTAACTTTCTAGTATACTTGTTTGACGAAATCAAACTGCAACCGGTTACTATAAAGGGTTATAGATCTATGTTATCTGATACCTATGCACATCATGATAGTTTACAAATTGGATCTAATGTCTCTTTATCGAAATTGGTTAGAAACTTTTCGATAAATAGACCCAGAACTCTTAGATTAATTCCTAAGTGGAATTTAGCTTGGGTTCTCCTTAAATTGAAGGAAAAGCCATTTGAACCTCTTGGGACAGTAGATTTCAAATTCTTATCTTATAAGACAGCTTTTCTCTTAGCTTTCTCTTCTGCCAGAAGAGTCAGTGAGCTTCATGCACTATCGGTGGATGATTCTCATTATCGTAGTGTTGGGAACACTATCACCTTCACTACTAACGTCGGTTTTTTAGCTAAGAATCAGGCTCCTAATAAATATCCGGAACCTATTGTTATTAAGGCTCTTCCGTCTTCAGACGGGCGTAGGCCTTTACTCTGTCCTGTTAGAGCACTACGTATCTATAAACAGAGATCTCAGTTCATCAGAAAGGGACGGAAACGTTTCTTTCTGTCTTTGATGCCTAATAGAAAGGACATTTCAGTCCATTCTATTGCTAGATGGATTCAGTTAACTATCCGTACTGCGTATGAAGATTTATCTTCTTCTCAGCAGTCTGTGCTTAAGATTTCTGCTCATGAAGTAAGAGCTCTTTCTACTTCCTGGGCTTATGCTAATAGTGTTGCTATTACAGATTTAATGAAGGCAGCTTATTGGTCTCAGCCATCCACATTTACTAATTTTTATCTCAGAAATATTGAGTCCATTTCTGGAGACCTGCATTGTTTAGGTCCGTTATCTGTTGCTCAGAATGTCGTCCACTAAACAGTTGCAACTATAGTTATGCAGGCTTTCTGTTCCGGCAGTGACTCCGTCCGGCTGCCCTCTTCGCTCTGGGCTATTTGACCCAGGGCAAGGGGAAGGGGGGGGGGGGGCGGGTGTTCCCTTAGGTCACCTGCTTTATAGTGAAAAGCAAGGGAATGCCTCCTCCAAGACAGTATTTCTGAGTCGCTTCCGGGATGGTTTTAAAGTGTAATATTAATGTTTAATTTCATTCATGTCTTATTTTTAAAGTGTAGCTCGGTGTGAAGCATTTGTATATGTCAAGTGTCAAACGGGCTTTAATATACAATACTCGGACACTTTTAAATGATTATAAAGAGTCTCAATTCTCTGGACTACTTTATTTATTGGCTTGTTTTAAAAATAATTAGTATAAAGGTTATACTGGATGTTAATAGAGAACATGAATGTTATTGTGCTCAATTATTAAGGGTAGTGTATCTTTCTAATTTAAATATTAAATAAGAAAGATACATGTAAAGCCTAATACTCCTTTTCTCCTTAAGGGGTTACCTCTATATTTTATAATTGAGCTTATTGGATTTTCCTCTATGTCCTAGGCCCTCCAGCCTGTTTACTATTCAGCTAAGTCTGGGTCATTGGTACAGTATAAAAATGTTAAAAAATTTATAGTAATTTATATATTTTTTATACTTACCAATGACCCAGACGGGGATGGCCCTCCCTGAGTTGGGAACTCTTGCCTCCCCGCTGAGTACATAGCGCTGACCAGGCACTGCCAGTAAGAATGATATTTGGCGCCAATTTCGGGACGACTGCGTCACTGCGCATGCGCAGTAGAGTCGTACTATGGAGGTCCTTTAGGACATGATTTCTTTTTGTTTTGGATGCAAATTTTGGGGATTGGGGGGCAAAATTTGTGTTTGGCCCTGGTTTTTGTGGAGTTAGCACCAGCTAAGTCTGGGTCATTGGTAAGTATAAAAAATATATAAATTACTATAAATTTTTTAACTTTTTATGGTTTCATCCATATTGGCCCTACAAACCTGTTGATTTCCGGTACACGCACTAATGTAAACACATGGGCCGATTGAACGACTAAATAGAATACTTCTTTATTATTATTTATGGATAAAAGTAACAAAAAACACACAAAATATTTTATTGACAATTTATTTTCTGAAGAATTTAAACTGAAATAAAATGAAAAGAAAATAATTTTGGTGAATCTGCACTCAGTCAAAACCACACGATTGTACTGTCTGTTATACAATTGACAAACGGTAGGAACAACGTTTTTCCGAAGAAGTCAGTGCCCTGAAAATTCTCTGAAACAAGTTGTACCCATGTATAAGATGCACCCCCGATTTTGACATAACTTTTCAGGTAAAAAAGTGTGACTTATACACGGACATATATGATAAACAGAGTAATCACTTGAGTGGACTGGTTATGTGAAATAATTCATTTGAGACGAGGGAATTATTTCTTGTAACCAGTCCAGTCAAGAGATTACTCTCTATGTCTTCTTTTGCAGAAAGAGTTCAATTGTTTCATAAAATGAACAACATTTTTTTTTCAAAAATTTTTGATATATTGTCCCTTAAATGTGCAGCATCTTGTGATGGAGACAAATGTATATAAATATCATGTATGATTCATACAAGTCCTTGATAAAGGATTAACTCATACCAGCCTGGGAAATAAGTGTGAATTTACTGAACACATGCCTGGTTTATGGCCTAGTAACTATTTAAGACAAGTGTCATCTGCATATTCAGACATGTGACACTTGACTCGAAACATCTACTCAGATCTTTTGACACCCCCCTGCTCACTATTATCGAGACCATCAGAACAGTGGAACCTTGTTAATTGAATAGTCACGTTGCCAGAGAAAAATATTCAAAAGGAAACAATAGGAATTGGGTCATTTTCCTATCACCCATTCATAAACTGAGCATTTATTCTATTATATCTTGTTTGACAGAGCCCTTGGAGCTCTGTCAAATGAAATATACTAGATTAAATGCCTATATTGGATGTCTTGAGGCCAAAAATCTCAATAAATGTGGGGAATTCTGTGTTTGTAATTCTTTGATAGATTATAAGATTTTTTTTTTTTTTTTATAAATTAACCCTTTACCCATTGCAGACGATATCAGAATTTATTATTCTAAATATTATTTTTCCAAATTTAAAAAAAAAATTCAACAAAACCATACCATGTGGCCCCTCACTGGAACAAACTCGATGAGCTCATTCCTATGAGGGGTCACATCATGTGGTTTTGTTTAAATTTTTTTAAACTTCATATTTTTTTTACTGCTGAACTTGCATATTACATGGGCAGATGTGGCCGATTTGTTAGGTACAGCAGCCATGACTAGATTTGTTGAAAAGTATTTACAAAATTTTCATCAGGTTAAGACTTAATTCTGGGCAAGTAAACATGACTTTGAATTTTTTGGTGCTCAAACTGAATGTATTTGAAATCTTATTTAAGGTCTTGTATGTGCACAACAGGCAAATTTTTTAGGAAAAAGTCATCGAAAGTCTTTGAAAAATATATTTATGTAAATATAAATTGCTTGGCTCATTTTGGTCCAGTTTTTAGCTCACCTGGCCTAAAAGGCCATGTGAGCTTTTCACATCACTTGGCATCAGTCATTGTCCACCGTCCATAAACTTTTCACATTTTCATCTTCTTCTCTGTAACTGCTGAGCTCGTTTGAACCAAACTTGGCATGAATGGTTTATGGGAGGTCCTCTACAAACGCTCTTCATTTTGTTCCCGTCAGATGAAAAACATGGCTTCCAGGGGCATTCTTTGATTCTGGTTGGTGGATGTTCAAAAATCTTCTCCTCTAAAACTGCCAGGCAAAATGTTTTGAAACTTCACATAAATGATAACTGGCACCCCCTCTACCAACAATCCTCATTTAATGTTGATCAGGTTATAAACATGGGCACAATTGCAGCTTACAGTTACTATAGAAACCATGTGGGAAATCACATTTTCATCTTGTTCTCTGGAACTACTGAGTTGACGTGAACCAAACCTGGCAGGGATAGTCTATTGGAGGTCCTCTACAAACGATCCTCATTTTGTTCCCATGGGTGTGAAAACATGGCCGCCAGAGGCATTCTTTGATTCTGATTGGTGGATTTTGAAAAATCTTCTCTGAAACCACAGGGCCAAATGTTTTGAAACTTTGCATGGTTGATGACTGGGACCCCCTCTACCAACGATCCTCATTTAATGTTGTTTCGGTTGTAATCGTGGCTGCAATTGCAGCTTACAGTTTCTATAGAAACCCTATGGGAAATCACATTTCCGCCTTCTTCTCTGGAACTATAGGGCTGATGTGAACCAAACCTGGCAGGGATAGTCTGTGGCATGTCCTCTACAAACGCTCCTCATTTTGTTACCGTGCATCGAAAAGCATGGCTGCCAGAATAATTTTTTGATTCTGATTGGTGGGTTTTGAAAAATCTTCTCCTCTGAAACCACAGGGCCAAATGTTTTGAAACTCTGCATGGTTGATGACTGGGAGACCGCATTTCATTGTGGTTGCATTTCAGACTGATAGGAACGGGTCTCAGGAAAAGAATGCGTCGCTGTTCAATCACTGCCATTTGAGAAACATGCAAGTGTTTCTGAATGCCACGAGATATCCAGCAATCTACCAACAATCCTCATTTTATGTTGTTTCGGTTGTAATCGTGGCCGCAGTTGCAGCTTATAGTTACTATAGAAACCCTATGGGACATTACATTTCCATCTTATTCTCTGAAACTACTGAGCTGATGTGAACCAAACCTGGCAGGGATAGTCTATGGCAGGTCCTCCACAAACGCTCCTCATTTTGTTACTGTGCATCGAAAAACATGGCTGCCAGAGTCATTTTTTGATTCTGATTGGTGGATTTTGAAAAATCTTCTCCTCTGAAACCTCAGGGCCAAATGTTTTGAAACTTTGCATGGTTGATGACTGAGACCCCCCTCTAGCAATGGTCGTCATTTAGTGTTGTGTTGCAAACATGGCCACAATTGCAGCTTATAGTTACTATAGAAACCCTATGGGAAATCACATTTTCATCTTCTTCTCTGGAACTACTCAGTCGACGTGAACCAAACTTTGCAGGAATGGTCTATAGGAGGCCCTCTACAAATGATCCTCTTTTTGTTTCCGTTGGTTGGAAAATATGCCCACCAGAGACATTCTCTGATTCTGATTGATGGATTTTGCAAAAATCTTCCCCCTCTGAAACTTCAAAGTCAAATGTTTGAAACTTCACATGATTGAGGACTGGGACACCATCTACCAATGATTGATTCTCATGTAATGTTGATGTAATGTTGCAAACATGGCCCCAATTGCAGCTCATAGTTACCATGGAAAGCCTTTTGGAAATCACATTTTTATTTAAAAAATATTGAGTTTAAAAAAATTTAAACAAAACCATATGATGTGACTCTTTAGAGCCTCTAGTTCTTTTTCCCTCGGGAGTGTATGAACCCTCTCAATAAAGGTATTGGTTAGAAGTCATTCAGGATGGTTTATTTAAGTCTTTTCCAACAGGATATCTTATGGTAGCCTCACATCAAAAGAGATATATAACTTTTATACAGTGGAGCCCACTTAATTGGATATCTCTTAATTGTATGTCCCTGTTAATTGAATATAATTTTCAAACACAAAACCATTTACCATACCTTCAGTACAAATTTGATCTGTTAATTGCATATGGGTTGTAGAGTAAACTCCTGTTAATTGTATATGAATTTTTGTAATATGTCGAAAAAATTGCTGTGACACGCACCAAATTCCCCTTATTTATCAACCTTTTTGGCCTCATACATCCAATACAGACATTTATTCTATTATAGCTTGTTTGACAGAGCTCTATGAGCTCTGTCAAACAAGATATAATAGAATAAATGCTCAGTTTACCTCCAGAACACAAGAAAGAGACCAAATCCCTGTTAATTGTATACTCCTGTTAATTGAATAATTTTCACTAGCAAAATGGTTATTCAATTAAGAGGATTCTACTGTACTAGCATTTTTAGGTAGGTCATTGAACTGACATAATAAATTTATCCTAATTGTAGAATTTATTTTTCATTGTTCTGATTACAGATGTTACAGAATCCTATTGAATTTAACACAGCAGTTGAAGCACTCTTTGCTATGCAGAGACAAGCAGTTGAGTCAGGTAAAAAATTAGAATTTGAGTCCTTTTTTTTTCAATTACAAAACCTGTAAATCTCAAGACCTTGCATTTTCAGCTGAGGAAATCAGGTTCAAATTCTTTTTTCTCTTGAAAATTATCAAACAGTGCAATTATGAACATGAAGGGTATCAAATTGCACATTAATATGTTGTTGATGGGAAAGTAACTGGATTTTTTATTGGAATACCTGAGAAATGAAGGGTTATTTTTTTATCATAATGTATCTCTTCTACCGTATTTACTCTATATATTGGGACACTCTATAATTTGGGACACACATTTTTTCCAGAAAAATATTTTTTTTTATGCTCGAATGTTTGGGACTCTCAGGAGACTTGTTTCCAGTTGGCACAGTCACCTGAAAACGGGGCAAAATGCTCAATATTAAAGCTAAGTTTGTGTTTAATTTTCCTTTTTAAACAATAAAAGATTGATAATACATACTGATTTGTGTTGTTTTTATTTAAATCTGTTCCTAAGTTTTAATATTTACAGTCCGGACTGACATGAGGAAAACTATTTAATATTACATTGTGACAGTCGTCAACCCTTTACTGAACGCTAGTGGCAGATGACACTCATAAAAAGAATTCTTTAGTAACTAAAAATTTTCATTTTTTGCTTCCAAAACATAGCTTATGACCCTTCATTAGAACGAGCGCAATGTGCTCGTTCCAATGAGGGGCATAAGCTATGTTTTGGAAGCAAAAAATGAAAATCAAAAAAAATTGGATGGCGATTTTCATATATAGTGATGGAAAACGAATCACACACAACTTGATTCAGCATCAAAACAAGACCAGGTTGTGTTTTTTCCCCATTTTCTAAGCTGTGGGACATCTGTGAAAATATTTATTTTTAGCTGTCCCAATACAAAGAGTAAATACGGTATATTCATTTCCCCAGTAATCTGTTATTTTGATCAAGTAGGATTATATTGTCAGAAATGTTGTTTAAGTGGTTAAAAACATTGTATCAAACTGTAATGCATTATGGTCAAACCATTCCTGTTGCTCTGGCCAAAATAAATTTTGGCTTGCCTCCAGAACAGAATTAAATGAAATTATGTGTTTCTGAAATCACTCCTTATTTCATGTAGATATGTGAGAGTTGTGGGAGTGTTTTGAAAGAGACCCTTGCTATTACTGCCCATTAGAATGGTTCCCAAACAGATGTCAGCCTGTTTTCTTTTTCCTTTTTTGGTGGGAGGAGAGGGTGTGGGAAAGGGGTGGATATCTAAGTGATGCTCACTGATCAGTCTGATTGTTGTTAGAGGGTTAGATTTCTATTTGAATGGTGATGTGTTCAATCCAATCAGCAGAGTAACTAGTGTTGTGTACTTGATGAAGCCCCTTTACCCTACTTGCTGAGAAATATGGCATGTTGGTGGTGAAGTTGTTTCCACTGAACGGGATATTTCTTGGAAGAAATATCCTCTTAACTACAAATATCTTTCAAACACCAAACCATTTACTGCACCTTCAATTCAAATTCGACCTGTTAATCGGCGAAGTGCTAGAAGCCACTATCGCAGCTCTGTTGTAAAGTGCTGAAAGCCACTATAGTGGCTTCACACTGTAAAATTGTTTTTTGCTCTGCATATGAATAAAAATTGTTTATATAAAATTGTTTTCTTACTATTTATTGGAGAGTGCCAATAGGCACTCCCAAATAAATGGTAATAAGACAAATATCTTTCAAACCCCAAACCATTTACTGCATCTTTTGTTCAAATTTGACCCATTAACTGGTTGAGTACGTGAAGCCATTATCACAGCACTATTGTAAAGTGCAGAAATCCTCTATGGTTGCTTTGCACAATAAGATTGTTGTTTTCTCTGCATTAGGATAAAAATTGTTTATTATCTCCCGCCGACGAAGTTGGCATGTGGATATTGAAATGGTGTTCGACCATCCATCTGTCTGTCAGTGCGTCAATCCATCCTTCCATCCCAAACTTTGTCCACTTAACTCCTACAGTTTTCTGTGGATTTTTATGAAACTTGGTCTGAAGTAGCAGCATCAAGTGTAGATGTGCATGTGGTCAGGAATGTTCGATGCGGCAAACTTTGCGTGGTTACAGCCCTTGGGAATAGCAAATATCCTTCACAAAGGTTTGTCTGCTTAACTCCTCCTACATTTTTTATTGGATTTTTACGAAACTTGGTCTGAAGTATCAGTATCAAGTGTAGATGTGCATGTGGTCAGGAATTTTCGATGTAATGAATTTTGCCTGGTCACAGCTCTTGGAAATAGCAAAATTTCCGTCACAAAGGCTTGTCCGCTTAACTTCTATAGTTTTCAGTGGATTTTTACGAAACTTTGTGTGAAGTATCAGTATCATGTGTAGATGTGCATGTGGTTGGGAATTTTCGATGCGACAAATTTTATGTGATTACGACCCATGGTAATAGCAAAATTTCCATCACAAATGCTTGTCCACTTAACTCCTCCGGCATTTTTCATTGCATTTTTACAAAACTTGGTGTGCAGTATGAGTATGGTGTGTACATGTACATATGGAAAGGAAGTTTAAATTCGAATAATTTTTCTATAGTTATATCTCTTGTCGACTTTGAATTTTCCAAAATTGCAGGTTTTGGGAAGATATCTTCAGTTGTGATTAAAGAAATTAAATGATTTATTCCCCGCCGACGAAGTCTGGAGGGGCATATTAAAATAGTGTTCATCTGTCCCATCTGTCACAAACTTTGTCCGCTTAACTCATACAGTTTTCAGTGGATTTTTACGAAACTTGGTCTGAAGTATCAGTATCAAGTGTAGATGTGCATTTGTTCAGAAATTTTTTGTGACAAATTTTGGAAATAGCAAAATGTCCATCACAAAGGCTTGTCCTCTTATTATTATGATTTGTCCAATAATTATACTACAGTAATAACCTTCATATTTCCAGGATTTAGAGACACAGAACTTCCATTATGAGCATTTAATCACTTTTTTTCTTGTTTAACAAGATATAATAGAATTAACCCTTTGCACACTGATGTCATATTATCAAAATTTGAAGCTGCAAATTTTTCCCATAATGCAACAAGGAAATGAACCAATTCAGTCTTGTTTGGCAGAGTTCATTGAGCTGACTTACGGCAAATTTTATAAATAACTCTGTGTTGCTTCAGTCATTTTGTCATATCAACACACTGTATAATTTATTTTCTAGGTTCTGTGTCAGGTGGCGAACATTTATGTTTTATGGGAAGTGGTCGAGAAGAAGAAGACCAGTTTGTGCACATGGTTGTTGCTAATTTCTTACAGAAAGGCCACCAGTATATCAGTTTGGCCAGAGGTGGATTTGCAGGTTATTAATTTAAGTTTCAGGTTATTGACAAACTCGCTTCATATTGATGAATGATAAATGATACTTCTGTTGCATTAATTATAAATGTCTTGGAAAGTCTACCCAGCTACCACCTGAAAGTCTTGTGACTCCGCAGTGAATTCTGCTGAAGTCTTGGATGCCTGCTCTTTAACCAATATTCTTTGATAGATTAACTCAAGATTGCTTGTCGAGCACCTAGCAGGCTGAACAAGAATTTCCAATGGTTATTTAGGACTTTATCCCATTGGGGCCTTGAGATTTTTATACATTTTTCCTACACTTTGAATCAATGCCTTGTGGCTGCAGAGTTGTTTATATGTAAGTCTTGGCTTCCTATATAGGCAGCCAAGACATGCCAAGAAACAACTGCCAAGGTTTTAAGAATTCTAAGAATACAAGTTTACCCATAGGTTACATGTTAGGGCACCTGTTCTATTGCAATAAAATGTGGTCAAAGTCAGAATTGGGCCTTTTAGGGTTAAAGGTTAAATATGGCTATAGACCAGAGGCAGCTCACCCACAGGGAGTTGTCTGGAGTGGCCCAAAAAGGAGGTGAAAAATGAAGAGGAAGCAAAAGAAAGAAGAAGGTGGGACCATTTTTATACGGACCTATGGGCCTCATCGCTCGGACGCCAATACCAACATTTTCCATCCAATCATCTGATGCCGAAGGGATTTGCAGTGACAAATTCTGTTTCCTAGGCAACTGCATATATGTGCCGATGTCAGTGCATTCATATACTATTCCAAAAAAGTAGGGGATATCCAAACTGATGTTGATATATTTTTATACTAGAACAAATGGCCCAAACTTAGCTGGTGCAACCTCAATAATATCAAGGGCCAAACACAAATTTTGAACCCCCCCAGTCCCCAAAATTTGCATACAAATCCAAAATTTGAAAGTCCTATCTGGTCCTCCATACTTTTAGTACTGCGCATGTGCAGTAACCAGGAAAAGACTGGAATTGGTGCCAAGCATCATTCTTTTGTTTGGCCCTAGTCAGTAAACATCTCAACGGACATCTATGCAATAAAATCTCATTTTTGAAGATGCTAGACACAAATCAATGATGGTTTTCATGGAATCAACAGTGTAACAGGATGTTGGAAGTGAATAACGGTGGTTTTGGATGTTTAGGGCTGTAACTTTTTAATTTTTATAAAATATTATTCATATTTCCCATTTTTGGGATAAGCGTCTGAATGTCGTCACTTTTACTATGACTCACTGTTGTTTTGTTAGTGTTGCTTCCCTTTCCTCTCCTGAGTCCTCCTGTTAGACTCCCAAGCTCTTTCGGCTTTTTTTATTGAGAATTTTTTATTAAAATTCTTGGGAGTTTGACCCCTAGCACTCTTGTAGTGCAACAGAATTTTTTCCCATCACTCTTTTTTTTCTCTTGTTTAAATACAAATTTAACAAATTATATCTTGTTTGACAGAGCTCACTGAGCTCTGTCAAACAAGGTATATTTTGTTAAATATCAGACTGCATTATGGGAAATATTTGCAGCTGAAAACTTTGCCATTTTAATATCAGAGTGCAGCGAGTTAACTTGTTTTACGGAATGGGTATTCCGTTTATCCCCTGTGTTTACGTCCTGTTCATTTACTGTTCAGGACGTTTTGTATTCTTGCATCTTCTACCAGATACATTGTTTTTTCCTCCTATGAAGATCTAGCTTTGCATCAGGTGGTTGTTGATTGGTTACTGACTATGGGCCTCTGTTGTACCTGTTTGTTTCCGTTTTTTCCTCTTGACATTGTTGTCTGTTCAACAACATTTTGGATACGTATTAAGTCAGTGTTTAGTATAGAACAGTTATTGTTTTTACCCTCATATGTCGTTTCGGAAAACCATCAATCTAGCTTTTCTGGTAGGGGCGTAAGTTCGGTAAGGACTATAAGTCCAACGCCTCTAAGCTGACGGCTTCCGGAGGTTCTCGGGGAGGACTTAGTTTCTCTTCCCGTAAGCCTTGGAAGTCCTATAAGTGATAATCTAGACCTCCATTGCTCTCCAGTTGGTGGAAGTTTTTCGCTTCCACTTGATAGAGATAACAGAAGATGATTGGAAAGGAATGCAGTCGAAAGAGGTCGTCGGCTGTTATTCCGATCTAAGCCTCCCATTACTAGAAGTCCCCGTTGGACAAATCTTCCGGGATTTTTTCAAGAGTCTCTTCTTTTTGAAGTTTCATCTCTCTTGGAAAAGGAGGCAATAAAGGTTGTAGAGAATTCCATTTCTACAGGATTCTACAGTCATTGTTCTTGTGCCGAAGTCAGATGGCTCATTCCGATCAGTTATAGACTTGAGCTGCATAATCAAATTGATTATAGCTTCAAAGATTTACATGAAACTATCCGGTCGATAAGAGCGAGTCTCCGAGTGATCGATTTTGTGATAAGCATAGACCTAAGATACGTACTTCACATCTTGGTACATCTGGCATACAGAAGTATCTTCGTTTTTCCATACAGAGGAGGTTTACCAGTGCAGAGTGATGTATTTCAGTCTGAATATGGACACTTAAGCATTCACTCGAAATAATGAACTCTGTCATGTCTTATTTCCGATCTCATTCGGCAGTGATAACGTCGTCTTACTCGGATGATATTCTTCTAGATATGACGATGATGAAAGTATGCTTTAGAATGGCGTGCAGAGTCTGCTTCTGGTATTCTGACATCTACGTTTCTTTGCAAACGAAAGAAATCAGATTTCACTCCGTCAATATCAGTCATTCTTTTGGGAAAGAGTTCCGAGATTCATTTTAATCTGGTCCGTCTTCTCATAACCAGGCCTAAGCTAGTCCGCTATTATGCTCGTGTTCTAAATTCGCTTACAGTTTTAGCAAGGGAGTTTATGAGATTGATGAGACTTTGTGGGGCGACTGCAGAGCTGATTCCACTAAGTCGATTTCGCACCCATCCTCTCCAGTTTTTCTTCATTCAGAACTGGAGTGTCAAATGCATTCACTCTAAGTCAGATTGTTTTAATGGACCTAGTTAAAAAAGGAATTAGTTTTGAGCGGACCTTCGATGGTTAATTCTGTGAGTTCCGCTTCAACTACCAGTTCTGGTCTTCACTTTTATGGTGGATGCCAGTCAGTCGGGTTGCGGTGCCTCCCTGATTCCTGCAGATCTAAGTGTTAGGGTCTTTCGGACTCTTGGTTCCTGAAGAAACACATAGCATCATAGAGATGTTGTCTATTTGGCAAGTTCTTAAGCTTGGATACTTCACGTAGGGAATGTCCATGTTTCAATTTGTCATTCAATTCCACAGTAGCGGCTTACCTCTGGAATCAGGGCGGTACTCATTCCTTTCCTTCTGACTGCAGGGGGACCTCCTCTTCATTTTACTGTGGCTAAGTGGAGAGTCTTCTTCCGGGGGTGTACGGACCAGTTGGTGGATACTTATAATCCATCTATACCTCAATTGCCAAATTTTTGGTCTGCAGTTTTGATGTATTAAAACTGCATCCCATTACTATTAATGCTATAGGTCTATGTTTTCAGACACATATGCTCATCATGATCATTTGTCTATTGAATCAGATCTTTCTTCATCCAAGCTAGTCAGAAATTCTCTTTCAATAGACCTTGAACCTTATGTTCAATTCCCAAATGGAATTTAGCTTGGACTCTTTTGAAGTTGCAGAAAGCTCCTTTTGAGCCGTTAAATGAAGTTGAATTTGAATATCTTAATTATAAAATGGCTTTTCTCTTAGCCTTTGCTTTGGCTAGAAGAGTTAGTGAACTTCATACTTTATCAGTAGAACTTTCTCATTTCCATAGTGTGGGTAATACTGTTACTCTTACTACAGAAGTGGGATTCTTGGCTAAGAACCAGATTCCAGATAGACGGCCGGAACCTATTGTTATTAGGGCTTTACCGTCTTCGGACCTTAGACTGATGTGGTGTCCAGTAAGAGAGTTTCATAATTATAAATGTCGCTCTAGCTTTATTAGGAAAGGCAGAAAGAGATTCTTTCTCTTATTCCTAACAGTAAGGATATTTCACTTCATTCGGTTGCTAGGTGGATTCAATTGGCAATACGTATTGCCTATGAGAATCTTCTTCAGATCTTGCATTCTGTAAATAAGATCTCAGCTCACAAAGTTAGAGCATTGTCTTCTTGGGCTTATTCCAATAGTATTACCGAATTAATGAAAGCAGCTTACTGGACACAACCTTCTAATTTTCATCTTAGAACCTTAGAGTCTTATTTCCAGTGACCTTAGATCCTTGGGTCCTCTTTTTGTATCACAGAATGACGCCCATTAATGTGACATCTTTTAGATGTCTTAGGCAGCCCGCTCGAGCACTGACGGCGGTCCGCTGCCCTCTTCATTCTGAGGATTCTTCCTTCAGAACAAGGGGAAGGGGAGGGGGCAGTTTTTTCCTTAGTATCATTTGGTCTTATAGTGAAGCAAGGGAATGCCTCTCCCAAGGACAGTAGTCAGGGGTTGGTGCTCAGTGGTTTTAATGTGTAGCTCGGTGTGAAGCAACAGTATTGTCTTATCATGTATCATCATTACAGTGTAGCTCGATGTGAAGCATTTGTATATGTCACTTGTCAGATGAGCATTTATATACAATCCTTGAACACTTTTATTCAATATAAAGCGTCTCATTCTCTGGACTAGCTTTATAATTGGTTTCCTTCACAAATTTAGCATAAGGGTTATGTTGGTATTAATGGAGAATTATTATTTATTACTCCTCTAATTGTTGGTGTTATGTCATTCTCTGTTTATTTAGAGAAAGGCACATGTAATTCCTCATTTATCCCCTATTCTCTTATAGGAGTCCTCCTTCAGTCGGAGTAATAGAGTTATTAGCTCACCTTTGACGTCGGTCAAATTTGAGGTTATGCCATGGCCCGTCATCCGTCTGTCTGTCCATCAACAATTCAATACTGCTCGAGCTAGAGGCTGTATTTATGAACCGATCTTTACAAAACTTCTTGGGTATGTTTGTTATCACCAAGGGACGAGAACGAGTGTTTTTGGGTGCGGTCCAAATTTCAAGATGGCCACCAGCAGCCATTTTGTACCTTAGTTAGTGCAATCAGTTTTTTGTACAGAACTTCTGTATGAAAGTTCTGATTCGAATAATTTTTGTCTGAATGTTTAGTAACATTGAATACATCACATATAATACAGGTTTTTTTCTCATGTAGAAATTCTGCAAATTAGATGAACTTTGATATTTTTATACTGTACCAATGACCCAGACTTAGCTGGTGCTAACTCTTTAAATTTCAGGGCCAAACACAAATTTTGCCTCCCCCCCCCCCCATCCCCAAAATTTGCATCAAAATCCAAAAAATCCATGTCTTATGTGGTCCTCCATACTTTTGACCACTGCACATATGCAGTGTCAAGGAAGTACTGAAATTGGCACCAAGTCTTCATTTCTTTGTTTGGCCCTTCAATCAGTAACATCTCACTGATATCTGTGCTTATAATCTCAGTTTAAATGATGCCAGACACAAAATCATGAAAGAAATGGTGGATCTAAGGATGAAATAAGAGGATGAGAGGAAGAAACAGTGGAAGGATTTGTTCAGGGCTGTAACTTATAATTTTTATGCAAAATTATTTCATGTTCCCTAATTTCGGGGCATGGGCCTGATGTTTTCATTCTTGCTATGAAATTTCCACTGTTTGTTCAGTGTTTCCTCTCTCCCTTTCCTTGATACCCCCCTTTCTATTCTCCCATGCTTTTGGCATAATTTTTGTAATTTTTTTACTGAAATTTCTTGGGAGTTTCTGGCATACTAACAGAATGTTTATTCTGTTTTTCCCCATGGTTACGTCCTCACCCTAGGGGTGTTTAGGCATTTTGGTCATGCATCTACCATCCGATGTACTGCAGTTTCTTCTGTGGAAGTTTATGTTTTACATCGGATAGTGTTTAAAATTGGTTACTGATTTTGGGCCATATTTTCAGTGCCTGGAGTATTGTTTCTGGTTTTTTATTAACTTTTGTTTACGTTGACAACGGTTACTTCTGACAGTGATTCCTTGTCTTCCATTAGGTTCTGTTCATAGCCAGATACATTAATATTGTCTGCAAGTGTAGCATTAAATTTTAGATATGTTTTAAAATTTTTGTCCACACTTGGGCTTTTTTGGGATCCATTTGGGCTCATCGTTCCCTTTGGGAACTTGTGCTCATCTTGACATTTTTTCAAAAAAATTTTTTCTTTTGAATTATTTTTCAAAATTTTTGTAATGGATTATATTATTATTATGTATCTTTGTTTTTCAAGGGTTAGTGCGAGTACGATGACTGTTTAATATTTTTTCTAATATGAAAGAATATTGTTCAAATTGTAAATTGAGGAAGTCTTCCTCTGATTCTCATGTTCATTGTATTTGCTGTAGTCAGTGTACTCGCACTAATTCTTGCTCAGTGTGTGCCAATTGGGATGACAAACGTTGGAGATGTGTGTCACGGTATATTGTTAGTGGTGAGAGGTCCATGCCAGTCCTCTTGCCACAGGGTCACTCTAGTTTTTCTGTCTCTTTTTCAGAGGAACAAGAACAGGGTGATGTTTCCGTGATGTCTTCAAGAAGTGTGCTTCCATCGTCGCAATCAAATGAAGAGCTAGTGGCAAAAGTGCTCAACGAAATTCGACAGGTGCCTAGATCCCTAGTAGGATCGACGTCCTTGTCGCCCGCTAGCTCCCCCGGCGAAGCAATCATTCGAGAAATGGTTGTGATGCCGGGTTCGTCCGTTGCGGTCCAGGAGAGGAGATCGGGTGTTGCGAGCACTATAAACTTGTATCGTGCACACCTGGTGACGACGGATCGGAGGATGGAACGGAGGAAGACAGACAGTCCGGTAGGTCTACCCGGACCGCGAGCGAGAGAGGTCCCTCTCTCTTACAGCAACATCTGGGCCCAGATGTTGTACGTAATGTTCATCAGTCGGAGCATACGTCCACTTCTCCTGCTCGGGACGCTCCGTCGCATAGACAGTCTGGCGCGGCTAGTCTACTGGCTTCCTCATCCACACGTCAGCACACATGACCACACCTTGGCTACGTGACTGTATATATCCAGCCTGCTTCGCCGACCAGGGATTCCACGTCGACCAGGTCACGCCATCCGGTAGCCAAGGACACGAGTCCTTACCAGTCGGGACGTTCGCATAAGAGAAGTATGCATGAATTACCGTCCCAGGAGCTTCCAGCGGCTAAACTACGTAAGACCGCAGCTCCTCAGGCCTCCGTGATGGACGTGCTATCACAGATAGCACAACTCATCACAGCATCCCAGCAACCTTCAGAAACTCTTTCAGATCAGGAACTGTCTGAGGAAGCTGGGTCGGTACACTCCCCTGCAGAGTCAGAAATGGACGACCGAGATTCACGTGTGGTCCAGTCGGATGGTGAAAGGGATTCAGCAGAGCTGGAATTTTCCCTTTCCGAACAACATAAGGTGGCCGTAGATTTCATCCAGCAACACCTTCCAGAAGTTGTTCCTCCAGACCAGAGGATGTAATGCTGGCCGAGACAACCAGTCAGATGCCCCTAGGTCGACTGGTCGAGGTGCGGGTCGGGGAGGACGTAGTTTCTCCTCCCGCAAGCCTCACAGGTCCAGGAGGTGATAGTCAAAACCTCTGTTGCGCTCCAGTGGGTGGAAGGCTGTCGAGATTCTTAACAAATTGGTTGTCAATTACGGACGACCTTTGGGTTCAGGGGGTTATTTCAGTAGGTCTAAAACTGTCCTTCAAGGAAAAACCTCCGTTAACACGAAGTCCACGTTGGACTCAGCTTCCGTCAAACCTTCTTATATCAGAAGTCCAGTCTCTTCTGGAGAAGAACACACTAGAGGTCGTAGAAAACCAGGAATCTCCCGGTTTCTACAGTCACCTGTTCTTGGTTCCAAAACCAGACGGCTCGTTCCGTCCAGTTATAGATTTAAGCTGGATAAACAAGCTGATTGTGGCTCGAAAATTTTATATGGAGACCATTCGATCGGTAAGAGCGAGCATTCAAGTGAACGATTATGCTGCGAGCATTGATCTCAAGGATGCATACTTTCACATCATTGTACATCTGGTGTTCAGAAAGTACCTTCGCTTCGCTGTCCTTGGGGTCGTTTATCAGTTCCGAGCAGTGTGCTTCGGTCTGAATCTAGCGCCCTGGGCCTTCACTGGAATAATGAACTCGGTAATGACTCATTTCTGAGCTCATTCATCTGTGGTAACGTTGGCCTACTTGGACGACATTCTTCAGAAGTACGGCAACAGATTAACGCTTCAGAACGATGTTCAGAGTCTGCTTCAACTGCTCTGACGTATCGGTTTCATAGTAAAGGAAAAGAAGTCGGATCTAGTTCCGTCCAAGTCATTCATCCACTTGGGAATGAGCTTCGAGACGTACAACAGTCTGGTTCGTCTGCCTTTACCCAGAGCGAAATTAGTCAGTTGTTATGCTCCCTTTGTCTTCACTCAGATGTAGTAACAGCGAGAGAATTCATGCGACTGATAGGTTTGTGCGGAGCTGCCACGGATCTTATTCCGATGGGGCAACTACACACTCGTCCACTCCAGATATTTTTTTCCTCAGAATTGGAGTGTGAAGATTCATTCGCTCAAAACGAACATCATCTTGTTGAAACAAGTAAAACAAGAGATTCAGTCTTGGGCAGATGTTCAGTGGTTAACTCAGGGAGTGCCACTGCAACTTCCGGATCCGATTTTTATGATTATGATGGATGCGAGTCAAACAGGTTGGGGCACAACTTTGAGCCCAACAGATTCGAGGTGCCAGGGTCTTTGGGATCCGCAGTTTCTAAGCACATAAACATCAAAGAGATGATGTCAATTTGGCTTGCGCTACGTCATTGGATGAACATTATTCAGAATTCACATGTTCAAATTCGGTCCGACAATTCGACAGTAGTAGCGTATATTCGGAACCAGGGAGGCACTCATTCCATTCCGTTGTTTAAATTAACGGAGAGAATCCTTCTGTTTGTCCTAGAGCATCAGGTTCTTCTGTCGGTCCGTCATATTCCGGGTCGTCTGAACGTTCTAGCGGACTACCTTTCTCGGAAAGGTCGTATGTCGCCGTCAGAATGGAGTCTCAACAAACGAGTATTCAATGAGATTTGCTACCAATGGGATCGTCCTATGATAGACTTGTTTGCGACGCATCTCAACAATCAGTTGCAGACGTATGTGTCGCCATGCCCAGATCCTCCAGCGTTTACAGTAGATGCGCTCTCGATCTCTTGGGACGGAATGATAGGATACGCGTATCCCCCAGCTCCGTTGATTCAACAGATATTGCTAAAAATCAAGCAATTTCACTGCAAGATTCTGTTGGTAGCATCTCTGTCACCCCAGAGACCATAGATAAATCTACTCAGGTGTCTGTTGTGGGACATTCCTCGGAAGCTTCCTCCATGGGAGGACCTTCTTTCGCAGGGGAAATCGCGCACACTGCATCACAACCGGCAAGGTCTCAACCTTCACGTCTTTCTGTTGTGCGGTCCTTCTTGCACGGCAAGTATTTTACAGGACGAGCAGTGGACGCAATTTCTAACTGCAGGAGGACCTCCTCTTCGCTAAATTATGCTGCTAAGTGGAAGGTGTTCTCTCGTTGGTGTAGGGATCATTCTGTTGATATTTATGATCCCTCCATTCCAGACATTGCTAATTTTTTGGTCTACCTGTTTGACGAGATCAAACTGCAGGTAATAACTATTAAGGGTTATAGGTCTATGCTATCGGATACTTATGCTCATCATGATAGCTTACAAATTGGATCTAATGTCTCTTTATCTAAGTAAGTTAAAAACTTTTCGATAAATAGACCTAGAACCCTTAGGTTAATTCCTAAGTGGAATTTAGCTTGGGTTCTTCTGAAGCTAAAAGAAGCGCCATTTGAACCTCTTGACATGGTAGACTTCAAATACTTATCTTATAAGACAGCTTTTCTGTTAGCCTTCTCTTCTGCTAGAAGAGTTAGTGTCATTGACACTTTCATTTTTGTTTTTTTTAAAGTCCTAGGCCCTTCAGCCTTTTTACTATTCAGCTAAGTCTGGGCCTTTGGTTCTAGTATAAAAATATGAAAAATTTAAAGTAATTTTTATAATTTTTTATACTTACCAATGGCTCAGATGGGGATGGTCCTCCCATGAGTGGGTACTCATACCTCCCCGCTGATTTATAACATTAGTAGGTACAGATCGGACTTTCAGATTTCGGATTCATATGCAAATTTTGGGGATTGGGAGGGTTCAAAATTTGTGGTTTGCTCTTGATATTATTGAGGTTGCATCAACTATGTCTAGGCCATTGGTAAGTATAAAAAATATACAAATTACTTTAAATTTATCATTTTCAGAAAGTGATATTGCATACGCGTGATTGGACACATCAATATGTTACCAAGTTTAGTATGGATCATGAATGTCACCTCCCACAAAAACTTCGTGCAGATTTTTCGCAGGAGCATTTTGAAACTTTCATTTGTACTGGAAGGGCTTTTTCGGAGGTCTCATCATTCTTTTCTTTGTATAAACTCGTTCACCAATAGTTTCTGGTCGAAACGTAACTTTTGAGGTATGTGAAGACTCACACGTGACAAATGTTTGTGTGCCATTGGCATGTTGGAAGTTGGCAACAGACAGACTGCAGTGGCTCAAATTCTCAACATTACTCAATCAGTGATTAGCAGGTTGTGGTCATGCTACCGTCAGACAGGCAATGTTGATGACAGACGTTGACCAGTTCATCCAAGGGTGACAACTGCCAACCAGGATCTTTTCATCCGAACCACAGCATTACATAACTGCCATCAAAGTGCCTCAGAAATTGGACATCAGCTGCACAAAGCGACAGATGTGCGAGTCAGTGGTCAGACTATCTGAAATCGCCTACACAACTGGAATTTGTACGCTCAACGACCTCGAAAAACTCCACATTTGACTGAACGTCACATCGCAGCAAGGCGTAGTTGGTGTGGCACACGACTGTGCTGGGACTATCGTCGGTGGAGCAACGTCATGTTTTCCGATGAAGCGAGGTTCACTCTCGACTTCCATGACTGGCGAAACAGAGTGTGGTGGCGGTGGAACGAACGATACCATGACGTAACTGTTAGGCAGCATGATCGTTTGGTTGGTGGATCAGTTATGGTATGGGGAGGCATACCCATGACAAGCAGAACAGCATTACATGTCATCCAATGGTGTGTCACAGGGCAGTACTACCATGACAACATGTTAGCAGCTGATGTGGTGCCATTTGTGCGATGTCACAGCTGTTGATTCATTTTCCAAGATGAATGTGCAAGAGCACACAGGGCCCGTGTTGCTACAGAGTTCCTCCAGGAGCAGAACATTACTACACTGCCTTAGCCAGCACTAAGTACAAACCTTTCACCAATCGTGCATGTCTGGGATATGCTTGGCAGGCACCTACGACAACGCCAACAACCCCCTACCAATGTCCAGGAACTCATTGCTGCACTGCAGGAAGAATGGAATAACATCAGTCAAGCTGATATTGGACGTTTGGTGAGGAGTATGCCACATTGGATCCATGCTTGTCTCGCAAACCGAGGAGGATTTACAAGGTATTGAGGTCTTGGACTGAATGTGGTAAATTCTCTGACTGACCGTCCATGTCTAATACAGCTCAGTGCATGGAATGTGTGCTTGTCAGACATCCCAACTATTGCTGAAATCATTCACCAGATGCCACAGTGCAACACCTCAACTGTCTCTTTGATGAAAATATAATATCAATATATTTCTTCATGTATCTCACTTTTATCATACATCCCCTACTTTTTTTTAATAATATATATTGATTTTCTCTCTGACAAATGCATCTGGTAAAAATAACTCGTCAGACCCTAGGACCCTAGATTCGTTGCCGCAACCGCAAACATACATATTGATATTGATTAATTTTATTATATAAATAACTCGCTCTACCTACCTACCCACTTCAAAATGTGGGCAGGGTGATTGTAAACATAGTTTATTTTATGACCAAAAAGCCCTCATATTCGCTCTCAAGGCATTGATTGTTTAAAATTTTCTCTCGGCAGGCCCTCCTTGCCCCCCCCCCCACTAATAGGAGGGGACACACCCTCCTTTAACCACAAACCATAACTATAACCACTTCAGGCCTGTGCTTTCAGATATGCCTTTGGCATTTATGGGGCCCCATGCTTAAGTATGTCCTGTGTCACCAATCACTTTTGAGCCACCACTGCTATAGACCCAACTATTTTTATACGCCCATTTGGAAAAATGGTCATATTATGTAAATGGTCTGTCTGTTCATCCTTCTGTCTGTCCATCTGTTTGTTAACAATTGGTTTCCGACTGATAGCTTGAGTTTGGATTTTTTTTATCTTAACCAAAGTTGGTATGTGTATTACCCAGCTAGTAATACAGGCCATGTTTGAATATGGGTTCCGTCCAATTATTTTTACAGGAGTTTCAGCCCTTTTTTTGACTTAGAATTCGACTGTCTATTTGCATATATAAACATTTACATTATTTTTACAAGGAGCTTTGTCAAAATATAAATTATCAAATTAAACTGTTAATGAACCCCTTACTTAGTGATTTTGCTGAAAATGAGCAGTTGAGAAAACATTTTTTTTCAAAAGATTTCAATAAAACCATACCATGTAATCTCTCACTGGAACGAACTCAACGAGTTCATTCCAATAATGGAGTCACATGATATGGTTTTGTTGAGTTTTTTTTAAACATTTGATAAAAAAAATAATTAAGGCCTAAAAAAAATAAAAATCGGTTTCTCAGGCCCTCCTGCATGGTCCTTTTGGCTGCCGTATAACTTTTATAACCAATCCAAACTTAAAAAAATCAAAATCAAATGCTTTATGTCTGATATTTTACCCAAGTTAATAAAACACCACAACCCATGCTATTCTGTAGATTATGAGGCCTAAAACATAAAACAAACCAAGAACATGAACATTTTAATGGTAAAGAAATGATTACAAAAATAAAAAATAAAATAAAAAACGCCCGCCCGCATGCAATTTTACAAAAAATGGCCTGAGAAACAGAAGATCTACTTTGTGAGGCCTAAAATAACAAATTTTGATATTGTGTGTGATGGTTAAAGGGTTAATATGTTTACCAAATATGAAAAGTGTCTATCTTCTGTATAATGAAATTTTTTTTATTATATTTGCATGTAAAATCGTTGAATGAAAAGTTTGATTATATTGCATGAGAAATGAGCTCATTTTGTAAATAGCCTAGTGTTAAAGCCTGTGTGTTGTATTTTCAGCTTTACATAACAATCTGTCCAGTGATCTCTCTGAGGGTTTACGGAATCATAATTCCAAGTATTGTATTGTTTGCAATCCTGATATAGAAAGCAACACTAGTGATTTAGAAAGTGGAGATGACTTTAAGGTAAATATAAGAACCTTTATATAACATGTATTAATCTTGTAAATTGTTACTCTTCAGGCCATGGACGCGATTTTACAATTTTCTAAACATCACATCTTCCAACATTGGTGGCTTAGCTGTGATTCCAGGTCATGTCAGCCCTTGAATGATTCTCAAGAAACTGTTTTGATTCTCGCCAACTCCTGCTGTGTGAACCAGTTTTCAGTTCCTAAATAATTTAGAATTTGAGAGTACTGGTGTATTATTGTGAGTGCAACCAGTACATATTCCATAGTGAAAAAAACCCTCATGTTTCGACACTTACTACAGTTTAATCTTTGAGGGCCTCGTTCCAAATTTGGTGAGTTTCTTGTCTTACATGTACATGGAGAACACATGTTATAATGTACAGGCTTTTGGTGGTCTTGCTGACGGAAGTTACCATACATTGGCAGTAGTTTCTAGTGAAGTCTTGGCTGCCTGTATAGGCAGCCAAGACTTCACTAGAAACCACTGCTAAGTCCGTGTTATCTTATGAGGGAGCAATGCATAACTGGGATATTCTAGACCTTTTAGGACATGTTCAGATACTGTGGTGAGAAGCAAATTAACATTTTATGAGAATCAAAGTTGATTCTCATTGATTCTCTTGCAAGAATCATTTGCAAGAATCAATTCTGATTCTTGTATGGATTTCAAGCCCTGCAAGTCTTGGAACTGAATTCTTACTTAGTTTAACCCTCTGCATACTGATGTTAGAATAGAGTAGAGCCCACTTAATCGGATTTCACCGAATTGAACAACCCTGTTAATTAAATGTAACTTACAAACACCAAACCAGTTACCATACCTTCATTACAAATTTGACCTCTTAATTGCATGTAGGTTATAGAGTAAACTCTTGTCAATTGAATTAAACTTTGTCGAGAAATCAAGCTGACAGTCATTGTATTCCCATCATTTATAGTTGTATGTGGCCTCAGTACATCCAATACAGGCATTTAATCTTTTCTACCCAGATAGAATAAATGCCCAGTTTATCTCTGAAGTAGAGTGACGCATGGGAAAGGCACGCGATCACCCTCGCGCACCATCGCTCACGCAAAAATTGTCCAAGGTGCACGAATAATCACTCGCCTCCATTCTTGGGTGTGTTTTCATCCTTTTGAGTTGCGTCAACAGAAACATTCAATTAAGTTTTGATGTTTGGGAAATTTTTAACAATCACTCACAATTTGAAGCTTTTTAAGTAGAATTGCAAAGAATTTCTTTTCCGTCATTATGAACATGACACACAGTAGTTCGCTAAAACATCCACAAACAACAAACTAACAGTAAGAGGGTTGCACATTGACAACTCGCCCAGAGCTTACTCCCGCCACAAAACGAACACACATGTTCAGATAAAAAAAACTGTGCCCATTCTGAGATATGAGAAATGTTTTAATGCTTCTGTATTTTTTTTATCAAAGACATGCGGAATGTTGCCCCGTTCTTTGTTTTCTTTTATACTTGTGACACGTGTCACTCCAATTCACCAGTGACACGAATTAATGTGCCTGATTTGGAATTTACGCATCCATTTTCCAGGATTTTAATAATCTGCCATTTAAAATCCAGAACTAATTTTAGTGAGTTACATGTATTTTCACAATCAAAATTTCCATCCGTATTCAGTTGTATTCATGCATTCGTTTCGAAGGACACTTGTCAGTTGAAGGTCAGCATTGAAATCAACACTCAATCAAATTCACTCTCCTCACAGTTTTCACTCTCGCAAACTTTATTTGAGGTGAGCGATTTTCCACTCGCCTCCATTTTACTCCCATTCATCACTGGAAGTATGTAAGAGAATTTGACTTTAAACCGAAAGGTCAAGGGTTCAGCTCTTACCAGCAGTAACTGTGTTGTATCCTTGGGAAAGATGATGGTGGTGCAGTGTACTAAGGCATGCTGTGCATTGATGGTGCACTAGCCTTCAACCACAGATAACTCTACCTGTGCTGCTAGTATTTTGGGGAGTCAGACAGCTGCTCGGTGGTTCTCTCTAGGTACTGTAGCTTCCTCCACCCATAAAACTGTCTGACATGATGTGACCCTGGCTGTTGAAAGTGTCATTAAACCCCAGCAAACAAACAAGAAATTACCAAATACCTGTTAGTAGAATACTTTTGTTAACTGGTAGAGTGCTGAATTTTGTTTGATCACCAAAATTTGTTCACATGTCTTTGCCTTGTTACAATTTATGGGAGAGTGCCTATGGGCACTCTCCCATAAATTATAACAAGGGAAATCCATACATATAAAATAATTTCACTTAAAAGATAATATGGAGTACTTCGACTGAATATGTAGTCTTTAAGTTATGGTACCTACACTTCAGAGTAAAGCCCAAATATGGGCTTCCAGCACTCTACCAGTTAATTGAATATTTTTCACTGGCACGGTGGCTATTCAATTATCAGGATTTCACCATATCAATATTTGAACCGACAATTTTTTTGCATGATGCAAGCAGGAATTCAGCCAGCTTAAACTTGTGATAGAGCTCTGTTAAACAAGATTGAAATGGTTGAACTTATTGCATTAGGGAAAAAATTGCTGCTCAAAAGTTTGGTGCTTTGGCATCAGTGTGCATTGGAGTTAAGCCTATTGTAATATTATGCAGTCGAAGCCCAAAGTTTTTAACCCTTTACCTATCACAGTGGCCACATCCGATCAGTGCTATTTACAAGAAACACCATTCAAATTTTTTTTTTTAAATTTAATTTCCAAAACATAGCTTATGTGCCCTCATTGGCATGAGCTCATCAAGTAATGATTTTAAGGCAAAGCATGAATATTTTTCATCATTCAAGGAAATATACTTTACAGTTGTCATCTGTGAGTTGTGTTAAGCAATGACTGAACCATTAAGGGCTTGGTCATTTTTTTTTTGCACTTTGAATACACTTTGACAGTTTACATACATCCTGTGATTTTGCAGATTTTTATACTACAACCAATGGTCCAGACTAGCTGGTGCTAACTCAGTTTAACCCTTTACCTAACATGAAAAGCAGACGACACTTGCAAAAAAAATTCTTGAATAACTATTTTTTTTCATTTTTTGTCTCAAAAACATAGGTTATGACCCCTCATTGGAACGAGCTCGATGAGCTCGTTCCAATGAGGGGTCATAACCAATGTTTTTGAGACAAAAAATGAAAAAATAATTAAAATTAATAGGCGATGTTTGAGAATAGCGCTGGCCGGTTTTGGCCGTTACGTTGGGTAAAGGGTTAATTCAGGGCCAAACACAAATTTTGCACCCCCAATCCCCAAAATTTGCATATAAAAACCCCCCAAAAATCAATTCCTATCTGGTCCTCCATACTTTTGTTATCTGCACATGCGCAGTATCCAGGAAGGTACCGAAATTGGTGCCAACCATCATTCTTTCTTTCTTTGGCCCTAAAGTTAGTAACAAATGATCTGACATCTGTGCTTTAAAATCTCCTATTTTTATACTGTACCAATGACCCAGACTCAGCTGGTGCTAACTCCAACAAAACCAGGGCCAAACACAAATTTTGCCCCCCAATCCCCAAAATTTGCATCCAAAACAAAAAGAAATCATGTCCTAAAGGACCTCCATAGTACGCCTCTACTGCGCATGCGCAGTGACGCAGTCGTCCTGAAATTGGCACCAATTATCATTCTCTGTTTGGCCCTTCATCAGTCAACATCTCACTGATCTTTGTGCTTGTAAATCTCAGTTTAAAGGATGCCAGACACGTAATTTTTGGAGAAAATGTGATTCTAAGGAGGATAGAAGGAGGAGAGGAAAAAGAAGTGGGAAAAAATAATCAGGGCTGTACTTAAAATTTTTTGATGAAATTATGTTAAGTTGCCTATTTTCGAGGCATGGGCCTCTTGTTGTCATTCTTGCTAATTGTTGCACTGCTTATTCAGTGTTTCCTCTCCCCTAGCCTTCTAAAGTCCCCCCTGGCAATTCTCCCATGCTTTTGGCATATTTTTGAGAAGTTTCATTTCTAAAATTTCCTGGGAGAGTTGCTTGGTTACAGAATGTTTTCTGTTATTTTCCCCATAGTTACGTTTTCACCCATGGGTGTATAACGTTTGTGTTCTGCATCTTCCATCTGATGTTCTACAGATTCTCCCCTGGGAGTCTCTGTTTTGCATCAGATAGAGTGTAATTGATGACTGATTCCGGGCCAGTTTTTTCAGTGCCTGGAGTCATGTTTTCTAGTGTGTTTACACTGTTTGTTTTCATTGGCAACAGCCTTTTTTGAGGGGGGCTGTTTGCCTTTGTGGTAGTTTATCTCATTATAAGATACATTTATATTATCCGAAAGTGTCTCATTAATTATTTTATATAATTTTAAAATTTTTGACCACACTTTGCCATCGGATCCATCGGGGCTCAACGTTACTTTTCAGCAACTTGGGCTTTTCTGAAAAAATATTTTTTCAAAATTATTTTGTTTTGCAATTGTTTTTTCATTTATTAATGGATCATGTTATTATGTATCTTTGTGTCAGGGGTTTTTGCGAGTAACTAGGACTTATTGTTGTTCTTTCACAATGAAGGGACATTGTTCAAATTGTAATAGGAAGAAATCTTCCTCTGACTTTCATGATCATTGTATTAATTGTAGTCAGTGTTCTCGCATTAATCCCTGTCCTATATGTGAACATTGGGATGAGAAACATTGGAAACGTGTGTCACGATATGTTGTTTCTGGAGAAAGAGCGATGCCGGCTCTTTCTCCACAAGGTCACTCTACTCTCTCAGTTTCTATTTCAGAGGAACCAGAACAGGGTGATGTTTCCATGTTATCTTCTTCAAGTGTGCGTCCGTCGTCACAAATGAATTCAGAGCTAGCGGCAAAAGTGCTCATGGAGATTAGACAAATGTCATCCGCTAGCTCGCCCGGTGTAGCGTCCATTCACCGAATGGTTCGGCAGCCGGGTTCGTCCGATGCGGTCCAAGAGGAAATTTTGGGTGATGCGAGCACTATAAACATAATAGATGCACACCCAGTGACGGCGAATAGTAAACGAGAACGGAGGAAGCCTTTTAGTCCGGTTCCTAGCTCGTCCAGGTCCAGCCGGGCCGCGAGCGAGAGAGGTCCCTCTCTCGTACAACAACATCTGGGACCAGATGTTGTGGTACAAAATGTGTCTTTAGCGGAGCATACGTCCGTCGCTCGGGACGCTCCGTTGTATAAGCAGTCCGCAGAGACTGTTAAGGCTTCCTCTTCTCGTCAGCGCACACGACCGCACCTTGGCTGCGTGACCGCCGATATTTTACCAGCTTCGCCGATGAAGGATTCTTCGGCGACCAGGTCACACCATCCGGCAGCCAGGGATTCGAGACCGATGGACTCCGGACGTTCGCATAGGAAAAGTATGCGGGAGCCATCTGATGCGGAGCTGCCCTCGGCGAAGCAGCGAAAGACTACGCCTCTGCAGGTCTCGACGTCGGACATTCTTGTGCAGATAGCACAGCTTATCGCAGCATCCCAGCAGCCGACAGGAACGGTGTCGGATCGAGAATTATCCGACGGCGCTGGGTCGGTACGCTCCGCCGAAGCATCGGGGGCGGACGACCGGGAACATCGGGAGGTCCGACCGGATGGTGAAAGGGATACGGATGAATTGGAGCTATCCCTTTCGGAACAACATAAAGCTGCCGTGGACTTCATCCGGCACTTTCTCCCTCAAGTTGTTCCGTCGGGCCAGACTGCTGCGCTTCCGGACAAGAGAATTATAGCGTCATTGGACTCTGATTTTTTTGAGCGGTTCAGGGACATCGCTTAATGCAAGGAATAAATTCGATACGGCAGGACAGGGTATACCGAGAGTTCCTCTGCGTATGGACGACGAGGCGGAAGACTTAGAGCTATCATTACCGTCGTCAGCTTCTATTCCAACCGCGGTGTTGGAAACAGCTATTGCGTCTAACAGAGCCAATTTAGATGCCTTATCTTACGCAGATCACCTTACTAAGGCGTTATCACTGCGCCTTCAAGGGGAAGAGTTTCAGGATATACAATCCTCTTTAAGACTTCTTTCAAGGGCAGTAGCTTATTCCACGTGTAACTCCGCCCTTTCAGTGGCAAATCTGGAGTTGGTTAGACGTGACGCAGCCCTAGCTACATCCACACTAGTGGATTCTAAGGTGAAGAACTCTCTTAGAGTCGCTTCGGTCTCAGGAGAACTTCTCTTTGACGGCAAGCTTTCCGCTATTTATGATAAAATTAAAAAGAAAGCTAATGATTCTCTGTTGTTCAGATCGGCTCCTAAAAAGTCGGATACAGCAGACACGAATAAGACAGGCACTTCTGGGTCTAATGCACCCAAGAGAGGTTCCTATAGAGGTTCCGGTGCGTCCTCTTGGTCTTATTCGAGAGACCGTCAGGATAGCGACTCTCGTTCGGGACGTCCTTCAGGCCGGGACAATCGGTCGGACGCCCCGAGGTCGACGAGGCGAGGTGCGGGTCGTGGAAGACGTGGTTTCTCCTACCGCAGGCCTCGCAGGTCCAGGAGGTGATGGCTTAAACCTCTATCGCGTTCCGGTTGGCGGAAGGTTGTCGAGTTTTTCACAAGAGTGGGCGTCGATTACGGACGACCCTTGGGTGAGAGGAGTGACTTCGGAAGGTCTAAAGATATCCTTCAAACGAAAGCCTCCATTAACTCGAAGTCCAAAGTGGACTCATCTTCCGTCAAATCCACAGAAAAGAGACGCTCTGTTATCAGAGGTGCAGTCTCTTTTAATGAAGAACGCGGTAGAGGTCGTAGAAAACCAGGAATCTCTGGGATTCTACAGCCATCTGTTTCTGGTTCCGAAACCAGACTGCTCGTTCCGTCCAGTCATAGATTTGAGCTGGATAAACAAGCTGATCGTCGCTCCGAAGTTTTATATGGAGACGATTCGATCGGTCAGAGCGAGTATTCGGGTGAACGATTATGCAACGAGCATAGATCTCAAAGATGCGTACTTTCACGTCATGGTACATCCGACATTCCGAAAGTATCTACGCTTCGCAGTCCTAGGAGTGGTGTATCAATTCCGGGCGATGTGCTTCGGATTGAATCTAGCACCCTGGGCTTTCACTCGGGTAATAAACTCGGTAATGATCTACTTCCGAGCTCATTCGTCTGCGGTAACGTCGGCCTACCTGGACGACATTCTTCAGAGGTACGGCAACGAGTTAACGCTTCAGAACGATGTTCAGAATCTTCTTCTATTGCTCCGACGTCTCGGTTTTATAGTAAACGAGGAGAAGTCGGATCTGGTGCCGTCCAAGTCATTCACTCATCTGGGAATGAGCTTCGAGACGCACAACAATCTCGTTCATCTGCCGTTAACCAGAGCGAAATTAGTCAGTTGTTACGCTCGCTATTGTCTGCACGCAGACAAAGTCACGGCGAGAGAATTTATGAGACTGATAGGTCTGTGCGGAGCCGCCGCGGATCTCATTCCGATGGGGCGGCTACGCACATGTCCTCTTCAAATTTTCCTAACTCAGAATTGGAGTGTGAAAATTCATTCGCTCGATGTAGACGTTCTCTTGTCAGATCAAGTGAAACAAGAGATTCAGACTTGGGCAAACATTCAGTGGTTAACTCAAGGAGTTCCGCTGCAGTTGCCGGATCCGAGTTTTACCGTTATGACGGATGCCAGTCAAACAGGTTGGGGTGCATCATTAATCCCAACGGATTCGAGATGCCAGGGTCTTTGGGATCCGCAATTCCTGTGCAAGCACATAAACATCAAGGAAATGATGTCAATTTGGCTTGCGTTACGTCATTGGATGGACATTATTCACGATGCTCATGTCCAAATCCTATCCGACAATACGACAGTAGTGGCGTATATACGGAATCAGGGAGGCACTCATTCAGTTCCGTTGTTCAATCTAACGGAAAGAATCCTTCTGTTTGCGTTAGAACATCACGTTCTTCTTTCGGTCCGTCACATACCGGGTCGTCTGAATGTGCTAGCAGACTCCCTTTCACGAAAGGGTCGCTTGTTGCCGTCGGAGTGGACTCTCAACAAACAAGTATTCAATCAGATTTGCTACCAATGGGAATGGCCAATGGTAGACTTATTTGCGACTCATCTCAACAATCAGTTGCAGACGTATGTGTCTCCGTGTCCGGATCCAAGAGCATTTGCAGTAGACGCTCTGTCGATCCCTTGGGACGGAATGATAGGATATGCGTATCCTCCAGCGCCGTTAATTCAACAAGTATTGCTAAAGATAAAACAATCTCAATGCAAGATTCTGTTGGTAGCATCTCTGTCGCCACAGAGACCGTGGATAAATCTACTCAGGTGTCTGTTGTGGGACCTACCGCGGAAGCTTCCTCCACGAGAGGATCTTCTTTCGCAGGGGAAATCGCGCCAACTCCATCACAACCCGCAAGGTCTCAACCTTCACGTTTTTCCGTTGTGCGGTCCTTCTTGCATGGCAAGCACTTTACAGGACGAGCAGTGGACGCGATTTCTAACTGTAGGAGGACCTCCTCTTCGCTAAACTATGCGGCTAAGTGGAAGGTTTTTCGTCGTTGGTGTAGGGATCATTCTGTAGATATATTTGATCCCTCTATACCAGACATTGCAAACTTTCTAGTATACTTGTTTGACGAAATCAAACTGCAGCCTGTTACTATAAAGGGTTATAGATCTATGTTATCTGATACCTATGCACATCATGATAGTTTACAAATTGGATCTAATGTCTCTTTATTGAAATTGGTTAGAAACTTTTCGATAAATAGACCCAGAACTCTTAGATTAATTCCTAAGTGGAATTTAGCTTGGGTTCTCCTTAAATTGAAGGAAAAGCCATTTGAACCTCTTGGGACAGTAGATTTCAAATTCTTATCTTATAAGACAGCTTTTCTCTTAGCTTTCTCTTCTGCCAGAAGAGTCAGTGAGCTTCATGCACTATCGGTGGATGATTCTCATTATCGTAGTGTTGGGAACACTATCACCTTCACTACTAATGTGGGTTTTTTAGCTAAGAATCAGGCTCCTAATAAATATCCGGAACCTATTGTTATTAAGGCTCTTCCGTCTTCAGACGGGCGTAGGCCTTTACTCTGTCCTGTTAGAGCACTACGTATCTATAAACAGAGATCTCAGTTTATCAGAAAGGGACGGAAACGTTTCTTTCTGTCTTTGATGCCTAATAGAAAGGACATTTCAGTCCATTCTATTGCTAGATGGATTCAGTTAACTATCCGTACTGCTTATGAAGATTTATCTTCTTCTCAGCAGTCTGTGCTTAAGATTTCTGCTCATGAAGTAAGAGCTCTTTCTACTTCCTGGGCTTATGCTAATAGTGTTGCTATTACAGATTTAATGAAGGCTGCTTATTGGTCTCAGCCATCCACATTTACGAATTTTTATCTCAGAAATATTGAGTCCATTTCTGGAGACCTGCATTGTTTAGGTCCGTTATCTGTTGCTCAGAATGTCGTCCACTAAACAGTTGCAACTATAGTTATGCAGGCTTTCTGTTCTGGCAGTGACTCCGTCCGGCTGCCCTCTTCACTCTGGGCTATTTGACCCAGGGCAAGGGGAAGGGGGGGGGGGCGGGCGGGTGTTCCCCTAGGTCACCTGCTTTATAGTGAAAAGCAAGGGAATGCCTCCTCCAAGTCAGTATTTCTGAGTCGCTTCCGGGATGGTTTTAAAGTGTAATATTAATGTTTAAATTCATTCATGTCTTATTTTTAAAGTGTAGCTCGGTGTGAAGCATTTGTATATGTCAAGTGTCAAACGGGCTTTAATATACAATACTCGGACACTTTTAAATGATTATAAAGAGTCTCAATTCTCTGGACTACTTTATTTATTGGCTTGCTTTAAAAATAATTAGTATAAGGGTTATACTGGATGTTAATAGAGAACATGAATGTTATTGTGCTCAATTATTAAGGGTAGTGTATCTTTCTAATTTAATATTAAATAAGAAAGATACATGTAAAGCCTAATACTCCTTTTCTCCTTAAGGGGTTACCTCTTTACTATATAATTGAGCTTATTGGATTTTCCTCTATGTCCTAGGCCCTCCAGCCTGTTTACTATTCAGCTAAGTCTGGGTCATTGGTACAGTATAAAAATGTTAAAAAATTTATAGTAATTTATATATTTTTTATACTTACCAATGACCCAGACGGGGATGGCCCTCCCTGGAGTTGGGAACTCTTGCCTCCCCGCTGAGTACATAGCGCTGACCAGGCACTGCCAGTAAGAATGATAATTGGCGCCAATTTCGGGACGACTGCGTCACTGCGCATGCGCAGTAGAGGCGTACTATAGAGGTCCTTTAGGACATGATTTCTTTTTGTTTTGGATGCAAATTTTGGGGATTGGGGGGCAAAATTTGTGTTTGGCCCTGGTTTTGTTGGAGTTAGCACCAGCTAAGTCTGGGTCATTGGTAAGTATAAAAAATATATAAATTACTATAAATTTTTTAACTTTTTGAGGATGCCAGACACAAATCAATGAAAGAATTGGTGGATCTAAGGCTGTAAATGGATGATGGAAGTGAACAACGGTGGTTTCAAAGTTCAGGGCTGTAACTTTATAATAATTATAAAAATTATTTATTTTTCCCAATTTCGGGACATACGCCTAACTTAATCATTCTTGCTAATGATTTATCCACTATTTGTTAAGTGGTCCTTCCCTATCCTTCCATGACACCCTTCTGTTAAACTCCTAAGCTTTTTGTCTATGTTTATTGAAATTTTTTTTATTAAATTTCTTGGGAGTTTAACGTGTATTACAGAATGTTTATTCTGTTTATCCCCATGGTTACATCCTCACTCTAGGAGTGTTAGGGCGTTTTGGTCTTGTATCTTCCATCTGATGTATCGTTTTTTTCTTCGTATGGAGATCTAGCTTTGCATCGGGTAGTATTTAAATCGGTCACTGACTTTGGGCCTTTTTGTGTGCCTGATGTCTTGTTTCCGTTTTTTTCCTTTGATGTTGTTTACATTGGCAATGTCTTCAGATATATGTATATAGTATTTATTATTATATTACTATAGAATTACTGTAGGATACATTGATTATGATTCTGGTAGTGTAGCTAAAAAAATTTGGGTTTTGTCCACACTTAGGCTCTATTGGGATGCCCTTGGGCTCATCATGTTTCCTTTGGGAACTTTGGCATTTTCTCAAAATCTTATCGAAATTTTTTTTATAATTTTTTCGAATTTAATTTTGATTGCTATTATTCATGTATCTTTATCATATATTTTGTTGAGGAGTTTGTAGGATTGCTATAGACTTTGTCTTTTGGTTGTAATTTTGAAAGCTTACTGCTCTAAATGCAAGGTGAGGAAGCCTTCCTCAGATTTACATGCTTGTTGCCTTGCCTATAGTTGATGCACTCCTACAGATTCTTGTCCAACTTGTTGTGTACATTGGGATGACAAACGTTGGAGACGGGTGTCACGGTACGTTGATGGAGGTGAGGTTCCAATGCTAGAGCTCTCACCAATATAATTCGAGTTTTTCAGTTTCTATTACAGAGGAACAAGAACATATGGTGATGGTATGCTACCGTCATTGCACTCTGATGAGCAAACAAAGCTAGCTGCTAAGGTGTTCATGAATATTAAGCAAGGCATAAGTCCTCTAGTTAGTGTTCTTAATCCTTTGCAAGCAACTAGCTCGACCAGTGAAGCAGTTACTCCGTCCAGGGGAGCCGTGACACCGGGTAAGTCTGTTGTGGTCGAGAAAAGTGTAGATTGGGTAGAGCGAGCATCTCAAGCTAAAGCTCACCCAGCGACGACGGAAATAGGGAGGAAGTCGGCAACGCTCGGTGAGGTCTGATAGACAGCGAGCGGAAGAGCCTTCTCTAACCCAACATTTGGGGCCAAAGTTGTTTTGAGAAACTTGCATGAGCCGCAGCATACGTCCACACCCACCGCTCGGGACACTCCCTCTAGACTGCAGCCAGAGCCGGCTACAGTCAAGGCTTCCTCTTCTATGTTAGTAAAGCACACACGACTGCAAGCTAGCTACCCGACTTCGGATATCCAGCCAGCTGCACGAAGACAGAGCCAGTCTTCGCCCATGAAGTCGGACCATCCGGTGGCTAGCGATCCGAGACTTCGTTCATTGGGATATGCGGAGAAAATATCTACCTCCGGATCTTTGTCCCAGGAGTAGCAAGCGGTGAAAAAACAGAAGACCGCTGCTCCTCAAGCCTCAGTAATGGACTTGCTGTTGCAGATTGCGCCGCTAATTGCAGCATGTGCAAGTGCTGCCTTCCGCAGACTCGGAACAGCATATGGTAGCGATGAATTTTATTCATCAATACTTTTCTGACATTGTTCCACCTGATCAACAAGCAGCGACTACTGGAGAGAAACCGATGTCATCTCTGGAAATCCTTCCCGAAACAATCTTGGCAGGTGTCAGAGGCCTTCAGCCTTGTTAATGATGCTGTATTCAATCTATCTAGTGCCAAGAAGAAAGGTGGTTTCTTATCGACATCTTCCATAAATATACCGTTCCTTGGACCACCTTCATTTAAAATGGTTGGAGAAGATATCCAGAGAGCTCCTCTGCATTTAGATGAGCAGGCCGGGGATTTAGATATGTCCCTACCTGCATCATTCAATATACGCTCGGAAGTGATGGAATGTGCTATTTCATCCAATAGAGCGAAACTGGATGTGATGTCCTATGCAGATCACCTTTCCAGAGCTATGGCGCTACGTCTTAATGGGAAGGAATTTGAGGACGTTTGTTCCCAGTTCTTTCCAGGGCAGTCATGTATGCCACGTACTACTCTGCTCTGACAGTGGCGAATCTGGAGTTGATCAGATGTGATGCTGCACTTGTGTCGTCATCACGTATAGATGACAAGGTGAAAAGCTCTCTCCGAGTCGCTCCAGTCTCCGGACATACTCTATTTGATGACAAGCTTTCATTCGTCTATGAACAGGCTACAAAGAAAGCTTTCAGTGCACTGCTGCTGAAGTCTGCGTATCAACAACACGCTTCAGCAGACCGGCGTAAGCGAGGCCGTTCTTCCTCACATTCAACTAAAGGAAACTCCTTGCGAGGGTACAAGAAACCCTCCTATAATTACTCCGGAGGTTGTCAGTATAGTGACTCAGGAAAGGGGCGCAGGTCTGATCGAGACTAAAGGTCAGACGCACCTAAGCCGATGGGACAAGGTTCTTCATGGGGAGGACGTAGTGTCTCCTCCCATAAGCCTTGTAAGTCGTACAGGTGATGGACAAGACCTCTATTGCTTGCCAGTTGGCGGAAGGTTATCAAACTTCGCAAGAAACTGGACAGAAGTCACGGAAGATCAGTGGGTGAGAAGTGTAGTCTCGAAAGGCCTATGGCTATCATTCCGTGCAAAACCCCCCACTTACAAGATGTCCGCATTGGAAAAATCTTCTGGCGGATCCTTTCAAAAGTGAGTCTCTCCTTGCAGAGGTACAGGCTCAAGCAATAGTGGTCGTCGAGAATCAAAATTCTCAGGGTTTTTACAGTCACCTGTTTCTCGTATCGAAGCCAGATGACTCGTTCTGAATGGTAATAGACTTGAGCTGGATAAACAAGTTGATCGTAGCTCCAAAGTTCTATATGGAAGCCATTCGGTCGGTAAGGGCGAGCATTCGAGTGGACGATTATGCGGCAAGCATAGATCTAAAGGATGCCTACTTTCATGTCTTGGTACATCCGGCATTCAGAAAGTACCTGCAGTTTGCTGTGCAAGGAGAGATTTATCAGTTCGGAGCAATGTGCTTCGGTCTGAACCTGGCTCCTTGGGCTTTCACTCGAATAATGAACTCGGTAATGTCATACTTCCGAGCTTATTCGTCTGTGGTAATGCCGGCTTACCTGGATGACATTCTTCAGAGATACAGCAGCAGAATTATTCTTCAGAACGATGTTTAGAGTCTGCTTCAGTTGTTCCGACGTCTCGGTTTCATAGTAAACGAGAAAAAGTCGGATCTAGCTCCCTCTAAGTCATTCATTCACTTGGGAATGAGCTTCAAGACTCACAACAATCTGGTTCGTCTGCCGTAACACAGAGCGAAATTAGTCAGTTGTTATGCTCGCTTTTGTCTAAACTCTCCCGCAGTGACTGCGAGGGAGTTTATGTGACTGATGGGGCTGTGTGGAGCGGCTGCGGATCTTATTACGATGGGCCTCCAGATATTCTTTACTCAGAACTGGAGTGTGAAGATGCATTTGCTCAAAACCAGTATTGTTTGAATGGATCTAGTAAAACAAAAGGTTCAGATTTGGGCGGACCTCCAGTGGTTGACTCAGGCAGTTCCGCTTCAACTGCCGGATCCGGCTTTCACGATTATGACGGATGTGAGTCAGACGGGCTGGGGCGCATCCCTAAGTCCTGCAGACTTGAAGTGTCAAGGTCTTTAGGACTCTTGGTTCCTAGAGAAGCACATAAATATCAAGGAGATGATGTCCATCTGGCTACCACTACAACATTGGATTCTTCAAATAGCAAACGTTCAGACAGCACGGACAGCTCAACAGTAGTAGCTTACCTCATGAACCAAGGTGGCACTCACTCGATTCTGTTATGCGAATTAATGGAGAAGATTCTCCTATTTGTTCTGAATCATCACGTTCATCTCTCAGTCCGTCATATACCGGGTCGTCTTAACGTACTAGCAGACTCGCTCTCTCAGAAAGGTCGCCTGTTGCCATTGGAGTGGACTCTCAACAAGCGAATATTCAGTCAGATTTGCTACCAGTGGGATCGTCCCATGATAGATCTATTTGCGACACACCTAAACAATCAGTTACTGATGTTTGTGTTGCCATGTCCAGATCATCGAACGTATGCAGTAGGCGCTCTGTCGATCTCATGGGACAGAATGATAGGATATGCATATCCTCCAGTTCCGTTGATTCAGCAGATTCTGTTAAAGATCAAACAGTCACACTGCAAATCCTGCTAGTAGCACCTCTGTCGTCACAGAAACCTTGGATCAACCTTCTCAGGTGTCTGTTATGGGAAGTTCCCCAGAAGCTCCCTCCTCGAAAGAATCTTCTGTATCAGGGGAAGTCTCGTACACGGCATCACAACCCGGAAGGTCTCAACCTTCACATATTTCCGTTGTGCGGTCCTTCTTGCACGGAAACCATTTTACAGGATGAGCAATGGATGCAATTTCTAACTGCAGGAGGACCGCCTCTTCATTGAATTATGCAGCAAATTGGAGGGTTTTCTTCCATTGGTGTACGTACCAGTCTGTACATCTATGATCCGTCCATTCCACATATTGCAAAACTTCATCTACCTGTTTGACGTACTCAAACTGCAGCCCGTCAATTTTAAGGGCTATAGGTCTATGTTATCAGACACTTACGCTCATCATGATAACTTGGCTATTGGATCAGATACTTCTTTATCCAAGCTAGTTAGAAATTTTGCTATCAGTAGACCTAGAACCTTCAGGCAAATTCCTAAATGGAATTTGGCTTGGGTTCTGTTGAAGCTTCAAGAAGCTCCATTTGAGCCGATAGACGATGTAAAGTTCAAATTCTTGATCTATAAAATGGCCTTTCTCTTAGCATTCGCCTCTGCCAGAAGAGTTAGTGAACTTCATGCATTATCTATCGATGATTCCCATTACTGTAGTGTGGGTAATACTATTACCCTCACAACGGAAATGGGATTTTTGGCTAAGAATCAGATTCTGGATAAGCAGCCGGAGCCTATTATCATTAAGGCTTCAGCGTCCTCGGATAACTGTAGACCTTTGCTGTGTCCAGTAAGAGCAATGCACATTTATAAACGTCGATCCGATTTTATTAGAAAAGGAAGAAAAAGATTCTTTCTTTCCTTGATTCCTAACAGAAAAGATATATCTGTTCATTCTGTCGCTAGATGGATTCAATTGGCAATATGTATTGCCTATGAAAGTCTATATTCAGATCAGCGTTCTGTCATCAAGACTTCAGTGAATGAGGTTACAGCACTGTTCACTTCTTGGGCTTATTTTAACAGTATAGCCATTACTGATCTGATAAAGGCTGTGTACTGGACACAGCCCTCTTCATTTACCAAGTTTTACCTTTGAAATTTAGAGTCCATCTCCGGTGAACTTAGATCTTTGGATCCTCTTTCTGTTGCTCAAAATGTTGTCCATTAATTTTACATCTACAAGGTGTTTAGGCAGTCTGCTCGAGCACTGATGCTGTTCTGCTGCCCTCTTTGTTCTGAAGAATTTATCCTTAGAACAGGGTGGGGGGGGGGGGGGGGTTCCCTTAGGTCATCTGGCTTTATAGTGAAAAGCAAGGGAATGCCTCCTCCAGGGACAGTGGTCCAGCGTCAGTGCTGGGTGGTTTTAATGTGTAGCTTGGGCAATAACTATGTCTCATTTATGTACTATTTTTAAAGTGTAGCTCACTGTGAAGCAATTGTATGTTACGTGTCATATGGGTGTTAATATACAATCCTCGGACACTTTTAAATAAGTATAAAGCATTTCATTCTCTGGACTAGCTTTATATATTGGTTTCCTTTACTGAGTTAGCATAATGGGTTATGCTGGCATTAAATGGAGAAATTATGTAATGCTCATTTACATTGTTGTTGTTATGTCATTCTCTTTTCTTATAAAAGAGAAGGACATATGTAATTCCTATGTCTTCGATTCTCCTGTAGGAGCTCTTCTTTATCGAAGTAATTGAGAGATTGGATTTTCCTTCAGTATAGGCCTTCCAGCCTTTTTACGATTCAGCTAATCTGGGCCATTGGTTGTAGTATAAAATTATGATAAATTTTAAGTAATTTGTATATTTTTTATGCTTACCAATGACCCAGATGGGGATGGCCCTCCCATGAGAGGGCACTCATACCTCCCCGCTGATTATAACATTTAGCAGGCACTGTAGAAATAATGATGGTTGGTGCCAATTTCGGTACCTTCCTGGATACTGCGCATGTGCAGATAACAAAAGTATGGAGGACTAGATAAAACTTGATTTTTTGGATTTTGTATGTAAATTTTGGGGATTGGGTGGTGCAAAATTTGTGTTTGGCCCTGAATTAAATTGAGTTAGTACCAGCTAGTCTGGGCCATTGGTAAGTATAAAAAATATACAAATTACTTAAAATTTATCATTTTCTAGACATGTCTTGGCTGCCTGCAGAGGCAGCCAAGACTTACCAACAAAAACAATGCCAGGGTACTCAGAATGTTCCTTACAAGTTTATCTATATACTGCATGCTGTTTTGTTGCAGTAAAAAGTGATCAAAGTTGGAATTAAGCCTTTGAAAGTTAAATCATTTTCATGCTGCTCTCTGGAGAATTCTCAAATTTATCTCTTATGGCTAGAGCTGAGAGGTTTTGACTTTTCTGATTCAGTTCAGTTTGGGTTCTGTTTCAAGACGTTTCGGCTCAATTTTTCTATGTGTTAAGAACATATAGTAAACACGACTTCAGGCTCCATAACTTGGAAGGAATGCAATAGTTTTTACGGCTTGGTTCACAGCAAAAAGGAATCGGTAAGTGTCTCCATTTAGTTTAGCCATACCTCCCTTTGATCATTCTCAGGGCTTCTAGAGAGAGATCAACTGCTAAGCCTGCTGAGTCAGGAAAAAAGACCTAATTTAGGCTAAAAAAAAAATAATGTTTTGATTCTCAGGCCCTCCCTCGTTGGATTTGAACCTCCTCATTAGACATTTTTATTATGTCATGTTTTTTAAAGAATTTGTGAAAACTTGGAATGGTCATTTTTTCACATTTCTCGACATATAATTATTTAGCTGTGTTTGCAGTAAATTGGTTTTTCTTGTTGCAGTTTATGGGAGAGTGCCCAGAGGCACTCTCCCATAAACTGTAACAAGGCAAATTCTGATATACTGGATCATGATTTAATTATTTCTTTATCTGCTGGTGTTTAAGGTCATATATTTCTGCACAATGGCTAATAATGGCCGCAACACCGATATAAACTCAAGTTTAACCAATCATGTAGAGCCATGTTTCCCATTTTAAAGGACTCCTACCCCAAGCATTGTTTACTGGTGCCTATTCTAATTGATCATGATGTTTGACAGATCTATACCATTAAAAAGAACAATAAAATACAAATCCTTTTAGCTGTTGTTATGGCAGTTAGTTATAAAAGCTATACTATAATTACACTAAAATACAACCTTTTCTCTTTTTCAAGTGGAAAGACAGCAAAAAGATTTACTGAGTATACTCAACCTTTTACACGAAAGAAAAAAATTGAAAAAAAATAAAATAAAAATAAAATCCTCCCTCCCTCACTGATTTGAAAAAAAAATTGCCTGAGAATCAATTCATTTTTTTTATTTAGCCTTAGGGTAACAAATTAATAAATGTTGTGTTATAATTGTCACATTTCTCCCTTGTTGACTCATCTGGTGGACGAGTAACTAAGGGAAAAAATACGACATGGAGAACATGACGGATTTGCCTGTTGCCAGATAGACTAAGGGACAAGAGTCCATACAGGCCTCTAGTCCAGTGCCCTCCCAGTAAGGTAACTTGATCAGTTTAACCCTTTACCTAACATGAAAAGCAGACGACACTTGCAAAAAAAATTCTTGAATAACTAATTTTTTTCATTTTTTGTCTCAAAAACATAGGTTATGACCCCTCGTTGGAACGAGCTCAACGAGCTCGTTCCAACGAGGGGTCATAACCTATGTTTTTGAGACAAAAAATGAAAATATTTTGAAAATTAATTGGCGATTTTTGAGAATAGCGCTGGCCGGTTTTGGCCGTTACGTTGGGTAAAGGGTTAAACACAACACAGTAAAACAGTTTGGCCAGTTTTTTGCTGGGTCTTGTGGTTGGTTTTCTGGTTTGCCGCAAAAAATGGAACCAAACTGGAAAACAAAAAAGCACCCAGCTCTATTCATGACACTTTGTTACAAACATTTGTTATGTTCCAGTAAGATAAAATCTTCACCCTCTGATTGGACAAGAGCTCACAAAGTTTTTTCTATGTTTGCAGCTCCAGTTGCATATATTACCGTTTGACGTCACATTGCGAAATATTTTAAATGAGCTTGCTCATTTCCTAGTTATTTTACCAATCGAGTGACTTGCAAAGCACTTTATTTTTCTAGATGTTTCACCTGTGCAGTAGACGATGTTCCAAATGAAGTATTGTTTGAATTACAAATCAGTTTACGATTTGAACTAAGATGCACTGACCTTGACCTTTATCTGTTTTTTTTATTATTTTCCTAGTGGCATCATGGGGTACACAAGAGGTTTATTTACTAAACTTGTTATCGTTAGAAGTTGATTGGTGATTTGTCGATGTGAGTTTGGTCTATGTGTAGGGTCTTATTGGAACATATATGTTATTGAATTGATGGTAACATGGTTAGAGGTTTTCGGCTTGGAGCATATGTTCCATGTCTCACTTGAACATAACCTCCGAGCTGCAAATCTCAGACCATGTTACTGTCATTTCATCAAAATAAGGCCAAAAAAGTTAAAAGTCTGTTTCTCAGGTCCCCTCCCCCACATGGTCCTCTTTGCTGCCGCATGCTCTCTTTTTATAACCAATGCAAACTTAAAAAAATAAGAATGAAGTACTTTAGGTCTGATATTTTACCCAAGTTAATAAAATTGATAAATTTGTCCCTTGCGTGCAAGAAGGCTTTGCAATGCTTTAGCACAGCAAAGCCTTCTTGCACTCAAGGGACGAAGTACTCCACCACCCATGCTATTCTGTAGATTATGAGGCCTAAAACATAAAACAAACAAAGAACATGAAGTTTTGATGGCAAAGAAATAATTCCAAAAATAAAAAATAAAATAAAAAAACGCCCTCCCACTTGCAATTTTACAAAAAAATGGCCTGGGAAACAGATTTGCTTTGTGAAGCCTAACTGATAATATTATTTTATATTTAAGAAAAACTAACCCTTGAGCTTTATGATTTTGTTATTATTTTTTACAGAAAGAATCAATATTTGGAAAGTTATCTAATGCAATGAAGAATAAATCTGTAGAAGTGAAAGAAAAATTAACAAACTATATTAAAAATGAATATGTGCCTCCTGAAAGGTAAACTTTTATAGTTTAAATTTAGATAAGACTTTGTTTTCTGTGGCAATCATATAGATGATTTTGTAGTCTTTAGCCAAAATGAGTGGTTGAATTTATTCATCTTTCAAAAAAAGACAGTCCTCAAAAAAATGCAAACATTTTTGAAAACTCTGTGTGTTATTAAATTACCTAAAAATGCTTATGCGCATTGGAATGTGCACAACACATAAATTTTCTTGAGTGGCACATTACCATACATGTAGGACTAAGAATTTAACCCTTTATGTTACCTAATGGCAAATCTGGTCAACACTATTAACCCTCTGCACTCTGATGTCAAAATGGTAAAGTTTTCAAAATGTCCGGTGTTTTTTTTATTGAGGGTACCTTCATGGTGTAATCAACTCCTTCTACAGTTTATAATGTAGAGATTTGAAACCTTAGGATATGGTTACACACACAATGAAGATATGTAACATCTATAAAGTTTGCCAAAAAAAAAATATATTTTTATACTATAAACCAATGGCCCAGACTGGCTGGTGCAAACTCAAAGTTATCAAAGGCCAAACACAAATTTTGAACCCCCCAATCCCCAAAATTTGCTTGCAAAACCGAAAATTAAAAGTCCTATCTGGTTCTCCATACTTTTACTCTCCGCGCATGCGCAGCCGTCAGGAAGTGACCGGAATTGGCGCAACAATGAACTGACATCTGTGCTTTAAAATCCCCTTTTTTGAGGATGCCAGTCACAAATCAATGCAAGAATTGGTGGATCCAAGGCTGTTATTGGATGATGGAAGTGTTCAGCGGTGGTTTTAGATGTTCAAGGCTGTAACTTTATAATAATTATAAAATTATTTTATGTTTCCCAATTTCGGGACATACACCTGATGTCATCATTTTTGATAATAATTATTCCACTGTTTATTAAGTATTCCTTCCCTATCCTTCCATGAACCCTTCCTGTTAATCTCTTAAGCTTTTTGGCTATTTTTTATTGAAATTTTTTTATTAAATTTCTTGGGAGTTTAACATGTATTACAGAATATTTATTCTGTCTTTCCCCATGGTTACGTCCTCACCCTAGGGGTGTTAGGTCGTTTAGTCTTGCATTTTCTATCCGATGTATCGTTTTTTAAAAGATCTAGCTTTGTATCTGGTAGCATTTAAATGGGTTTCTGACTTTGGGCCTTTTTGTGTGCCTGATGTCTTGATTCCGGTTTTCAACGTCCTCATATATAGGTAGTATTTTATATTCTATTACTGTAGAATTACTGTAGGATACATGGATTATTATTCCGGTAGTGTAGCTCAGTAAATTTGGATTTTGTCCTCCCTTGGGCTCTTAATGTTCCCTTTGGGAACTTAGGCATTTTTTCAAAAAAACCTTTTCCAAAAAAATATTTTGAATTCAATTTTGATTGCTATTATTCATGTATCTTTATTATATATTTTGTATATAATTATTTTATATATTTTGTTGTTGAGTTTGGAGAACTGATATCGACTTTAGTCGATGCATTTCTACAGACTCTTGTCATTCTTGTGTTCACTGGGATGACTAATGTTGGAGATGGGTGTTGCAGTACGTTGTTGGTGGTGAGGTTCTGAGGCCAGGCCTTTCACCGCATTATAATTCATTTTTATGTGTACCCATACTATGTATGGTACACATAATGCCAGTATCCAGGGTGGCCACCCGTCGTTCGTCCATCCTTTGTCCATCCGTCTGTCCATCTGTCCGTCCATCCGTCTGTCCATCTGTCTCTGTCCATCTGTTCATCTGTCCGTCTGGCATCCGTATCCATTTCTTTGGCATTCGATAACTTGAGAAATATTGCTTGGATTGTCAAGTTACTTTATATTTGTGTTCAGGTTACTGATGTGCCGAGCTGTATAGTTTTTGGTGTAAATCTGATAATTTGATCCTGAGATTTTAACCTTTTATCCTTCAAAAATTGAAAATTCCTCCAATCCCTTTGGCATTCGATAACTTGAAAAATATTGCTTGGATTGTATAGTTACTTTATATTTATGTTCAGGTTACTGATGTGCCAAGCTGTATAGTTTTTGGTGTAAATCTGATAATTTGATCCTGAGATTTTATTTATTTTATTTTAGATTTTATCATTAGGGCTCTGCCTTCTGTGGACAACTGTAGACCATTGCTGGGTCCAGTCAGGGCTATGCACATTTATAAATGCTGATCTGATTTTATTAGGAAAGGAAGGAAACTCTTCTTTCTATCATTAGTTCCTAACAGAAAGGATATTTCTTTTCAGTCTATAGCTAGATGGATCCAGTTAGCAATACGTATTGCTTGTGATGATCTTTCTTCAGATCAGCATTCTGTCAATAAGATTTCAGCGCACGAAGTCAACTTCTTGGGCTTACTCTCACTGTATAGCCATATCTGATCTCATGAAAGCTGCATACTGGACACAGCCTTCTACATTCACTAGGTTTTACCTTAGAGATATAGAGTCCATCTCTGGTGACCTTAGAAGTTTAGGTCCTCTTTCTGTTGCTCAGAATGTCGTCCATTAAAATGTTTACCACTATAGTTATTTAGATTTTCCGTTCTCGCATTGAGCTGTTCCACTGCCCTCTTCGTTCGGTGGTTGAGTGACCCAGAAGAAGGGGAAGGGGGGGGGGGGGGGCGGTTTTCCCTTATCAACACCTGGCTTTATAGTGAAAAGCAAGGGAAGACCTCCTCCGATGTCAGTAGCTCCGAGTCAGTACTGGGATGGTTTTAATGTGTAGCTCAGTGGAAGCAATTATGATGTCAATTATATAATATTTTTAAAGTGTAGCTCAGTGTGAAGCATTTGTATATGTCACGTGTCAAAAGAGCGTTTATATACAATTCTCGGACACTTTTAATTTAATATAAAGAGTCTCATTCTCTGGACTTTCTTTATATTTTGGCTTCCCTTCACCGAATTAGCATAATGGGTTATGCTGGATGTTAATAGAGTATTATATATGGAGTTATACTCAATTACTTTGTTGGTGTTATGTCCTTCTTATTTTTTTAAATATGAAGGACATGTGTAATTCCGTGCTCTCCTATTCTCCTGTAGGAGATAATCTATTTGTAGTAGTTGAGTTATTGGATTTTCCTTTTATGTCCTAGGCCCTCCAGCCTATTTACCATTCAGCTATGTCTGGGCCATTGGTTACTGTGTAAAAATAAGATTAATTCATAGTAATTTGTATATTTTTATACTTACCAATGGCCCAGGCTGGGGATGGCCCTCCCGTGAGTGGGCACTCATACCTCCTCACTGACTATAACATTTAGCAGGCAATCTAGAAGGAATGATATTTGGCGGCAATTTCGGCACTTCCTGGACACTGCGCATGCTCACTTGTCAAATGTATGGAGGGCCACATAGGACATTAAGTTTTCGGTTTTTGATGCAAATTTTGGGGATTGGGGGGCAAAATTTGTGTTTGGCCCTGGATATTTTAGAGTTAGCACCAGCTATGTCGGGGCCATTGGTAAGTATAAAAATATACAAATTACTATGAATTTATCATTTTTGTAACTTTTTTTTAATAATTTTAAAAACTCCATTCATGAAAAGCTTATCACATCTAAAATATATGTGGTACGTCTCATCACCCAGTCTAGAAGAACTGCCACATTACCCTTGTCCTTTTAGATCTCCACTGGCTTCCGATTCAGCAAAGAATTCAATTCATATTTTTCCTTCTCATCTTTAAATGCATCAAAGAATCTATACCACCCTACTTGTCTAATTTGCTTATCAGTCACAAGCCACAGAAGTCTCTTCTCATATAAATTTAATCTGGTTCAGCCCTCATCTAAATTAAGTTCTGCTGATCATAATGCATTTGCTGCTATATGGCCAAAGCTATGGAAGTCTCTTTCAGCCTGTCTAAAAGAAATGAATTACCTGAATCTTTCAAGTTGAGTGTTAAAATATACTTTTTCCATAAGACAATTTGCCATAGAGCACCAAGGTGGAATTCAAACTATAAAAATATTCTGATTTAGCTCTTAACCCTTTACACAATGAATCGCCCGCATCCGCCCGCGTAATATGCAGATTCAGCAGCAGAAAAAATATTATATTTTTATGCTGTACCAATGACCCAGACATATCTGCTGGTGCTAACTCTTAAAATATAGGGCCAAACACAAATTTTGCCCCCCAATCCCCAAAATTTGCATCTAAAACCAAAGAAAACATGTCCTGAATGGCCCTCCACACTTCACCTCTACTGCGCATGCGCAGTGTCAAGGACGTTCCGAAATTGGCGCCATTAATCATTCTAAGTTTGGCCCTTCATCAGTTAACATCTGACTGATCTTTGTGCTTGTAAATCTCAGTTTAAATGATGCCAGACACATAAATATTAGTGAAATGGTGATTCTAAGGAGGATAGAGAAGGAGGAGAGGAAAAATGTGTGACAGAATATTATCAGGGCTGTAACTTAAAATTTTTTAATGAAATTATGTTAAGTTACCTATTTTCGAGGCAGCAGCCATTTTGTTGTCAATCTGGTTATTTAGTTACACTGATTTCTCAGTGTTTTCCTCTCTCCCTTTCCTTTAAGTCCCCTCTTGCTATTCTCCCATGCTTTTGGCATAGTTTCTGTAATTATTATTTTATTAATTTCTTGGGAGTTTTAGCTGAATAACAGAATGAATTCTGTTCTTTTCCCCATGTTTACGTCTTCACCTACGGGTGGTTAGGCGTTGTGTTCTGCATCTACCATCTGATGTTCTGCAGTTTCTTCCCTGGAAGTCTCTGTTTTGCATCAGATAGTGTATTTTTGGTAACTGATTCCGGGCCTGGGTGCCTGGAGTCTTATTTTAGTGTTTTTACACTCATTGTTTACATTTACAACAGCCCTCTGTGTGAGGGGGGGATTTCTTGAAAATAATATCTTGATGTTATTTTAATCATAACTAGATACATTATTATTGTTCGTAAGTGTTGAATAAATTGTTTAAAATATTTTTAAAATTTTTGTCCACACTTAGGCTTGGGATCCATTGGGGCTCAACGTTACTTTTCAGAAACTTGGGCTATTCTGAAAAAATATTTTTTCAAAATATTTTGATTTCAATTATTTTTTCTATATTAATGGATCATATTATTATTATGTATTTTGATTGCCAGGGGTTGGTGCGAGTACCAGGACTTTGTTTTCTTTTCACATTGAAAGGATTTTGATCAATTGTAATAAGAGGAAGTCTTCCTCTGACTTTTATAATCATTCTATATGTGGTCAGTGTACTCGCATTAACTCCTGTTCTGTATCGTATGATTTCGATGACAACATGGGAAGCGTATGTCACGGTATGTTAGTGGGGAATTGGACACTCCGGTCCTTTCCCCGCAGGGTCACTCTACTTTATCAATTTCTATTTCAGACGATCAAGATTAGGGTGATGTATCTGTGATGTCTTCCAACAGTGTGCCTCCGTCGTCACAATTAATGAAGGGCTAGCGGAAAACTGCTCATGTAAATACGCCAATTGCCTAAGAGGACCCTAGTAGGTTCGACGGCCTTTGACGTCCGCTAACTCGCCCGGTGTAGCGTCCATTCATCGAATGGTTCGGCAGCCGGGTTCGTCCGTTGCGGTCTAGAAGGAGTTTTGGGGTGATGCGAGCACTATAAATCAACCAAATGCACACCCAGTGACGGCAGATTAGAGGGAGAACGGAGGAAGCCTTTTAGTCAGGTTCATAGCTCGTTCTGGTCCATCCGGACGACGAGCGAGAGAGGCCCCTCTCTCGTACAACAACATCTGGCCCCAGATGTTGTGGTACAAAATGTTTCGCATTCGGAGCATACGTCCGTCGCTCGGGACGCTGCGACATATAGGCAGTCCGGAGTAGACTGTCAATAAGGCTTCCTCATTCTCATGGTAGCGCACACGACCGCTCTTGGCTACGTGACCTCGGATATCCAGTGGGCTTCGCCAGTCAGAGAATCATCGGCGACCAGGTCACACCATCCGGTAGCCAGGGACATGAGGCCTGCAGACTCCGGACGTTCGCATAGGAAAGTGTGCGGGAGTCAACGTACACGGAGCTTCCGGCGGCAATGCATCGTAAGACCGCTACTGCACAGGCCTCGGGAACGGACGTGCTTTCCTAAATAGCACAGCTTATCGCAGCATCCCAGCATCAACTGCATCTGTCGCATATTTTTTATCCAACGATGCTGGGTCGGGACGCTCCGCGGAAGCGGGTACGGACGTCCGAAAATTTCATCCGGTCCGACGGGATACCGAAAGGGATTCGGAGGATTTCGAGCTTTCCCTTTTGGAACAACATATGCTGTTGTGTATGTCATCTGACTTGATCTTCTACAGCTTCTTTTGTCGGACCAGAATGCTGCGATGCCGGATAAGAAACTGATAGCGTCGGTGGACTTAGAAATTTTTGGTTCGGTTCAGGGACATCGTCCCTCAGTTCCGACATAGTCCAATAATGTCACACAAACTTTCGAATTATTGAACGACGCTATATATATATTATTATTATATGCTTGCTATTACCAAGCATTTTGGGTTTCTTGTTCGCAAAGTTACGGAGATGTCTTTCAAAAGTGTGCCTCTGTCGTCATAGTTAATGAAGAGCTAGCGGCAATAAGTGCTCATGGAATCTGTCTATCGCCTAAGTGGTCCCTTGTAGGATCGACGGAGTGACATTCGCTAGCTCACCCGGTGTAGTGTACATTCATTGAATGCTTCGACTGCCGGGTTCGTCCGTTGCGGTCTAGGAAGGAGATTTGGGTGATGCGAGCACTATAATTACTTTAGTACTCACCCAGTGACAGCGGATTGAGGACAGATCGGAGGAAGCCTGTTAGTCCGGTTCCTGGCTTGTCCAGGTCCATCCGGGCTGTGAGCGAGAGAGGTCCCTCTCTCGTCCAACAACATAGGGGACCGCATGTTGTGGTTCAGATATTTTACATTCGGAGCATATGTCTGTCGGTCGGGACGCTCCGTTATATTGACAGTGTGAGAGACTGTCGATAATGCTTCCTCATCCTCACAGCAGGGCACACGACCGCACATTGGCTACGTGACCTCGAGTATCCGATCAGTTTCGTCATTCAGTGATTCCACGGCGAATAGGTCACGCCATCCGGTAGCCAAGGGACACGAGGCCTATACACTCCGTTCGCTCGCATATTAGTAGTATGCATGGGGTAACGATCACGGAGCTTCCAGGGGCAATGCATTGTAGGACCGCTTCTCCACAGGCCTCAGTGACGGACGTGCTATCCGAGTTAGTACAGTTTTTTCGCAGCATCCCAGCAATCGACAGTTTCTTAGTCGAATCAGGAATTATCTGACGGCGCTGGGTCGGTGCGGTCCGCGGTTGCATCAGGTACGGACGACCGAACGCTTTATAGGGTCCGACAGGATGGCGAAAGGGATTCGAAAGATTTCGAGTTTTCCCTTTCGTAGCATCGGAAGCTGCCATTCATATCTTCTGGCATTATCTTCCAGTGATTGTTACTTCGGACTACATTGCTGCGATGTTGGATAAGAGACTTATAGCGTCATTGGACACGGAATTTTGGATCGGTTCAGGGACATTGTCCCTGACTTACCGACACAGTCCAATAATGTCATTAGAACATGTGTATTATTTATCGACGCTATATATGCATATAAGCCTGCTACCAAGCATGATAGTTTAGTTTCTTGTCCGCAATGCTCATTTCTGCCTTTGTATCATTTATACGAATAATTTATTTTGGCAGAGCAGGGCATCCCGAGAGTTCATATGCGTCTAGACGGCGTGGTTAAAGACTGGAAATATTCTTTTTCGCCGTCTATGTCTTTTCCAACCACAATGCTGGAAACGACAATGATGTCTAGTAGACTTAACTTAGACGCTTTATCATACGTAATCCACCTTACTGAGGCGTTATCATTACGTCTTCAAGAAAAGAATTACGGGATATTATCCTCAATGTGATTTCTTTTGAGGGCAGTAGTTTGTTCACGTATAACTCCGCCCTTCAGTGGCTGATTGGAGTTGGTTAGACGTGACGCAGCCCTAGCTACATCCACGCGCGTGGATAGTAAGGTGAAGAACTCTCTCAGAGTCACTTCGTTCTCGGAGAAGCTTCTCTTCGACGGCAACTTTTCAGCAATCCATGAATTGCTCGATTTACACGTTCTCTTGTCTATCTAGTGTTGCAAGAGATTCAGACTGGGGCAAACATTCGGTGGTTGACTCAGAAAGTGCCACTGCAGTTGCCGGATCCGAGTGTTATAATTATGACGGTTGCCAGTCAAACAGGTTGGGATATAATATTGATCCCAACGGATTCGAAGTGCCAGGGTCTTTGAGTTCCGCAGTCTCTAAGCAAGCACTTATCTTCCGCGGAATAATGTTTTTTAGGCTTGCTTTATGTCATTGGATGAACATTATTCAGAAACGCATGTCCAAATCCTGTCCGTTAATTCGACAGTAGTGGCGTATCTCCGGAACCAGGGAGGCACTCATTCGTTTGCGTTATTCAATTTAATGGAAAGAATCCTTCTGTTTGTTATAGTACACCAAGTTCTGTTTCGGTCCGTCATATTCCGGGTCGTCTGATTGTTTTACCGGACTCCCGTTCACTTATGGGTCGCTTGTTGCCGTCAGAATGGACTCTCAGCAAACAAGTATTCAATCAGATTTGCTATCAATGGGAGTGCCCACTGATAATTTATTTACGACACAGCTCGCTAATCAATTGCAGACGTATGTGTTTGCTTGTCCGGATCTCTGAGCTAATGTTGTTAACTCTCTATTGATCTAATAGGACGGAATGATAGGATATGCGTATCCTCCGGCGCTGTTGTTTCAGCAGGTATTGCTAAGATAAACAACCACAATACATTTCTGTTGATAGCATCTCTGTCTTCACAGAGACCGTGGGTAAATTTACTCTGATGTCTACTGTGGGACTTAACGCGAAATCTTCCTCAATGAGAGGATCTTTTTTCGCTGGGTAAAATCGTGTCATCTTTATCACAACCCGCAAGGTCGCAACCTTCACGTATTCCGTTGTGTGGTCCTTATTGCATTGTAAGCATTGTACTGGACGAGCTTTGGACGCGATTTCTTACTATAGGAGATCCTCTTCTTCGCTATTCTATGCGGCTAAAGTGGAGGCTCTTCCGTCGTTGGTGTAGGGATCACTATGTTCATATTGTTGATCCCTCCATACTACTCATTGCAACTTTTTAGTATACTTGTTTGACAAGATCTACTGCAGCCTGTTATTATTAAGGTTATAGGTTTATGTTACCTCATACCTATGCACTCTATGATAGTTTACAATTGAGTCTTATGTCTCTTTATCTAAGTCAGTTAGTAACTTTTCGATAAATAGACTTAGAATCATTAGATTAAATTCCTATATGGAATTTAACTTCGGTTCTTATTTAGCTAAGTAATCATTTGAGCCTCTGGAAACAGTAGTTTTCAAATTCTGACCTTTTAGACAGTAATTCTGTTGGCTTCTCTTTTACTGAAGAGTCAATGAGTTTCATGCACTATCGGTGGATGATTTTCACTTTCGTAGTTTCGGAATCACTACTTCCTTTACTATTTAGGTTGGATTTTTGCATAAGAGTTAGGCTCCTAATATCCGGATCCTATTGTTATTAAGGTCCTTCCGTCTTCGTACGGGCATAGGCCTTTACTCTGTCCGGTTAGAGTTTATGTATTTATAAACAGATATCTGTTTATTACTACGGGCGTAAACTTCTAATGTCTTTGATGCCTATTAGAAGGACGTTACGCTCCATTCTATTGCTAATGGATTCAATTAACTATCGATACTGCTTATGGTATATCTTTGACTCAGCAGTTGTGTTTGAGATTTCGGCTTATGAAGTAAGAGTTCTTCTACATCTTGGGCTTACATTAATAGTGTCGCTATTATAGATTTTTGAAGGCTGCTCATTGCGCTCAGCCATCCACATTCATGAATTTTTTATCTCAGAAATATCGAGTCTATTTCTGGAGGCCTCTTTTGTTAGGTCTATTCTATTATCTACTGCTCAGAATGTCATTCACTTAACAGTTGCTACTATAGCTAGGTAGGCTGTCTGTTTCGGCAGTGACTCCGTTCTGCTGCCCTCTTCGCTCTGGGCTATTTGACCCAGGGCAAGAAAAGGGGGGGGGGGGGGAGGGTGTTCCCTTGGGTCACCTGTTTTACTATGAAAACAAGGGGATACCTCCTCCGGAGTTAGTAATTCTGACCTGTTATTGGGATGGTTGTTTAGTGAGAAGTTTATGTTTTAAAAATTCATTCAAGTCTTAGTTTTTAAAGTATAGCTTTTGAATATAGCACGTGTCAACGGACATGATTATGCAATCCTCAGACACTTTTAAGGAGTATAAAGAGTCTCTATTCTCTAGACTTACTTTATTTATTGGCTTACTTTAAAAATTATTAGTATAAGGATTATACTAGATATTAATAGAGTACATGGATGTATGATGCTCAATTTTGGAAGGTGTTGTATCTTTCTAATTTATCATAAATAAGAAAGATACATGTAAGGCCTAATACTTCTTTTTTCCTAGAGGGGATGACTCTATTTTATATTATTGAGCGTATTCCATCTTGCTCTATGTCCTTGACCCTCCAGCCTTTTTACTATTCAGCCATGTCTGGGTCATTGGTACAGTATAAAAATGTTAAAAAATTTATAGTAATTTATATATTTTTTATACTTACCAATGACCCAGACGTGGATGGCCCTCCCAGGAGTTGGGAACTCTTACCTCCCCGCTGAGTACATAGCGCTTACCAGGCACTGGTTATTAGAATGATTAATGGCACCAGTTTCGGAACGTCCTTGACACTGCGCATGCGCAGTAGAGGTGAAGTGTGGAGGGCCATTCAGGACATGTTTTCTTTGGTTTTAGATGCAAATTTTGGGGATTGGGGGGCAAAATTTGTGTTTGGCCCTATATTTTAAGAGTTAGCACCAGCAGCTATGTCTGGGTCATTGGTAAGTATAAAAAATATATAAATTACTATAAATTTTTTAACTTTTAAAAAAATTTCAACAAAACCATATCATGTGACCCCTCGTTGAAACGAGCTCATCAAGCTCATTCCAACGAGGGGTCACATGATATGGTTTTGTTGAAATTTTTGGAAACATTTAAAAAAATAATATTTTTATAATAAATTTTGATATCCTCTGCATTGGGTAAAGGGTTAACCCACTGAGTATTTTCAAAATATTTTTCTGCAAATGCAGTCATGGCTGCTCTGAAGAAAAATTAATTAAATTTACCTTTAGAAGTCTTTGGTAAAAAAATCCATTCTGTTTACAAGGGGAAAGTCTGATTAAAGGTACCTAAATGGTACTTATTTCAGTGGCAAGAGAAATCCTGTCCTTAGCAGGAATATTCACCAGCATCATGCAAGGCATTAACCCTTTACCCGGGGGTGTGGTGGCTCAGTTGGTAGAGGTGCGGGCTGCAAGCAGAGAGGTCCTCGGTTTGAATCCCACCTGCGGCAACTGCGTTGTGTCCTTGGGCAAGACTCTTCACCCCCATTGCAGGGCTCGCTTTGAGTAAAATGGTCGGGGCCTAAAAAAAGTGCCCCACATATTGAGGTCGGGGCTTTTTCGGGGCTGATTTTCCATTTTGTCCATTATTGTTAGTGCTTTTTTGTGGAAAATGTCAGGGCTTGAAAAAAGGCCCCCAGCAAGTGCTCCTTGAGGCTGATCTCGGGGCCTGGGCTGATCAGCCCTGACTCAAGGCAAGCCCTGCCCCATTGCCCATGTGGGGGCACGGTGACGTTGTGTACTAAGGCGTACACCTGTCTTCAACCAATGCTAACCCTGCTTGTGTGGAGTTAATATGTTGGGGAGCTGACAGTTGCTCGCCGTTGCTCGGTGGTTCTCTCCAGGTACTCCGGCTTCCTCCACCCGTAAAACTGTCGTGGTCATGATTAGCCATTGTGCAGAAATATATGACCCGTAAAACTGTTGTGGTCATGATTAGCCATTGTGCAGAAATATATGACCTTAAACACCAATAAATAAATAAATAAATAACCCTTGACCCAACAAATCGGCTACATCCACAGCGTAATGTGCAAATTCAGTAGTTGAAAAAATATTATTTAAAAAAAATTTCAACAAAACCATATCATGTGACCCCTCATTGGAATGAGCTCATCGAGCTCATTCCAACAAGGGTCACATGATATGGTTTTGTCAAAATTTTTTGAAAAATTTGAAAAAATGATATTTAAAATAATAATTTTTGATAACGTCTGCATTGGGTAAAGGATTAATGTTATAAAAACATTATTATTATTATGAGAATCACACTGTAACATCACACCGCATTCTTGTATTCTCCAACAACATGGACTACACAACAGCTAAAAACATACATATGCTGCCATGCCAGAGTGAATATGGATAGATAATAGTGTTGAGCTGCATAAACTCTGTTCACTGCTCCCACCCTCACCCCAAAACAGATTCTATTATGGCTGCTGTGTGTTGCTCATGGCTTGACCCTGCTCCAACCAACTGATAAGAATCACACTGCAAAATCACACTACCCTGTGCGGACTTTGACAGCATTGACTCCTGAACAGCTACAAATACACACATGCAGTCAAGCCAGAGTGTATATGGATAGGCAATGGCAACATGCTGCATAAACTCTGTTCATTGCACCACAGATGTCCGCATTGGTTGCTGAGTGCTGCTCATGACTTGACCCTGCCCAACCAATGCACAAGAGATTGACAATATATATAAATTTCAATGAGACATTTAGCAATTTTTTACAGCCATAGAACACCATGTGTGGATTTTAGGATGTAAAATTATTATTAATTAGTATTATTATTAAAAAAAATTCTTGTTTCTCAGACAGTTTTTCTGAATTGTTTGGGAGGGAAATTTTCTTTTTTAACCCTTTGATACTTGTGTACGTCTTATGATGTACGAAATCAAACAGTGACATCTGTTGAGCCAAATGTTATCGCTGCTTAAAATACTAATATAATCCTGCTCTCAAGACTTCTTAGCTGGTTAAGTGCAAGAAGCCACTATCAAGGCATTCAGAGAATGAGGATACCAGAGCAAAAGCCAACACTTCCCTTGCCTATATTTCATATTCAGTCAAACACAAATAATATTTTGTTTATATAATTTTGTTTTATTACAAATTATTGGAGAGTGCCTGTAGGCACTCTCCAATAATTTGTAATAAAACAAGTTTTGAATAACAGATTCAGACCACCAAAAATAATCCAGCCTACAGACCATCAGATAATCACTAATGTGAAAAATATCTTGTTTGTACTTTCCGACGTTTGACGTCGCATTTTGAAAAACGTTGAAGAAACTGGATTCCCAGTGACGTTTGAACGTCTGGATAATTAAAGTCTCAAAGGGTTAACTTCAGTCCCAGAAAACAGTTTGAAATATCTCCGAAAATTTAAAATGAAGAGGTAAAAACAAGATTTGCAGAGTTTTGATGAGGCAGCTGGATTAGGCTGTAAAAAGGGTTTTGGTTCACGTGCAATCCCTCACTGAAATTGAATCCCTTCATTTAGCATTTTTATTGCCTTGCAGTGTGTTATAAAATTATTATGAAATCGTGAAACCTTTTTTGATTAAAGTATATTTATTTGCATGTGTTTGCAACAAAACATGATTAAAATATAGTATCTGTCTGTACTTATTTTGTAAATATACAGGTTCAGGTTGCTCTGTTCTGCAGAAAATAAGTCCAATATTATGTCGAAAATTTATTTTTAAAAAAAGTTCATAAATATAACAAACAAACAAAATAAAAATTAAAAATAACCGCCTCCCTCCCTCATTGATTTGAAAAATGAAATGCCTGTGAACCAAATGCACTTTTTTGTTTGACCTCAAGGACGAATATTTTTATACTGTACCAATGACCCAGACTTAGCTGGTGCTAACTCCACAAAAACCAGGGCCAAACACAAATTTTGCCCCCCAATCCCCAAAATTTGCATCCAAAACAAAAAGAAATCATGTCCTAAAGGACCTCCATAGTACGACTCTACTGCGCATGCGCAGTGACGCAGTCGTCCCGAAATTGGCGCCAAATATCATTCTCTGTTTGGCCCTTCATCAGTCAACATCTCACTGATCTTTGTGCTTGTAAATCTCAGTTTAAAGGATGCCAGACACGTAATTCTTGGAGAAAATGTGATTCTAAGGAGGATAGAAGGAGGAGAGGAAAAAAGAAGTGGCAAAAAATAATCAGGGCTGTACTTAAAATTTTTTGTTGAAATTATGTTAAGTTGCCTATTTTCGAGGCAAACGCCTCTTGTTGTCATTCTTGCTAATTGTTGCACTGCTTATTCAGTGTTTCCTCTCCCCTAACCTTCTAAAGTCCCCCCTTGCAATTCTCCCATGCTTTTGGCATATTTTTGAGAAGTTTCATTTCTAAAAATTCCCTGGGAGAGTTGCTTGGTTACAGAATGTTTTCTGTTATTTTCCCCATAGTTACGTTTTCACCCATGGGTGTATAACGTTTGTGTTCTGCATCTTCCATCTGATGTTCTGCAGATTCTCCCCTGGGAGTCTCTGTTTTGCATCAGATAGAGTGTAATTGATGACTGATTCCGGGCCAGTTTTTTCAGTGCCTGGAGTCATGTTTTCTTCTGTGTTTACACTGTTTGTTTTCATTGGCAACAGCCTTTTTTGAGGGGGGCTGTTTGCCTTTGAGGTAGTTTATCTCATTATAAGATACATTTATATTATCCGAAAGTGTCTCATTAATTATTTTATATAATTTTAAAATTTTTGACCACACTTTGCCATCGGATCCATCGGGGCTCAACGTTACTTTTCAGCAACTTGGGCTTCTCTGAAAAAATATTTTTTCAAAATTATTTTGTTTTGCAATTGTTTTTTCATTTATTAATGGATCATGTTATTATGTATCTTTGTGTCAGGGGTTTTTGCGAGTAACTAGGACTTATTGTTGTTCTTTCACAATGAAGGGAACTTGTTCAAATTGTAATAGGAAGAAATCTTCCTCTGACTTTCATGATTATTGCATTAATTGTAGTCAGTGTTCTCGCATTAATCCCTGTCCTGTATGTGAACATTGGGATGAGAAACATTGGAAACGTGTGTCACGATATGTTGTTTCTGGAGAAAGAGCGATGCCGGCTCTTTCTCCACAAGGTCACTCTACTCTCTCAGTTTCTATTTCAGAGGAACCAGAACAGGGTGATGTTTCCATGTTATCTTCTTCAAGTGTGCGTCCGTCGTCACAATTAAATACAGAGCTAGCGGCAAAAGTGCTCATGGAGATTAGACAAATGTCGTCCGCTAGCTCGCCTGGTGTAGCGTCCATTCACCGAATGGTTCGGCAGCCGGGTTCGTCCGATGCGGTCCAAGAGGAAATTTTGGGTGATGCGAGCACTATAAAAATAATAGATGCACACCCAGTGACGGCGGATAGTGAACGAGAACGGAGGAAGCCTTTTAGTCCGGTTCCTAGCTCGTCCAGGTCCAGCCGGGCCGCGAGCGAGAGAGGCCCCTCTCTCGTACAACAACATCTGGGACCAGATGTTGTGGTACAAAATGTGTCTTTAGCGGAGCATACGTCCGTCGCTCGGGACGCTCCGTTGTATAAGCAGTCCGCAGAGACTGTTAAGGCTTCCTCTTCTCGCCGGCGCACACGACCGCACCTTGGCTGCGTGACCTCCGATATTTTGCCAGCTTCGCCGATGAAGGATTCTTCGGCGACCAGGTCACACCATCCGGCAGCCAGGGATTCGAGACCGATGGACTCCGGACGTTCGCATAGGAAAAGTATGCGGGAGCCATCTGAGGCGGAGCTGCCCTCGGCAAAGCAGCGAAAGACCGCTCCTCCGCAGGTCTCGACGTCGGACATTCTAGTGCAGATAGCACAGCTTATCGCAGCATCCCAGCAGCCGACAGAGACGGTGTCGGATCGAGAATTATCCGACGGCGCTGGGTCGGTACGCTCCGCCGAAGCATCGGGGGCGGACGACCGGGAACATCGGGAGGTCCGACCGGATGGTGAAAGGGATACGGATGAATTGGAGCTATCCCTTTCGGAACAACACAAAGCTGCCGTGGACTTCATCCGGCACTTTCTTCCTCAAGTTGTTCCGTCGGGCCAGACTGCTGCGCTTCCGGACAGGAGAATTATAGCGTCATTGGACTCTGATTTTTTCGAGCGGTTCAGGGACATCGCTCCCGAGTTTCCGTCGCAGTCCAATAATGTTGCAAGAACATTTGAATTATTGAACGACGCTATTTTTAAACTTGCTTCCAGGACGGGGAAAGCAGGCTTCTTGTCCGCAAATACTCTCAACCTGCCTTTCATTAATGCAAGGAATAAATTCGACACGGCAGGTCAGGGTATACCGAGAGTTCCTCTGCGTATGGACGACGAGGCGGAAGACTTAGAGCTATCATTACCGTCGTCAGCTTCTATTCCAACCGCAGTGTTGGAAACAGCTATTGCGTCTAACAGAGCCAATTTAGATGCCTTATCTTACGCAGATCACCTTACGAAGGCGTTATCACTGCGTCTTCAAGGGGAAGAGTTTCAGGATATACAATCCTCCTTAAGACTTCTTTCAAGGGCAGTAGCTTATTCCACGTGTAACTCCGCCCTTTCAGTGGCAAATCTGGAGTTGGTTAGACGTGACGCAGCCCTGTCTACATCCACACTAGTGGATTCTAAGGTGAAGAACTCTCTTAGAGTCGCTTCGGTCTCAGGAGATCTTCTCTTTGACGGCAAGCTTTCCGCTATTTATGATAATATTAAAAAGAAAGCTAGTGATTCTCTGTTGTTTAGATCCGCTCCTAAAAGGTCGGATACAGCAGACATGAATAAGGCGGGCACTTCTGGGTCTTATCCGCCCAAGAGAGGTTCTTATAGAGGTTCCGGTGCGTCCTCTAGCTCTTATTCGAGAGACCGTCAGGATAGCGACTCTCGTTCGGGACGTCCTTCAGGCCGGGACAATCGGTCGGACGCCCCGAGGTCGACGAGGCGAGGTGCGGGTCGTGGAAGACGTGGTTTCTCCTACCGCAGGCCTCGCAGATCCAGGAGGTGATGGCTCAAACCTCTATCGCGTTCCGGTTGGCGGAAGGTTGTCGAGTTTTTCTCAAGAGTGGGCGTCGATTACGGACGACCCGTGGGTGAGAGGAGTGACTTCGGAAGGTCTAAAGATATCCTTCAAACGAAAGCCTCCATTAACTCGAAGTCCAAAGTGGACTCATCTTCCGTCAAACCCTCAGAAAAGAGACGCTCTGCTATCAGAGGTGCAGTCTCTTTTAATGAAGAACGCGGTAGAGGTCGTAGAAAACCAGGAATCGCTGGGATTCTACAGCCATCTGTTTCTGGTTCCGAAACCAGACGGCTCGTTCCGTCCAGTCATAGATTTGAGCTGGATAAACAAGCTGATCGTCGCTCCGAAGTTTTATATGGAGACGATTCGATCGGTCAGAGCGAGTATTCGGGTGAACGATTATGCAACGAGCATAGATCTCAAAGATGCGTACTTTCACGTCATGGTACATCCGACATTCCGAAAGTATCTACGCTTCGCAGTCCTAGGAGTGGTGTATCAGTTCCGGGCCATGTGCTTCGGATTGAATCTAGCACCCTGGGCTTTCACTCGGGTAATGAACTCGGTAATGATCTACTTCCGAGCTCATTCGTCTGCGGTAACGTCGGCCTACCTGGACGACATTCTTCAGAGGTACGGCAACGAGTTAACGCTTCAGAACGATGTTCAGAATCTTCTTCTATTGCTCCGACGTCTCGGTTTCATAGTAAACGAGGAGAAGTCGGATCTGGTGCCGTCCAAGTCATTCACTCATCTGGGAATGAGCTTCAAGACGCACAACAATCTCGTTCGTCTGCCGTTAACCAGAGCGAAATTAGTCAGTTGTTACGCTCGCTATTGTCTAAATACAGACAAAGTCACAGCGAGAGAATTTATGAGACTGATAGGTCTGTGCGGAGCCGCCGCGGATCTCATTCCGATGGGACGGCTACGCACACGGCCTCTTCAAATTTTCCTGACTCAGAATTGGAGTGTGAAAATTCATTCGCTCGATGTAGACGTTCTCTTGTCAGATCAAGTGAAACAAGAGATTCAGACTTGGGCAAACATTCAGTGGTTAACTCAAGGAGTTCCGCTGCAGTTGCCGGATCCGAGTTTTACCATTATGACGGATGCCAGTCAAACAGGTTGGGGTGCATCATTAATCCCAACGGATTCGAGATGCCAGGGTCTTTGGGATCCGCAATTCCTGTGCAAGCACATAAACATCAAGGAAATGATGTCAATTTGGCTTGCGTTACGTCACTGGATGGACATTATTCACGATGCTCATGTCCAAATCCTATCCGACAATACGACAGTAGTGGCGTATATACGGAATCAGGGAGGCACTCATTCAGTTCCGTTGTTCAATCTAACGGAAAGAATCCTTCTGTTTGCGTTGGAACATCACGTTCTTCTTTCGGTCCGTCACATACCGGGTCGTCTGAATGTGCTAGCAGACTCCCTTTCACGAAAGGGTCGCTTGTTGCCGTCGGAGTGGACTCTCAACAAACAAGTATTCAATCAGATTTGCTACCAATGGGAACGGCCAATGATAGACTTATTTGCGACACATCTCAACAATCAGTTGCAGACGTATGTGTCCCCGGGTCCGGATCCAAGAGAATTTGCAGTAGACGCTCTATCGATCCCTTGGGACGGAATGATAGGATATGCGTATCCTCCAGCGCCGTTAATTCAACAAGTATTGCTAAAGATAAAACAATCTCAATGCAAGATTCTGTTGGTAGCATCTCTGTCGCCACAGAGACCGTGGATAAATCTACTCAGGTGTCTGTTGTGGGACCTACCGCGGAAGCTCCCTCCACGAGAGGATCTTCTTTGGCAGGGGAAATCGCGCCAACTACATCACAACCCGCAAGGTCTCAACCTTCACGTTTTTCCATTGTGCGGTCCTTCTTGCATGGCAAGCACTTTACAGGACGAGCAGTGGACGCGATTTCTAACTGTAGGAGGACCTCCTCTTCGCTAAACTATGCGGCTAAGTGGAAGGTTTTCCGTCGTTGGTGTAGGGATCATTCTGTTGATATATTTGATCCCTCTATACCAGACATTGCTAACTTTCTAGTATACTTGTTTGACGAAATCAAACTGCAACCTGTTACTATAAAGGGTTATAGATCTATGTTATCTGATACCTATGCACATCATGATAGTTTACAAATTGGATCTAATGTCTCTTTATCGAAATTGGTTAGAAACTTTTCGATAAATAGACCCAGAACTCTTAGATTAATTCCTAAGTGGAATTTAGCTTGGGTTCTCCTTAAATTGAAGGAAAAGCCATTTGAACCTCTTGGGACAGTAGATTTCAAATTCTTATCTTATAAGACAGCTTTTCTCTTAGCTTTCTCTTCTGCCAGAAGAGTCAGTGAGCTTCATGCACTATCGGTGGATGATTCTCATTATCGTAGTGTTGGGAACACTATCACCTTCACTACTAATGTCGGTTTTTTAGCTAAGAATCAGGCTCCTAATAAATATCCGGAACCTATTGTTATTAAGGCTCTTCCGTCTTCAGACGGGCGTAGGCCTTTACTCTGTCCTGTTAGAGCACTACGTATCTATAAACAGAGATCTCAGTTCATCAGAAAGGGACGGAAACGTTTCTTTCTGTCTTTGATGCCTAATAGAAAGGACATTTCAGTCCATTCTATTGCTAGATGGATTCAGTTAACTATCCGTACTGCGTATGAAGATTTATCTTCTTCTCAGCAGTCTGTGCTTAAGATTTCTGCTCATGAAGTAAGAGCTCTTTCTACTTCCTGGGCTTATGCTAATAGTGTTGCTATTACAGATTTAATGAAGGCTGCTTATTGGTCTCAGCCATCCACATTTACTAATTTTTATCTCAGAAATATTGAGTCCATTTCTGGAGACCTGCATTGTTTAGGTCCGTTATCTGTTGCTCAGAATGTCGTCCACTAAACAGTTGCAACTATAGTTATGCAGGCTTTCTGTTCCGGCAGTGACTCCGTCCGGCTGCCCTCTTCGCTCTGGGCTATTTGACCCAGGGCAAGGGGAAGGGGGGGGGGGGGGGGGGGGGCGGGTGTTCCCTTAGGTCACCTGCTTTATAGTGAAAAGCAAGGGAATGCCTCCTCCAAGACAGTATTTCTGAGTCGCTTCCGGGATGGTTTTAAAGTGTAATATTAATGTTTAATTTCATTCATGTCTTATTTTTAAAGTGTAGCTCGGTGTGAAGCATTTGTATATGTCAAGTGTCAAACGGGCTTTAATATACAATACTCGGACACTTTTAAATGATTATAAAGAGTCTCAATTCTCTGGACTACTTTATTTATTGGCTTGCTTTAAAAATAATTAGTATAAAGGTTATACTGGATGTTAATAGAGAACATGAATGTTATTGTGCTCAATTATTAAGGGTAGTGTATCTTTCTAATTTAAATATTAAATAAGAAAGATACATGTAAAGCCTAATACTCCTTTTCTCCTTAAGGGGTTACCTCTTTATTTTATAATTGAGCTTATTGGATTTTCCTCTATGTCCTAGGCCCTCCAGCCTGTTTACTATTCAGCTAAGTCTGGGTCATTGGTACAGTATAAAAATGTTAAAAAATTTATAGTAATTTATATATTTTTTATACTTACCAATGACCCAGACGGGGATGGCCCTCCCTGAGTTGGGAACTCTTGCCTCCCCGCTGAGTACATAGCGCTGACCAGGCACTGCCAGTAAGAATGATATTTGGCGCCAATTTCGGGACGACTGCGTCACTGCGCATGCGCAGTAGAGTCGTACTATGGAGGTCCTTTAGGACATGATTTCTTTTTGTTTTGGATGCAAATTTTGGGGATTGGGGGGCAAAATTTGTGTTTGGCCCTGGTTTTTGTGGAGTTAGCACCAGCTAAGTCTGGGTCATTGGTAAGTATAAAAAATATATAAATTACTATAAATTTTTTAACTTTTTGACAGAATTTTAATGCAAAGTATTTGCTTAAGAAACAAGATGTTTTTTTAATGGCCTAACTAAAATTTTGTATTTTTTTTGCCTCAAAAGCATATCTCATGTCCTGCAATGAGCTCAACAAGCTGAGCAAGTTGAAAATATAATAAAAATTGAATGACAATTTTTGTGAATACTGCTTCTCTGCTGATTATGCTCCTTACACTAGTAAATGGTTTTGCTAAACAAAATTCATCATTTTGACACCTTCGACACCATTGGTAGGTACACTTTTCCCCATGGAACCTTGGGCTGTGAACCACTGCTTGTTTACTGTGGTAAACAAGCTCTGTTTTACTGTAAAATATCACCAGGTCACCCATGGGGTGGAAGTCCTCTGAAATGGGCAATATGGGTGTAAACGATTGGCTGAACTTGTTTTATATCCATGTTTGAAGTCACTATTAGCCATTGTGCAGAAGTATGTGTCCTTAAAACACCAATAAATAAATAAATAACTGGTACTCTTTGGAATATATTCTGTCTATACAGGCATGTGAGCAGTACTGACAAAGTGGGAAAGCGCTACAGAAACACAGCAAATGTCTTCTCAATAGGAGATGATGATGAAGGTATGTGCATCATTATATTATTTATTCAGCAGGCCTGTCGAATTTAGGTGAACGGCCATTTGGGTGGCATGGAGGTTACCAGAACTGAAAAACGTGAACAAAAAACAGGTCGTGCCAAATTGTTGCCGGGTCACGCAACATTTTCACCAAGTTGAATGATCTAGTGTGAATGAATGGTGGAATCAAGCCTGAAAATAAGCAGACTGTCATCTGCAAAATGAGGTCCACAGAGGATGAATTTGGTGATGCTACCCTGCTGTGCAGGGTAGCATCACAAAATTTACCCTCTGTGAACCTCAGTCTGACTCAAGATCTCAAGCCAAAACAGAAAGATGTACCTACAGGATAAATTGGCCCACTGTATGGGATAGCATCAGCAAATTCACCCTCTGGGGACCCCATTTTGCAAATGACAGGTTGCGTATCAGGCTTGGGTGGAATGATGTTGAGCATCAACCAGGCATCAGCTGCACAGGTGATTGTACCTGCCTGAAGTATAGCTGCTCTTTTGGCCAACAGAGCTGCTACACTCCAGCCAGATGATTGGTTGATGCTCAACATCATTTTAGACTGTTGATCATCTTAAGATGGAGCATAGGTACAAAATCAGGAATTGGCAATAATTCATGTCTCTGCCACAAATATTCATTAAGGATGCCATAGTCATCTGCAGCATGGTAGCCCATGCCAAGATTAGTCTATAATTGCAACTAATTTGTATCTGAATTGCAGCAACACAGCCTCATTACTGTTCCTGAGGATTCATCTCTATTCATCAGATATTGCCCATAGGAACAAGAACATGGCTTTGATACATCAGTTCATATACCAGCACAGTTGTGCTACATATATACTGAGGCAAAAAAGAAAGTATAATAAACTTTGAGGAGCAATTTTTTTAGTGTTATCGACTTTAATCCCACACAAATTATTGTAAATTCATATTTCGAGTCTAGCTGTATGATTTTGCATAATTTCATGTTCTTACTGTTGCCAGCATCACATTAGGACATCGCAATTCAGACATGGAGTGAAATAAAAAGTTCACACTTGCAGTCAATAGTGTGTATGTCCACCATTTGCCTCTTGGATGACAAGACATCGACGGCACACTGATAAGTCTCTGGATGTCACCCTGTGGTATTGCATTCCACTCCTGCCTTAGAACATTACGTAAATTGCCTAACGTCTGAAGATCATGAAGTCGTACCCGATGGTCCAGTTGATCCCAAAGATGCTTGATTGGTGACAAATCTGGCGAAAGTGGGGGTCAGGGAAGAAGTTCGATGCTCTGCTCCTCCAAAAAGTCACGACAAATACGTGCCACGTGACGTCGGGCATTGTCTTGCTGGAATAACTGCAATCTGACGTTAGCATTCAACAACGAGACAACAACAGCATTAAGAATTTCATCCCTATATCGCTGTCCATTCCATTACCATCAATGAAGATCGACTGCATTCGATGACTACCCCCACGGAAACGTTTGCATTCCCACACTCAAGCATCAGAAAAACATTCTCCTTGTCGGCGATACACTCTTGCCCTACCATCAGAGCACTGTCGACAAAAGCGTGATTCATCACTAAAAAGAACTGCTCCAATGCTGCAGAGTCCCAACGAACACGCTGATGTACCCATTCCATTCTGATGGTACGATGACGTTGGGAATGGATAGATCCATGGTATGGACACCTACTTCCTGTGCCGTGTTCAGCGAGTCTGTTGTGGCCAGTTTGTGCACTGATTCTATTGTTAGTTCTACCAGGTGTAATTGCTGCTGTCCTCATCGCCGGAAGGAAGCAATCCCACAAGTGAGACACCCTGATGTGTTGGTCTTGTGCAGGGGTCATAACTCTTGGTTGACCTGAATGCGGTCGGTCGGCAGTAGATCCAGTGGTTCTATACCTTCCAGTGAGATGGTAAATAGTGGCCACAGCGACTCCGAACTCAGCAGCGAGCTCATCTGGAGGTATACCAGGCTGATGCATACTAATGGCATGCAACCTCTGATTTTCGGTTAACCTTGGTATTTTTTAAAATGTCCGAAGACAAAAACTAGCGTGTTTTCTCAATAACCCAGGCTCCCTAGCACAACAAAACACAAAAAAAATCGTTGGTCACCCATTCCATTTCACATTCTCGGGTAGTATGTGCTATTTTGAAATCCGTAGCAAAATTATATACAGTTGGGTGGACAACAACAACATGTCATTAAACTCTTTGCATGACTTCTTGTCCACAAACATGCAACATTAGAACTATTATATTTCATCCTTTATGCTATTTTTTCACATTTGTTTCTATTATACTTTCTTTTTTGACTCAATATTTCTTTAGATTACCTAACAGGTTATCTGAATCAAGTACAGGGAAATGATCGATAGGTTACTTAAGCTCAGACCGGGTGAACAATAAATGGGTAATGCAAAATTCTGAAAACAGCAGGCCCTACTCAGTTTACAAGAATAGTTTGACTGTATCTCGAGAGGTAAAAAAAACTACTCTGATTGTCCACGGTAGGTCAAGATAAGATTAGGTGAGTTGTCAGCCTGACAAATGAACATCTTGAAAAGTATATGTTGAAATATTGTTTTGTTATGTGAAGGGCCTTGTAAATCTTCAAATTCGATTTGAATTTGGACTAGTTTGTTGGCTCACCAATGTTAGTTGTGTGAGCCTATGGCATAGCCCTCATGTCGGCATCGGCTTCGACGTCGGCGTCCGCTCTCAAATATTTTGAACTTTGTCGGCTTCGACGTCGGCGTCCGCTCTCAAATATTTTGAACTTTTGTGTACAGGTTTTGATTTTTTGGCTTTTTAAAATTTTGTTTAGTTTCTGCATATTGCTATGGTGGTTCACTATAACATTTAATTCTTTTCCAGGGTATTTTGTCTTAATTTTAACCCCTTGAATCAAATTTTAGACTTATTTTGATGTGTGCGTGCAGGTTTTGATGGGTTTTTTTCCAAGTGGAGATTTACCTTGCAGCATATGTCCATGCTTTCTATTGTATGTAAACATGCATCTTAGGGCTATGTTTGTATTATTTAACCCTTTTCCTGCTGAATTACTTCAATTTTGGACTTTTATGTACAGCTTTTGGACTTAGGTTTACAGCCTTTTACTTTTATGTACGGGTTGTGATAAAAAAAATTTTATGTGGAGTTTTACCTCACTGGCATATTGCCATGGTGGTTATTGTAACATTTTCAGGGTATTTTTCTAAATTGTAACCCTTTGAAACAAATGTGATACCTTTTTCACTTTTATGTGCAGGTTTTGAGGTTTTTCTTTCTTTTCTTCCAAGTGGATATTTTTCAGGTAGGGTTTCACCTTACTGGCATATTGCCACGGTGGTTACTGTGACATTATCAGGGTGTTTTTCTCAATTTTAACCTATTGAAACAAATGTGATACTTTTTTTTTTTACTTTTATGTGCAGGTTTTGAGGTTTGTCTTTCTTTTCTTCAAAGTGGAGACTTACCTTGTAGCATATTGCCATGGTTCCTATTTTATGTTAGCATGCTTCTTAGGGGTTATTATTATTATATTATTTAACCGTTTAGCTGCTTATTTTCTTTAATTTTGGACTTTTGTGTGCAGGTTTTGAACTTTTTTTTTTTTACTCCAGCCACCCCTTTACATTGGCCACCTGTTGGTGAGCCACGGGGTACTGATACCCCCTCTAGTTTCGATACAATTTGATTTGATTTTTGAATGTCTGATTGCTGAATACTGAAATCAAATATCCTGATGACAATCATGGAAGCTTATGTCCTTTCTTTTTGCGATATCATTTTATGTTTTCATTATTTCTTGCCAATTGCATTAATATCTAAAATATTACGGTTAACAGGTCAGTCAGAGCTGACAGGTGGTTATTTTAAAAGTCAGTAGCTGGGTACAAACAAAATCATTAGGAACAACTGATCAGATGTTATGTTAGAATGCTTGCATGTATACAGACACCTCATCAGTGCATGAATTCGATGAGCATGTTTCTTTGAGAGGTCACATGATCTCATGATATGGTTTTGTTGAACTGCATGGAAAAATTTGTACAAAAATATATTTTCAGATTGTAAATGTTATTTAAGAGGATTATTTTACAGTGGTACAGTAAAACCTGTCTTGAGAGACCACTGTCTTGAGAGACCACCTGTCTTGAGAGACCACATCTACCAGGCACCGATTGGTTTTACTCTGTAATGGACCTGCTATGGGAGACCACCTGTCTTGAGAGACCACCTGTCTTGAGAGACCACTGTGACTTGGTACCAACTTGTATTTTTATGCCATAATAGACCTGTCTTGAGAGATTGCCCCTTTGAAGACTGAAACCATGACAAAAACTTTTTACCTGTTCTGGAATTGGAAAATCCATTGTGGTTATACTAACATAATTAAAAGTATTAAAAGCTTTTAATTGGATTTCAATTGCTGACTCATTAAATATTGAGATGTTTTTATAAGACCCCTGTGAAAAGATTAGGATTATTGCTGAATAAACAATTTCATACATACCTGAAATGTAACAGATAGGAATAAAAATAAATTTGTGTTGAAAATCTTTTTGTAATAAATTGAAATGGACTGTTATAAAAATTATAAAAATAAATTAGTGTTGAAAATCTTCAATGAAGATTTTCAACACTAATTTATTTTTATAATTTTTATAACAGTCCATTTCAATTTGTTAGAAAAACTTCATAAAAAAGAACTACAAAGTAATTACAAAAATCCATTCTTCTCCATTTCTAAATTTTGTGGTTGGTTATTCACTGACTTGAGAAAACCTGAAACCTGTTATGAGAGACCACCTGTCTTGAGAGACCACTTTTGTGTGGCCCAAAGGGCGGTCTCTCAAGACAGGTTCTACTGTACCCAACATTAGTTTGAAAATCATAAAAGAATTAAAAATATTGAAATCCATCAATAATATTCCACAGTATTGGGGAGGATATATGCAGCTGGTTGTTATATGCTTATTATCAATTGATAACCACAATAGGGTTTTTTTTTAGCAAAAAACCCCCACAAAACATCAATAACCTCAATGTGAATTCCACAACCTCGCATCTCTTGGGGTGTCCCTCCCCAACTCTCCTTAGCTGTGCCTCCTGGGTATATATATACAGGTATTGGTCACCAATGGATTCTAATATTAGGATATGGAGATGATTTATGATAATTAATACAGAGCACGTTGGAAGTAGAGATGGGTGGTATTGGAATTTTGAGTTTGGTATCGGTTTCGGTATTTTTAGGGAGGAGTATACCATGGTATCAGTTCGGTAATTGATGACTGAGATTTGATGACAGGATCAAATGGGAATTCACACTAGAAAAATACAGAATAAGTTGTCTTGTATCATTCTGCCACAGTGCCACAAATGCCACTGCCAATGAACTGAACACTGGCATTCTTTTGCCAACATAATTCCAGGCCTGGCATTCTGAAAAATGTAGGAGGGCAAAAAATCGCTCTCCTCAATCAGCTTAGGAGAGCAATTAGCTTTACACAACATTTTAAGTATCCAGTTGAACAAACTCATTGAAACTGAAACCAACAGACTACATCAGTGATTTTATTAACTTTACTAAGGTAAAGCGAAATCTCTTAGACATCTAGATGTCTCACTCAACAACCGAACACACACTTGACAAGACCTGTGTGTGTACCCAGACCTGTTGTCCTAGAAAGTCATACGCCTACCACTACCACCTTCAACCCCCCAAGGGGGGTTGAAGGTGGTAGTGGTAGGCGTATGACTTTCTAGGACAACAGGTCTGGGTACACACACAAGGGGGGTTGAAGGTTGTAGTGGTAGGCGTATGACTTTCTAGGACAACAGGTCTGCTTGAATCTACAGCCACATCCTGGTGCAAGTGCTTCAAGTGACAGGATAGTAGTAATGGTAGTATATTATAGTGTCAATATTCCTTGAATAATTACCCCTCAAACTGTGATGTCAGTTGTTGAACTTGAAACTGACAGAAAAAAAAATATTGCTGTGACCCATTTTGCTTCAAATGATTGCAACTGTGTTTGGGTATGGTTGCAGCCATTACGTTTTACTACTAAACCACTTTCAAAATGAAATTACGTGATGTTATGTGACTTCGAAGTTAAATTACATTTTTGCTTTACAACAAAAATTTAATGTGACCATAATACATGTAATCTCAATCATCCCAGACCAAAATATTTAGGAGGGCAATTTTTCGCTCTCCTTAATTCTTTCAGGAGGGCAGTAAGGAGAGCTAAAAAATCGCTCTCCTGAAATTGCCAAGCCTGTAATTCATGTCAGTAGTAATTTTGTGACTTGTTCCAAACATACCTTAACCTTTTTTTTTTGACCTATTTCCGGCTTTTATGATTTCAGAACATGCACCATTAACATTCCATCATTGTGAGGTCCTGCTGACAATAGTTAAATCAGCTGAGCAGTCAAATTTTGGTTGAGCAACTGGACATGTACGGGTTGTAGTCTAATGAGATTTCCCAGGCTCTCAATTGTTAACAAAACTTAAAAGAAAATCAGTCACTTATTTCATGAAAATGAACCCTCAAACTGCTATCAAGCCTCAACAAAGCCTTATAAGTAGAGAATCGATAAAAACACAAAAATTCAGACAGTTTTGGTATTCAATGATGGGTTCAGTTCGTTTTGATATCGGTATCAGTTTGGTTTTTCAGTTTTTTACCCGTCTCAAGTGGGAAGTTCAAACAAACATAATCAGCAAACTGTCTCTCATGTTCTCACCCCAGCCAATCTCATTTGGAACTAATTTATAATCAGAAGAACAAGTAGACAGGGTGCAGCAAGCCGAGAGGTCCTCGGTTCGAATCCCACCTGCGGCAACCGCGTTGTGTCCTTGGGCAAGACACTTCACCCCGATTGCCTACATGGGGGCACGATGACGCTGTGTACTGAGGCGTACTGCACGTCGATGGTGCACATGTCTTCAACCAATCTAACCCTGCCTGTGCTGCGGTGCAGAGTTCAGAGTTACGATGTTGGAGAGCTGACAGCTGCTCGTCGTTGCTCGGTGGTTCTCTCCGGGTACTCCGGCTTCCTCCACCCGTAAAACTGTCACGGTCACGATTAGCCATTGTGCATAAGTATGTGACCTTAAACACCAATAAATAAATAAATAAATAGACAGGGTGCATATCACTAAGTGAGCAGCTTATGATAAAACTTTTGGAGAAGTCACTTCTTCCTCCTCTGATTTTAAAGGGATGTGAAAATGAAATGGGGAGAAATCAGACAAAATTAACATGGAATGCCTAGAGTACTGAATTATTTTTTTATCATCAGAATTTGTTCAACATACCTTCGGCTTGTTACAATTTATTGGAGAGTACCAATAGTCATTCCCCCATAAATTGTAACAAGGCAAATTCACACAGACTAAATAATTCCACTTTAAAGCTAACAGTGGCATAGCCACTGGGAGGGGTGGGGGTGGGGATTCCCCCCCCCCAAAACTTTCACATAACATATAAAGGATGGTCTCCAATATAGGGCTGCACACTCTATAAATGCTCCTGATTTGCTCTTAGAGCACTGATTTTTGCAAGATTTTCCTAGAGATGGGAAGCCAAGTTATAACTAGCATGCTATGGCTATTACCCCCACCGCCCACTTCCCTTACAGTTGGAGAAGGGCCAACAACTGGAGGTTCTAGTTAAGAATAGAGGACGCCTCCACTCCCTCACACCAGCCTTCCAAATATCATGTTTGCTCCCTCCAACTCCCCCCCCCCCCCCCAAAAAAAAAAACCTGTGGCTAGTGCACCCTCATATTATAGAATCCTGGCTTTGTGCCTGAAAGATATTATGAAGCATATCCACAAAATATGAAGACTTCAAGTTGTAATACCTGCACTTTAACCCTTTAGGCCTCACAAAGTAGATCCTGTGTTTCTCAGGCCATTTTTGGTAAAATTGCATGCGTGCGGGCGTTTTTTATTTTATTTTTTATTTTTGTAATTATTTCTTTGCCATCAACAAGTTCATGTTCTTGGTTTGTTTTATGTTTTAGGCATCATAATCTACATAATAGCATGGGTGGTGGTGTATTACGTCCCTTGAGTGCAAGAAGGCTTTGCAATGCTAAAGCATTGCAAAGCCTTCTTGCACTCAAGGGACAATTTTATTAACTTGGGTAAAATATCAGACATAATCCATTCGATTTTTATTTTTTTGAAGTTTGGATAGGTTATAAAAAGAGAGCATGCGGCAGCCAAAAGGACTGTGCGGGAGGGCCTGAGAAACAGATTTTTTTTAGGCCTTACCTAACGAATCGCCTGCATCTGCCCGCGGAATATGCAAATTGAGCAGTTGAAAAAATTAAATTTGTCAAAATATTTCAACAAAACCATATCATGTGACCCCTCATTGGAACGAGCTCATTGAGCTTGTCCCAATGAGGGGTCACATGATATGGTTTTGTTGAAACTTTTTGAAAAATTAAAAAAAATGGTATTTAAAATAATAAATTTTGATATCGTCTGTGTTGGGTGAAGGGTTAAAATGAAGTCCAAATCCAGAAGAGATAAGGATTTGGAATAAAAAGTAGTCTTGTGTGTGTTTCATATTATGTCTCGTATTTTCAATGTAAAATAAAAAGATTGTTTATATTGGTTTCACATAAACTAGCCTCTCATTTTTGGTAACTTTGGAATTATTTTGGTTTTTTAAAACACATAGTGGTATGATTCAACTGTGAATGTGCTCCAGGGCCATATTTATAATGCTATGATGTAAAAATAGCATTCAGAAGTTGGGAAATTCCAAAAACTGATATCTTGGTGTTTTCTGATCGCAAAAACTGAATGGAAAACTGAACTCCAAAATTGGTTAATTGCCCATCTCTAACTTTGCTGCTGGGAAGTGAGAGGTGGGAGTAATGACAAGAGTGTTCTAGTTAAGGCTTGGATCATCAAGAAGTAAGACTCTTTAACCCTTTACCTAACGTAACGGCCCAAACCGGCCAGCGCTATTCTAAAAAATCGCCAAATAATATTTTTATACTGTACCAATGACCCAGACATAGCTGGTTCTAACTCTTAAAAATATAGAGCCAAACACAAATTTTGCCCCCCAATCCCCAAAATTTGCGTCTAAAACCAAAGAAAACATGTCCTGAATGGCCCTCCATACTTCACCTCTACTGCGCATGCTCAGTGTCAAGGACGTCCCGAAATTGGCGCCATTAATCATTCTTTGTTTGGCCCTTCATCAGTTAACATCTGACTGATCTTTGTGCTTGTAAATCTCAGTTTAAATGATGCCAGACACATAAATATTAGTGAAATGGTGATTCTAAGGAGGATATAGAAGGAGGAGAGGAAAAATGAGTGACAGAAAATTATCAGGGCTGTAACTTAAAATTTTTTAATGAAATTATGTTAAGTTACCTATTTTCGAGGCAACAGCCTGTTGTGGTCATTCTTGTTATCAAGTTACACTGCTTGTTCAGTGTTTTCCTCTCTCCCTTTCCTTTAAGTCCCCTCTTGCTATTCTCCCATGCTTTTGGCATATTTTCTGTAATATTATTACTAAAATTTCTTGGGAGTTTTAGCTGGATAACAGAATGAATTCTGTTCTTTTCCCCATGTTTACGTCTTCACCTATGGGTGGTTTGGCATAGTGTTCTGCATCTACCATCTGATGTTCTGCAGTTTCTTCCCTGGAAGTCTCTGTTTTGCATCAGATAGTGTATTATTGGTAACTGATTTCGGGCCAGGGTGCCTGGAGTCTTGATCTGGTGTTTTTACACTTATTGTTTACATTTCCAACAGCCCTCTGTGTGAGGGGGGATTTCTTGAAAATAATATCTTGATGTTAATTTAATCATAACTAGATACATTATTATTGTTCATAAGTGTTGCATAAATTGTTTAAAATATTTTTAGAATTTTTGTCCACACTTAGGCTTGGGATCCATTGGGGCTCAGCGTTACTTTTCAGAAACTTGGGCTGTTCTGAAAAAATATTTTTTCAAAATTTTTTTATTTCAATTATTTTTTCTATGTTAATGGATCATGTTATTATGTATTTTGATTGTCAGGGGTTGGTGCGAGTACTAGGACTTTGTTTTCTTTTCACAATGAAAGGATATTGTTCAATTGTAATAAGAGGAAATCTTCCTCTGACTTTCATAATCATTGTATAATGTAGTCAGTGTACTCACACTAACTCCTGTTCTGTATGTGTTAATTTCGATGACAACATGGGAAGCGTGTGTCACGGTATGTTAGTGGGGAATTGGCCATTCCGGTCCTTTCCCCGCAGGGTCACTCTACTTTATCAATCTCTATTTCAGACGATCATGATCAGGGTGATGTATCCGTGATGTCTTCCAAAAGTGTGCCTCCGTCGTCACAATTAATGAAGAGCTAGCGGAAAAGTGCTCATGTAAATACGTCAATTGCCTAAGAGGACCCTAGTAGGTTCGACGGCCTTTGACGTCCGCTAGCTCGCCCGGTGTAGCATCCATTCATCGAATGGTTCGGCAGCCGTGTTCGTCCGTTGCAGTCTAGAAGGAGTTTTGGGTGATGCGAGCACTATAAATCAATCAAATGCACACCCAGTGACGCCCGATTAGAGGAGAGAACGGAGGAAGCCTTTTGGTCCGGTTCCTAGCTCGTCCAGGTCCATCCGGACTGCGAGCGAGAGAGGCCCCTCTCTCGTACAACAACATCTGGCCCCAGATGTTGTGGTACAAAGTGTTTCGCATTCGGAGCATACGTCCGCCGCTCGGGACGCTCCGATATATAGTCAGTCCGGAGAGACTGTCAATAAGGCTTCCTCATCCTCATGGTAGCACACACGACCGCTCTTGGCTACGTGACCTCGGATATCTAGTCAGCTTCGCTAATCAGAGAATCATCGGCGACCAGGTCACACCATCCGGTAGCCAGGGACACGAGGCCTGCAGACTCCGGACGTTCGCATAAGAAGTGTGTGGGAGTCAACATACACGGAGCTTCCAGCGGCAAAGCATCGTAAGACCGCTACTGCACAGGCCTCGGTGACGGACGTGCTATCCCAAATAGCACAGCTTATCGCAGCATCCCAGCAACGACAGAATCTCTGTCGCATTATGTATTATCCGACGACGCTGGGTCGGGACGCTGCGCGGAAGCAGGTACGGACGTCCGAGAATTTCATCCGGTCCGACAGGATACCGAAAGGGATTCGGAGGATTTCGAGCTTTCCCTTTCGGAACAACATAAGCTGCTGTGTATGTCATCTGACTTTATCTTCTAGAGGTTCTTTCGTCGGACCAGAATGCTGCGATGCCGGATAAGAAACTGATAGCGTCGGTGGACACAGAAATTTTTTGGTTCGGTTCAGGGACATCGTCCCTCAGTTCCGACACAGTCCAGTAATGTCACACAACTTTCGAATTATTGAACGACGCTATATATATTATTATATGCTTGCTATTAACAAGCATGTCTGGTTTCTTGTTCGCAAAGTTACTGAGATGTCTTTCAAAGTGTGCCTCTGTCGTCATAGTTAATGAAGAGCTAGCGGCAATAAGTGCTCATGGAATACGTCAATCACCTAAGAGGTCCCTAGTAGGATCGACGGAGTTGACATTCGCTAGCTCACCCGGTGTAGCGTCCATTCATCGAATGGTTCGGCAGGTGAGGCGAGCACTATAATAGACTTTAGTACGCATCCAGTGACGACGGATTAGAGGACAAATCGGAGGAAGCCTGTTAGTCCGGTTCCTAGCTCGTCCAGGTCCTTCCGGGCTGCGAGCGAGAGAGGTCCCTCTCTCGTACAACAACATATGGGACCGGATGTTGTGGTACAGACATTTCGCATTCGGAGTATATGTCCGTCGCTTGGGACGCTCCGTTATATTGACAGTCCGAGAGACTGTCGATAATGCTTCCTCATCCTCGCAGCAGCGCACATGACCACACATTGGCTACGTGACCTCGAGTATCCGGCCAGCTTCGTCATTCAGTGATTCCATGGCGAACAGGTCACGCAATCCGGTAGCCAAGGGACACGAGGCCTATACACTCCGTTCACTCACATAATTGAAGTATGCACGGGGTAACGAACACGGAGCTTCCAGCGGCAATGCATAGTAAGACCGCTTCTCCACAGGCCTCAGTGACGGACGTGCTATCCAAAATAGCACAGTTTATCGGAGCATCCCAGCAAACGACAATTCTCGGTCGGATCAGGAATAATCCGACGACGCTGGGTCGGTGCGCTCCGCTGTTGCATCAGGTTCGGACGACCGAACACTTTATAGGGTCCGACAGGATGGCGAAAGGGATTCGGATGATTTCGAGCTTTCCCTTTCGGAACAACAGAAGCTGCCATACATTTCTTCCGGCATTATCTTCCAGAGGTTGTTCCGTCGGACTACATTGCTGCGATGCTGGATAAGAGACTAATAGCGTCATTGGACACAGAGTTTTTGATCGGTTCAGGGACATTGTCCCTGACTTACCGACACAGTCCAATAATGTCTTTAGAACATTTGAATTATTTAACGACGCTATATATAAGCTTGCTACCAAGCATGATAGTCTAGTTTCTTGTCCGCAATGCTCTATTCTGCCTTTTTTCAATTCTAGGAAATAATTTATATCGGCAGAACAGGGCATACCGAGAGTTCATATGCGTCTAGACGGAGGTACTGAAGACTGGGAATTATCTTTTTTGCCATCTATGTCAATTCCAACCACGATGTTGGAAACGACAATGTTGTCTAATAGGCTTAACTTAGACGCTTTATCATACGTAGACCACCTTACTGAGGCGTTATCATTACGTCTTCAAGAGAAAGAATTCCAGGATATGATCCTCAATGTGATTTCTTTCAAGGGCAGTAGTTTTTCCACGTATAATTCCGCCCTTCAGTGGCAACCTGGAGTTGGTTAGACGTGACGCAGCCCTCGTTACATCCACGCGCGTGGATAGTAAGGTGAAGAACTCTCTCAGAGTCGCTTTGGTCTCGGAGAAGCTTCTCTTCGACGGCAACTTTTCAGCAATCTATGAATTGCTCGATATACACATTCTCTTGTCTATCGAGTGTAGCAAGAGATTCAGACTGGGGCAAACATTCGGTGGTTGACTCAGAGAGTGCCACTGCAGTTGCCGGATCCAAGTTTTATGATTATGACGGATGCCAGTCAAACAGGTTGGGGTACAATATTGATCCCAACGGATTCGAAGTGCCAGGGTCTTTGGGTTCCGCAGTTTCTAGGCAAGCACTTAACTTCCAGGAAATGATGTTATTTAGGCTTGCACTATGTCATTGAATGAACATTATTCAGAAACGCATGTCCAAATCCTGTTCGTTAATACGACAGTAGTTGCGTATCTCCGGAACCAGGGAGGCACTCATTCGATTCCGTTATTCAATTTAACGGAAAGAATTCTTCAGTTTGTTATAGTACACCAAGTTCTGCTTCGGTCCGTCATATTCCGGTCGTCTGATTGTATTAGCAGACTCCTTTTCACATAAGAGTCGCTTGTTGCCATCAGAATGGACTCTCATCAAACAAGTATTCAATCAGATTTGCTATCAATGGGAGCACCCAATGATAATTTATTTGCGACACAACTCACTATTCAATTGCAGACGTATGTGTTTCCATGTCCGGATCCCTGATCTTATGTTGTTAACGCTCTATTGATCTAATAGGACGGAATGATAGGATATGCGTATCCTCCAGCGCTGTTGATTCAGCAAGTATTGCTAAGATAAACATCCACAATACAATTCTGTTGATAGCATCTCTGTCGTCACAGAGACCGTGGGTAAATTTACTCAGGTGTCTACTGTGGGACTTACCGCGAAAACTTCCTCCATGAGAGGATCTTCTTTCACTGGGGAAATCGTGTCAACTCCATCACAACCCGTAAGGTCTCAACCTTCACGTATTCCGTTGTGTGGTCCTTCTTGCACGGCAAGCATTGTACAGGACGAGTTATGGACGCGATTTCTTACTGTAGGAGAACCTCCTCTTCGCTATACTATGCATCTAAAGTGGAGGCTCTTCCGTCGTTGGTGTAGGGATCATTATGTTGATATTTTTGATCCCTCCATTCTAGACATTCCAACTTTCTAGTATACTTGTTTGACAAGATCAACTGCAGCCTGTTACTATTAAGGTTATAGGTCTATGTTATCTCATACCTATGCACTCTATGATAGTTTACAATTGAGTCTTATGTCTCTTTATCTAAGTCAGTTAGAAACTTTTCGATAAATAGACCTAGAATCCTTAGATTAAAATACGGAATTTAGCTTCGGTTCTTATTTAGCTAAGTAATCATTTGAGCCTCTGGAAACAGTAGTTTTCAAATTCTGACCTTTTAAGACAGTTATTCTCTTAGTCTTCGCTTCTACTGAAGAGTCAGTGAGCTTCATGCACTATCGGTGGATGATTCTCACTTTCGTAGTATCGGAAACACTATTTCCTTTACTACTAATGTTGGATTTTTGGTTAAGAATCAGGCTCCTAATAAATATCCAGAACCTATTGTTATTACGGTCCTTCCGTCTTCGTACGGGCATAGGCCTTTACTCTGTCCGGTTAGAGTTTACGTATTTATAAACAGATATCAGTTTATTAGTAAGGACGTAAGCTTCTTCTGTCTTTGATGCCTAATAGAAGGACATTATGCTCCATTCTATTGTTAATGGATTCAATTAACTATCGGTACTGCTTATGGTATATCATTAACTCAGCAGTTTGTGCTTGAGATTTCGGCTCATGAAGTAAGAGCACTTTCTACATCTTGGGCTTACATTAATAGTGTCGCTATTATAGATTTTATGAAGGCTGCACATTGGGCTCAGCCATCCACATTCATGAATTTTTATCTCAGAAATATTGAGTCCATTTCTGGAGGCCTCTATTGTTAGGTCTATTATCTACTGCTCAGAATGTCATTCACTTAACAGTTGCTACTATAGCTAGGTAGGCTTTCTGTTCCGGCAGTGACTCCATCCTGCTGCCCTCTTCGCTCAGGGCTATTTGACCCAGGGCAAGGAGAAGGGGGTGGGGGGTGGGGGAGGGTGTTCCCTTGGGTCACCTGTTTTATTATGAAAACAAGGGGATTCCTCCTCCGGAGTTAGTAATTCTGAGCTGTTACTGGGATGGTTTTTAAGTGATAAGTTTATGTTTTAAAAATTCATTCAAGTCATAGTTTTTAAAGTATAGCTTTTGAATACATCTCGTGTCAAACGGGCATTATTATACAATCCTCAGACACTTTTAAGGAGTATAAAGAGTCTCTATTCTCTAGACTAACTTTATTTATTGGCTTACTTTAAAAATTATTAGTATAAGGATTATACTGGATATTAATAGAGTACATGGATGTTATGATGCTCAATTATGGAAGGTGTTGTGTCTTTCTAATTTATCATAAATAAGAAAGATACATGTAAGGCCTAATACTCCTTTTCCCCTCGAGGGGATGACTCTATTTTATATAATTGAGCTTATTGGAATTTCCTCTATGTCCTAGGCCCTTCAGCCTTTTTACTATTCAGCTATGTCTGGGTCATTGGTACAGTATAAGAATGTTAAAAAATTCCTAGTAATTTATATATTTTTTATACTTACCAATGACCCAGACGGGGATGGCCCTCCCAGGAGTTGGGAACTCATACCTCCCCGCTGAGTACATAGCGCTTACCAGGCACTGGTTATAAGAATGATTAATGGCGCCAATTTCGGGACGTCCTTGACACTGCACATGCGCAGTAGAGGTGAAGTATGGAGGGCCATTCAGGACATGTTTTCTTTGGTTTTAGATGCAAATTTTGGGGATTGGGGGGCAAAATTTGTGTTTGGCCCTATATTTTTAAGAGTTAGCACCAGCTATGTCTGGGTCATTGGTAAGTATAAAAAATATATAAATTACTATAAATTTTTTAACTTTCATTATTTTTTTCATTTTTTGTCTCAAAAACATGGTTATGACCCCTTGTTGGAATGCGCTCGATGAGCTCGTTCCAACGAGGGGTCATAACCTATGTTTTTGAGACAAAAAATGAAAAAAATTAGTTATTCAAGAATTATTTTTGCAAGTGTCGTCTGCTTTTCAGGTTAGGTAAAGGGTTAACCCTTTGAACCATGGTGGCATCTTCCATGTCAGTTCAATGAAGGAATTGGAAGAGTCATATTCCTTATTTAGGGGTAGACCAATTAATATTTTCAACATGCAGCCTTGGAGCTGCATGTCAAAAATATTGATTGGTCTATCCCCACACATTCACTTAGCAGCCATCTGATTTTATGTAAGTATGATGTATCATGTTCCTGCATGTATGGAATGTTTGTCACATGCATTCTAAGAAAACTACCATGAATCACGATCCTACTTCAGCTTTTGTTTAATTGGACAGCTTACTGTTGACACAGCCATAAGACGTGTATTAATTTCACCCATTCTAAGAATTGCACTTCTGATTCTCATTTAATCGTCCAGTTCAATGCATACACAACTACGAGGATACCACATTTATTTAGCTGTGTCTGAAGTTTGTTGTTTACTGTAATGATAATGTAAAAATAATAAAAGTTCTTTAAAATAATAAATTATAAGTTTGACATACTCTTTTATCAATTAATTTAACTGTAGACCTAGTCTACTGGTGTCGGAATCCTGACAGGAGTTATTATCGATGTATTTGGATATTCGGCATGTGGGATAATTTTCCTATTTTAGCTTGGCAGTCGTTCTTGAATGGTGGGATACAAGGGCCCGCATCTGATTTTTCAAGAATGAATGTTGACCTAAATTGAAGTATCAAAACATTAATACAATCTTTTTAGTAGTCATAGATAAAAGGGGTGGCTTGTCCCAAAGCTACTTCATTTCTTCCCTATATTTCCACTCCCAAATCAAATCCATTCCCAGCCCTAGTTATTTCCCATAATATCCTTGCACATGCAACCTTCCCATTGCCATTGTCCTGATCCCTGCCCCTACCAGTGTAACTGTTCACAGATTTAACTTGGCCTTATTCAAGTAGGTGGTTGGTAACTAGTGTATCGGTGGAACAATCACTGAGGATGATGACAGGGGTTAGCTGTTATCATTATCTGGGTCTGAACCAAGGGTATGCTGTTGCACTGGGTTTGGGGTTGGTCTGTAATGGCTCCTAAAAATTGGTCTATCTGAGGGCTGATCACTGAGAAGGCATGGCAGGGGTCAGCTGTCATGATCCTCTGGGCCCGGACTACAGCTTTACCGTTACATATATTAATCAGTTCAATGCATACACAACTACGAGGATACCACATTTATTTAGCTGTGTCTGAAGTTTGTTGTTTACTGTAATGATAATGTAAAAGTAATAATGACATTTACATTATTTATATCTAGTTAATTATTAACAAAAATTATTGAGAGTCTGGGGGAAAGCTCAGTGAGGGGAAAGGGTCCCAAAAAAGGGATCCCTTGCCCCCATAGCGGAATCCCTGTAAATATGTTTATATTTAAGTTACATTTGTTGAAACACAATTCCTTTTTTTATCTACAGTTGATGAGGGTGGCTACTTAGCTTCATCAGATGAGGATTACCATGAAACTGTTAGTTTAGATACATGGTTAAGTAAAAAAGATGTTGTATATTCATGTCAGTGCCAAACTGTAGATGAAAATGCCTTCATGTATCCCAGGTAGGTTATACATTATTTTGCACTTGTTATTATGCCCCGACTGATATGGTCGGAGGTGGTATCTAGTAGAGAACTGCGTCCATTTGTTGGTAAGTTCGTATGTTACGTACATTCTTAAAACAAATGTGTCCATCCAACATATTTGCTGCTCTAGTACTGTCATTATTTGGCGGATTCAAATAATTTTTGCTATGCTTGTACCTCAACATGGGAGAACAGATCCTACAGCAGAATTAATATACCTCAATATGAGAGAATAATTTTTGCTATGCTTGTACCTCAACATGGGGGAACAGATCCTACAGCAGAATTAATATACTTCAATATGAGAGAACGGATCCTAAAACAGAATTAATAGCTTCGCATAAAGATTTACAGAGTTATTTGCCCTTGTTAATTAATGGGATGATTGAAAAATGTGTCTGTCCAACATATTTGCTGCCCTAACTCTGTCATCATATGTTGGATTTAAATAATTTTTGTCATACTTGTACCTCAACATGGGGGAACAGACCCTACATCAGAATTAATATCTTTGTGTAAACATTTATTATTGTTATTTTCTCTTGTTTAACATGGGGGATGATTGAAAAATGTCTTCACACTCATTTCCATGCAATAACTTTTGTACTGTTGGTTGTGCAATGCTGATACTTCACACATAGGTTGCCCATAATGGGACAATGTTTTACATTGATTTTGGTATCTGTAGCTCAAAGGTCAAGGTCACTGTTGCTATATATAGAATTTTAGTATTTTTATACTGTACCAATGACCCAGACATAGCTGGTGCTAACTCTTAAAATATAGGGCCAAACACAAATTTTGCCCCCCAATCCCCAAAATTTGCATCTAAAACTAAAGAAAACATGTCCTGAAAGGCCCTCCACACTTCGCCCCTACTGCGCATGCGCAGTGTCAAGGACGTTCCGAAATTGGCGCCATTTATCATTCTAAGTTTGGCCCTTCATCAGTTAACATCTGACTGATCTTTGTGCTTTTAAATCTCAGTTTAAATGATGCCAGACACATAAATATTAGTGAAATGGTGATTCTAAGGAGGATAGAAAAGGAGGAGAGGAAAAGAATGTGTGACAGAATATTATCAGGGCTGTAACTTAAAATTTTTTAATGAAATTATGTTAAGTTACCTATTTTCAAGGCAGCAGCCATTTTGTTGTCATTCTGATTATTTAGTTACACTGTTTTTTCAAGTGTTTTTCCTCTCTCCCTGTCCTTTAAGTTCCCCCTTGCTATTCTCCCATGCTTTTGGCATAGTTTATGTAATTATTATTACTAAAATTTCTTGGGAGTTTTAGCTGAATAACAGAATGAATTCTGTTCTTTCCCCATGTTTACGTCTTCACCTACGGGTGGTTAGGCGTTGTGTTCTGCATCTACCATCTGATGTTCTGCAGTTTCTTCCCTGGAAGTCTCTGTTTTGCATCAGATGGTGTATTTTTGGTAACTGATTTCGGGCCTGGGTGCCTGGAGTCTTATTTTAGTGTTTTTACACTCATTGTTTACATTTACAACAGCCCTCTGTGTGAGGGGGGGATTTCTAAATAATAATATCTTTATGTTATTTTAATCATAACTAGATACATTATTATTGTTCGTAAGTGTTGAATAAATTGTTTAAAATATTTTTAAAATTTTTTTCCACACTTAGGCTTAGGATCCATTGGGGCTCAACGTTACTTTTCAGAAACTTGGGCTGTTCTGAAAAAATATTTTTTCAAAATATTTTGATTTCAATTATTTTTTCTATATTAATGGATCATATTATTATTATGTATTTTGCCAGGGGTTAGTGCGAGTACCAGGACTTGTTTTCTTTTCACATTGAAAGGATATTGATCAATTGTTTTAAGAGGAAGTCTTCCTCTGACCTTATTATCATTCTATATGTGGTCAGTGTACTCGCATTAACTCCTGTTCTGTATCGTATGATTTCGATGACAATATGGGAAGCGTATGTCACGGTATGTTGTTGGGGATTTGGACACTCCGGTCCTTTCCCCGCAGGGTCACTCTACTTTATCAATTTCTATTTCAGACGATCAAGATTAGGGTGATGTATCTGTGATGTCTTCCAACAGTGTGCCTCCGTCGTCACAATTAAGGGCTAGCGGAAAAGTGCTCATGTAATACGCCAATTGCCTAAGAGGACCCTAGTAGGTTCGACGGCCTTTGACGTCCGCTAGCTCGCCCGGTGTAGCATCCATTCACCGAATGGTTCGGCAGCCGGGTTCGTCCGTTGCGGTCTAGAAGGAATTTTGGGGTGATGCGAGCACTATAAAATTAACTTAATGCACACCCAGTGACGGCGGATCGGAGGGAGAACGGAGGAAGCCTTTTAGTCCGGTTCATAGCTCGTTCCGGTCCATCCGGACGGCAAGCGAGAGAGGCCCCTCTCTCGTTCAACAACATCTGGCCCCAGATGTTGTGGTACAAATGTGTCGCTAGCGGAGCATACGTCCGTCGCTCGGGACGCTCCGTTGTATAGGCAGTCCGCTGAGACTGCTAAGGCTTCCTCTTCTCGTCAGCGCACACGACCGCACCTTGGCTGCGTGACCGCCGATATATTACCAGCTTCGCCGATCAAGGATTCTTCGGCGACCAGGTCACACCATCCGGCAGCCAGGGATTCGAGACCGATGGACTCCGGACGTTCACATAGGAAGTATGCGGGAGCCATCTGATGCGGAGCTGCCCTCGGCGAAGCAGCGATAGACTGCGCCTCCGCAGGTCTCGACGCCGGACATTCTTGTGCACATAGCACAGCTTATCGCAGCATCCCAGCAGCCGACAGAAACGGTGTCGGATCGAGAATTATCCGACAGCGCTGGGTCGGTAGCCGGGGACTCGAGGCCTGCAGACTCCGGACGTTCGCATAGGAAGTGTGCGGGAGTCAACGTACACGGAGCTTCCAGCGGCAATGCATCGTAAGTCCGCTACTGCACAGGCCTCGGGAACGGACGTGCTTTCCTTAATAGCACAGTTTATCGCAGCATCCCAGCATCAACTGAATCTGTCGCATATATTTTATCCGACGATGCTGGGTCGGGACGCTCCGCGGAAGCGGGTACGGACGTCCGAAAGTTTCATCCGGTCCGACGGGATACCGAAAGGGATTCGGAGGATTTCAAGCTTTCCCTTTTGGAACAAAATATGCTGCGATGCCGGATAAGAAACCGATAGCGTCGGTAGACTTAGAAATTTTTGGTTCGGTTCAGGGACATCGTCCCTCAGTTCCGACATAGTCCAATAATGTCACACAAACTTTCGAATTATTGAACGACGCTATATATATTATTATTTTATGCTTGCTATCCAAGCATTTCTGGTTTCTTGTTCGAAGAATTATGGAGATGTCTTTCAAAAGTGTGCCTCTGTCGTCATAGTTAATGAAGAGTTAGCGGCAATAAGTGCTCATGGAATATGTCTATCGCTTACGGAGTGACATTCGCTAGCTCACCCGGTGTAGCGTACATTCATCGAATGGTTCGGCTGCCGGGTTCGTCCGTTGCGGTCTAGGAAGGAGATTTGGGTGATGCGAGCACTTTAATTACTTTAGTACTCACCCAGTGACGGCAGATTGAGGACAGATCGGAGGAAGCCAACAACATAGGGGACCGCATGTTGTGGTTCAGATATTTTACATTCGGAGCATATGTCCGTTGCTCGGGACGCTCCGTTATATTGACAGTCCGAGAGACTGTCTTTAATGCTTCCTCATCCTCACAGCAGGGCACACGACCGCACATTGGCTACGTGACCTCGAGTATCCGATCAGTTTCGGCATTCAGTGATTCCACAGCGAATAGGTCGCGCCATCCGGTAGCCAAGGGACACGAGGCCTATACACTCCGTTCGCTCGCATATTGGAAGTATGCACGGGGTAACGATCTCGGAGCTTCCTGCGGCAATGCATCGTAAGACCGCTGCTCCTCAGGCCTCAGTGACGGACGTGCTATCCGAGTTAGCACAGTTGTTTCGCAGCATCCCAGCAATTGACAGTTTCTCGGTCGAATCAGGAATTATCCGACGGCGCTGGGTCGGTGCGGTCCGCGGTTGCATCAAGCTACGGACGACCGAACGCTTTATAGGGTCCGACAGGATGGCGAAAGGGATTCGAAAGATTTCGAGTTTTCCCTTTAGTAGTATCGGAAGATGCCTTTCATATCTTCTGGCATTTCTTCCAGTGATTATTTTTCGGACTTCATTGCTGCGATCTTGGATAAGAGACTTATAGCGTCATTGGACTCGGATTTTTCGATCGGTACAGGGACTTTGTCCCTGACTTACCGACGCAGTCCAATATTGTCATTACAACATGTGTTTTATTTTTCGACGCTATATATTTATATATATATACAAGCCTGCTACTAAGCATGATAGTTTAGTTTCTTGTCCGCGTGGCTCATTTCTGCCATTTTATCTTTTTTACATATAGTTTATTTTGGCAGAGCAGGGCATACCGAGAGTTCATACGCGTCTAGACGGTGTGATTAAAGACTGCATATATATTCTTTTTCGCCGTTTATGTCTTTTCCAATTTCAATGTTGGGAACGACATTATGTATAGTAGACTTAACTTAGACGCTTTATTATACGTAATCCGCCTTACTGAGGCGTTATCATTACGTCTTCAAGAAAAGATTTACGGGATATTATTCTCAATGTAATTTCTTTTGAGGGCAGTAGTTTGTTCACGTATAACTCCGCCCTTCAGTGGCTGATTGGAGTTGGTTAGACGTGATGCAGCCCTAGCTACATCCACGCGTGGATAGTAGGTTAAGAACTCTCTCAGAGTCGCTTCGTTCTCGGAGGAGCTTCTCTTCGACGGCAACTTTCCGGCAATCCATGAATTGCTTGATTTATACATTCTCTTGTCTATCTAGTGTTACAAGAGATTCAGACTGGGGCAAACATTCGGTGGTTGACTCAGAGAGTGCCGCCGCAGTTGCCGGACCCGAGTGTGGCTGTTATGACGGTTGCCAGTCAAACAGATTGGGATATATACTGATCCCTACGGATTCGAAGTGCCAGGGTCTTTGGGTTCCGCAGTCTTTTAGCTATCAGTTTAACTTCCGCGGAATAATGTTTTTTAGGCTTGCTTTATGTCATTGCATGAACATTATTCAGAAACGCATGCCCAAATTCCTGTCCTTTAATTCGACAGTAGTGGCGTATCTCCGGAACCAGGGAGGCACTCTTTCGTTTCCGTTATTCAATTTAATGGAAAGAATCCGTCTGTTGGTTATAGTACACCAAGTTCAGTTTTGGTCCGTCATATTCTGGGTCGTCTGATTGTTTTATCGCACTCCCGTTCTCTTACGGGTCGCTTGTTGCTGTCAGAATGGACTCTCAACAAACAAGTATTCATTCAGATTTGCTATCTATGGGAGCGCCCAATGATGTTTTATTTATGACACAGCTTGCTAATAAATTGCAGACGTATGTGTTGGCTTGTCCAGATCTCTGAGCTAATACTGTTAACGCTCTATTGATCTATAGGACGGAATGATAGGATATGCGTATCCTCCGGCGCTGTTGTTTTAGCAGATATTGCTAAGATAAACAACCACAATACATTTCTGTTGATAGCATCTCTATCTTCACAGAGATCATGAGTAATTTACTCTCTTGTCTACTGTGGATCTTAACGTGAAATCTTCCTCTATGTGAGGATCTTTTTTCACTGGGTAAATCGTGTCATCTTTATCACAACCAGCAAGGTCGCAACCTTCATGTATTCCGTTGTGTGGTCCGTATTGCATTGTAAGCACTGTACTGGACGAGCTTTGGACGCGATTTCTTCCTATAGGAGATCCTCTTCTTCGCTATTCTATGCGACTAAAGTGGAGGCTCTTCCGTCGTGGTGTAGGGATCATTATGTTCATATGGTTGATCCCTCCATACTACTCATTGCTATTTTTTAGTATACTTGTTTCACAAGATCTACTGCAGCCTGTTGTTATTTAGGTTATAGGTTTAGGTTACCTCATACCTATGCACTCTACGATAGTTTACAATTGAGTCTTTTGTCTCTTTATCTAAGTCAGTTAGTAACTTTTTGATAAATAGACTTAGAATCTTTAGATTAAATTCCTATACGGATTTTAACTTCGGTTCTTATTTAGCTAAGTAATCATTTGAGCCTCTGGAAACAGTAGTTTTCAAATTCTGACCTTTTAGACAGTAATTCTGTTGGTTTCTCTTTTACTGTAGAGTCAGTGAGTTTCATGCACTATCGATGGATGATTTTCACTTTCATAGTTTCGGAATCAATACTTCCGTTACTATTTAGGTTGGATTGTTGCATAAGAGTTAGGCTCCTATTATCCGGAACCTATTATTTTAAGGTCCTTCCGTCTTCGTATGGGCATAGGCCTTTACTCTTTCCGGGTACAGTTTATGTATTTATAAACAGATTTCTGTTTATTACAAGGGCGTAAGCTTCTTCTGTCTTTGATGTCTAGTAGAAGGACGTTACGCTCCATTTTATTGTTAATGGATTCTATTAACTAGCGTACTGCTTATGGTATATCATTGGCTTAGCAGTTGTGCTTAAGATTTCGGCTCATGAAGTAAGAGTTCTTCTACTTCTTGGGCTTACATTAATAGTGTTGCTATTATAGATTTTTGAAGGCTGCTCATTGCGCTCAGCCATCCATTCATGAATTTTATATCAGAAATATCGAGTCCATTTCTGGAGGCCTCTATTGTTAGGTCTATTATCTACTGCTCAGAATGTCATTCACTTAACAGTTGCTACTATAGCTAGGTAGGCTGTCTGTTTCGGCAGTGTCTCCGTTCGGCTGCCCTCTTCGCTCTGGGCTATTTGACCCAGGGCAAGAAAAAGGGGGGGGGGGGGGGGAGGGTGTTCCCTTGGGTCACCTGTTTTTACTATGAAAACAAGGGGATACCTCCTCCGGAGCTAGTAATTCTGAGCTGTTATTGGGATGGTTGTTAGTGAGAAGTTTAAGTTTATAAAATTCATTCAAGTCTTAGTTTTTAAAGTATAGCTTTTGAATATTGCATATGTCAACGGACATGATTATGCAATTCTCACACACTTTTAGGAGTATAAGAGTCTCTATTCTCTAGACTTACTTTATTATTGGCTTACTTTAAAAATTATTAGTATAAGGATTATTGGATATTAATAGAGTACATGGATGTATGAAGCTCAATTTTTGGAAGGTGTTGTATCTTTCTAATTTATCATAAATAAGAAAGATACATATAAGGCCTATTACTTCTTTTCCCTACAGGGGATGATTCTATTTTATTTTATTGAGCGTATTCCATTTTGCTCTATGTCCTTGGCCCTCCAGCCTTTTTACTATTCAGCTATGTCTGGGTCATTGGTACAGTATAAAAATGTTAAAAAATTTATAGTAATTTATATATTTTTTATACTTACCAATGACCCAGACGGGGATGGCCCTCCCAGGAGTTGGGAACTCTTGCCTCCCCGCTGAGTACATAGCGCTTACCAGGCACTGGTTATTAGAATGATAAATGGCGCCAATTTCGGAACGTCCTTGACACTGCGCATGCGCAGTAGGGGCGAAGTGTGGAGGGCCTTTCAGGACATGTTTTCTTTAGTTTTAGATGCAAATTTTGGGGATTGGGGGGCAAAATTTGTGTTTGGCCCTATATTTTAAGAGTTAGCACCAGCTATGTCTGGGTCATTGGTAAGTATAAAAAATATATAAATTACTATAAATTTTTTAACTTCTGTGCAATAACTTTAGTTTCTTTTTGCGTACGATGCTATAACTTCATATTTCGATTGCATATGAGGTATCGATCGTTTGAATTGCATTTGGGGTCAATAGATCAAATGTCAAAGTCACTGTTGCTATAAATGGATATTTTTTTTACTAAAAACCAATGTCTCAGACTTATCTGGCACAAACTCATTAATTTCCAGGGCCAAACACAAACTTTGACCCCCCCACCAATCCCCCAAATTTGCATACAAAACCAATAATTAGTAGTCCTATCTGGTCCTCCATACTTTTGCTCACTGTGCATGCACAGTAACCAGGAAGTGACCAAAACGGGTGTAAACATTATTCTTCTGTTTGGCCCGAAGTCAGCAACAACTGAACTGATATCTGGGCCTTAAAATCTCCTTTTTATGTGTACCCATACTGTGTATGGTACACATAATGCCGGCATCCGGGCCATCCGTCCGCCTGTCCGTCTGGCATCCGTATCCATTTCTTTGGCATTCGATAACTTGAAAAATATTGCTTGGATTGTCAAGTTACTTTATATTTGTGTTCAGGTTACTGATGTGCCGAGCTGTATAGTTTTTGGTGTAAATCTGATAATTTGATCCTGAGATAATAACCCATTATCCTTCAAATTGAAAATTCCTCCAATCCCTTTGGCATTCGATAACTTGAAAGATATTGCTTGGATTGTCAAGTTACTTTCTATTTGTGTTCAGGTTACTGATGTGCTGAGCTGTATAGTTTTTGGTGTAAATTTGATAATTTGATCCTGAGATATTAACCCTTTATCCTTCAAATTGAAAATTCCTCCAATCCCTTTGGCATGAGATAACTCATTCGGAGGGAGCCGACCGAAATTCACAGCTAGACCAAGCGGATGATGAAAGGGATGTGGAGGAAGATTCTCCAACCCTTTTGGAACAACATATGGAAACGATGAATTTTATTCATCAGTTTTTTCCTGATTTTGTTCCTCCTGGTCAACAAGCTGCGTCTGCTAAGCAGAGATCGCTATCATCCCTAGATAGGGATACCCAGCGGAGGAAAGACAACGTTCTTTCCTTCCTGGTTCAGTCGGTCCATATGTCAGAGGCCTTTGGCCACATTGACGACGCAATATTCAACCTAGCAAGTTCAAGAAAGAAAAATCCTTTCTTATCGACATCTTCTATTCACAAACCGTCTCCTGGACCTAGCAAATTAAAAACAGTTGGAGAAGATGTTCAGAGAGCTCCTCTGCATTTGGATGATTGGGCTTTAGATCGGGATATCTCACTACCCGCATCATTCATTGTCCACTCAGATATGCTCGAATCTACAATTGATTCTAGTCGGGCAGTTTTGGACGCTATGTCCTACGCAGATCATGTGACCAGGGCTTTGGACCATCGTCTTGTTGGGAATGAATTTGACGATATTAATTCGTCTCTCAGAGTTCTTTCAAGTGCAGTTATGTATGCCACACATCATTCCACCCTTACAGTGGCTAATATGAATTGATAAGGTGCGATGGAGCCTTATTATCGTCTTCATTGATAGACGAATGGGTGAAAAGCTCTCTAAGAGTCGCTCCGGTTTCTGGACAAAAATAATTGTTTGACAACAAGGTGTCCTTAGTGTAGAAAGAAGCTACCAAGAAAGCTACCAGCACTCTTTTGCTGAGGTCAGTTTCCCAGCAGCAGTCATATGCTGGACGTGGTAGGCGAGGGGGCAGTCAGCGAAGAAAAGCTCCTCGCGGGGTTCTAACAAACCTTCGTACAACTATTCAGGGAACCATCAATATAGCGACTCGGGAAAGGGGCATAAGTCTTACAAAGACTATAAGTTAGATGCCCCTAAGCTGATGGCACGAGTTGATTCTCAGGGAGGATGTGGTTTCTCTTCCCGAAGGCCACGCAGGTCATACAGATGATGGTCTAAACCTCTGTTGCTCTCCAGTTGGCGAAAGATTATCAAACTTCGCAAGAAACTGGACAGACATAACGGAAGATCAGTGGGTCAGAAATGTAGTCAGAACGGGTCTTCGGCTATCATTCCTTTCAAAGCCCCCACTTACAAGAAGTCCACGTTGGACTGTTCTTCCGACAAATCCTTCAAAAAAGAGTCTCTTCTTGCAGAAATTCAATCTCTCCTAGTAAAGGAAGCAATAGAGGTCATAGAAAATCCCAACTCACCAGGATTTTACAGTCACCTGTTTCTTGTGCCGAAACCAAACGGCTCGTTTCGACCGGTCATAGACTTGAGCTGGATAAACAAACTGATTATCGCTCCAAAGTTTTACATGGAAACCATTCGGTTGGTAAAAGCGAGCATTCGAGTGAATGACTTTGCCGCAAGCATAGACCTAAAGAACGTGTACTTTCACGTCATTTTTAGTTCAACTTTGGCGAAGCCAAATTTGAGCTTTTGTCATGGTCCGTCGTCCGTCTGTCCATACGTCAGCAATTGGATACGGCTCGGGCTAGAGGCCGTATTTATGAACCAATCTTTACGAAACTTCTTGGTACCCAAGAAGTTTCGTAAAGATTGGTTCATAAATACGGGTACCTTTGTTATGACCGTGGGACAAGAACGAGTGTTTTTGGGTGTGGTCCAAAATTCAAGATGGCTGCCAGCCGCCATTTTGTACCGACGATGCAGAAATCTGTATTTTTATACTGTACCAATGACCCAGACATAGCTGGTGCTAACTCTTAAAATATAGGGCCAAACACAAATTTTGCCCCCCAATCCCCAAAATTTGCATCTAAAACTAAAGAAAACATGTCCTGAGAGGCCCTCCACACTTCGCCCCTACTGCGCATGCGCAGTGTCAAGGACGTTCCGAAATTGGCGCCATTTATCATTCTAAGTTTGGCCCTTCATCAGTTAACATCTGACTGATCTTTGTGCTTTTAAATCTCAGTTTAAATGATGCCAGACACATAAATATTAGTGAAATGGTGATTCTAAGGAGGATAGAAAAGGAGGAGAGGAAAAGAATGTGTGACAGAATATTATCAGGGCTGTAACTTAAAATTTTTTAATGAAATTATGTTAAGTTACCTATTTTCAAGGCAGCAGCCATTTTGTTGTCATTCTGATTATTTAGTTACACTGTTTTTTCAAGTGTTTTTCCTCTCTCCCTGTCCTTTAAGTTCCCCCTTGCTATTCTCCCATGCTTTTGGCATAATTTCTGTAATTATTATTACTAAAATTTCTTGGGAGTTTAGCTGAATAACAGAATGAATTCTGTTCTTTCCCCATGTTTACGTCTTCACCTACGGGTGGTTAGGCGTTGTGTTCTGCATCTACCATCTGATGTTCTGCAGTTTCTTCTCTGGAAGTCTCTGTTTTGCATCAGATGGTGTATTTTTGGTAACTGATTTCGGGCCTGGGTGCCTGGAGTCTTATTTTGGTGTTTTTACACTCATTGTTTACATTTACAACAGCCCTCTGTGTGAGGGGGGGATTTCCAAATAATAATATCTTTATGTTATTTTAATCATAACTAGATACATTATTATTGTTCGTAAGTGTTGAATAAATTGTTTAAAATCTTTTTAAAATTTTTGTCCACACTTAGGCTTGGGATCCATTGGGGCTCAACGTTACTTTTCAGAAACTTGGGCTGTTCTGAAAAAATATATTTTTATACTGTACCAATGACCCAGACTTAGCTGGTGCTAACTCCACAAAAACCAGGGCCAAACACAAATTTTGCCCCCCAATCCCCAAAATTTGCATCCAAAACAAAAAGAAATAATGTCCTAAAGGACCTCCATAATACGACTCTACTGCGCATGCGCAGTGACGCAGTCGTCCCGAAATTGGCGCCAAATATCATTCTCTGTTTGGCCCTTCATCAGTCAACATCTCACTGATCTTTGTGCTTGTAAATCTCAGTTTAAAGGATGCCAGACACGTAATTCTTGGAGAAAATGTGATTCTAAGGAGGATAGAAGGAGGAGAGGAAAAAAGAAGTGGCAAAAAATGATCAGGGCTGTACTTAAAATTTTTTGTTAAAATTATGTTAAGTTGCCTATTTTCGAGGCAAACGCCTCTTGTTGTCATTCTTGCTAATTGTTGCACTGCTTATTCAGTGTTTCCTCTCCCCTAACCTTCTAAAGTCCCCCCTTGCAATTCTCCCATGCTTTTGGCATATTTTTGAGAAGTTTCATTTCTAAAATTTCCCTGGGAGAGTTGCTTGGTTACAGAATGTTTTCTGTTATTTTCCCCATAGTTACGTTTTCACCCATGGGTGTATAACGTTTGTGTTCTGCATCTTCCATCTGATGTTCTGCAGATTCTCCCCTGGGAGTCTCTGTTTTGCATCAGATAGAGTGTAATTGAGGACTGATTCCGGGCCAGTTTTTTCAGTGCCTGGAGTCATGTTTTCTTCTGTGTTTACACTGTTTGTTTTCATTGGCAACAGCCTTTTTTGAGGGGGGCTGTTTGTCTTTGAGGTAGTTTATCTCATTATAAGATACATTTATATTATCCGAAAGTGTCTCATTAATTATTTTATATAATTTTAAAATTTTTGACCACACTTTGCCATCGGATCCATCGGGGCTCAACGTTACTTTTCAGCAACTTGGGCTTCTCTGAAAAAATATTTTTTCAAAATTATTTTGTTTTGCAATTGTTTTTTCATTTATTAATGGATCATGTTATTATGTATCTTTGTGTCAGGGGTTTTTGCGAGTAACTAGGACTTATTGTTGTTCCTTCACAATGAAAGGAACTTGTTCAAATTGTAATAGGAAGAAATCTTCCTCTGACTTTCATGATTATTGCATAAATTGTAGTCAGTGTTCTCGCATTAATCCCTGTCCTGTATGTGAACATTGGGATGAGAAACATTGGAAACGTGTGTCACGATATGTTGTTTCTGGAGAAAGAGCGATGCCGGCTCTTTCTCCACAAGGTCACTCTACTCTCTCAGTTTCTATTTCAGAGGAACCAGAACAGGGTGATGTTTCCATGTTATCCTCTTCAAGTGTGCGTCCGTCGTCACAATTAAATACAGAGCTAGCGGCAAAAGTGCTCATGGAGATTAGACAAATGTCGTCCGCTAGCTCGCCCGGTGTAGCGTCCATTCACCGAATGGTTCGGCAGCCGGGTTCGTCCGATGCGGTCCAAGAGGAAATTTTGGGTGATGCGAGCACTATAAAAATAATAGATGCACACCCAGTGACGGCGGATAGTGAACGAGAACGGAGGAAGCCTTTTAGTCCGGTTCCTAGCTCGTCCAGGTCCAGCCGGGCCGCGAGCGAGAGAGGCCCCTCTCTCGTACAACAACATCTGGGACCAGATGTTGTGGTACAAAATGTGTCTTTAGCGGAGCATACGTCCGTCGCTCGGGACGCTCCGTTGTATAAGCAGTCCGCAGAGACTGTTAAGGCTTCCTCTTCTCGCCGGCGCACACGACCGCACCTTGGCTGCGTGACCTCCGATATCTTGCCAGCTTCGCCGAGGAAGGATTATTCGGCGACCAGGTCACACCATCCGGCAGCCAGGGACTCGAGACCGATGGACTCCGGACGTTCGCATAGGAAAAGTATGCGGGAGCCATCCGATGCGGAGCTGCCCTCGGCAAAGCAGCGAAAGACCGCTCCTCCGCAGGTCTCGACGTCGGACATTCTAGTGCAGATAGCACAGCTTATCGCAGCATCCCAGCAGCCGACAGAAACGGTGTCGGATCGAGAATTATCCGACGGCGCTGGGTCGGTACGCTCCGCCGAAGCATCGGGGGCGGACGACCGGGAACATCGGGAGGTCCGACCGGATGGTGAAAGGGATACGGATGAATTGGAGCTATCCCTTTCGGAACAACACAAAGCTGCCGTAGACTTCATCCGGCACTTTCTTCCTCAAGTTGTTCCGTCGGGCCAGACTGCTGCGCTTCCGGACAGGAGAATTATAGCGTCATTGGACTCTGATTTTTTCGAGCGGTTCAGGGACATCGCTCCCGAGTTTCCGTCGCAGTCCAATAATGTTGCAAGAACATTTGAATTATTGAACGACGCTATTTTTAAACTTGCTTCCAGGACAGGGAAAGCAGGCTTCTTGTCCGCAAATACTCTCAACCTGCCTTTCATTAATGCAAGGAATAAATTCGACACGGCAGGTCAGGGTATACCGAGAGTTCCTCTGCGTATGGACGACGAGGCGGAAGACTTAGAGCTATCATTACCGTCGTCAGCTTCTATTCCAACCGCAGTGTTGGAAACAGCTATTGCGTCTAACAGAGCCAATTTAGATGCCTTATCTTACGCAGATCACCTTACGAAGGCGTTATCACTGCGTCTTCAAGGGGAAGAGTTTCAGGATATACAATCCTCCTTAAGACTTCTTTCAAGGGCAGTAGCTTATTCCACGTGTAACTCCGCCCTTTCAGTGGCTAATCTGGAGTTGGTTAGACGTGACGCAGCCCTGTCTACATCCACACTAGTGGATTCTAAGGTGAAGAACTCTCTTAGAGTCGCTTCGGTCTCAGGAGATCTTCTCTTTGACGGCAAGCTTTCCGCTATTTATGATAATATTAAAAAGAAAGCTAGTGATTCTCTGTTGTTTAGATCCGCTCCTAAAAGGTCGGATTCAGCAGACACGAATAAGGCGGGCACTTCTGGGTCTTATCCGCCCAAGAGAGGTTCCTATAGAGGTTCCGGTGCGTCCTCTAGCTCTTATTCGAGAGACCGTCAGGATAGCGACTCTCGTTCGGGACGTCCTTCAGGCCGGGACAATCGGTCGGACGCCCCGAGGTCGACGAGGCGAGGTGCGGGTCGTGGAAGACGTGGTTTCTCCTACCGCAGGCCTCGCAGATCCAGGAGGTGATGGCTCAAACCTCTATCGCGTTCCGGTTGGCGGAAGGTTGTCGAGTTTTTCTCAAGAGTGGGCGTCGATTACGGACGACCCTTGGGTGAGAGGAGTGACTTCGGAAGGTCTAAAGATATCCTTCAAACGAAAGCCTCCATTAACTCGAAGTCCAAAGTGGACTCATCTTCCGTCAAACCCTCAGAAAAGAGACGCTCTGCTATCAGAGGTGCAGTCTCTTTTAATGAAGAACGCGGTAGAGGTCGTAGAAAACCAGGAATCGCTGGGATTCTACAGCCATCTGTTTCTGGTTCCGAAACCAGACGGCTCGTTCCGTCCAGTAATAGATTTGAGCTGGATAAACAAGCTGATCATCGCTCCGAAGTTTTATATGGAGACGATTCGATCGGTCAGAGCGAGTATTCGGGTGAACGATTATGCAACGAGCATAGATCTCAAAGATGCGTACTTTCACGTCATGGTACATCCGACATTCCGAAAGTATCTACGCTTCGCAGTCCTAGGAGTGGTGTATCAGTTCCGGGCCATGTGCTTCGGATTGAATCTAGCACCCTGGGCTTTCACTCGAGTAATGAACTCGGTAATGATTTACTTCCGAGCTCATTCGTCTGCGGTAACGTCGGCCTACCTGGACGACATTCTTCAGAGGTACGGCAACGAGTTAACGCTTCAGAACGATGTTCAGAATCTTCTTCTATTGCTCCGACGTCTCGGTTTCATAGTAAACGAGGAGAAGTCGGATCTGGTGCCGTCCAAGTCATTCACTCATCTGGGAATGAGCTTCGAGACGCACAACAATCTCGTTCGTCTGCCGTTAACCAGAGCGAAATTAGTCAGTTGTTACGCTCGCTATTGTCTAAATACAGACAAAGTCACAGCGAGAGAATTTATGAGACTGATAGGTCTGTGCGGAGCCGCTGCGGATCTCATTCCGATGGGACGGCTACGCACACGGCCTCTTCAAATTTTCTTGACTCAGAATTGGAGTGTGAAAATTCATTCGCTCGATGTAGACGTTCTCTTGTCAGATCAAGTGAAACAAGAGATTCAGACTTGGGCAAACATTCAGTGGTTAACTCAAGGAGTTCCGCTGCAGTTGCCGGATCCGAGTTTTACCATTATGACGGATGCCAGTCAAACAGGTTGGGGTGCATCATTAATCCCAACGGATTCGAGATGCCAGGGTCTTTGGGATCCGCAATTCCTGGGCAAGCACATAAACATCAAGGAAATGATGTCAATTTGGCTTGCGTTACGTCACTGGATGGACATTATTCACGATGCTCATGTCCAAATCCTATCCGACAATACGACAGTAGTGGCGTATATACGGAATCAGGGAGGCACTCATTCAGTTCCGTTGTTCAATCTAACGGAAAGAATCCTTCTGTTTGCGTTGGAACATCACGTTCTTCTTTCGGTCCGTCACATACCGGGTCGTCTGAATGTGCTAGCAGACTCCCTTTCTCGAAAGGGTCGCTTGTTGCCGTCGGAGTGGACTCTCAACAAACAAGTATTCAATCAGATTTGCTACCAATGGGAACGGCCAATGATAGACTTATTTGCGACACATCTCAACAATCAGTTGCAAACGTATGTGTCCCCGTGTCCGGATCCAAGAGCTTTTGCTGTAGACGCTCTATCGATCCCTTGGGACGGAATGATAGGATATGCGTATCCTCCAGCGCCGTTAATTCAACAAGTATTGCTAAAGATAAAACAATCTCAATGCAAGATTCTGTTGGTAGCATCTCTGTCGCCACAGAGACCGTGGATAAATCTACTCAGGTGTCTGTTGTGGGACCTACCGCGGAAGCTCCCTCCACGAGAGGATCTTCTTTGGCAGGGGAAGTCGCGCCAACTGCATCACAACCCGCAAGGTCTCAACCTTCACGTTTTTCCGTTGTGCGGTCCTTCTTGCATGGCAAGCACTTTACAGGACGAGCAGTGGACGCGATTTCTAACTGTAGGAGGACCTCCTCTTCGCTAAACTATGCGGCTAAGTGGAAGGTTTTCCGTCGTTGGTGTAGGGATCATTCTGTTGATATATTTGATCCCTCTATACCAGACATTGCTAACTTTCTAGTATACTTGTTTGACGAAATCAAACTGCAACCGGTTACTATAAAGGGTTATAGATCTATGTTATCTGATACCTATGCACATCATGATAGTTTACAAATTGGATCTAATGTCTCTTTATCGAAATTGGTTAGAAACTTTTCGATAAATAGACCCAGAACTCTTAGATTAATTCCTAAGTGGAATTTAGCTTGGGTTCTCCTTAAATTGAAGGAAAAGCCATTTGAACCTCTTGGGACAGTAGATTTCAAATTCTTATCTTATAAGACAGCTTTTCTCTTAGCTTTCTCTTCTGCCAGAAGAGTCAGTGAGCTTCATGCACTATCGGTGGATGATTCTCATTATCGTAGTGTTGGGAACACTATCACCTTCACTACTAACGTCGGTTTTTTAGCTAAGAATCAGGCTCCTAATAAATATCCGGAACCTATTGTTATTAAGGCTCTTCCGTCTTCAGACGGGCGTAGGCCTTTACTCTGTCCTGTTAGAGCACTACGTATCTATAAACAGAGATCTCAGTTCATCAGAAAGGGACGGAAACGTTTCTTTCTGTCTTTGATGCCTAATAGAAAGGACATTTCAGTCCATTCTATTGCTAGATGGATTCAGTTAACTATCCGTACTGCGTATGAAGATTTATCTTCTTCTCAGCAGTCTGTGCTTAAGATTTCTGCTCATGAAGTAAGAGCTCTTTCTACTTCCTGGGCTTATGCTAATAGTGTTGCTATTACAGATTTAATGAAGGCTGCTTATTGGTCTCAGCCATCCACATTTACTAATTTTTATCTCAGAAATATTGAGTCCATTTCTGGAGACCTGCATTGTTTAGGTCCGTTATCTGTTGCTCAGAATGTCGTCCACTAAACAGTTGCAACTATAGTTATGCAGGCTTTCTGTTCCGGCAGTGACTCCGTCCGGCTGCCCTCTTCGCTCTGGGCTATTTGACCCAGGGCAAGGGGAAGGGGGGGGGCGGGTGTTCCCTTAGGTCACCTGCTTTATAGTGAAAAGCAAGGGAATGCCTCCTCCAAGACAGTATTTCTGAGTCGCTTCCGGGATGGTTTTAAAGTGTAATATTAATGTTTAATTTCATTCATGTCTTATTTTTAAAGTGTAGCTCGGTGTGAAGCATTTGTATATGTCAAGTGTCAAACGGGCTTTAATATACAATACTCGGACACTTTTAAATGATTATAAAGAGTCTCAATTCTCTGGACTACTTTATTTATTGGCTTGTTTTAATAATAATTAGTATAAAGGTTATACTGGATATTAATAGAGAACATGAATGTTATTGTGCTCAATTATTAAGGGTAGTGTATCTTTCTAATTTAAATATTAAATAAGAAAGATACATGTAAAGCCTAATACTCCTTTTCTCCTTAAGGGGTTATCTCTTTATTTTATAATTGAGCTTATTGGATTTTCCTCTATGTCCTAGGCCCTCCAGCCTGTTTACTATTCAGCTAAGTCTGGGTCATTGGTACAGTATAAAAATGTTAAAAAATTTATAGTAATTTATATATTTTTTATACTTACCAATGACCCAGACGGGGATGGCCCTCCCTGAGTTGGGAACTCTTGCCTCCCCGCTGAGTACATAGCGCTGACCAGGCACTGCCAGTAAGAATGATATTTGGCGCCAATTTCGGGACGACTGCGTCACTGCGCATGCGCAGTAGAGTCGTATTATGGAGGTCCTTTAGGACATTATTTCTTTTTGTTTTGGATGCAAATTTTGGGGATTGGGGGGCAAAATTTGTGTTTGGCCCTGGTTTTTGTGGAGTTAGCACCAGCTAAGTCTGGGTCATTGGTAAGTATAAAAAATATATAAATTACTATAAATTTTTTTAACTTTTTCAAAATATTTTGATTTCAATTATTTTTTCTATATTAATGGATCATATTATTATTATGTATTTTGATTGCCAGGGGTTAGTGCGAGTACCAGGACTTGTTTCTTTTCACATTGAAAGGATATTGATCAATTGTTTTAAGAGGAAGTCTTCCTCTGACCTTATTATCATTCTATATGTGGTCGGTGTACTCGCATTAACTCCGGTTCTGTATTCGATGACAATATGGGAAGCGTATGTCACGGTATGTTGTTGGGGATTTGGACACTCCGGTCCTTTCCCCGCAGGGTCACTCTACTTTATCAATTTCTATTTCAGACGATCAAGATTAGGGTGATGTATCTGTGATGTCTTCCAACAGTGTGCCTCCGTCGTCACAATTAATGAAGGGCTAGCGGAAAAGTGCTCATGTAATACGCCAATTGCCTAAGAGGACCCTAGTAGGTTCGACGGCCTTTGACGTCCGCTAGCTCGCCCGGTGTAGCGTCCATTCACCGAATGGTTCGGCAGCCGGGTTCGTCCGTTGCGGTCTAGAAGGAATTTTGGGGTGATGCGAGCACTATAAAATTAACTTAATGCACACCCAGTGACGGCGGATCGGAGGGAGAACGGAGGAAGCCTTTTAGTCCGGTTCATAGCTCGTTCCGGTCCATCCGGACGGCAAGCGAGAGAGGCCCCTCTCTCGTTCAACAACATCTGGCCCCAGATGTTGTGGTACAAATGTGTCGTTAGCGGAGCATACGTCCGTCGCTCGGGACGCTCCGTTGTATAGGCAGTCCGCTGAGACTGCTAAGGCTTCCTCTTCTCGTCAGCGCACACGACCGCACCTTGGCTGCGTGACCGCCGATATATTACCAGCTTCGCCGATCAAGGATTCTTCGGCGACCAGGTCACACCATCCGGCAGCCAGGGATTCGAGACCGATGGACTCCGGACGTTCGCATAGGAAAAGTATGCGGGAGCCATCTGATGCGGAGCTGCCCTCGGCGAAGCAGCGATAGACTGCGCCTCCGCAGGTCTCGACGCCGGACATTCTTGTGCACATAGCATAGCTTATCGCAGCATCCCAGCAGCCGACAGGAACGGTGTCGGATCGAGAATTATCCGACAGTGCTGGGTCGGTAGCCGGGGACTCGAGGCCTGCAGACTCCGGACGTTCGCATAGGAAGTATGCGGGAGTCAACGTACACGGAGCTTCCAGCGGCAATGCTTCGTAAGTCCGCTACTGCACAGGCCTCGGGAACGGACGTGCTTTCCTTATTAGCACAGTTTATCGCAGCATCCCAGCATCAACTGTATCTGTCGCATATATTTTATCCGACGATGCTGGGTCGGGACGCTCCGCGGAAGCGGGTACGGACGTCCGAAAGTTTCATCCGGTCCGACGGGATACCGAAAGGGATTCGGTGGATTTCAAGCTTTCCCTTTCGGAACAACATATGCTGCGATGCCGGATAAGAAACTGATAGCGTCGGTGGACTTAGAAATTTTTGGTTCGGTTCAGGGACATTGTCCCTCAGTTCCGACATAGTCCAATAATGTCACACAAACTTTCGAATTATTGAACGACGCTATATATATTATTATTTTATGCTTGCTATCCAAGCATTTCTGGTTTCTTGTTCGAAGAGTTATGGAGATGTCTTTCAAAAGTGTGCCTCTGTCGTCATAGTTAATGAAGAGTTAGCGGCAATAAGTGCTCATGGAATATGTCTATCGCTTACGGAGTGACATTCGCTAGCTCACCCGGTGTAGCGTACATTCATCGAATGGTTCGGCTGCCGGGTTCGTCCGTTGCGGTTTAGGAAGGAGATTTGGGTGATGCGAGCACTTTAATTACTTTAGTACTCACCCAGTGACGGCAGATTGAGGACAGATCGGAGGAAGCCAACAACATAGGGGACCGCATGTTGTGGTTCAGATATTTTACATTCGGAGCATATGTCCGTTGCTCGGGACGCTCCGTTATATTGACAGTCCGAGAGACTGTCTTTAATGCTTCCTCATCCTCACAGCAGGGCACACGACCGCACATTGGCTACGTGACCTCGAGTATCCGATCAGTTTCGGCATTCAGTGATTCCACAGCGAATAGGTCGCGCCATCCGGTAGCCAAGGGACACGAGGCCTATACACTCCGTTCGCTCGCATATTGGAAGTATGCACGGGGTAACGATCTCGGAGCTTCCTGCGGCAATGAATCGTAAGACCGCTGCTCCTCAGGCCTCAGTGACGGACGTGCTATCCGAGTTAGCACAGTTGTTTCGCAGCATCCCAGCAATTGACGGTTTCTCGGTCGAATCAGGAATTATCCGACGGCGCTGGGTCGGTGCGGTCCGCGGTTGCATCAAGCTACGGACGACCGAACGCTTTATAGGGTCCGACAGGATGGCGAAAGGGATTCGAAAGATTTCGAGTTTTCCCTTTAGTAGTATCGGAAGATGCCTTTCATATCTTCTGGCATTTCTTCCAGTGATTATTTTTCGGACTTTATTGCTGCGATCTTGGATAAGAGACTTATAGCGTCATTGGACTCGGATTTTTCGATCGGTACAGGGACTTTGTCCCTGACTTACCGACGCAGTCCAATATTGTCATTACAACATGTGTTTTATTTTTCGACGCTATATATTTATATATATATACAAGCTTCCTACTAAGCATGATAGTTTAGTTTCTTGTCCGCGTGGCTCATTTCTGCCATTTTATCTTTTTTACATATAGTTTATTTTGGCAGAGCAGGGCATACCGAGAGTTCATATGCGTCTAGACGGTGTGATTAAAGACTGCATATATTCTTTTTCGCCATTTATGTCTTTTCCAATTTCAATGTTGGGAACGACATTATGTATAGTAGACTTAACTTAGACGCTTTATTATACGTAATCCGCCTTACTGAGGCGTTATCATTACGTCTTCAAGAAAAGATTTACGGGATATTATTCTCAATGTAATTTCTTTTGAGGGCAGTAGTTTGTTCACGTATAACTCCGCCCTTCAGTGGCTGATTGGAGTTGGTTAGACGTGATGCAGCCCTAGCTACATCCATGCGTGGATAGTAGGTTAAGAACTCTCTCAGAGTCGCTTCGTTCTCGGAGGAGCTTCTCTTCGACGGCAACTTTCCGGCAATCCATGAATTGCTTGATTTATACATTCTCTTGTCTATCTAGTGTTACAAGAGATTCAGACTGGGGCAAACATTCGGTGGTTGACTCAGAGAGTGCCGCCGCAGTTGCCGGACCCGAGTGTGGCTGTTATGACGGTTGCCAGTCAAACAGATTGGGATATATACTGATCCCTACGGATTCGAAGTGCCAGGGTCTTTGGGTTCCGCAGTCTTTTAGCTATCAGTTTAACTTCCGCGGAATAATGTTTTTTAGGCTTGCTTTATGTCATTGCATGAACATTATTCAGAAACGCATGCCCAAATTCCTGTCCTTTAATTCGACAGTAGTGGCGTATCTCCGGAACCAGGGAGGCACTCTTTCGTTTCCGTTATTCAATTTAATGGAAAGAATCCGTCTGTTGGTTATAGTACACCAAGTTCAGTTTTGGTCCGTCATATTCTGGGTCGTCTGATTGTTTTATCGCACTCCCGTTCTCTTACGGGTCGCTTGTTGCTGTCAGAATGGACTCTCAACAAACAAGTATTCAATCAGATTTGCTATCTGTGGGAGCGCCCAATGATGTTTTATTTATGACACAGCTTGCTAATCAATTGCAGACGTATGTGTTGGCTTGTCCAGATCTCTGAGCTAATACTGTTAACGCTCTATTGATCTATAGGACGGAATGATAGGATACGCGTATCCTCCGGCGCTGTTGTTTTAGCAGGTATTGCTAAGATAAACAACCACAATACATTTCTGTTGATAGCATCTCTATCTTCACAGAGATCATGAGTAATTTACTCTCTTGTCTACTGTGGATCTTAACGTGAAATCTTCCTCTATGTGAGGATCTTTTTTCACTGGGTAAATCGTGTCATCTTTATCACAACCAGCAAGGTCGCAACCTTCATGTATTCCGTTGTGTGGTCCGTATTACATTGTAAACACTGTACTGGACGAGCGTTGGACGCGATTTCTTACTATAGGAGATCCTCTTCTTCGCTATTCTATGCGACTAAAGTGGAGGCTCTTCCGTCGTGGTGTAGGGATCATTATGTTCATATGGTTGATCCCTCCATACTACTCATTGCTATTTTTTAGTATACTTGTTTCACAAGATCTACTGCAGCCTGTTGTTATTTAGGTTATAGGTTTATGTTACCTCATACCTATGCACTCTACGATAGTTTACAATTGAGTCTTTTGTCTCTTTATCTAAGTCAGTTAGTAACTTTTTGATAAATAGACTTAGAATCTTTAGATTAAATTCCTATACGGATTTTAACTTCAGGTTCTTATTTAGCTAAGTAATCATTTGAGCCTCTGGAAACAGTAGTTTTCAAATTCTGACCTTTTAGACAGTAATTCTGTTGGTTTCTCTTTTACTGTAGAGTCAGTGAGTTTCATGCACTATCGATGGATGATTTTCACTTTCATAGTTTCGGAATCAATACTTCCGTTACTATTTAGGTTGGATTGTTGCATAAGAGTTAGGCTCCTATTATCCGGAACCTATTATTTTAAGGTCCTTCCGTCTTCGTATGGGCATAGGCCTTTACTCTTTCCGGGTACAGTTTATGTATTATAAACAGATATCTGTTTATTACAAGGGCGTAAGCTTCTTCTGTCTTTGATGTCTAGTAGAAGGACGTTACGCTCCATTTTATTGTTAATGGATTCTATTAACTAGCGTACTGCTTATGGTATATCATTGGCTTAGCAGTTGTGCTTAAGATTTCGGCTCATGAAGTAAGAGTTCTTCTACTTCTTGGGCTTACATTAATAGTGTTGCTATTATAGATTTTTGAAGGCTGCTCATTGCGCTCAGCCATCCATTCATGAATTTTATCTCAGAAATATCGAGTCCATTTCTGGAGGCCTCTATTGTTAGGTCTATTATCTACTGCTCAGAATGTCATTCTCTTAACAGTTGCTACTATAGCTAGGTAGGCTGTCTGTTTCGGCAGTGTCTCCGTTCGGCTGCCCTCTTCGCTCTGGGCTATTTGACCCAGGGCAAGAAAAAGGGGGGGGGGGAGGGTGTTCCCTTGGGTCACCTGTTTTTACTATGAAAACAAGGGGATACCTCCTCCGGAGTTAGTAATTCTGAGCTGTTATTGGGATGGTTGTTTAGTGAGAAGTTTAAGTTTATAAAATTCATTCAAGTCTTAGTTTTTAAAGTATAGCTTTTGAATATTGCATATGTCAACGGACATGATTATGCAATTCTCACACACTTTTAGGAGTATAAGAGTCTCTATTCTCTAGACTTACTTTATTATTGGCTTACTTTAAAAATTATCAGTATAAGGATTATTGGATATTAATTGAGTACATGGATGTATGAAGCTCAATTTTTGGAAGGTGTTGTATCTTTCTAATTTATCATAAATAAGAAAGATACATGTAAGGCCTATTACTTCTTTTCCCTACAGGGGATGACTCTATTTTATTTTATTGAGCGTATTCCATTTTGCTCTATGTCCTTGGCCCTCCAGCCTTTTTACTATTCAGCTATGTCTGGGTCATTGGTACAGTATAAAAATGTTAAAAAATTTATAGTAATTTATATATTTTTTATACTTACCAATGACCCAGACGGGGATGGCCCTCCCAGGAGTTGGGAACTCTTGCCTCCCCGCTGAGTACATAGCGCTTACCAGGCACTGGTTATTAGAATGATAAATGGCGCCAATTTCGGAACGTCCTTGACACTGCGCATGCGCAGTAGGGGCGAAGTGTGGAGGGCCTCTCAGGACATGTTTTCTTTAGTTTTAGATGCAAATTTTGGGGATTGGGGGGCAAAATTTGTGTTTGGCCCTATATTTTAAGAGTTAGCACCAGCTATGTCTGGGTCATTGGTAAGTATAAAAAATATATAAATTACTATAAATTTTTTAACTTTTTGTACAGAACTTCCATATGAAAGCTCTGATTTGAATAATATTTGGTATGAATGTTTGGTACCATGGGATACATCACATATAATACGGGTTTTTTCTCGTGCGTAACTTGTGCAAATTAGACTAATTTTGATGTTTGTTGATGTTACTTTCAGCACTGTAAGTGCAAATGCCAATACGGCTCGGGCTAGAGGCCGTATTTATGAACCGATCTTTACGAAACTTCTTGGGTACCTTTGGTATCACTGTGGGACGAAAATGAGTATTTTGGGGTCCGGTCCGAAATTCAAGATGGCCGATGGCAGCCATTTTGTACAAAATTGGGTGCAATCAGATTTTTGCACAGAACTTCCATATGAAAGCGCTGATTTGAATAATTTTTTGTGCGAATGTTTAGTACCATGGGATACATCACATATAATACAGGTTTTTTTCTCGTGCAGAAATTATGCAAATTAACTTTTGATTTTTTCAGTGCGACTTAACACACAGTAAGTACACATGTCAATACGGCTCAGACTAGAGTCTGTATTTAGGAACTGATCTTCACGAAATGTCTTGGGTACCTTTGTTATCACCTTGGGACGAGAACGAGTGTTTCTGGGTGCGGTCTAAAATTCAAGATGGCTGCCAGTGGCCATTTTGTAGCGAAATTAGGTCTAATCAGTTTTTTGTACACAACTTCTATACAGCTCAGACTAGAGACCATATTTATGAACCAATCTTTACGAAACTTCTTGGGTACCTTTGTTATCACCGTGGGATGAGAGCGAGTGTTTTGGGGTGTGGTCCGAAATTCAAGATGGCCACCAGCAGCCATTTTGTACCAAAATTAGTGCAATCAGTCTTTTGTACAGAACTTCTGTATGAAAGTTCTGATTTGAATAAATTTTTGTATGAATGTTTAGTAACATGGAATACATCACATATTGTAAGGGGGTTTTTTTTGTGCAGAAATTATGCAAATTAGATGAACTTTGATTTATTCAGTGCTACTTACACAATGTAAGCACACATGTGAATACGGCTCAGGGTAGAGGCTGTATTTATGAACCGATCTTCACAAAACTTCTTGGGTACCTTTGTTTTCACCTTGGGACGAGAATGAGTGTTTCTGGGTACGGTCCAAAATTCAAGATGGCTGTCAGTGGCCATTTTGTACCGAAATTAGGTCCAATCAGTTGTTTGTCACAAGTTCTATACAGCTCATATTTATGAACTGATCTTCACAAAACTTCTTGGGTACCTTTGTTGTCCCCCGACCCTTCGGGGGACTATTGTAATCAGCAGTATCCATCCGTCTGTCTGTCCGTGTGTGTGTCTGTGCGTCCGTCCGTCTGCCCGTCACACCCTTGTCCGGATGATAACTTTAGTTTGGATGACTTTACTGAAACTAAATTTGGTATGTGTCTTACTTGGGTGGAAATGCAGGTCAAGTTCGAAAATGGGCACGCTCCACTGATTTCTACTGGATTTATTCCCCTTTTTCGACTTAAAAAATACAGTATTTTTATACTGTACCAATGACCCAGACTTAGCTGGTGCTAACTCTAACAAAACCAGGGCCAAACACAAATTTTGCCCCCCAATCCCCAAAATTTGCATCCAAAACCAAAAGAAATCATGTCCTATAGGACCTCCATACTACGCCCCCACTGCGCCAAAATTGGCGCCAATTATCCCGAAATTGGCGCCAATTATCATTCTCTGTTTGGCCCTTCATCAGTCAACATCTCACTGATCTTTGTGCTTGTAAATCTCAGTTTAAAGGATGCCAGACACGTAATTTTTGGAGAAATGGTGATTCTAAGGAGGATATAGAAGGAGGAGAGGAAAAAGGAGTGATAAAAAATAATCAGGGCTGTACTTAAAATTTTTGGATGAAATTATGTTAAGTTGCCTATTTTCGAGGCATGGGCCTCTTGTTGTCATTCTTGCTAAAATGTTGCACTGCTTATTCAGTGTTCCTCTCCCCTGGCCTTCTAAGTCCCCCCTTGCAATTCTCCCATGCTTTTGGCATATTTTTGAGAAAGTTCATTTCTAAAATTTTCTTGGGAGAGTTGCTTGGTTACAGAATGTTTTCTGTTATTTTCCCCATAGTTACGTTTTCACCCATGGGTGTATAAACGTTGTGTTCTGCATCTTCCATCTGATGTTCTGCAGATTCTCCCCTGGGAGTCTCTGTCTTGCATCAGATAGAGTGTAATTTTGATGACTGATTTCGGGCCAGTTTTTTCAGTGCCTGGAGTCATGTTTTCTGGTGTTTTACACTGTTTGTTTACATTGGCAACAGCCTTTTTTGAGGGGTGCTGTTTGCCTTTGGTGTAGTTTATCTCACTATAAGATACATTTATATTATCTGTAAGTGTCTCATTAATTATTTAATATAAATTTAAAATTTTTGACCACACTTTGCCATCGGATCCATCGGGGCTCAACGTTACTTTTCAGAAACTTGGGCTTCGCTGAAAAAATATTTTTTCAAAATTATTTTGATTTGCAATTGTTTTTTCATTATTAATGGATCATGTTATTATGTATCTTTGTGTCAGGGGTTTGTGCGAGTAACTAGGACTTGTTGACTTTTCACGATGAAAGGATATTGTTCAAATTGTAATGGGAAGAAATCTTCCTCTGACTTTCATGATCATTGTATTAATTGTAGTCAGTGTTCTCGCACTAATCCCTGTTCTATATGTCAATATTGGGATGACAAACATTGGAAACGTGTGTCACGGTATGTTGTTACTGGAGAAAGGGCTATGCCGGCTCTTTCTCCGCAAGGTCACTCTACTCTCTCAGTTTCTATTTCCGAGGAACAAGAACAGGGTGATGTTTCCATGTTATCTTCTGCAAGTGCGCTTCCGTCGTCACAAATGAATTCAGAGCTAGCGGCAAAAGTTCTCATGGAGATTAAACAAATGTCGTCCGCTAGCTCGCCCGGTGTAGCGTCCATTCACCGAATGGTTCGGCAGCCGGGTTCGTCCGATGCGGTCCAGGAGGAAATGTTGGGTGATGCGAGCACTATAAACATTCAATGTGCACACCCAGTGATGGCGGATAGTAAGCGAGATCGGAGGAAGCCTTTGAGTCCGGTTCCTAGCTCGTCCAGGTCCAGCCGGGCTGCGAGCGAGAGAGGCCCCTCTCTCGTACAACAACATCTGGGACCAGATGTTGTGGTACAAAATGTGTCGCAAGCGGAGCATACGTCCGTCGCTCGGGAAGCTCCGTTGTATAGGCAGTCCGCGGAGACTGCTAAGGCTTCTTCTTCTCGTCAGCGCACACGACCGCACCTTGGCTGCGTGACCGCCGATATCTTACCAGCTTCGCCGATCAAGGATTCTTCGGCGACCAGGTCACACCATCCGGCAGCCAGGGACACGAGGCCGATGGACTCCGGACGTTCGCATAGAAAAAGTATGCGGGAGCCATCTGATGCGGAGCTGCCCTCGGCGAAGCAGCGAAAGACTGCGCCTCCGCAGGTCTCGATGCCAGACATTCTTGTGCAGATAGCACAGCTTATCGCAGCATCCCAGCAGCCGACAGAAACGGTGTCGGATCGGGAATTATCCGACGGCGCTGGGTTGGTACGCTCCGCCAAAGCATCGGGGGCGGACGACCGGGAGCATCATGAGGTCCGACCGGATGGTGAAAGGGATACGGATGATTTGGAGCTATCCCTTTCGGAACAACATAAAGCTGCCGTGGACTTCATCCGGCACTTTCTCCCTCAAGTTGTTCCGTCGGGCCAGACTGCTGCGGTTCCGGACAAGAGGATTATAGCGTCATTGGACTCTGAATTTTTTGAGCGGTTCAGGGACATCGCTCCCGAGTTTCCGTCGCAGTCCAATAATGTTGCAAGAACATTTGAATTATTGAACGACGCTATATTTAAACTTGCTTCCAAGACGGGGAAAGCAGGTTTCTTGTCCGCCAATACTCTCAACTTGCCTTTCATTAATGCAAGGAATAAATTCGACACGGCAGGACAGGGTATTCCGAGAGTTCCTCTGCGTATGGACGACGAGGCAGAAGACTTAGAGCTATCATTACCGTCGTCGGCTTCTATTCCAACCGCGGTGTTGGAAACAGCTATTTCGTCTAACAGAGCCAATTTAGATGCCTTATCTTACGCAGATCACCTTACTAAGGCGTTATCACTGCGCCTTCAAGGGAAAGAATTTCAGGATATACAATCCTCTTTAAGACTTCTTTCAAGGGCAGTAGCTTATTCCACGTGTAACTCCGCCCTTTCAGTGGCAAACCTGGAGTTGGTTAGACGTGACGCAGCCCTAGCTACATCCACACTCGTGGATACTAAGGTGAAGAACTCTCTTAGAGTCGCTTCGGTCTCCGGAGAACTTCTCTTTGACGGCAAGCTTTCTGCTATTTATGATAAAATTACAAAGAAAGCTTCGGATTCTCTGTTGTTCAAATCTGCTTCTAAGAAGTCGGATATGGCAGACACGAATAAGACAGGCACTTCTGGGTCTAATGCACCCAAGAGAGGTTCCTATAGAGGTTCCGGTGCGTCCTCTTGGTCTTATTCGAGAGACCGTCAGGGTAGCGACTCTCGTTCGGGACGTCCTTCGGGCCGGGACAACCGGTCGGACGCCCCGAGGTCGACGGGACGAGGTGCGGGTCGTGGAGGACGTTTCTCCTACCGCAGGCCTCGCAGGTCCAGGAGGTGATGGCTTAAACCTCTATCGCGTACCGGTTGGCGGAAGGTTGTCAAGCTTTTCACAAGAATGGGCGTCGATTACGGATGACCCTTGGGTGAGAGGAGTGACTTCGGAAGGCCTAAAGATATCCTTCAAACGAAAGCCTCCATTAACTCGAAGTCCAAAGTGGACTCAACTTCCGTCAAATCCGTAGAAAAGAGACGCTCTATTATCAGAGGTGCAGTCTCTTTTAATGAAGAACGCGGTAGAGCTCGTAGAAAACCAGGAGACTCCGGTATTCTACAGCCATCTGTTTCTGGTTCCGAAACCAGACGGCTTGTTCCGTCCAGTCATAGATTTGAGCTGGATAAACAAGCTGATCGTCGCTCCGAAATTTTATATGGAGACGATTCGGTCGGTCAGAGCGAGTATTCGGGTGAACGATTATGCAACAAGCATAGATCTCAAAGATGCGTACTTTCACGTCATGGTACATCCGACATTCAGAAAGTATCTACGCTTCGCAGTCCTAGGAATGGTGTATCAATTCCGGGCGATGTGCTTCGGACTGAATCTAGCACCCTGGGCTTTCACTCGGGTAATGAACTCGGTAATGATCTATTTCCGAGCTCATTCGTCTGCGGTAACGTCGGCCTACCTGGACGACATTCTTCAGAGGTACGGCAACGAGTTAACGCTTCAGAACGATGTTCAGAATCTACTTCTATTGCTCCGACGTCTCGGTTTTATAGTAAACGAGGAGAAGTCGGATCTGGTGCCGTCCAAGTCATTCACACATCTGGGAATGAGCTTCGAGACGCACAACAATCTCGTTCGTCTGCCGTTAACCAGAGCGAAATTAGTCAGTTGTTACGCTCGCTATTGTCTGCACGCAGACAAAGTCACAGCGAGAGAATTTATGAGACTGATAGGTCTGTGCGGAGCCGCTGCAGATCTCATTCCGATGGGGCGGTTACGCACGTGTCCTCTCCAAATTTTCTTGACTCAGAATTGGAGTGTGAAAATTCATTCGCTCGACGTAGACGTTCTCTTGTCAGATCAAGTGAAACAAGAGATTCAGACTTGGGCAAACATTCAGTGGTTAACTCAGGGAGTTCCGCTGCAGTTGCCGGATCCGAGTTTTACCATTATGACGGATGCCAGTCAAACAGGTTGGGGTGCATCATTGATCCCAACGGATTCGAGATGCCAGGGTCTTTGGGATCCGCAATTCCTGTGCAAGCACATAAACATCAAGGAAATGATGTCAATTTGGCTTGCGTTACGTCATTGGATGGACATTATTCACAATGCTCATGTCCAAATCCTATCCGACAATACGACAGTAGTGGTGTATATACGGAATCAGGGAGGCACTCATTCAGTTCCGTTGTTCAATCTAACGGAAAGAATCCTTCTGTTTGCGCTAGAACATCAGGTTCTTCTTTCGGTCCGTCACATACCGGGTCGTCTGAATGTACTAGCAGACTCCCTTTCACGAAAGGGTTGCTTGTTGCCGTCGGAGTGGACTCTCAACAAACAAGTATTCAATCAGATTTGCTACCAATGGGAACGGCCAATGATAGACTTATTTGCGACACATCTCAACAATCAGTTGCAGATGTATTTGTCTCCGTGTCCGGATCCAAGAGCATTTGCAGTAGACGCTCTGTCGATCCCTTGGGACGGAATGATAGGATAAGCGTATCCTCCAGCGCCGTTAATTCAACAAGTATTGCTAAAGATAAAACAATCTCAATGCAAGATTCTGTTGGTAGCATCTCTGTCGCCACAGAGACCGTGGATAAATCTACTCAGGTGTCTGTTGTGGGACCTACCGCGAAAGCTTCCTCCACGGTAGGATCTTCTTTCGCAGGGGAAATCGCGTCAACTCCATCACAACCCGCAAGGTCTCAACCTTCACGTTTTTCCGTTGTGCGGTCCTTCTTGCATGGCAAGCACTTTACAGGACGAGCAGTGGACGCGATTTCTAACTGTAGGAGGACCTCCTCTTCGCTAAACTATGCGGCTAAGTGGAAGGTTTTTCGTCGTTGGTGTAGGGATCATTCTGTAGATATTTTTGATCCCTCTATACCAGACATTGCAAACTTTCTAGTATACTTGTTTGACGAAATCAAACTGCAGCCTGTTACTATTAAGTGTTTTAGGTCTATGTTATCTGATACCTATGCACATCATGATAGTTTACAAATTGGATCTAATGTCTCTTTATCTAAGTTGGTTAGAAACTTCTCGATAAATAGACCCAGAACTCTTAGATTAATTCCTAAATGGAATTTAGCTTGGGTTCTTCTTAAATTGAAGGAAAAGCCATTTGAACCTCTTGGGACAGTAGATTTCAAATTCTTATCTTATAAGACAGCCTTTCTCTTAGCTTTCTCTTCTGCTAGAAGAGTCAGTGAGCTTCATGCACTGTCGGTGGATGATTCTCACTATCGTAGTGTCGGGAACACTATCACCTTCACTACTAATGTCGGTTTTTTAGCTAAGAATCAGGCTCCTAATAAATATCCGGAACCTATTGTTATTAAGGCTCTTCCGTCTTCAGACGGGTGTAGGCCTTTACTCTGTCCTGTTAGAGCGTTACGTATCTATAAACAGAGATCTCAGTTTATCAGAAAGGGACGGAAACGTTTCTTTCTGTCTTTGATGCCTAATAGAAGGGACATTTCGGTCCATTCTATTGCTAGATGGATTCAATTAACTATCCGTACTGCTTATGAGAGTTTATCTTCTTCTCAGCAGTCTGTGCTTAAGATTTCCGCTCATGAAGTAAGAGCTCTTGCTACTTCTTGGACTTATGCTAATAGTGTTGCTATTACAGATTTAATGAAGGCTGCTTATTGGTCTCAGCCATCCACATTCACGAATTTTTTCTCAGAAATATTGAGTCCATTTCTGGAGACCTGCATTGTTTAGGTCCGTTATCTGTTGCTCAGAATGTCGTCCACTAAACAGTTGCAACTATAGTTATGCAGGCTATCTGTTCCGGCAGTGACTCCGTCCGGCTGCCCTCTTCACTCTGGGCTATTTGACCCAGGGCAAGGGGAAGGGGAGGGGGGGAGGGGGGGGGGGAGGGTGTTCCCTTAGGTCACCTGCTTTATAGTGAAAAGCAAGGGAATTCCTCCTCCGAAGTCAGTATTTCTGAGTCGTTTCCGGGATGGTTTTAAAGTGTAATATTAATGTTAAAATTCATTCATGTCTTATTTTTAAAGTGTAGCTCGGTGTGAAGCATTTGTATATGTCAAGTGTCAAAAGGGCTTTAATATACAATACTCAGACACTTTTAAAAGATTATAAAGAGTCTCAATTCTCTGGACTACTTTATTTATTGGCTTACTTTAAAAATAATTAGTATAAGGGTTATACTGGATGTTAATAGAGAACATGAATATTATTGAGCTCAATTATTAAGGGTATTGTATCTTTCTAATTTAATATTAAATAAGAAAGATACATGTAAAGCCTAATACTCCTTTTCTCCTTAAGGAGTTACCTCTTTATTATATAGTTGAGATTATTGGATTTTCCTCTATGTCCTAGGCCCTCCAGCCTTTTTACTATTCAGCTAAGTCTGGGTCATTGGTACAGTATAAAAATGTTAAAAAATTTATAGTAATTTATATATTTTTTATACTTACCAATGACCCAGACGGGGATGGCCCTCCCAGGAGTTGGGAGCTCTTGCCTCCCCGCTGAGTACATAGCGCTGACCAGGCACTGCCAGTAAGAATGATAATTGGCGCCAATTTCGGGACGTCCTTGACATTGCGCTTGCGCAGTGGGGGCGTAGTATGGAGGTCCTATAGGACATGATTTCTTTTGGTTTTGGATGCAAATTTTGGGGATTGGGGGGCAAAATTTGTGTTTGGCCCTGGTTTTGTTAGAGTTAGCACCAGCTAAGTCTGGGTCATTGGTAAGTATAAAAAATATATAAATTACTATAAATTTTTTAACTTTTGTGTTGTCCAGATGATAACTTTAGTTAGGATCATTTGATTGAAACGAAATTTAGTATGCCGCTTATTTGGGTGGAAATGCAGGTCAAGTTCGAAAATGGGCACGCTCCACTGATTTCTACTGGATTTATTCCCCTTTTTCGACTTAGAAAATACGGTTTTTGTGTTGTCCGGATGATAACTTTACTTTGGATCATTTGATTGAAACGAAACTAAGTATGTGGTTTAATTGGTTGGAAATACAGGTCAAGTTAAAAAATGGCCATGCTCTGTCTATTTTTACAGGAGTTATTCCCCTTTTTCGACTTATAAAATACACTTTTTGTGTTGTCCGGATGATAACTTTACTTTTGATCATTTGATTGAAATTAACACCCTTAACCTCTCATAAAGACCATGCTCTTGGAACAAATTGCATCCTAACTGCTCCCTTGAATTTGCCATCTTGGTCGGGGGACCGGGGGCGTTGCCCTTGTTTTCACCTTGGGACAGGAACGAGTGTGTTTTGGGGTGCCTTTGTTATCACTGTGCTATGAGAACAAATATTTTGGGATTCAGTCAGACCCACTCTGGGACTCAAAAGATTTCTTTTCTAGTTTAGCATCTGACTGTCACCCACCTTTACAATACTTTACCTATACATTTGTTACAGGCAACGGTCAGTATTTATGTACAGACCATTACAATACTTTATATGTACCTTTGTTATCATGTCATTACCTAGATGTTTGTCATTGCTGTGTCACATACTATACATGTACATGTCTTTGTCTTGACAAGTTGAGGTACAGTGTCTTTGACACTTTCATTTCATCCGGCTTTCAGAAAGTACCTGCTCTTTGCCATTCAAGGGAAGGTTTATCAGTTCAGAGCGATGTACTTTGGTCTGAACCTGGCACCTTGGGCGTTCACTCGGATAATGAACTCAGTAATGTCATACTTCCGAGCTCATTCAGTCGTGGTAACATTGGCTTATCTGGATGATATTCTTCAGGGATATGGCGACAAAGATGCACTTCAGAACAATGTGCAGAGTCTACTTCGTTTATTTCCGATGACTCGGTTTCATTGTAAATGAAAAGAAGTCGAATTTAGCTCCATCCAAGTACTTCATTCACTTGGGGATGAGCTTCGAGACTCATTGCAATCTTGTTCGCCTTCCGATAACCCGACTGATTGGTCTGTGCGGGGCAGCGGCAGACTTGATTCCACTGGGTTGCTTATGCACATGTCCTCTAAAGATTTTCTTTACTTAGAACTGGAGTGTCAAGATGCATTCAGTCGAAGGCCAGATTGTTTTAACAGATCTGATAAAACAAAAGGTTCAGATTTGGTCGGATCTCGGGTGGTTAACTCAAGGAGTTCCGCTTCAAGTACCGGATCCGTTCTTTATTATTATGACAAATGCGAGTCTGATGGGTTGGGATGCACCCCTGATTCCTGCAGACCTGAAGTGCCAGGGTCTTTGGGACTCGTCGTTGGAAAAGCACATAAACTTCAAAGAGATGATGTCTGTTTGGCTTGCACTGAAACACTGGATTGCTCACGTAGCCAACTTCCATGTGCAGATTTTGTCGGACAATTCGAGAGTAGTGGCTTATCTCAGGAACCAGGGCAGCAGTCATTCAATTCCTCTATTTGAATTGACGGAGAAAATTATCCAATTTGCTCTGAGTCATCACGTTCATCTCTCAGTCCATCATATTCTGGGTCATCTGAACATAGTAGCAGACTCGCTCTCAAGGAAATATCACCTGTTTCCATCGGAGTGGACTCTCAACAAACGAATATTCCGGCAGATTTGCTACCAGTGGGATCGTCCCATGATAGATTTCTTTGCCACGAACCTAAACAATCAGCTTTAGACGTTTGTGTCTGGATCATCGAGCATACACATAAGATGCTCTGTCAATCTCATGGAACGGAATAATAGGATATGCATATCCTCCAACTCCTCAGATTCAGCAGATTCTTTTAACCCTTTACCTAATATGAAAAAAAGGCGACACTTGCAAAAATAATTCTTGAATAACTAATTTTTTTCATTTTTTGTCTCAAAAACATAGGTTATGACCCCTCGTTGGAACGAGCTCAACGAGCTCGTTCCAATGAGGGGTCATAACCTATGTTTTTGAGACAAAAAATGAAAAAAATAATGAAAATTAATTGGCGATTTTTTAGAATAGTGCTGGCCGGTTTTGGCCGTTACGTTAGGTAAAGGGTTAAAAATCAAACAGTCTCAATGCAAAATCTTGCTAGTAGTACCTCTGTCATCTCAGAAACCGTGGATCAACCTGATCAGGTGTATGTTATGGGACATTCCCGGAAGCTTCCTCCTCTCAAGGACCTTCTGTTTCAGGGGAAGTCCCACACTCTGCATCACAACTCGAAAGGTCTCAACCTTCACATATTTCCGTTGTGCGGTCCTTCTTGCACGGAACGCAGTTTACAGGACGAGCAGTGGACGCAATTTCTAACTGGAGGAGGACCTCCTCTTCGCTGAATTACGCAGCTAGGTGGAGAGTTTTCTTTCGTTGGTGTACAGACCAGTCGGTGGATATTTATAATCCATCTATTCCTCAAATTGCCAATTTTCTGGTCTACCTGTCTGAGGTACTCAAATTGCAGCCCGTTACGATTAAGAGCTATAGGTCTATGTTATCGGACACATATTCCCATCATAATAACTTGAGTATTGGATTAAATCCTTCTTTATCCAAGCTAGTTAGAAATTTCTCTATCAATAGACCTAGAATCCTCAGATTAATTCCTGAATGGAATTTAGCTTGGGTTCTCTTGAAGCTTCAAGAAGCTCCTTTTGAGCCATTAGGTGAGGTAGAATTTAAATTCCTGACTTATAAAATGGCATTTCTCTTAACCTTTACTTCTCCCAGAAGAGTTAGTGAACTCCATGCATTATCTGTTTAAGATTCCCATTACCATAGTGTGGGTAATACTATTACTCTTACTACGGAAGTGTGATTCTTTGCTAAGAATCAGATTCCGGATAAGTGGTCAGAGCCTATTGTTGTTAAGGCCTTACCATCCTCGGACAACCGTAGACTGCTGTTGTGTCCTGTGAGAGCGATGCGCATGTATAAACTTCGATCTAGCTTCATTAGAGAAGAAAAAAAATGTTTTTTCCTTTCGCTTTTACCTAACAGAAAAGATATTTTTGTTCATTCAGTCACTACATGGATTCAATTGGCAGTAAGAATCTCTTACGAGAATCTATCTGCAGATCAACGTTCTGTCAATAAGATTTAAGCGCATGAGGTTTGGGCACTGTCTTCTTTTTGGGCTTATTCTAATAGTATTGCTATTATTGAATTATTGAAGGCAGCCTACTGGATGCAACCATCTTCATTTACTAAGCTTAGAAATTTAGAGTCTATCTCTGGTGACCTTAGATCCTCTTTCTGTCGCACAGAATGTTGTCCATTAATAACATATCTCAGTGATGTCTTAGGCAGTCTGCTCAAGCACTGATGCCGTTCCGCTGCCCTCTTCATTCTGAGGATTTTTTCCTTCAGAACAAGGGGAGAGGGGTGGGGGGACGGTTTTCCCCTTAATATCATCTGGCTTTATAGTGAAAAGCAAGGGAATACCTCCTCTAGTGTCAGTAGTCCTGCGTCAGTGCTGGGTGGTTTTAATGTGTAGCTCGGTGTGAAGCAACAATTTGGCTCATTTATGTATTGCTTTTAATGTGTACCTCAGTGTGAAGCAATTGTATATGTCATTACCTATGAGGTATCAATCATTGGGATAATGTTTTGCTACGCTTGTTTTTTGTGATGCATTTGTTGGTGTCTAGAGGAAGCTTTCTTTTGATTTTGGTTATGCCCCAAAGAGGCTTACCTACACTTTTATGACACTGTCGGGGGTATATGCCACGCTTCGCGTTGCTCTTGTTTATTACTGTTTTGACAGATCTTAACAAGCTATTAATTGAAATTGGAATATGTTTTCATTTTTGGAATTCGCTAAAAAAAACTTGTCCATAATCCATTCCAATGAGGAGTCATCAATTTCTTTTGAACACTTTTTGAGAATGTTATTTGTTGGTTTGGGCCACGGGATAAAGAGTTGATATAGATGAGATTTGCACTAAGGCTGTGTATACAGCTCACTGGGTTAGTTACTCAGTTAACCCTTTACCTAACATGAAAAGCAGACGACACTTGCAAAAAAATTGAATAACTAATTTTTTTCATTTTTTGTCTCGAAAACATAGGTTATGACCCCTCATTGGAACGAGCTCGATGAGCTCGTTCCAATGAGGGGTCATAACCTATGTTTTTGAGACAAAAAATGAAAAAAATAATGAAAATTAATTTGCTGATTTTTGTGAATAGCGCTGGCCGGTTTTGGCCGTTACGTTGGGTAAAGGGTTAATAATAATTTTTTTTTATAACTAGAATGTGTGACTAACCTTGTGTAGTGCACAGGGTTAGTCACTCTTTCTTGTTATAAAAAACTGTTGACTGCCATTATCATACTCAACATGAAAACATACACTCACTAAGGCTGTGCAATGCAGAGGGTTAGTCATATAATAGAGATGATATTATGTGTAACCAGAAAGGAGTGACTAGCCCTGTGCAGTCCTGTCAGGAACTGTGCACTTATCTAGGCTTACTTGCACATAGGAACTGCATGCAATTGCCATATCGAATGGCATCCAAAGCATGGCAGGTTCTCCTGGTTACTCATAGCAAACACAGGCAATGTTTCTGCCAATGGACCTCCGGGTAACCCAGAGGTCCATTGGCTGAAACATTGCTTGTGCACAGGCCATATGTACAGAATTTGATAGCCTTACCATTGTCATAACGCGTAGATTAACGTGCAGAACAACGTGCTATTTATGCACATTTCATGACAGGACTTCTAGTTTTAACTGTAGTTGGTAAGCTAACATACACCCACTATCCACAGACATTCTTAAGATTAGTTGATAGCCTGCCATATCACACACTACATGAAAATATACACTGCACAGGGTTAGTTGGTCACATTTTACATAGGATGCAGGATTCAAGGAACTAATGGAAATATTTATACTGGATTGTGCAAATTTTTTTAAAGTGTTTTCCAAAAATGAAAACATTCTATTTTCAATTATTAGCTTGTTATCTTTTGCATCCTGTGATTGAGTTAAATTTTCAGTCTGTTAACAGAAATAGTCCCTCCCAATTTGGGAGTCCCAAATCAGTTCTCTAGGGGTACATCTAGAGACGAATTTTCCACAATCAATCAGTAAGGCCAAAAAAAGTTAAAAATTTGTTTCTCAGGCCCTCCCTCATCCTCCTTTCAGCTGTCACTTGTTCTCTTTTTATAACAAGTGCAAACTTAAAAAAAAATACAAATTAAATGGTTTATGACCGATATAATTTTACCCAAGTTAATAAAATTGATAAATTTCTCTCTTGAGTGCAAGAAGGCTTTGCAATACATTAACATTGCATAGCCTTCTTGCTCTTGAGGGACAAAATATCCCACCCATGCTATTCTGTAAATTATGAGGCCTAAAACAGAGAACACAAACCAAGAACATAAACATTTGATGGCAGAGAAATGATGACAAAAATTAAAAAATAAAATAAAAAACCGCCTGCCTGAACGCAATTTTACAAAAAATGTCCTGCAAAACAGAACTACTTCTTTGTGGGGCCTAAACTGACTAGGAGCAATGTGTATTTGTATGGTATGGTAAAAAAAATTAAATTTTTCCGGAAAAATTTTATTTTATTTGTATTTTCCTAAAAAAGTTTTTTTTTCTTGTGAATTCCAGCTTTCTCCTGGTATCATCCACTCATCTATTTATTCTGAGAGAAAGTCCCAATAACAGAGGAATGGCTACTATACAGGCACGCAGAGCACTTGGAAGTATAGTTAAAATAACATCAAAAAAGAAACATCCAGAATTTATTACATTCAAGTATGGATCAAATGAGGATGAGGGCATTCATGTTACTGCTATAGACCGTTTTATCATTCCTAAGGCAGGAGATGCCACAAAAGTTATAAAAACACAAATTATGAGGGTCTTAAATGCACTGGATTGTTAGTTGTTACGAGAAGAAGAGCATTTAAACATCATATACAAAATTTTTTATCTTGCCTACAGAGCTTGTGCATCAGATTCCTGATTTCAAATAGTGCAACAAGATTAATAATTGGACCTCAGTCAGTTGAATATTTGTTTTTCATGATTTTGGCAGTGAAGATTTTTGTTTAATTATATTTACTACATCAAATTTAATGACTAGGGATTCAACATCGGATAAGAGAGCAGGGCTTATATTTTGACAAGAATCAGAATCGATTCACGCAATGATTCGCAAATCAAAACCAGCAAGAATCCTTGTAGATTCTCTCTGCACCTCTGCTAGGATTTACGTGAAAAGAATTGAGTCAATTTAACCCTTTACCTAACAAAGCAGAAGCAAATTAACCAGTATAATTCTAACATGACCTGAAACATCCTGACACTTTGTCAATAAAATTGTTCAGATATGGCTCTCATTGGAATCGGCTCATGATCAATGGGCTGGTTTCAGTGACAGCCATATTTGTAAGGTTTTATTGGAAATTATTGTTGTTTTTTTTTAAACTATCAAATTCAGTTTATGTTTCAAAAATTGAAAAGCTGTGTTAGGTAAAGGGTTAACGTGTTATCAGGATATAACAGGGGTTCATCCATGGTGGCCTCATGGGATCCTGGAACACTCGTAGCAGGTATGGATTCTCGCAACCACTTCTGCGAGAATCCAAATAGATTCTCCCAAACTTAAATGAAATATAAGCCCTGGAGAATTTCCTGTGACATCTCAGCCTAGCAAAACTGTACTCAAACCTGCAGACCTCTTGGCCATGAATGGATCCTGATGACCGCTCTGATATATTTTTTTCTCCAAATACCTGAAAATTACATTATTTGTTATCCAAACTTCAGTTAATGGTAAATGCGGTTTGTTGTAGGTAAAGGGTTTATGATAATATGTGCATTTCATTTCAGGTTCTTCACACCATTTTCCATGAATTTCCTTCATAAAGTCCATTTTTTGACCCTGCATATCATGAGATTGTTAGCATATCCAACAGCACACTAATGCTTTGAAGTATAAGATAACAATAACATGAGTTTGGAGGGCATTACAGTTTATTAACAGTCCGAGAGGGATGAATAGCAGCCAGAGGGTTTATTACAGGCCCAAGATGAAGTTGAGGGTCGTTAACAAGCCAGAGGGATGTTATTCAGTCCTCATGGGCCATTAATAAACCAGGGCCTCTGAGAAACTCATGTTATTACTTTTATTACCATGACTGGAAGCGGGCTGTTAATAAATTTTGTTTTCATTAATGCCAGCCGCTCGCTTTAAGTTGCGTAAGGTCATGAATTACTGAGTTTTACCGCCCTACTAAACCCTGTTGATATACCAGAAAATGCCTGCTAAAGTGATAATAATGTACATTTGTTATGAATGTGCAAATAAATCCTGATGTTTGTCCATTGACTGCATTGCTGAGAGGTTATACAGCTGCAGCTGCTGTCAAATTCAGTATTCAATTAACAGGGGTATTCAATTAACAGGAATTAGATAATTTTCCTGTATTCTATTGATAATGTGAGCATTTATTCTATTATATCATGGAGCTCTGTCAAACAAGATATAGTAGATTAAATGCTCATATTGGATGTACCAAGAACCAATATATCAGTCTTTTGATTTTGAGATGAGCTCTCGCTCTTGCATGCCTTCGCACCTGCAATTTTTACTTTTTGTGGGTAGACAATGGCATGCCATGGATCCACCTAGTGAGCAATTAACCCTTACTTAACAAATTGGCTGTTTCCTTCACGTAATATCCAAATTGAGCATTAGAATTTTTTTGAAAATTTCACCAAAACCATGTCTTGAGAACAAGCTTGTTCCAATGAGAGGTTTTATTACAAAAATTTGGAATTGGGTAAAAAAAATGAAAATATAGAAAATTTTGATATCGTGTTTTCCGTTAAGTATTAAAATCTATTCATGGGAAATAGACCAAATAATACAATGCATGCATCAAAATGTGAACAATACACCATTAACACATTACCCAATGTAATGGCCAAAACGGACCAGTACTATTCACAAAAATCGCCAATTAATTTTCATTATTTTTTTCATTTTTTGTCTAAAAAACATAGGTTATGACCCTTCTTTGGAATGAGCTCGTTGAGCTCGTTCCAAAGAGGGGTTTCATAACCTATGTTTTTGAGACAAAAAACTGAAAAAAATTAGTTATTCAGGAATTTTGTTTGCAAGTGTTGTCTGCTTTTCATGTTAGGTAAAGGGTTAATTATTCTAAGGCTCAACGATAGTGCTCTTCACTTCAAATGTTAGTGAGCAGTATACAGCTCCGCTCCCATTTCCAAAATGGAAAGATTGTAATATATATAGAATAAACGTATAGTGTTTTCAAGTAAAAAATTTATTCTACGAGTAGGATTAAGAATGAAAACGACGAGCCTCTGGCGAGTCGGTTTCATTCTTAATTTTACGAGTAGAATAAATTTTTTACTTGAAAACACTGTACGTTTATTTTGTTTATCGCATAAATCTTCTACAGGGCAGTTGCGGCAAAATCATGCTATAATTCGCTACAAAACACAGCGAGAAGTGAGGAGCACATTGGTCCAATTCGCTCGACCAGCAAAATTGGCAAAAATAAACAAGGCGCGGTAATACATTTCAATCTAAAAATAATTCCCCTACAAACTTGAGCTAAGCTTGCAAAAATACTTCATTTTTTGAGCAGTCGGTGGTGTTTTATACTGTCATTGTGTAATACTTTCAAAAAGATTTAAAGAAATCAACAATCAAACTATTAATTATGCAAGACAAATGTGGTAGAGGACAGAGGTCAACAAGTCCGTCGCTACTAGGGGAATAAATTCTTTCAGTGTTAAACCTATGGGGAAAATTTATCACCCTACTAGGTAAATAAAGCAAACATTTATCCAAGGCCTTTATTGTTCAAATAAACGACCATTTATGGGATAAATGTATAAAAATGTGGAATTCAGTGTGTGCCATAGTAAATCTTTGACAAATCACAAGATTTTTTCTTCAATTAACAGGAGTTTACTGTATAACCTATATACAATTAACAGGTCAATTTTGTACTGAATGAATGCCAAATGGTTTGATGGTTGCAAGTATATTAAAGTAATATGGTTATTCAATTACGAGATATTCTGTTAAGTAGGCCCCACTTCAATTATATCTCTGTGTGAGACTCGGCCCAACCCAGTATAATGTGTTATGGTTGTTAACTCTTTACCCAAGGAATCGGCCACATCCGCCAATGTAATATTCCAATTCAGCAGCTGAAAAAAATATTATATTTTTATACTGTACCAATGACCCAGACTTAGCTGGTGCTAACTCCAACAAAACCAGGGCCAAACACAAATTTTGCCCCCCAATCCCCAAAATTTGCATCCAAAACAAAAAGAAATCATGTCCTAAAGGACCTCCATACTACGCCTCTACTGCGCATGCGCAGTGACGCAGTCGTCCCGAAATTGGCGCCAATTATCATTCTCTGTTTGGCCCTTCATCAGTCAACATCTCACTGATCTTTGTGCTTGTAAATCTCAGTTTAAAGGATGCCAGACACGTAATTTTTGGAGAAAAGGTGATTCTAAGGAGGATAGAAGGAGGAGAGGAAAAAGAAGTGACAAAAAATAATCAGGGCTGTACTTAAAATTTTTTGATGAAATTATGTTAAGTTGCCTATTTTCGAGGCATGGGCCTCTTGTTGTCATTCTTGCTAATTGTTGCACTGCTTATTCAGTGTTTCCTCTCCCCTAGCCTTCTAAAGTCCCCCCTGGCAATTCTCCCATGCTTTTGGCATATTTTTGAGAAATTTCATTTCTAAAATTTCCTGGGAGAGTTGCTTGGTTACAGAATGTTTTCTGTTATTTTCCCCATAGTTACGTTTTCACCCATGGGTGTATAAAGTTTGTGTTCTGCATCTTCCATCTGATGTTTTACAGATTCTCCCCTGGGAGTCTCTGTTTTGCATCAGATAGAGTGTAATTGATGACTGATTCCGGGCCAGTTTTTTCAGTGCCTGGAGTCATGTTTTCTAGTGTGTTTACACTGTTTGTTTTCATTGGCAACAGCCTTTTTTGAGGGGGGCTGTTTGCCTTTGTGGTAGTTTATCTCATTATAAGATACATTTATATTATCCGAAAGTGTCTCATTAATTATTTTATATAAATTTAAAATTTTTGACCACACTTTGCCATCGGATCCATCGGGGCTCAACGTTACTTTTCAGCAACTTGGGCTTCTCTGAAAAAATATTTTTTCAAAATTATTTTGTTTTGCAATTGTTTTTTCATTTATTAATGGATCATGTTATTATGTATCTTTGTGTCAGGGGTTTTTGCGAGTAACTAGGACTTATTGTTGTTCTTTCACAATGAAGGGACGTTGTTCAAATTGTAATAGGAAGAAATCTTCCTCTGACTTTCATGATCATTGTATTAATTGTAGTCAGTGTTCTCACATTAATCCCTGTCCTATATGTGAACATTGGGATGAGAAACATTGGAAACGTGTGTCATGATATGTTGTTTCTGGAGAAAGAGCGATGCCGGCTCTTTCTCCACAAGGTCACTCTACTCTCTCAGTTTCTATTTCAGAGGAACCAGAACAGGGTGATGTTTCCATGTTATCTTCTTCAAGTGTGCGTCCGTCGTCACAAATGAATTCAGAGCTAGCGGCAAAAGTGCTCATGGAGATTAGACAAATGTCGTCCGCTAGCTCGCCCGGTGTAGCGTCCATTCACCGAATGGTTCGGCAGCCGGGTTCGTCCGATGCGGTCCAAGAGGAAATTTTGGGTGATGCGAGCACTATAAATATAATAGATGCACACCCAGTGACGGCGGATAGTAAGCGAGAACGGAGGAAGCCTTTTAGTCCGGTTCCTAGCTCGTCCAGGTCCAGCCGGGCCGAGAGCGAGAGAGGTCCCTCTCTCGTACAACAACATCTGGGACCAGATGTTGTGGTACAAAATGTGTCTTTAGCGGAGCATACGTCCGTCGCTCGGGACGCTCCGTTGTATAAGCAGTCCGCAGAGACTGTTAAGGCTTCCTCTTCTCGTCAGCGCACACGACCGCACCTTGGCTGCGTGACCGCCGATATATTACCAGCTTCGCCGATGAAGGATTCTTCGGCGACCAGGTCACACCATCCGACAGCCAGGGATTCGAGACCGATGGACTCCGGACGTTCGCATAGGAAAAGTATGCGGGAGCCATCTGATGCGGAGCTGCCCTCGGCGAAGCAGCCAAAGACTGCGCCTCCGCAGGTCTCGACGCCGGACATTCTTGTGCAGATAGCACAGCTTATCGCAGCATCCCAGCAGCCAACAGAAACGGTGTCGGATCGAGAATTATCCGACGGCGCTGGGTCGGTACGCTCCGCCGAAGCATCGGGGGTGGACGACCGGGAACATCGTGAGGTCCGACCGGATGGTGAAAGGGATACGGATGACTTGGAGCTATCCCTTTCAGAACAACATAAAGCTGCCGTGGACTTCATCCGGCACTTTCTCCCTCAAGTTGTTCCGTCGGGCCAGACTGCTGCGCTTCCGGACAAGAGAATTATAGCGTCATTGGACTCTGAATTTTTTGAGCGGTTCAGGGATATCGCTCCCGAGTTTCCGTCGCAGTCCAATAATGTTGCTAGAACATTTGAATTATTGAACGACGCTATATTTAAACTTGCTTCCAGGACGAGGAAAGCAGGTTTCTTGTCCGCTAATACTCTCAACCTGCCTTTCATTAATGCAAGGAATAAATTCGATACGGCAGGACAGGGTATACCGAGAGTTCCTCTGCGTATGGACGACGAGGCGGAAGACTTAGAGCTATCATTACCGTCGTCAGCTTCTATTCCAACCGCGGTGTTGGAAACAGCTATTGCGTCTAACAGAGCCAATTTAGATGCCTTATCTTACGCAGATCACCTTACTAAGGCGTTATCACTGCGCCTTCAAGGGGAAGAGTTTCAGGATATACAATCCTCTTTAAGACTTCTTCCAAGGGCAGTAGCTTATTCCACGTGTAACTCCGCCCTTTCAGTGGCAAATCTGGAGTTGGTTAGACGTGACGCAGCCCTAGCTACATCCACATTAGTGGATTCTAAGGTGAAGAACTCTCTTAGAGTCGCTTCGGTCTCAGGAGAACTTCTCTTTGACGGCAAGCTTTCCGCTATTTATGATAAAATTAAAAAGAAAGCTAATGATTCTCTGTGGTTCAGATCGGGTCCTAAAAAGTCGGATACAGCAGACACGAATAAGACAGGCACTTCTGGGTCTAATGCGCCCAAGAGAGGTTCCTATAGAGGTTCCGGTGTGTCCTCTTGGTCTTATTCGAGAGACCGTCAGGATAGCGACTCTCGTTCGGGACGTCCTTCAGGCCGGGACAATCGGTCGGACGCCCCGAGGTTGACGAGGCGAGGTGCGGGTCGTGGAAGACGTGGTTTCTCCTACCGCAGGCCTCGCAGGTCCAGGAGGTGATGGCTTAAACCTCTATCGCGTTCCGGTTGGCGGAAGGTTGTCGAGTTTTTCACAAGAGTGGGCGTCGATTACGGACGACCCTTGGGTGAGAGGAGTGACTTCGGAAGGTCTAAAGATATCCTTCAAACGAAAGCCTCCATTAACTCGAAGTCCAAAGTGGACTCATCTTCCGTCAAATCCACAGAAAAGAGACGCTCTGTTATCAGAGGTGCAGTCTCTTTTAATGAAGAACGTGGTAGAGGTCGTAGAAAACCAGGAATCTCTGGGATTCTACAGCCATCTGTTTCTGGTTCCGAAACCAGACGGCTCATTCCGTCCAGTCATAGATTTGAGCTGGATAAACAAGCTGATCGTCGCTCCGAAGTTTTATATGGAGACGATTCGATCGGTCAGAGCGAGTATTTGGGTGAACGATTATGCTACGAGCATAGATCTCAAAGATGCGTACTTTCACGTCATGGTACATCCGACATTCCGAAAGTATCTACGCTTTGCAGTCCTGGGAGTGGTGTATCAATTCCGGGCGATGTGCTTCGGATTGAATCTAGCACCCTGGGCTTTCACTCGGGTAATGAACTCGGTAATGATCTACTTCCGAGCTCATTCGTCTGCGGTAACGTCGGCCTACCTGGACGACATTCTTCAGAGGTACGGCAACGAGTTAACGCTTCAGAACGATGTTCAGAATCTTCTTCTATTGCTCCGACGTCTCCGTTTTATAGTAAACGAGGAGAAGTCGGATCTGGTGCCGTCCAAGTCATTCACTCATCTGGGAATGAGCTTCGAGACGCACAACAATCTCGTTCGTCTGCCGTTAACCAGAGCGAAATTAGTCAGTTGTTACGCTCGCTATTGTCTGCACGCAGACAAAGTCACGGCGAGAGAATTTATGAGACTGATAGGTCTGTGCGGAGCCGCCGCGGATCTCATTCCGATGGGGCAGCTACGCACACGTCCTCTTCAAATTTTCCTGACTCAGAATTGGAGTGTGAAAATTCATTCGATGTAGACGTTCTACTGTCAGATCAAGTGAAACAAGAGATTCAGACTTGGGCAAACATTCAGTGGTTAACTCAAGGAGTTCCGCTGCAGTTGCCGGATCCGAGTTTTACCGTTATGACGGATGCCAGTCAAACAGGTTGGGGTGCATCATTAATCCCAACGGATTCGAGATGCCAGGGTCTTTGGGATCCGCAATTCCTGTGCAAGCACATAAACATCAAGGAAATGATGTCAATTTGGCTTGCGTTACGTCACTGGATGGACATTATTCACGATGCTCATGTCCAAATCCTATCCCACAATACGACAGTAGTGGCGTATATACGGAATCAGGGAGGCACTCATTCAGTTCCGTTGTTCAATCTAACGGAAAGAATCCTTCTGTTTGCGTTAGAACATCACGTTCTTCTTTCGGTCCGTCACATACCAGGTCGTCTGAATGTGCTAGCAGACTCCCTTTCACGAAAGGGTCGCTTGTTGCCGTCGGAGTGGACTCTCAACAAACAAGTATTCAGTCAGATTTGCTACCAATGGGAACGGCCAATGATAGACTTATTTGCGACACATCTCAACAATCAGTTGCAGACGTATGTGTCTCCGTGTCCGGATCCAAGAGCATTTGCAGTAGACGCTCTGTCGATCCCTTGGGACGGAATGATAGGATATGCGTATCCTCCAGCGCCGTTAATTCAACAAGTATTGCTAAAGATAAAACAATCTCAATGCAAGATTCTGTTGGTAGCCTCTCTGTCGCCACAGAGACCGTGGATAAATCTACTCAGGTGTCTGTTGTGGGACCTACCGCGGAAGCTTCCTCCACGAGAGGATCTTCTTTCGCAGGGGAAATCGCGCCAACTCCATCACAACCCGCAAGGTCTCAACCTTCACGTTTTTCCGAAGGTTGTTGTGCGGTCCTTCTTGCATGGCAAGCACTTTACAGGACGAGCAGTGGACGCGATTTCTAACTGTAGGAGGACCTCCTCTTCGCTAAACTATGCGGCTAAGTGGAAGGTTTTTCGTCGTTGGTGTAGGGATCATTCTGTAGATATATTTGATCCCTCTATACCAGACATTGCAAACTTTCTAGTATACTTGTTTGACGAAATCAAACTGCAGCCTGTTACTATAAAGGGTTATAGATCTATGTTATCTGATACCTATGCACATCATGATAGTTTACAAATTGGATCTAATGTCTCTTTATCGAAGTTGGTTAGAAACTTTTCGATAAATAGACCCAGAACTCTTAGATTAATTCCTAAGTGGAATTTAGCTTGGGTTCTCCTTAAATTGAAGGAAAAGCCATTTGAACCTCTTGGGACAGTAGATTTCAAATTCTTATTTTATAAGACAGCTTTTCTCTTAGCTTTCTCTTCTGCCAGAAGAGTCAGTGAGCTTCATGCACTATCGGTGGATGATTCTCATTATCGTAGTGTTGGGAACACTATCACCTTCACTACTAATGTGGGTTTTTTAGCTAAGAATCAGGCTCCTAATAAATATCCGGAACCTATTGTTATTAAGGCTCTTCCGTCTTCAGACGGGCATAGGCCTTTACTCTGTCCTGTTAGAGCACTACGTATCTATAAACAGAGATCTCAGTTTATCAGAAAGGGACGGAAACGTTTCTTTCTGTCTTTGATGCCTAATAGAAAGGACATTTCAGTCCATTCTATTGCTAGATGGATTCAGTTAACTATCCGTACTGCTTAGGAAGATTTATCTTCTTCTCAGCAGTCTGTGCTTAAGATTTCTGCTCATGAAGTAAGAGCTCTTTCTACTTCCTGGGCTTATGCTAATAGTGTTGCTATTACAGATTTAATGAAGGCTGCTTATTGGTCTCAGCCATCCACATTTACGATTTTTTATCTCAGAAATATTGAGTCCATTTCTGGAGACCTGCATTGTTTAGGTCCGTTATCTGTTGCTCAGAATGTCGTCCACTAAACAGTTGCAACTATAGTTATGCAGGCTTTCTGTTCCGGCAGTGACTCCGTCCGGCTGCCCTCTTCGCTCTGGGCTATTTGACCCAGGGCAAGGGGAAGGGGGGGGGGGGGAGGGGGCGGGTGTTCCCTTAGGTCACCTGCTTTATAGTGAAAAGCAAGGGAATGCCTCCTCCAAGTCAGTATTTCTGAGTCGCTTCCGGGATGGTTTTAAAGTGTAATATTAATGTTTAAATTCATTCATGTCTTATTTTTAAAGTGTAGCTCGGTGTGAAGCATTTGTATATGTCAAATGTCAAACGGGCTTTAATATACAATACTCGGACACTTTTAAATGATTATAAAGAGTCTCAATTCTCTGGACTACTTTATTTATTGGCTTGCTTTAAAAATAATTAGTATAAGGGTTATACTGGATGTTAATAGAGAACATGAATGTTATTGTGCTCAATTATTAAGGGTAGTGTATCTTTCTAATTTAATATTAAATAAGAAAGATACATGTAAAGCCTAATACTCCTTTTCTCCTTAAGGGGTTACCTCTTTACTATATAGTTGAGCTTATTGGATTTTCCTCTATGTCCTAGGCCCTCCAGCCTGTTTACTATTCAGCTAAGTCTGGGTCATTGGTACAGTATAAAAATGTTAAAAAATTTATAGTAATTTATATATTTTTTATACTTACCAATGACCCAGACGGGGATGGCCCTCCCTGGAGTTGGGAACTCTTGCCTCCCCGCTGAGTACATAGCGCTGACCAGGCACTGCCAGTAAGAATGATAATTGGCGCCAATTTCGGGACGACTGCGTCACTGCGCATGCGCAGTAGAGGCGTAGTATGGAGGTCCTTTAGGACATGATTTCTTTTTGTTTTGGATGCAAATTTTGGGGATTGGGGGGCAAAATTTGTGTTTGGCCCTGGTTTTGTTGGAGTTAGCACCAGCTAAGTCTGGGTCATTGGTAAGTATAAAAAATATATAAATTACTATAAATTTTTCAACTTTTCAAAAAATTTCAACAAAACCATACCATGTGACCCCTCTTTGGAACGAGCTTGTCAAGCTCATTCCAATGAGGGGTCACATGATATTGTTTGGTTGGAATTTTTTGAAAATTTTTAAAAAATGATACTAGTATTTAACATAATAAATTTTGATATGGTCTGCAGTGGGTAAAGGGTTAACCCTCAAGTCCCTATACAGGTCCAAACTGCCAACTTTACATTGCTTTGAAAAAGTACGTCCCAAGTTTACCCTTCCCTTAGAACTCAGCTGGTAGGCTGCATTTATCTTGGCAGTGTTTTTACATCATTGTTGGCTACCTATATAGGCTGCCAACAATGATTCAGAAACACTATTGTCCCCTACATATATGTACATGTAGTTATTATCGTCAACGTAATTTGAGGCTCTTAGCGTTAAAAAGAGTTTGAGAGAAATTCAGCAAAATTGTTATTCACAAGTTCATTCTAATTTACTAGTATTTAAAAACAGAATGTCAGTATTCTTGTGGGTACAGAATTGTGGTCAGGAGCATGGTGATTCAGTGGTTATAGCATTGGACTTCAAACCAAAAGGTCCACTGTTTGATCCCCGCCAATGGTAACTGCATTGTATCCTTGGTCAAGGCACTTAATCCCAATTGTCCATGTGGGGGCACGGTGGCGCTGTGTACTAAGGTGTACTGAATGCTGATGGTTCACTTGTCTTCAACCAATGCTAATTCTGCTTGAGTGGAGTTAGTCTGTTCGAGAGACTTGACTGTTGCTTTCCACTGTTCACTGGTTCTCCCTGAGCACTCCGGCTTCCTCCACCTGTAAAACTATCCATTATGAGTTGACCATGGCTGTCAAAATTGTTATTAACCCTTAAGGGCCTGGAGATTTTTTTTATTCATTCTTAGCTTAACTTGACATAGTCAAGATAAGCTATTGCCATCACGCGAGCGGAAGTCTGTGAGTCTGTGAATCTGTGAGTCTGTTCACATTTTCCTTTAGCACGGTCTACACCCCGCAGTTCTTGTCTGATCGTCACAAAATTTCATATGCAGGTTTGGGGTCATGTCTAGATGAGAACGTCCCCTTTTGGTCACGATCGGGCAACCGGTATGGCTGCCCGAGCCCAAAACCTGAAAACCATTAGCACAGTCTACAGGTCGTATTTATGAAGGGATTTCATTGTAACTTGGTAGGATGCCTCTGTGTAATGCCTAGATGAGAACGTCCCCTTTTGGGCATGATCTATTAACCGTGGTGGTTGCCCAAGCCTGAAACCCACAAACTTTTAGCACAGTCTGCAGGTCATGTTTAATATCGAGGGATTTCATTGTAACTTGGTAGGATGACTCCTTATGATCTCTAGATGAGAATTTCCCCATTTGGGCATGATCTGCCAACCGTTACGATTGCCCGAGCCAAAACCCGAAAACATTTAGCACAGTCTACAGGTCATATTTATTGAGAAATTTCATTGTAACTCAGTGGGTTTACTTCATACAATATCTAGATGAGAAAGTCCCCTTTTGGTCCTGATTGGGCAACTGTGACGGCTACAGGGGCCCGAAAACGTTTAGCACAGTCTACAGGTCATATTTATGAAGGGATTTCATTGTAACTTGGTAGGATGACTCCAAATAATGTCTGGATGAGAACGTCCCATTTTGATCACGATCATTCAGCCTTGTTGGGTGCCCAAGCCCAAAAACCTTTAGCATAGGCAAAAGGTCATATTTATGGAAAGATTTCATTGTAACCTGTTAGGTTGACTCCATATAATGCCTAGATGATGACATCCCCTTTTGGTCGTGATTGGTCAACTGTGATCGCTACAGGTGCCCGAAACCTGGAGCACAGTCTACAGGTCATATTTATAAAGGGATTTCAGTGTAACTTGATAGGTTGACTTCATATAATATCTAGATGAGAACATCCCCTTTTGGACACGATTGGGCAACTGTGACAGCTATAGGGGCCCGAAGCCCGAAAACCTCTACAGGTCATAATTATGAAGGGATTTCATTGTAGCTTGGTAGGATGACCCCAAATAATGTCTAGATGAGAACATCCTCTTTTGGTTGCGATCATTCAGCCTTTATGGCTGCCCGAGCCCAAAGACCTTTAGCATAGTCTATAGGTTGTATTTATGGAAGAATTTCATTGTAACTTGTTAGGTCGACTCCATATAATGCCTAGATGATGACATTCCCTTTTGGTCGTGATTGGTCAACCGTGATGGCTACAGGTGCCCAAAGCCCGAAAATCTTGAGCACAGTCTACAGGTCATATTTATGAATGGATTTCATTGTAACTTCGTAGGATCACTCCAGATGATGCCTAGATGAGAATGTCCCCTTTTAGTTGCAATCATTCAACCATGATGGCTGCCCGAGCCCAAAGCCTGAAAACCTTTAGCACAGTCTTCAGTTCATATTTATGAAGGGATTTCATTGTAACTTGGTAGGTTTGACTTTATATAATGTCTAGATGAGAACGTCCCCTTTTGGACACGATTGGGCAACTGTGATAGCTACAGGGGCCCAAAGCCCGAAAACCTTTAGAGCAGTCTACAGGTCATAATTATGAAGGGATTTCATTGTAGGTTGGTAGGATGACTCCAAATAATGTCTAGATGAGAACGTCCCCTTTTGGTCGCGATCTTCAGCCTTGATGGCTGCCCGAGCCCAAAAACCTTTAGCATAGTCTATAGGTTGTGTTTATGGAAGGATTTCATTGTAACTTGTTAGGTTGACTCCATATAATGCCTAGATGATGACATCCCCTTTTGGTCGTGATTGGTCAACTGTGATGGCTACAGGTGCCCGAAGCCCGAAAATCTTGAGCACAGTCTACAGGTCATATTTATGAAGGGATTTCATTGTAACTTCGTAGGATCACTCCAGATGATCCCCAGATGAGAATGTTCCCTTTTAGTTGCAATCATTCAACCATGATGGCTGCCCGAGCCCAAAGCCTGAAAACCTTTAGCACAGTCTTCAGTTCATATTTATGAAGGGATTTCATTGTAACTTGGTAGGTTGACTTCATATAATGTCTAGGTGAGAACAGCCCCATTTGGACACCATTAGGCAACTGTGACGGCTACAGGGGCCTGAAGCCCGAAAACCTTTAGCACAGTCTATAGGTGATATTTATGAAGGGATTTCATTGTACCTTGGTAGGATGACTCCAAATAATGTCTAGATGAGCACGTCCCCTTTTGGTCATGATCATTCAGCCTTGATGGCTGCCCGAGCTCAAAACCCCAAAACCTTTAGCATAGTCTATAGGTCATATTTATGGAAGGATTTCATTGTAACCTGATAGTTTGACTCCATATAATGCCTTGATGATGGCATCCCCTTTTGGTCGCGATTGGTCAACTGTGACGGCTTCAGGGGCCCGAAGCCCAAAAATCTTGAGCACAGTCTACAGGTCATATTTATGAAGGGATATTATTTTAACTTCGTAGGATCACTCCAGATGATGCCCAGATGAGAATGTCCTCTTTTCGTTGTGATCATTCAACCATGATGGCTGCCCGAGCCCAAAGCCCAAAAACCTTTAGCACAGTCTACAGGCCATATTTATGAAGGGATTTCAATGTAACTTAATAGGATGACTCGTTTTGGAATAATTTCACTGTGACTTGGTAACTTTCGTTGATATACGTTAACTGTGAGGGCCACATACATTAACTGTGAGGTCATATTAACCCACCCCTCAGCTCTTTAGTACTGTGTACACCTCATATTATTTTTTATCAAAAACATAGCATACAGGGAACAGAAATGAACATATTCCCAATTATCACAATTCTTGTCTTATTTCATAATCCTTTCATAAACATTGAACATTATCCTTTTCATCAAACACAACACACAAGTTAAGCTGCAGTGTCATTGACACTTTCATTGCTTTACTTTGACAATCCACATCCTATGACTTTGCAATTGTTTCTTGGCAAGCCTTGGCTGCCTATGTAGGCAGCCAAGACTTGCTTAGAAACAACTGCCATTGCACTTTGAATGTAACTTGCAAGCTTACCCCCAAAACTGCATGTTGGGGCACCTGTTTTTTTTGTAAAAAAAAATGTGATTAAATTCAGAATTAGGCCCTTAAGGGTTAAACCCTATAAAATAAAAAATAACAACTATGGTCACAGAAGTGGTCTATTTTTGTAATTCATTCACAATCTGATACCAACTCGCTTCCACCATTGGGTGAAGAATTTGTAAATAAAATACTGTGAAATCAAGACTGCATAAAAAAAAATAACAAACAAAAATAGCATCTTGGATTCAGTGTTCTCGCATTTCTTTTTCAACAGGAGAGATTCTATAGTATTGTGGGAAGGAATGCGGACAGAATTTCGACTGGATCACCCCCTAATAACGTCAGTTCAAAAATTCTCTGTTCACTTTTGTGATCAAAGTAATGGATATCATATATTTCTGAACTGCAGTGAAACTTTAGCAAAATATTAGATTAGTTTAAAAAATATGTTATTTGTGTCCATTATGGATTGATACTGTACACACATAGAACAAAAGAAAGACACATGCTGCATAATATAAAATATGAAATTGGATTCAGCAGCAAGCATTATGCATTTGTAACCCTTCTCACTAAATTATTACATGGTTTCAAATCTGAAGTTTGACTTTCTATATGAACAGTATGACTATTATATTGACATATTGTGTTCACGATACTTGTCTTCTTACTAGAAACCATGAAATAGCAAATATAAATTTTCCTTGGGAAAAAAACTGTCTTGAAAAAAAAATCTCTCTATAGCTTAACCCTTTACCCAACGCAGACAATATCAAAATTTATTATTTTAAATATAATTTTTTAAATTTTTTCAAAAATTTCAACAAAACCATATCATGTGACCTTTCTTTGGAACGAGCTCGACGAGCTCGTTCCAAAGATGGGTCACATAATATGGTTTTGTTGAAATTTTTCGAAATTTTTTTTTTTTTTAGCTGCTGAATTTGCATATTACGTGGGTGGATGCGGGCGATTCGTTGGGTAAAGGGTTAAGTGAACATTTAGGTTTAGTTTGGCTGTTAAAGTTTTGCCTCAGTTTAAGGTTCAGTACCGTTATGGTTTTACGATATCAGACATAGAGCAGTGGCCCTTGAGTGAATTAATAAACTTCAGTTGTGTGCATCTGGGTCCTGCCCATAATTTTTTCGATTGCTGAACAACAGACCAGGCCTCCTCTGTGATGCTAAATTTGGAATTCTGAAGAATTAGTGGTGGTCAAAACAGCATTTTTCATCCAAAGTAGTGGTCAGAAACAAAAATGTGTCAGATTCACCAGAACAGCACTGACTGACTTCTGTGTGCTGACCCTGGTTCATTTGGTATCTCCAGGTATTTCTTTTGTGATTATGTTGCAATTGCTTCATTGGAAGCATCTACAACTCATTCACAAAATGAATACCCAAATCTAAAATGGCGATTCAAAACTGACGAAGCAAAATGTGTTTTTGCCAAGGCACAGTCATTTTACTATGGTAATCGCTTTGTCGCCACAAGTTTGTTCACTTGACACAGCTGCATTTTCTAAGCTTCAACAACACTATGTAGCAGCAAGAGGACACAAAAAAATGAATATTCATTTTGTCACTAGAATAATTAAAATTCTAGATTCAGAAAACATACCCCCAGTTTGAATATTTGTGGTGGCCATATTGGCAAATCTATTAACCAAATTAACAAATTCCATTGTGTAGTTGTGCAGGCAAATAATGCAACATTTTACTTTGTTCAGACATATTGATTTTTCCTTTAAACATAAATTTTGTGATACTTTGGAATATATTTGTGTAAGAAAACATAAATTTTGTTGTAACTTACATTCTGTTTGTTTCTTCTCAGTGTAGATACATGGACCTGTGTTACTGAAAATATTTGTCAGATTTTAGAAGTGGACCATAATAATTTACAGTATTGAATACGTGTGTGACAAAATGTTTTAAATTCTTTTCATAACCTCTCATCCTTGTATAGAACCATTTGCAAATGCAAAAAAAAAATAAATCCCCACCTATTTTGTGTTAAGTGTTACTATAGCAATTGTATTAGCATTTCATTTTAATTTTCATCAGCTGTTTCAAGGTCAAGGTTCAGGGTTCCCACACTTTCTAGAATTCTGGGATATTCATTGAATTTGAAATAGTAAATTTGAGTGCCCTTGAAACTTCTTGAATGGTGCGGAAGTGTTTAAACCTCCATGAAGTTTATTACTATTCAATGAAGTTGACCCTTGTGGTGTTAACAGGTTGAGTGCTGGAAGGGCTCTGTTCAAAAATGCTTCTCATTATCTTTGACATGAAATTATTCCATCTGTATCGATTTGCCTTACTGCAGTTTATGGGAGCGTGCCTGTAGGCACTCTCATATGTAATACGTAATATGCAAGCAGTGAAATATTTAAAAAAGTTCCTCGATGAATTCTTCCTTGATATGCTGTTAACTCCCCCAGAGACTACAATTATATTTCACAATTAAAAAACTTGTAAAATACCTGTGAAAACCTTCCATGGCTTCTCTCATAATTAACATGGAATCAATGAACAATTCAAATTTATTGCAGAATACTTGTGCTGTTATTTGATTTTTTGGAAAAATAGAATATTTATCTACTTTGTGTGATTTCATAATGGTTTTATTGCATGGGTTTCATTAATTATTGGTGGGATTGAAAATGTAACAATATTTTTATTTAAGAAAATGATATTTTTAAAATGGTAAATCATCTGGAATTTTTTCATGAGACACATTGAATACTCATTGAATAAGTCTTAAGTTCTGATCTAATGAGGGTGACATGTTATTTTCTTGAACAAGAAACATTCCTTGCTTAATGTAGTTGGAACTCCTCCCTGCAAGAACCCAGGTTGTGTAGCAGCACTTGATTACCACAGTGAATGAATTCTGCTCTACTGACATGACGGAACCTGGTAACCAAACCCTGGTCCTCGAGGGAACCACATGAAGTGAAGCAGTGGTTGTTTACTCTCATAAATAAGCTCTATTTTACTGGTAAAATAGGACAGCATAGGTATAAAAGATTGACTAAACTTGACTTTATCTCCTTGCTGCGTTCATGATTAGCCATATGCATTGTGCAGAAATATGTGACCTTAAGCATCAATAAATAAATAAATAACTCATGGAATGACTAACGGGTAGTAAAAATCTTACATTTAACCATTCTGATACAGATTAACCCTTTACCCAACGAATCGCCTGCATTCGCCCACGTAATATGCAAATTCGGCAGTTGAAAAAATATTATTTTTCAAAAAATTTCAACAAAACCATATCATGTGACCCCTCGTTGGAACGAGCTCGTCGAGCTCATTCCAACGAGGGGTCACATGATATGGTTTTGTTGAAATTTTTTGAAATATTTGAAAAAATGATATTTAAAATAATAAATTTTGATATCGCCTGCATTGCATAAAGGGTTAATGGATTAATGGTTCCAACACTATACTTATGCCTTTATCGCCCATGGGACCCCTTTGAAGTGAAGCCGTGCTTGTTTACTCTGGAAAAAAGAACCAAAGCCTGAAGTGTAAGTTTTCTGAAGATGGAAGCTTTGTACACAAAGGTACTAGGAATTAATTTAACCAGAATTTGTTATTTTTGTCTCCCAATACATAGCCCAGTTAACTGGTAGAGTGCTGAATTATTTTTGTTTGGTCATCAAAATTTGTTCACATATGTTTGCCTTGTTACAATTTATGGGAGAGTGCCAATAGGCACTCTCCCATAAATTGTAACAAGGCAAATACTAACAGACTAAATAATTTCACTTCAAGGGTGGTGTGAACAACATCCACAAAATATGAAGCCTTTAAGTGCTGGTACTGACACTTCAGAGTAAAGCCCAAATATGGGCTTCCAGCACTCTACCAGTTAACTCTTTGCTTGTTTTATTGGTAACATAGGATGATTAGGTCCCCATAATCAAGACCTGGCATGGAAGTTCTCATGCAAACAACATTGGTATAAATGATTGACTAAATTTGACTTTACACATGTGTTGAAGTCATTATTTTGCCATTGATGCTCAAGAGACCTTAAACACAAATAATTTAATACTTAAATAAACCTTCACCTTTGTCACACCATCACATGATACTGAGCAGGAACCCTTCTGATGGGAAAGGCTGTTAATTGAATAACAACTTTGCCAATGAAAATTTTTTTCTTATACTGATTCGTCCGTCGTCCGTCTGTCCGTCCGTCCGTCCGTCGTCAACATTTTATTTGTCCGAGCCATAATTTCTAAACCGCTGAATATTTTTCCACCAAACTTCATAACAATATGTATTATCAATAGACGGTGTGTCATCAATTATTCTGCGGTCTGTAAATCCACAGGGTCAAGGTCACAGGTCACAGGATCAAGAAAATCTTAAGATATTTTTGATATTTGTTTGTCCAAGCCATAATTTCTGAACCGCTGAATTTTTGTGTGCAGCTTTGCAGGAGAATGCAGTTTAAAAATAGGTAACAGTAATTAGTCCCCTACAGGAACCGTAAGGGGACTATAGGATTGCACTCTGTCCGTCCGTCTGTCTGTCTGTCTGTCCGTCTGTCTGTTTGTTTTTTATGTTCCCACCTCTCCCTCCAACATGCTGTAAGCTACACCTTTCATATTTGGTACATGGATAAATGGTTCTGAGGGGATGCTGCACGCTCAAAATTTTTTGTTCAAAATCCAAGATGGCGGAATGGCGGCCATTTTTTGTTGTGTTTTTTAAGCTTTTTTTCTCTATTTTCATGTTGCCACCCCTCCCACCAACATGGTTCAAGCTACACCTTTCATATTTGGTACATGGATAAATGGTTCTGAGGGGATGATGCACGCTAAAAAATTTTTTTTCAAAATCCAAGATGGCGGAATGGCGGCCTTTTTGTTGTGTTTTTTAAGCTTTTTTTTCTCTATTTTCATGTTACCACCCCTCCCACCAACATGGTTCAAGCTACACCTTTCATATTTGGTACATGGATAAATGGTTCTGAGGGGATGATGCACGCTCAAAATTTTTTTTTCAAAATCCAAGATGGCGGAATGGCGGCCATTTTTGTTGTGTTTTTTAAGCTTTTTTTCTCTATTTTGATGTTACCACCCCTCTCACCAACATGGTTCAAGCTACACCTTTCATATTTGGTACATGGATAAATGGTTCTGAGCTGATGATGCACGCTCAAAATTTTTTTTCAAAATCCAAGATGGCGGCCATTTTTGTTGTGTTTTTTTAAGCTTTTTTTCTCTATTTTCATGTTACCACCCCTCCCACCAACATGGTTCAAGCTACACCTTTCATATTTGGTACATGGATAAATGGTTCTGAGGGGATGATGCACGCTCAAAATTTTTTTTTAAAATCGAAGATGACGGCCATTTTTGTTGTGTTAAAATTTTTAAGCTTTTTTTCTCTATTTTCATGTTACCACCCCTCCCACCAACATGGTTCAAGCTACACTTTGCATATTTGGCACATGGATAGAGGGTTGGGAAGGGATGATGCACGTTCAATATTTTTTCTTCAAAATCCAAGATGGCGGCATGGCAGCCATTTTTGTTGTGTTTTTTAAGCTTTTTTTCTCTATTTTATGTTACCACCCCTCACTCCAACATTGTTCAAGCTACACTTTTTATGTCTGGCACATGGATAGAGGGTTGTAATGGGATGTTGCACGTTCAATATTTTTTTTCCAAAATTCAAGATGGCACCATGGCAACCATTTCTGTTGTGTTTTTTAAGCTTTTTTCTCTATTTTATGTTACCACTACTCCCTCCAACATACTCCCTCCAACATGGTTCAAGCTGCACTTTTCATATATGGTACATGGAATAAGGATGTTGTGAGGGGATTATGCACGCTCAATATTTTTTCTTCAAAATCTAACATCTGTCTGTCTGTCTGTCCATCCGTCCGTCTGTCTGTCTGTTTTTACCACCTCTCCCTCTAATATGCTTCAAGCTACACCTTTCATATTTGGTACATGGATAAATGGTTCTGAGGGGATGATGCACAGTCAATATTTATTTTTCAAAATCCAAGATGGCAGAATGGCGGCCATTTTTGTTGTTTTTTTAAACTTTTTTCTCTATTTTATGTTACCACCCCTCCCTCCAACATGGTTCAAGCTACGCCTTTCATATATGGTACATGGATAAAGGGTTGTGAGAGGATTATGCACGCTCAATATTTTTTTTAAAAATCCAAGATGCTTATAAACTCTAGTGTCTTCTGTGACAAAAACACCTTATGTCACCAAAGCGCCGTAGGGGACTATTACCACCTCGGTGGTCAAACACTTGTTCACATTGCCTTTGTAAGATGCCCAAATTTTATGAGTGAAAATCAATACAAAATAGATGTTTTTCCAAATAGTCACTAACGATGCATTTTATTCTGTTGTGATTCACATTTGAAATGTCTGTTCCCAGAAAGTTCTGAATAGAATTGAAAGAGGTGATGACAAAATAACCTTCATTGACAGTGAGAAAAGTATCAACTCGGAAGTGCAAATGTATGCTCTCTCAAGTTGTTGTATTTGAAGAAACACCACCGGTACCATCTGGTGAAAGAAAAACTTGATCAAACTTTTCTCTGAAATCCATTCGATTTCCCTGAAAAGTACCCTCCAGTTCTTTGAAACTTTTTTTATGATGTTAATATGTCTGACTAATAGTGGCAGGTCCGTCTCAATAAAATCGCATGCATTTGGTATGTTGGTCTCTCAATACACTCACATTGCCAGTCAAAGAACTCCTGTTATTTCTGTGTTTCCAACATGGTGATATATTTCAGAATTTTCAATAAACTCTCTTGCCATATTTGATTATTTTGGGTAATAAAGAGTGCCCCCTAGCCTATGAGGTTGACATATAAATTTGGGGACATCTCCATAATTTGGGTGCACTGTTTAACAAAGTGAATTAGGGTGAATTTCAAGGCCTGGTGAAATGATCAGTTGCTTTATCCCTTAAATAACTATTGGATATACAGATTATCAGTGAGGGGTTGTTTAGGCATGTACATTGGATATGGGTGTTATTTCACCTGGACCCCAGAAAGTAGAAATGTGCTTGTGTACTGCAGTAAACTTATGCTTTACTGATATAAAAGAACCTGGTAAGTCCTCATAAAGTAGATCTTCTGTTTCTCAGGCCATTTTGTGTTTTTTTATTTTATTTTTAGTTCACCTACTTCTGTTAGAAGTGGTGAGCTATTGTCATGACCTCAGGCGTCGGTGTCCGGCGTGTCCAATATTGTAAGATTTAATGTTAAGGTTAATTTCTCAAAGATCAGTGGGCTCAGGCCTTTGATATTGCATATGTAGGTTGTAGGGGACTATCAGAACAGTATTTAACCCTGATACTACGACTTTTTTCCAAATTTCACCTAAAATTTTCTGCCAAAACTTGTAAGAATTTGCATTTAGGTGTTGTAAGAATTTGCGTTAAAGTCAGCTTTTGTGCAGATTGTGCTGCTTTAACTTCTCATTACTGTTGATTTTCATATTTCAATAACAACTGTAGGTATTAACCCTACTGTATGCAGAAATTTAATGGAAATTTTCTTTTTTTTCAGTCAAAATTTTCATGTTTTTCTCGGACTTAGTAAATTTTAAGTTGTAAAACTTTGTAAACTTTGTGTTTAGGTGAGTTGTGTTTCTATGTGTCTTTCCAGGTGATTAATATTCTACACTTGGGTTACTGGACTCCATTGCAGTAATATTTAACCCTCATTACATGCATATTTGAGGAATTTGAGGCTGATTTTCTGCCAAAACTTGTAAGAATTAGCGTTTAGGTTTTGTAAGAATTTGTGTTAAAGTCAGCTTTTGTGCAGATTGTGGTGCCTTCACCTCGCATTACTGTTTATTTTCTCATTTCAATAACTACTTTAGGTATTAACCCTACTGTATGCAGAAATTTAAGTGATTTCTTCTCTTTTTTTCAGTCACAATGTTCACGTTTTTCTCTGACTTACTCAATTTTAAGTTCTAAAAGATTGTGTTAAGGTGAGTTCTGTTTCTATGTGTCTTTCTTGGCAATTGATATTGTACACATGGGTTACTGAACTACATTGCGGTAACGTTGTGCCCTCATTATATGCATATTTGAGGAATTTGAGGGGGATTTTTGGGTATTATATTCACTTTCTTTAAAAAAAAGTTTTTTTAACTTTTTTTTTTATTTAATACTTTCTCATACTTGTTACTAGTAACATTAAGGCTTATTTTAGTTGTTGATGTGATGTATTTTTGTTGGGACTTATAGTCACTTTCTTGAACGAATGTTTTTCCGCAACTCCTCTTTAACCAATGAATGTACTTCAGTTACAATTTCAGTGATTCTTCATTACATAATGCCATTTTGAACCTCCTATTTTATTTTTTGATCTGATGTATTTTTATTAGCTCACCTACTTCTATTACAAGTGGTGAGCTTATATGATGATCTCGGGCGTCAGCGTCGGCGTCCGGCGTGTCCAATATTGTAAGATTTAATGTTAAGGTTATTTTTTCAAAGATCACTGGTCTCAGGCCTTTCATATTGCATATGTACGTTGTAGGTGACTATCAGCACATTATTTAACCCTGATACTACGATTTTCTTTCAAATTTCACCTACAATTTTCAGCCAAAACTTGGTAAGAATTTGCGTTTAGGTGTTGTAAGAATTTGCGTTAAAGTCAGCTTTTGTGCAGATTGTGCTGCTTTAGCTTCTCATTACTGTTGATTTTCATATTTCAATAACAACTGTACATATTAACCTGACTGTATGCAGAAATTTAACTGCAATTTCTTCTTCTTTCAGTAAAAATTTCCATGCTTTTCTCGAACTTAGTCAATTTTAAGTTCTTAAAGTTTCTGTTTAGGTGACTTGTGTTTCTATGTGTCTTTCCAGCCGATTGATATTCTACACTTGGGTTACTGAACTCCATTGCAGTAATATTTAACCCTCGTTACATGCATATTTGAGGAATTTGAGCCTGATTTTCTGCCAAAACTTGTTGTAAGAATTAGCGTTTAGGTGTTGTAAGAATTTGCGTTAAAGTCAGCTTTTGTGCAGATTGTGGTGCCTTCACCTCGCATTACTGTTTATTTTCTCATTTCAATAACTACTTTAGGTATTAACCCTACTGTATGCAGAAATTTAACTGATTTCTTCTCTTTTTTTCAGTCACAATGTTCACGTTTTTCTCTGACTTACTCAATTTTAAGTTCTAAAAGATTGTGTTAAGGTGAGTTCTGTTTCTATGTGTCTTTCTTGGCAATCGATATTGTACACATGGGTTACTGAACTACATTGCGGTAACGTTGTGCCCTCATTATATGCATATTTGAGGAATTTGAGGGGGATTTTTGGGTCTTATATTCACTTTCTTTAAAAAAAAGTTTTTTTAACTTTTTTTTTTATTTAATACTTTCTCATACTTGTTACTAGTAACATTAAGGCTTATTTTAGTTGTTGATGTGATGTATTTTTGTTGGGACTTATAGTCACTTTCTTGAACGAATGTTTTTCCGCAACTCCTCTTTAACCAATGAATGTACTTCAATTACAATTTCAGTGATTCTTCATTACATAATGCCATTTTGCACCTCCTATTTTTTTGTTTGATCTGATGTATTTTTATTAGCTCACCTACTTCTATTACAAGTGGTGAGCTTATATGATGACCTCGGGCGTCAGCGTCGCTGTCCGGCGTGTCCAATATTGTAAGATTTAATGTTAAGGTTATTTTTTCAAAGATCACTGGTCTCAGGCCTTTCATATTGCATATGTACGTTGTAGGTGACTATCAGCATATTATTTAACCCTGATACTACGATTTTCTTTCAAATTTCACCTACAATTTTCAGCCAAAACTTGTAAGAATTTGCATTTAGGTGTTGTAAGAATTTGCGTTAAAGTCAGCTTTTGTGCAGATTGTGCTGCTTTAGCTTCTCATTACTGTTGATTTTCATATTTCAATAACAACTGTACATATTAACCCGACTGTATGCAGAAATTTAACTGCAATTTCTTCTTCTTTCAGTAAAAATTTCCATGCTTTTCTCGAACTTAGTCAATTTTAAGTTCTTAAAGTTTCTGTTTAGGTGACTTGTGTTTCTATGTGTCTTTCCAGCCGATTGATATTCTACACTTGGGTTACTGAACTCCATTGCAGTAATATTTAACCCTCGTTACATGCATATTTGAGAAATTTGAGCCTGATTTTCTGTCAAAACTTGTAAGAATTTGTGTTTTGGTTTAAGATTTTGCGTTAAAGTCATCTTTTGTGCACATTGTGGTGCCTTCACTTATCATTACTCTTTATTTTTGTCTTTTCAAAAACTACTTTAGGTATTAACCCCACTGTAAGCAGAAATATAACTGATTTTTTTTTTTTATATCCAATGATTCTATGCTGAATTGATATATAATAAATGCAGAAATATAGACTTTCCAATGCCATCACATAAACCACATTAATCATTTGATGCCTAGTTAATGATTTATATTAACTAAATATTAGGCATGTTACATTGGAACGACATTATCAAGCGCGAATGTAGGTGAGCGTTGGGATGTAACATCCCTCTTGTTTATTTTTGTAATTATTTCTTTGCCATCAAAAGTTCATGTTCTTGGTTTGTTTTATATTTCAAGCCTCATAATCTACAGAATAACATGGGTGGTGGTATATTTTGTCCCTTAAGTGCAAGAAGGCTTTGCAATCCTTATTGTACACAAGGGACAAATTTATCAATTTTATTAACTTTGGTAAAATATCAGACATAAACCATTAAATTTTTCTTTTTTTTTAAGTTCGCATTGGTTATAAAAAGTGTATTTTGTCCCTTGAGTGCAAGATGGCTTTGAAATGCTAAAGCAGTGCAAAGCCTTGTTGCACACAAGGGACAAATTTATCAATTTTACTAACTTGGGTAAAATATTTTTATTTTTTTAAGTATGCATTGGTTATAAAAAGAGAGCATGCGGCAGTCATAAGGACCGTGCAGGAAGGCCTGAGAAACAGATTTTTAACTATTTTAGGCCACACTAACCTTTTGGATGATACTCCTTTAATGCAGCATAATTATATATTGTGGAACTAAACTTCACGCTGCATGTTTGGTGTTGCAATTCTGTGGAGTCCTGTTAAGAGATTTGCCACTTTGCTAGTGAAGGATATTCTTTTAACTGGAGTATTCAGTTAACCCTTTACCCAACATAATGGCCAAAACTGTTTTCTTGTTGAATGTATTTTGTCTATCAAGAAGGCATCTCTGCAGAAAAGAACTGTCTCATTCAGAAAACTTAGGGATCTTGACATCAATAATTTTATGCAGTGTATTACCGATTGTATGCGAAAAACTTCAGGCAACGATTTAAACTCAAAAGTAGAATCATACAATGTCAAGTTGAGGAATGTACTTGATGAAATGGCCCCCATTTTATCAAGAACCTTTACTCTAAAAGCCATTCGTCCCTGGATCAATTCTGCAGTACGGTCGGCTAAGCGTTTGCGCCATCAACTCGAACGGAAATGGCGTAAAACTAAGTTGACTGTGCATCATGAGTTGTTTAAACAACAATGTAAAAAAGTTAAAAACTTGATAAACCACCTAAAAAAGCAATATTTGAGTGAGAAAATTTCCGCTTGTGAATCTGACCAAAAACAGCTCTTCAAGATCCTAAAGTCACTGGAAGCCAAAGAAACCCATAATTTCTCCGATCATCTTTCCAAAACAGAGGTCGCAAATGCGTTCTCAGAGTTTTTTATCACAAAGATTAAAAACATCAGGGAATCTTTGGATAAGGCAGATACGGAGAATAGGCAACCTGACCAGCCCTTTCAAACTGTCAACCCATCCTCAAAACTAACTCATTTTCACACGGTTTCAGAGAAGACTGTTCAAAAAATCATAATGTCTTCACCATCAAAAACTTGTGATCTGGATCCGATACCAACTACACTCCTTAAAACATCTCTTCCCGTACTCATTGGCAGCATTACAGAAATTGTTAACAACTCAGTGAGTTCTGGCTATCTACCGCCTAGTCTGAAAACAGCTCTTGTTACCCCACTTCTTAAAAAAACATCTCTTGATCCCACAATGCTGAAAAATTATCGCCCGGTCTCGAATCTTCCTTTTATCTCCAAGATTATAGAAAAAGTCATTGCACAACAACTGCGTGCGCATTTGGACGATAATTGTTTACTTGACCCTAAGCAGTCTGCATATAGACCTGGTTATTCAACAGAGACTGCCCTTCTCTCAGTCCAAAATGCGGTTTTGGAATCTATTGACAACAAAAAAGGTGTTTCGTTGGTGCTACTTGACCTTTCAGCCGCATTCGACACGATTGACCATGAAATTCTTTTTGAACGACTTTCTCAGCCAGGAATAGAAGGATTAGCACTAGATTGGTTTCGATCTTATTTGAGTAACCGAACCCAGTGTGTTACCATCGATGGCAGCAAATCTGAAATAGCCTCACTTGAATTTGGGGTACCCCAGGGTTCCGTTCTCGGCCCAATTTTATTCACCCTTTATATGCAGCCTCTGGGCGCCATTATTCGCTCACACGGTATTGAGTGCATCTTTTACGCTGACGACTCCCAGTTATATGTAGAATTTAACCCCATTGATTATGAAGATACAGCCACACAGTTTATGCGTCTCGAAAACTGTATTAAGGAAGTGAGAGCATTTATGCTACAAAACAAATTTAAATTAAATGACGAAAAAACTGAGCTGATAGTATTTTCCTCAAGATTCAGACCCGCACCAGACACTCTGCCACGGCTCATGGTTGGTGATGTAGTGATTAATCCGTCAACTAAGGTTCGGAATTTAGGTGTCTATTTCGACAGACACCTAACTATGGCTGATCATATTACCAAAATATGTCAGTCTGCCAACTGGTACCTCCGTAAACTGGGTCGCTCTCGAAAAATTTTGACGAAGAAGGCTGCAGTGTGCCTGGTGCATGCATTTATCACATCACGCTTAGATTATTGCAACTCATTGTTGTATGGGCTTCCAGGCAAGCAGATACAAAGGTTGCAACAAATACAGAACACAGCTGCCCGTATTGTCTCACTGACGAAGCGGCGCCAACACATAACTCCAGTCCTGAAAGATCTTCATTGGCTTCCTATTTCATCACGGATTCAGTTCAAGGTCTTACTTTTTGCACACAGGGCTCGCTGCTGTGATCTGACCCCGGCTTATATAAGCGACCTAGTGGTTCCGTATGAGCCTAAACGCACGTTAAGGTCTTCTATGCATGACTTGCTTGAAGAGACTACCTGCAACTTGGTATCATATGGTGGCCGCTCCTTCTCTCATAGTGCACCTAGGCTTTTCAATGAGCTACCCATTTCAGTGCGACAGACTGCGCCAAGTGCTTTCAAATCGGTACTGAAAACCTATCTTTTTGGTAAACCATACTCGGAGTGATTTCCGCGTAGCACTATGCAAATCTACAGTACAGAAGTACTGTCACATGTAACCATGATTTTTCTTGTAAAGCGCCATGGAACTTTTTATTATTGTGAAATGAGCGCTATATAAATATCTATTATTATTATTATAATATTAGGAAATTGCTTTAAAAATCTTCTTCTTCAGATCCACTAGTCAGAATGCTTTCATATTTGGTATACAACATCTCCAGAGGGGTCAGATTCAATTTTGTTCAAATCATGTCCGTAGGTTAATATTTGAGCTCGCTATGGTAGCCGAAATTTTAATTTAATGCAATATGAAGAAATTTCGTTAAAAATTTTCTTCTTCAGATCCAACAGTGAGTATGCTTTCATATTTGGTATACAACTTCTCTAGGGAGGTCAGATTCAATTTTGTTCAAATCAAGAGCCTGGGTTAATATTTGGGCTCCATATGGGAACCTGAAATTTAACTTAGTACAACATAACGAGGGAATTTCTTCAAAAATCTTCTTCAGATTCGCTTGTCAGAATCCTTTCATATTTGGTTTTCAACATCTCTAGGGGAGTCAGTTTCAAGTTTGTTCAAATTGGTTCCCTGGGTTAATATTTGGGCTCCCTATGGTAGCCCAAATTTTAACTTAGTGCAATATGAGGAAATTTCTTTAAAAATCGTTTTCTTCAGATCCACTAGTCAGAATGCTTTCATAGTTGGTATACAACATCTCTAGAGGGGTCAGATTCAAGTTTGTTCAAATCGTGTCCGTAGGTTAATATTTGGGCTTGCTATGGTAGTCCAAATTTTAACTAAATGCAATATGAAGAAATTTCTTTAAAAATTTTCTTTTTCAGATCCAACAGTCAGAATGCTTTCATATTTGGTATACAACATCTCTCGGGAGGTCAGATTCAACTTGGTTCAAATCCTGCACCTGGGTTAATATTTGGGCTCCCCATGGGAGCCAGAATTGGCCATGTAGCTGAAGAATTAGAAATTTTGTATTCAGTACCCTCTGGAGGTGTGTAACTAAGATTAATTCACATAGGTTGTATCAAGGGGCTTCATAGGGGACCACCACATTTAACATTATGATCAACTTAAGAAAAGGCATGATGCTCGGATTATTTTAGTCACTCCTGAAGGGCTCAAGGATTGACAATGTATCCTATGAAGATGGATTGCTTAATGTAGACTCATTCTTGGACTCTTCTTCATTCTTGTTTATATCGTGTTCTGTTCAAGGTAAGCACTTCAGGCCTCATGGGGCCTCTTGTTTATTAAACCAAAACAAATAATTACAAATTTTACAGTTTTCTAACAGTGTTGTTGTTTCTAATTCTTTTCACAAAGTTTGAAGTTTCCTCTTCTCTTGGTTCAGCTATCCAAATGTCTCAGCTTAATCACTGGGGATGCGACAACATTTGGAAGGTGAACTGGCTCTTCTACTTCAACGAATCTCTGCTTATGACTCTCAGTCTTAGTTTCCTTTAACCCTTTACCCAACGTAACGGCCAAAACCGGCCAGCGCTATTCTCAAAAATCGTCAATTAATTTTCAAAATATTTTCATTTTTTGTCTCAAAAACATAGGTTATGACCCCTCGCTGGAACGAGCTCATCGAGCTCGTTCCAACGAGGGGTCATAACCTATGTTTTTGAGACAAAAAATGAAAAAAATTAGTTATTCAAGAATTTTTTTTGCAAGTGTCCTCTGCTTTTCATGTTAGGTAAAGGGTTAAATTTTATGTACAACTGTCTTTTTTCTAATTGTCATTCACGTAATCCTTATTTATTGCCATTCTTAATTCTTCACCATACAAAAACACAACTTCGTACTACTCTTTAATGCCTGTAATGCCAATTTTCCCGATTGCGTTTGACAAATAAAGATGTTAACAAATTGGCTGTGCCTAGTAAAGAAATCAGGGGGGGGGGGGGGGGTGGGGGGGAACTCTAGCTCGGTTCATATTGGCTGAGAATGTCATCATGTCAGCCGAGTTTTAAGTTATACCTGCCAAGCTTGATAATGGATAATTCTGGGAAAGAAAATCTATGTAATAAATAATATTCTCTTATCTTGTCAGTCCCTAATCCAACCTGAATGAAATATATAAAGGATATGTAGTGTATGCACTTGCGAAAAACAAACATTTGTCTCAGTCACTCATGAGATAATTTTCGGTATCCACTCAAAAACACTACATTTTCTTTTTATTATACTCTTTTAAAAAAATCTGAGCATTCCTATCGATAATTCCACTCGTTTCAACCTTGAATTGATGCACGAAAGTACTCAGCTGATGCACATTGGTACGTGGAAGTGATTTGATTGATACTCGGAACAGGTAGCGTCTTGTAATCTGATTCAGCTGGCAGGTTTCATGCATCAATTCAAAGTGAATATGTGTTGAATTATTGCTGGAAATGATCGGCATCCACTCAAAAACACTAGATTTTCTTTTCATTATATGTTTTTAGAACAAATTGATCATTTACAGTGGTAATTTGACTTGCATTCACCTTGAAGCGATTCTTTGAAAGCTGCCATTTTGATTGATACCGTGAAAGTGAAAATTTCTATATCTTCACATTGGGGGATATGATTTCTATCTTTCTGCAATTTTTTCGATAATCTATCATTTAGCGTATAATAATAGGCATTAACTGCTTCCGACTGCTGGTAGATATTCCTGCCAAGGACACCAAAATATCATGTCTTTAGAATAAGTATAATTTTGGTATTTTAAACTAAATGTTCACCCTGTAAATTTAATCAACTTTTTGACAAATGATTTCTTGAGTTAAATTTCGCAAACCTTTTAATCAAATTTGGTCATGGCTGCTTAACAGCCAAATTTGAGCAACCATTTGCATGGGTATCAAAGAGAAACCAATACATACTTCTACCTTTTAGGGCTGCACAGTATATCGATAAACTGATAGATACATGCCGGTATTCAAATCAGTTTCGATTGAATATTGGTGTAATTACAAAAATATTGGTTTATCGTCGTTATTTATTTACCCACAATTTAATTTTCAAGATGTCTTTGAGTTTTAACTGTAGTCCCGAATGAATAATATTATCCTTTTACCCAGCAAATCGGCTGCAACCGCCCGCGTAAAATACAAATTCAATAGTTGAAAAACTATTTAAAAGAAAAAAAATAAACAAAACCATATCATGTGACTCCCCCTCATTGGAACGAGCTCATTCCAATGAGGGCTCACATGATATAGTTTTGTTGAAATTTTTGGAAAAATTTGATAAACTAATATTTTAAAAAATAAATTTTGATATCATCTGTGTTGGTTTAAAGGGTTATTCAAACAACTTCATCAAGGCATGTTAATTTGTTCCACTGTGATAGCTCCAGTCCTGATAGTGGTACATATGTTCTGATATCTGAACAGTTTTTTGATGTACCAGTATATCACAGGATCTTTTTGAATACCGATACCGGTATACAGTTTAGAATATCATGCAACCCTACTACCTTATAAGATGGTGTGAAACATCTGGCAAATATTTTTCACTATCTCTTGTCACTATAGATCTAAGTGAATATCTCTTTCGTTAGTGATGTGCATCATGCAACAATTTTAAATTAAAAATCGATATCACTGAATCTTTTTGGTATTTGGATGTTTTAAATGTAATTAAAACATGTTTGAATTGTGATTAAACATGTTTGAATTGCTGTTCAAACATGGAAACACAAATAATAAAAATGATTATTACACACCTATTACTTATCCTCCAGTTCCATATTTACAAATCTGTACGGACATGTGTTCCATCAAGATTTCCATTGGCTATTTTTCCACCTGCATCATGGATCCATTAAAAGAACTAAACTATGCCCTTTTCATAATCAGCCAATTGAAATGTAGCATTCTGAACCAGATCAATTCGGAAGCTGCTAGGATGACTGCCATTAAATTGAATGTCAACTGGAAAAATGGTAAGAGTTTTAAAGTTTGAAATTTTCTGTGTATGATGTTTGAATTTTTAAATTAATGGATTCTTTGTAATAGAGGTGTGCAATAAATACAGAATGCCATGAGGTTTGAAAGTGTTCATCAATAAGGCACTCATTTGGAAGGATAGAACTCGAGGTTGCAATGCTCGTTTTGTCTGTCTTTGCTGGCACACATGCTTTATTGATGAACGCATTCACACATTGTGATGTTCTGTGTATATATCTACTGTCTTTGAGTAGGATCCAGAATTATCTCATAAGCACAGCCTACAAAAATTAAAAATCTGTTTGTCAGGTCCTCCCGCATGGTCCTTATGGCTGCTGCATGCTCTCTTTTTATAACCAATGCAAACTTGCACGCAAAAAAAAATTGAATGGTTTATGTCTGAAATTTTACCCAAGTTAATAAAATTGATAAATTTGTTCCTTGTGTGTAATAAGGCTTTGCAATGCTTTAGCATTGCAAAACCTTCTTGCACTCAAGGGATGAAATACACCACCACCCATGCTATTCTGTAGCTTATGAGGTCTAAAACAGAGACAAATCAAGAACGTGAACTTTTGATGACAAAGAAATAAATACAAAAACAAAAAGTAAAATAAAAAACCACCTGCCTACATGCAATTTTACAAAAAAAATGGCCTGAGAAACAGACAATCTACTTTGTGGGACCTAACTGCAAGGAAATATATGTTTTCCTGTGTGTGAAAACATATTTCACTCATGAAATATTTCTGGTGTCTTCTCAGAAACAGTAGGCATTCTCTATTCTTTCAAAGGTATGATGAGTTACTATTCATGCCAGTACATTTCATTAACTACAGTTAGGAACATACACTGATCACTAAAATACTGGATTACTGAAGTGTGAGCAAAAAACGTCACAATTCCATCTCCCCCACCCCCACCCCCACTCACACACCTGACTCTCCTCAGCTCCCGAAGATGATGTCAAGTCAATCAACATGCTAACTCGACTCAACATCTGACGTTTGAGGGCGTGAAAGCTGGGGGTTTTTGTCAGTTGTTACTAAAATGAGTCGTTAATATTAAATTTGCTTTGCAGCAAAAAATAAACATAATCAAGGTAATCATTTTACACAGGCATCAAAGTATATACTTTAAGGATCGATCGGTGGTTGCAAGGCATCAGAAAATTGAAAACTTTTGATAAGGTTTTGTTGTTGAGCATATATATTATTTAAAGTAACATCCAACCCAACTATGATAGCTGCATTTGAGACACTTTTCTATATCTGACCAATGAGTGTTCCAGCAATCCAATTGTTCAGACATCAGTAAGAACATAACTTGTCTGTGTTATAGATTAATTTTGAAATGGGCAGAAAAAAGGGAGTGAAATCTCCTGCACCATAAAACAACCTCAGGTCATTAAAAATAATTTGTCACCATTTTTCATCGTAGGCATTAGGATCCAGTTTTTTTTACCTGTATAATAGTCATTTTCAGAAAATTCATTGACGATATAGGAAAGAAATTCAAATAATTTGTGTGTATAGTTGAATATATATTTATATTGTGTCTATAATTAATGGGCATAATTGTAGAGGAGTTTGTAAATAATGGATTTCTGTACTAATATATATTACTGTATAATAACACTGCATGTTTTACTTTGTTGAAAATGTTTTAATTGTAAAGGATAGGGCTGTCACGATTTTTTAATTTAGGAATCGATTAATCATCGCAAATAATCAATGATAATCGATTGATCGTACCTAGATGACCCCATCTCCTTCTCTTTGAGGTCGATAAAAATGAAGTTGAAGTCAGTTAACCTACCTCACGTAAACAATGAAGACGATCCTCTTTTAGTTACATTCAAAGCTTTGATGTTCTGAACTTCTGAACCGTCAGTGTAATAATCAAGACCGGTCGGCAGTTGCAAACTTCGCAACTGCCGACCGGTCTTGATTATTACACTGACGGTTCAAAAGTTCAGAACATCAAAGCTTTGATGAATGTACCTGAAAGACAAATGCTTCCAATAGCTTCTTGGGGGTTAACATCGATGTTCTTAACTCTTTACCTTTAGAAACAATAGTTTTTTCAACATATTTTCTTTTAATTATTAAACGTCTAAAACGGGATATAATTTACCGATTATTTGACAACGAAAAATACTAATCGATTTCGCCGTGACCGATCAACAATCGATTAATCGATTAATCGTGACAGCCCTAGTAAAGGAGGTGTTTTGCAAATTTTCAAGTACAGTACAGCCACCGTGGACTGGTTGTAATCCACGCATGGGCAGTGATGTCTATGCATATGTTTACCAGGTAATAAAAATCATCAGAAGCAAAATTTTAACTAATGAGACTCTGGGCTGTACCCGGTGCTTCATTAATTAAATTTTAGATGATGACTCCTATAATTAGTGTTTGGAATCTAATATTATTGCATCCATGGAAATATTGCCCATCCATCGAAAGTGATCAGTTCATAGCGGCCATACTTTACTTTGAAACAGTCAATATTTCACCACTCAGTCAAGACATTTGTACAAGTTTCAGAATTTATTTATTCTGGAACTGAACTGAGAAAATTGAAATTCCCTACTTGAAGTTAAATGTTGTGGGTACAAACAATGTGCAAACTTACTTGTCATTGTTTAAAACAGCTTTATAATTTTGTCTTCAAACTCGGTTAACCCTTTTCCTGATACAAAAAAGAAGATACAATTACTAAAAAAAATTCTTGTACAGTGAAGCCCACTTAATTGGATATCTCTTAATTGTATATCCCTGTTAATTGAATATAATTTTCAAACACAAAACCATTTACCATACCTTCAGTACAAATTTGATCTGTTAATTGCATATGGGTTGTAGAGTAAACTCCTGTTAATTGTATATAAATTTTTGTAATATGTCGAAAAAATTACTGTGACACGTACCAAATTCCCCTTATTTATCAACCTTTTTGGCCTCACTACATCCAATACAGGCATTTAGTCTATTATATCTTGTTTGACAGAGCTCTATGAGCTCTGTCAAACAAGATATAATAGATGAAATGCTCAGTTTACCTCCTGAACACAGGAAACTGACCAAATCCCTGTTAATTGTATACTCCTGTTAATTGAATAATTTTCACTGGCAAAATGGATATTCAATTAAGAGGATTCTTCTGTATAACCAGTTATAACTAAATATTTTCATTTTTTTCTCAAAAAATGTTTTGTTACCCCTTATTAGAGTGAGGTCTTTGGGCTTATTTCACTGAGTGGTCTAAGTTTTGCTTGTGAGGCAAAAATTGAAAAAACTTGAAAAAATAAAGTTTGAATGTAGTGGTGAATCTAATGGAGTTTGGGGTAGGGAGAGATATTCCACCTCCACCCTTTACTGTCTGTTGGAAATTTTTATTGCCTGTCGGAAAAATAGTTCATCAGAACAACCTGAAAGCCACTAATTTGACAACAATTTGACCATTTGACAAAACCACAGTTTTCATTATGCAAAAATACCTTCATGTTTCATATACAGTTTATGGAGAGTGAATTATAACTAAAACCCTTGTGGAGTGAAATATCTACTCAGTCAAAACCGCCTTGCCTCTGAAAAAGCATAAAAACTATGAGCAGAGATTCAGCCAATGGACCTGCGGGTTGAACCCAGAGGTCCATTGACTAAAACTGTACTTGGCCTTCTTATGCGTTATTACTGCAAGTCACAATTATTGTCTGAGTGGAATCTTCACTCTTTGAGTGTTTTATTGGCAATCCACACTCCATGTACAGTAGTTTTTTGTATGAAAGTGCTCATTCATTATAAGTACAGTGGAACCCTGTTAATTGAATATCCACTTTACCAATGAAAATTATTCAGTTAACAGGAGTATTCAATTAACAGGGATTGCATCACTTTCCTGTATTCTAGAGATAAACTTAGCATTTATTCTTTTATATCTTGTTCGACAGAACTCCATGAGCTCTGTCAAACAAGATATAATAGATTAAATGCCTGTATTGGATGTACTGAGGCCAAATAGGTCAATAAACAAAGGAAAACTGGGGAGAGTCTGTAATTTCACGACAGCTTACAAGACTTCTTATTCAATTAACAGGAGTTTACTCTATAATCTTTATTCAATTAACAGGTGAAATTTGTACTGGATGTATAGTAAATGGTTTTGTGTTAGGAAATTATATTCAATTATTAGGGTTATTCAGTTAAGAGATATACAATTAAATGGGCTTCACTGTATATGACAATTGATTAATTATGTACACATGAAAACATTCTGTATTATTATCATTATTTTAAACAGAAGCAATTCTTTAAAATAATAATAATAATAATAAACAACCATTTTGGACCCGTTTCATTTATTGTTGCTTCAGAGGAGAATATTAAGTAAAATTTCAAGTTCGTATTGAGAATATTGTTGGAAAGTTTTAATTCTTGCACACCCTATCGAAAAATGTTGAGATCCTATCTTTTGTCCTGTTAGAATGAGACATTTTATGAAGAGCACTATTTGTTTATGGTCATTACCCTTTGTTGAGGATTAACATTCTTCCACACAGAAATTTAGTCATGAATGAAAAACTTTGTTTGAATGAGAATTATTTTCTCATGTTGTCTGGCGTCAGTACCCTAATAATTGAATATAATTTCCCAACATGAGATTATTTTCTCATGTCGTCTGGATCTCCATTTCTTTTAACCCTTTACCTAACACAGATTTTTAAAAACTAAATTAAATTTCACAATTTTTCAATAAAACCATCCCCGCGGGAACCCCGGGAAGTGAAGCAGTGCCTGTTCACTGCAGTAAACAGGCTCTGTTTTACTGGCAAAATAGGACCCAGTCACCAATGCTTGGGAGGTGCAAACCCTCTCTAAAATGGGCAACCTGGCTTATGAACTCTCACCCCTGGTCTTGAGTTGATACTCATGTTGTGGTCATGATTAACCATTGTGCAAAAATATGTGAACTTAAACACCAATAAATAAATAAATAACAATAAAACCATACAAATATGGATATCATTAGAACCAGCTCGACGAGCTGGTTCTAATGATATCCATATTTGTATGATTTTATTGAGAAACTTCCAAGATGGTAGATATTTTAAGTATCTGGTCAATTTTTTGACCGTTTTGGCTGCTGTGTAAGGTAAAGGGTTAATAGTTAACATTTTGTAAATTCAGCTATAACTCGCTCAATGAGAATCTGAAAATAGAAGGGAGAAGGGTACCTGTGTTTTCAAGATGGTTTTGTACCAACAGACAACATTGTCCACTGTTGACATTATGTATAATTTTCACTTTTTTCAAACTGTTTTGTGCAAAGAAATCACAGAATTGCCTGCATTTGTACCTGAATCACATAACTATGCAAAGGGAATTCTCTTGTTTCTCAGAGTTCTGAATGTCATCTGTTACTGATCAGTGCTTGATTAAGTGCCATTTTTTCTGTTACTATTTGTGGGATCTTCCTGTTGCCAAACTCAGAATTCATTGTGCTGCAGGGGGGGATTATAACATATCTTATGCATGAAAACATTTTTTGATAACTGAAAAATAAAGGACTTGATGTTGTGTATTGACAGTTCATAATACTGAATGCCTGCCTTTTGGGTATATAGTATGTCATCATAGCCAGGCTCAACATAGGGAGAATTGATTACTACTACAACACAGTGGGAGGATTACTCACCAGACAAATTTCTTAGCAACTTACCAAACTAACACAAGTGCAATCATAATATGCAAATTATTTGAGGATAATGTACAAATTGATGGCACTTAGAATGTTTGACTCCTGGACGATCTGGATTGAACTACCTGGTTGACTATGAGTCAAAAATTGGAAGTGCTTTTATTTGTGTATGGCTTTTTGGTCGAGCTTGTTCCAACGAGGGGACACATGATATGGTTTTATTGAATTTTTTTGAAAAATTTGAAAAAATAATATTTAAAATAATAAATTTTGATATATCGTCTGCGTTGCGTAAAGGGTTAACAATGTCTTGAATACTATTCGGACATACTAAGTGGAGTTTGGCCCTTCATTCATTACTTTTTCTGTTTCCAACTCATTAGCATGATAACTTGAATAAATATCAGTGGATATGGTCAATATTTGGTTTGTGAGACTTTCTTAACAATGTCTTGAATGAGTTCGAAAACCATTGCGTTTCAGCCATACTGAGTGGAGTTTTGGCCCTTAATTACTTAATTTTCTACTGTTTTCAGCTTGTTAGCATGATAACTTGAACAAATATCAATGGATTTGGTATGAGAGACTTTCTTTATGTGCTGAATGAATTAGAAAACTGTTGAAAGTGACCTTAAACACCAATAAATAAATAAAGTAACCATTCTGTAAATAATTAAACTCATTATGTGAGAACATAATATGCATCAGTGAGGATCAACCAAATCTCTCACAGTGGGGAAACTGTGTATTTTTCTGCAGTAAACAAGTTCTGGTTTACTGGCATTGCCAGTGTCAGTGCCTAGCTGGAGGATAGGTGGGGGAGGGATTGGAAATGTCCAAAAAGTGGACAGCAAAAGACTTCCTACTGGTGTTGTACTCATGATATATACATAAATGCAGGAAGTGACTTCAAACTCCAATAAATCGGGAATTAAATAAATAATATCAAAATCTTGATAATGGGGTCTGGCCAAAGATGTACTGAAGTATTAAATGTGATAAGTAGATTATACAAGTATTATTTCCAAAATTGGCCACTCATTAGTGTACCATTTGTCAGGCCTGGCATTCTTAAAAATGCAGGAGGGCTAAAAATCACATGGCCTTGGGGAGTGATTAGCTCTCCTCATGTTTACAAAAGCTAAAAGTAACAAAATGAAGTTTTACTATTAAGGATTTCTGCCTAGAAGAGTTTGTACATTTCATTTGGTGCTGCAAACAAGGTTGTCTCTAGGAGACGGTGACACTGCCACTACCACGCCTCTGGGCCATCATACAGAGACCACTAACATAGCAGAGATCTGAAAAGATGTGGGTTTTAGGAATAGGCTGTTATGGTAATCATTATTTTCTAAGGTCAGGAGGGCTAGTTTTTGCCCTCCTTAATATTTTTAAGACAAGCAAATAAATTGCCCCCCTGAAAATGCCAGGCCTGGCATTTGTGTAGATAACATTGCATATGCAACTGAAATACATGTTTCTTGAATACCAATGCTGATGGCCAGTCACAGCTGCCCTGATAAAGTTGTGAACATTGACAAAATTTCAGTGAGTCGAACCAACTCTTTCATTTGCCAGTGGAAATGGAAGTTGTCCTTTGTCTGTTAACCCTGTACAGACTGATGTCAAAATTTTAACCTGACTTTTGCCCCTTAACGCAACCAGGAATTTAACCAATTCAATTTGTTAATTCAATCTTGTCTGACAGAACTCAATGAGCTCTGTCAAACAAGATCAAATTTGTTAATTTCCTGTTTGTGAAGCTGAAAGATGATTTCAAGAATGATCTAAAATCGGTCCATCTTTTTTAAATCAGTCTCGAAATCATCTCTCAACTTCACATATATGTATTATTACTTGAGAAGAACATGGAACCAACTCTGACAATAAGTATTTCAACTAGTCATAGGTTAACCCTTTACCTAACCTGAAAAGCAGACGACGCTTGCAAACAAAATTCTTGAATAACAAATGTTTTTCATTTTTTGTCTCAAAAACATAGGTTGTGACCCCTCTTTGGAACGAGCTCATCGAGCTCGTTCCAAAAAGGGGTCATAACCTATGCTTTTGAGACAAATGTTTTTTTAAATAATGAAAATTAATTGGCGATTTTTGTGAATAGAGCTGGCCGGTTTTGGCCGTTACGTTGGGTAAAGGGTTAACATCAAATCTACTCAACTTCAGCGAGTCAAACATCACTGCTGTTAGGGATAGATCAAATAGACCTTGAAAGAGAAGGGAGGAGACAGAGAAGGGCAACAGCAGATACACTGCAGTAAGGATTAGTGATGCTCACAGAGTTCTCTATCAGTCATTACAAAGGATAGTGCTCACACCTAAACTGGAATGCCTTAATCTCAAAGACACCACTGATTTCATCAAGTAGATTGAATCCCTTGATAATCTACCAAACAACTCCTTATCAGTAACAACTGATATAACATCATTACATGCCAACATCCTCAATCAAAGAGGACTTATATATCCGTTGTCCGATGCCTTTCGGAAGAAAAAATCTAATTGGAATATTCAGTATAATAGTCTGCTTTTGTTATTCTGCCCAATGCTTCAGGTGAACAAGTTTGAATTTAACAGCAACTACCACAGGCAGATCTTCGGCACATGCATGGGCACCGAAGTAGCACTCACATACATTAATAGTTTTTTGGGTGAATTGGAGAATAGACTCCTTCAAGATCCTCCAACACATGCCGATTTATATAGGGCAAGCATGGAAATAAGTGCAATCTGTCATTTTCAGAATGAGGTCCCCAGAGGGTATAAATTTGCTAATGCAATCCTATACGGTGGGCTAGAATCCCCCAATTTATCCCCTGGGTACCTGTTTCTGTTAAGGCCTGGCACCTTGATTCAGATTAAGGTTCACAATGGGTAAATTTAGCAAGGCTACACTGCTAAGGCCTGGCACCTTGATTCAGATTAAGGTTCACAATGGGTAAATTTAGCAAGGCTACACTGCTATGCAGGGTAGCATCACAAATTCACCCTCTGGATACCTCATTCTGCAGATGACAACCTGCTTATTTCCAGGCTTGTTTTAAGTGATACTCCGATATCAGATGGTATTTTTATTATTTGAACCCTTGGTGAACAAATGTTATAACAGTTTCATTACCCTATAAGAACCTGGACCAACCAATTGCTGACACTCATGGTTCCCGCGGGGGCCTTGGATTCAAGGAACAGCCTTGAATTTGACTAAAAGTCATTCAAGGCATTGAAATCCTGGAAAATATGCCAGAAGGCCTTGAAAAGCCTTGAATATTCATGAAATCATAACTATATATTTTTATATGCCAGAGTTTGTGGAGGCGTAGTTTTAATTAGAACCTTCTAGTTATTATCCCCTCCTCCCACTTCCCTTAAAGGGAAGTGGGAGGAGGGGGTAATGACTGGAGGGTCATAGGATAAGTGAAGGCAGTCCTTGAAAATCCTTGAATTTGGCTATTATAGAGCCTTGAAAAATGCCGAAATATGTCGAGAGACGGCCTTGAATTGCCTTGAAAGTTATCAGTCCTTGCCTGCAGGAACCCTGACACTTCAACATGACCTACTGTAGTTTGAATGACTTGAAATTCAAAATCCTGCAAGGAGTGTTCACACTGCCCTGAAAGTTTTTGGTGCCAAGTGGAATTTTTGTTTGCTGCCAAATAAATTTTATTGGTGCCATATGAAAGATTTTAGTGCCAAATGGCATCTAATTGTAAATGAGAATAAATTAAACATGTATCATCCTTTGAGTGCAACAAGGCACCTTGATGCATTCAAAAGTATGATATTTAAATTTAGTATTACCTGGCTCGTTTTAGTATTTTAGTTATAAAAAAACTCACAAATGCTAAAAATGTAGATAAACAAGAGCAACGCAAAGTGTGGCATATGTCCCCTATGGTGTCATAAAAGGATAGGTTAGTCTCTGGGTGGCATAACCAAAACCAAAAGGAATCATCCTCTAGATGGGTCATATTGAATTGGTTATCTGATCTAAAATCAGAAGGAAACGTCCTCCAGAAACCAGTAATGCATAACCAAAAAGAAATTGATTTGAGTCAGTATTCATTAGTTATTGGAGGGAAACCAAATTCAAGATGGCCACCATGGAATCATTTATGAATTGGCCAATTGGTTCAGCTGAATTGTCCAACATTGAAAGGAAGCTTCCTCTAGACACCAACAATGCGTAATTTAAAAATAAAAATGATTAGAGTCAGCATTCATGAGTTACTGGATGGAAACAAAATTAAATATGGCCACCATGGTGGCCATATTGAATTGGCTAGCTGATCCAAAATCGAAAAGAAGCTTTCTCTAGACTCCAATAATGCATAACCAAAAAAAAAAGTTGATTCGAGTCAGTATCCATAAGTTATTGGACAGAAACCAAATTCAAGATGGCTGCCATAATGAATTGGATACTGGCGGCCATCTTGGTTCAGCTGACTGGTCCAACATCAAAAGGAAGCTTCCTTTAGACACTAACAAAGCATAATTAAAAAACAAAAATGATTAGAGTCAGTGGGGAGTGAAAAAGTGTTTTTTTTTACTGTGGTAAACAAGCTCTTATCTTACTGGTAAAATAGGACCCAGACACCAATGCTTGGGGTGGAAGTCCTCTAAAATGGGCAACATGGGTATAAACGATTAAATGAACTTGACTTTATCTCCATGTTGCAGTCACAATTAGCAATTGTGTCGAAGTATGTGATCTTAAACACCAATAAATAAATATTATTTCCTGGGGGCCTCGTTAGCACAAGTGAAGTTGTGGGGCCTTGAAAATGCTTGAATTTGACAATGTGAGGGCCTTGAAAAATGTCAATAATTGGCCTTGAATAGCCTTGAATTTTATCAGTCCTTGCCTGCAAGAGCCTTGACATGGCAAAAATGTGAAGAGTCCTGGACTCTACACATTACAAAGACTGGAACCGCTTTGCCACAACAAACTGGACTGGGGTGACTCCTCGATGGTTAATTTGCTAGTTGCATTATGGGAAACAATAGCAGAATTTGACATCAGTTTGTCTAGGGTTAACCCTTTACCTAACGAATCGCCCGAATCCGCCCGCATAATAGGCAAATTCAGCAGTTGAAAAAATAGTATTTCTTCAAAACATTTCAACAAAACTATATCATGTGACCCCTCGTTGGAACGAGCTTGTCGAGCTCGTTCCAATGTGGGGTCATATGATATGGTTTTGTTGAAAAAATTTTTGAAAAATTTGAAAAAATGATATTTAAAATAATAAATTTTGATATGGTCTGCGTTCGGTAAAGGGTTGAATAGAAATACTTTTTAAACAAATTTCTTGCTAAAAATTTGATTATTCTGTTAACAGAATTCCACTGTTTTCTAAATAGTTGAGCAATTTTTTAAATCCCTTCAGAAAAAAAGCCTTGTTTTTAACCTTCATTGCTTTTCAATGGAATTCTTGTTACAGTAAACTAACTTTCTTAAAATGGAAGTTGTCTGTTACAGAGTGTTTGAAATTTATTGAAGATATCCCATAAATTATTAAAAATGAAATTTTGTTTGTTTATTTTTTTGTTCGGTTAAGCCAGCATATTTAACATGTTAATGTCTCTCCCCTCCATTGCTTTGCATGTTTGTTCAAAGTGGTATCAGGTCATTACCTAGATGTGTGTCATTGCTGTGACACATACTATACATGTATATGTCTTACACAAGTTGAGCTACAGTGTCATTGACACTTTCATTTTATAACCAGCAAGTGTGATTTACCCTTTACCTAACGAATCGGACACAACTGCCTGCATAATCTACAAATTCAGCAGTGGATAAAAGGATATTTTTCGAAAACTTTCAAAGAAACCATATCATGTGACCCCTCATAAGAACAAGTCACTGTGCTCGTTCCAATGAGGGGTCACATCATATGGTTTTGTTGAAATAGTTTGGAAAATCATTAAAAATGCTGTTTAAAATAATGAATTTTGATATTGTCTTCTTCAGGTAAAGGGTTAACACTGTGCACTACTAGACTAGTGCAAGATTATTCTCAAAAAGTGTTCAAACTCAGTTATGACCCCTCATTGGAATTAATTTTTTTAATGAATTTCATGTATGAAAACATATCTATTTTCAAGTAATAGCTTATTATAAGATGAATATTATTAGCAGAAATAGTTCACATTTGTAGTGGTGGATGAACCATTATTATATGTTCCCTTTACATCAATATGCTCAAGATTGAGTGGATACCATAATGATCTCATTTGAGGATCTGAGGAACCCTCAAATTTTCACTTGCTGCTTAACCTCTTGTGGAAATGTTTACATCCCCTTACACCTTCTCTCCATCCCAATGGGAACCCCAAGAAGTAGAGCAGTGCTTGTTTACTGGGGTAACAAGTGCTGCTGTACTGGTAACACAGAACCCAGTTAACAATGCCTGGGAGAAAGTCCACAAAAAGTGCAGCATAGATATAAGGGATAGGCTAAATTTGACTTTATACTTGTGTTGCAGACCTGTTGTTTCAGATGCTGCAAGAGATCTTAACTGATAGAGAGCTAATTAATTTTTGGCCATCAAATCCTATACACATGTCTTTGCCTTGTTACAATTTATGGGAGAGTGCCTATGGGCACTCTCCCATAAATTGTAACAAGACAAATCTTTACAGACCAATAATATCACTTCAAATATAATGCAAATCACATGCACTGAATATGAGCCTTCAAGTTGTAGTACCTGCACTTCAGAATAAAGCCCAAATATGGGCTTCTAGCACTCTACCAGTTAAACAACAATAAATAATAATTAATAAATCAATCTATACAATTAATCAATTTATACAAAATGAATAAATTCATATGATAAATGCCTTTACAGGTGTTTATCATTATTGCAAGGAGAGCAGTGGCTCATTGGGTATTGCACCGAACTTGAGCTCACATATTTGAGTTGATGGTTTGATTCTGCCCATGTCATCTGTGTTTGTATCCATGGGTAAGACACTTCATCCCAATTGAAAATGAGCAATGAAGGAATTCTCTAAGACAAAAAAAAACCCTTAGAGAATAGAAAAGTCAAAAACAACAAAATTTTGACCACACTGAAGAGCAGGGGCAAAACCACAGAACATATGGCCTGGTGTCCAGTAATACTGTACCAGAACAGTAACTATTGTCCAATTTCTGCCAGACATGCGCAATTCAATTTCCTCATTTTCATCCATTTGCATGGGTTGTTTTTAAAATTGTCTCCACTATAACTGGTAGAGTGTTAAATTATTTTTAGTCATCAAAATTTATTCAGGTGTTTTTGCCTTGTTGCAATTTTTGGGAGACTGCCTATAGGCACTCTCCCAAAAATTGTAACAAGGAAAGCCATACACACTACATAATTTCACTTTAAAAATAATATTAAGCACATACACAGAATATGAAGCCTTTAAGTTAAAAGTACCTGCACTTCAGAATAAAGCCCAAATATTGGCTTCCAGCACTGTACCATTTAATGCAGCATGTTTATATTAATTTCTGGAAAGAATCAGAATTCCCAAGAAAGATTCCTTAGCAGCTTATCAGCACATTTTTCAGATGTCAGTTTCCCAGGAAAGTGATTTTTTGTTCTTTGTCAGTATCAACGTAATGAAATTAGTCACCCATTTCTTCTCAACTTACCAAAGTAACACAAGTGCCTTAACTTCACATTAATTCCTACTTTAAAATAAGCAGCTAAGGGGTTCTCCAAGAGAAAAATCCTATAGATAACAGAAAAGTGAAAAAGGATCAAACCGGACCGACCAGGGGCCTAAAACACAGGGCATACGGGCCCGTTGTCATGTAAGGCTGACCAGAACAGTAACCATTGTCCAATTTCTTCTAGATATGTTCAATTTGATTTCCTCATTTTCATCCACTTGCGTGAATGTCGGTTTTAATTTTCCTGTGTTATTTTCATCTATAAATGCAGAAGCTTTAGGGAAATTCAGATGGAAAGGACCAGGATTCATAAGGAAAATAACTTCGCAGCCCATTAGCCTATTCATTTTAGGATTTCATTGCCTTTTTTAGGCTATTTAGGCACTATCTTCCATGATTTTATTTATCTGTTGTCACATGGTGCTTTTATTAGTTGATTATCTTGAAATTCTATCTAATTTTCAGGAGTACAATGGCCATCTGTTATAAAATTTGTTTCTGTCACTCAGTTTATAACTATCTTTTGAGGCAGACAGTTCCAACAACATTCACTGATTTATGCACTTACCTTTTCATTGAGCTGAAACAAGACTGTTTCCAATCAGCAATTCAAGTTTTTCTTCACAGCTTCTTTGCCTTCACTTCCCCAAGCGATGAGTCACAGTCAGGTTTTTATCTCGGTGGCTTTCATGCATCATTGATTTCTTCCTGCACACATTAAGGCTTAAAAAAGTTAAAATCTGTTTCTCGGGCCCTCCCGCATGGTCCATTTGACTGCCGCTTGCTCTCTTTTTATAACCAATGCAAACTTAGAAAAATAAAAATTAAATGGTTTATGTATGATGTTTTACCAAAGTTAATAAAATTGATAAATTTATCCCTCGAGTGCAACTTTTGATGGCAAAGAAATAATTACAAAAAATAAAAAATAAATAAAAAACCACCTTCCCACATGCAATTTTTTAAAAAATGGCCTGAGAAACTGAAGATCTACTTTGTGGGGCCTAATGGCACAATTTTATCTTACATATTTTAGAAAATGGAAGCCCATGTTAACTGTTTCTTTTTATGTCCCCTCGACGAATAGTCGGGGGAATATTGTTTGACCCCTGTCCATCCATCCATCCACTATCCATCCATCCGATGTCCATCTGTCTGTCCACTTCTAGGGAACATTGTTTGTCTGGCTAACTCCTCTCACACTTTTCAAGCTTGGACTTTGTTATTTCACAGGATGTTTGTACATATACGAGAGGTGTGAATATTGTCAGGATTTTGATTTGCTTCAATTTTTCACAAAAGTACAGGTTGTAATGGTGAATATTTCTGTTCATACTTAATATTTTACCTGTTTATAATGGTGAATATGTTTGTTCATACAGATGTCAAAGTGATGGCATTTTTGTGTTTTTGTATTCATCATCTGCTAGATATGTTTTATGCCCCCGCAACGAATAGTCGGGGCATATTGTGTTACCCCCGGCCATCTGTCTGTCCATCCATCTGCCATCCATCCGGCCAGCCGCATCTAGGGTACATTGTTTGTCTGACTAACTACTCTCACAGTTTTCAAGCTAGGACTTTGTTTTCATTTCACAGGATGTTTGTGCATATACGAGAGGTGTGCATATTGTCAGGATTTTTATTTGCTTCAATATTTCTCAAAATTACAGGTTGTTGAACTTGGTAAATTTTTTGTAGAATTTCACACCTGTTTGGTACTTGCGGGTGCATGATATGTGCCATACAGACACACCACATGTACAAGTAACAAATCACTGTTTGCTCTTCAATCTCCTATGTCCATGTGCAGTGCGATGGCATGCTTTGGTCTAGTTTGTTTTACTTTAAGCAGTTCTAATCAAAATTTTGCCTAATTTTAGTTTTCCAATACAGATCCTTTATTAGGGCTTACATCTTTCACAAGTGATCTTGTGTGGGCAGTTACTCTCTTTTCTCTGACTCTTCTGCTGTAAATAAGACTTGTAGACAGAGATTTTTGCAGATCATGATAGTCTTTTTTCCCTTCAGATGTCAGGGTGAGCTTTTCTTCAAATCGTAGATTGTGTTTATATCTCTTTGGTATATTATATTATTGGCCACTGCGAAGCAATCCATGCGATTTTAGGGGAGTAGTGGACTACAATCACCAAGCTAGTTTCAGTACTCTACTTATGCCCTACGATCACCAAGATCACACAATAGACTTACATTGTGTAATTTGACAAACTATTGTGGTGATTACTACTGTGGTGCCAATTCAGATAAATGCCGACTTGAAAACGAAGTTAGGGGCAATGTGGTTTTGTGTATTAAGGCATACTGCACATTGATGGTGCACTTGCTGTCAACCAGTGCTAACCCTGCATGTGCCAAGCTAGTATGTTGAGGAGTGTTACAGTTGCTCTCTACTACTCAGTGGTTCTCTCCAGGTATTCCGTCTTCCTCCACCCGTGAAACAGGCCAACACGAGGTTACCCTGGCTGTCAAAATTAAGAGTCATTAAACCCAAATAATAAAAAAAGAAAGAAAAGTAAGTCCATGTGTAGTTGGGCTGACAAATAAACTAACAAGCATTTACCGCTAAGTGCATAAACACATCAGCCAGTAAAATAGTGTGAGTGTTGTCAAGACTTGTTTGTTTACTATTTTCAGGTATTTTGAATTTTGTTTGTCCAAAAAAGTCTGGGATCTGCTGAATCCCCTTCCACAGTTCTGCAGATGCTGTCCATTCGCAGTAAAAGATTTAGAAGCATTTCGTCATCATCCTTGACCAAGTCACCCATTTTTTTTTTAACTGAATGAGTAGTTGAGCAGCTGACAAATTCCTATCGGCGTAAAAAGGCTATTAATTGAAATTGAAATATATTTTCATTTATTGAATTCAGTCCAAAAAAACCAACCTTTCCACAGTCCATTCCAATGAGGGTTCATAAATGGAGTTTGAACTCTTTAAGAATAGTACTGGCTGGTTTTGGCTATTATATTGGATAAAGAGTTGATATATATGAGATTTACACTAAGGCTGTACAGTGCGCAGGGTTAGTTACTCAGTTAACCCTTTACCTAACATGAAAAGCAGACTACACTTCGTGAACAACTAATTTTTTTTCATTTTTTTAGAGCTCGTTCCAATGAGGGGTCATAACCTATGTTTTTTAGACAAAAAATGAAAAAATAATGAAAATTAGCTGGCGATTTTTTAGAATAGCGCTGGCCGGTTTTGACCGTTGGGTAAAGGGTTAAGAATGACAATTTTTTTTATAACCAGAAAGTGTGACTAACCCTGTGCATTGCACAGGGTAAGTCACACTTTTTAGTTATGAACAATTGTTAACTGCCATATCCGTCAGATCACCGAAGTTAAGCATCGTCGAGCCCGGTTAATCCTTGGATGGGTGACCGTCTGAGCGATCGAGTCGGACTCTCGCATTGTGTCCTTGGGCAAGGCACTTAACCCTGATTGTCCACATGGGGGCACGATGGCGCCATGTCTTAAGGCGTACTGCAAGTCGATGGTGCGCATGTCTTCAACCAATCTAACCTTGCCTGTGCTGCAGTGCAGAGTTACGATGTTGGGGAGCTGGCAGCTGCTCGTCGTTGCTCGGTTGTTCTCTCCGGGTACTCCGGCTTCCTCCACCCATAAAACTGTCACCGATACGATATGACCTTGGCTGTTAAAGTGTCATTAAACCCCAATAAATAAATAACTGCCATATCACACTACATGTTCACTCACTGAGACTGTGCACTGCACAATGTTAGTCATATAATAGAGATGATCTTATCTAGAACCATAAAGAAAAGATGGACAAACCCTGTGCATTGCACAGATTTAATTGATTTATATTTATTTATTTATTGGGGTTTATGGTCACATACCTATGCACAATGGCTAATCGTGACCATGACAGTTTTACGGGTGGAGGAAGCCGGAGTACCCAGAGAGAACCACCGAGCAGCAACGAGCAACTGTCAGCTCCTCAACATTCTAACTCTGTTCAAGCACCGCTCAAGCAGGGTTACAGCAGTTGAAGACATGTGCACCATCGACGTGCAGCATGCCTTAGTACACAGCGTCATCGTGCCCCCATGTAGGCAACTGGAATAAAGTGCCTTGCCCAAGGACACAACGCGGGTCGTCCTGGGCGGGGATAGAACTCGGACCTCTAGCATAGAAGTCCAACAGTCTACCACTGAGCCACGAGTTAGTTGATAAGCCAACATATACTGACTAACCATGTATATTTCTCAGGATTAGTTGATGGCATGTCATATCACACACTACACACTAGATGAAAATAATCGCTGACCAAGGCTGTAAAAATTCACAGGGTGAATCGGTTTCATGTTACATGGGGTGCAGGATTCGAGGAACTACTATTAAAAATACTTATACAAGATAGTGGACTTTTTTTTTTTAGTGAAATCCAAAAATGAAAACAAATTGTATTTTCAATTAATAGCTTATTGTTTGTGCTGATGGTACAGATCATTGACAGTGGTGGTTATGTTTTACTATGGCGTTTTTATGGGGATCAAAATAACAGCCTCTGCCCAGTGTTATTATACCCCACGCAACGAAGTTGCAGGGGTATAATGTTTTTGACTGGTCCGTCCGTCAGTAAGTCCTACTTGTTTTCCGGACTTTTTTTCTACACTCTTCCAGATATTGAGCTGATTTTTGGTATGTGAGTCTAACATGGTGGCCTATAGATCAAGTTTGCATTTTTTTTCGCTCCACTGATTTTTACGGAAATTACGGCCCTTGGACTCTGAAAAATTCATCAAAATTACAGTTTTCCGGACTTTTTTTCTACACGCTTCCAGATATTGAGCTGATTTTTGGTATGTGAGTCTAATATGGTGGCCTACAGATCAAGTTTGCATTTTTTTCCGCTCCTCTGATTTTTACCGAAATTACGGCCCTTGGACTCTGAAAAATTCATCAAAATTACAGTTTTCCGAACTTTTTTTCTACACGCTTCCAGATATTGAGCTGATTTTTGGTATGTTAGTCTAACATGGTGGCCTACAGATCAAGTTTGCATTTTGTTCCGCTTCACTGATTTTTACCGAAATTACGGCCCTTGAACTTTGAAAAGTTCATCTAAATTACAGTTTTGCAGACTTTTTTCCTACACACTTCCAGATATTGAGCTGATTTTTGGTATGTTAGTCTAACATGGTGGCCTACAGAACAAGTTTGCATTTTGTTCCACTCCACTGATTTTTACCGAAATTATGACCCTTGGACTCTGAAAAATGCATTAAAATTACAGTTTTCCAGACTTTTTTTCTACACGCTTCCAGATATTGAGCTGATGTTTGGTATGTTAGTCTGACATGGTGGCCTACAGATCAAGTTTGCATTTTGTTCCGCTCCACCGATTTTTACCGAAATTACGGCCCTTGAACTTTGAAAAGTTCATCAAAATTACAGTTTTCCAGACTTTTTTCCTACACGCTTCCAGATATTTAGCTGATTTTGATATGTTAGTCTAACATGGTGGCCTACAGAACAATTTGTGTTTTGTTCCGCTCCACTGATTTTTACCAAAATTACGGCCCCATAGACTTTGAAAAGTTCATCAAAATTATAGTTTTCCGGGCTTTTTCTCTGCTTGAATTCTTTCAGTACCGTTGAAACTACAGAACACTGTTTTCTGCAGTATTCCTAGAATCTCTGTTTTTTTTTTAAAAATGATTAGAGCTTGAAATATCGGGGCGCGTGGGGTATGTGAGCGTGCTCACTAAGGTTCTATATTGTAACTGAGGGATAGTAACTTATAGAATGTACAGTGACTTCCGGCACTTGTCAGTAGTGCCCAATAAACAGCTTCCAGAGATGAAACACGTCCTTCAGTTGTTAACATTGGTTATTATTTAATTTTAACGATCTGCACACTGATGCCAAACTATCAAACTTTCAACCTGATAATGCAACAAGAAATTTAACCCTTTGCACACTGATATCAAAACAGGTGTGCCAGAGCAGGGGGCAGGTGGGGTACTTGCCCCTCTTGCCCTCTATTGGGGGCTCAGTGCGGTGGGGGAAACAAAGTGCCCTTTTGACTAAAGAAAAACTAAAAAAAGAAAAATTGTATTATTTTTAGGGTTTTGTAATCATCAAAGAGAGAATATGTGTCTATTTAACCCTTTACCCAATGCAGACGATATCAAAATTTATTTTTTTAAATATCATTTTTTCAAATTTTTCCAAAAATTTCAACAAAACCATTTCATGTGACCCCTCATTGGAACGAGCTCGTTCCAACGAGGGGTCATCTGATATGGTTTTGTTGAAATTTTTGGAAAAATAATATTTTTTCAACCACTGAATTTGCATATTACGCGGGCGGATGCGGGCGATTCGTTGGGTAAAGGGTTAACTTCTATTTCTGTGATCATGTGTGTGTGTGTGTTGTGGACTTTTTGATAGCGTAACTATTTTGATCTGTTAATTTCAGGATATTTCAGGACTTGTAGTACCAGAAAGTGCCCTCACCCAGGCTTGTGCCCCCACCTTGCCTTTTTTGTTCTTCTGGTGCCCCTGTGTCGAGAAATCAAAATTTCAATTACAATTTTTTCCCTCAATGCAACTAGGAATTTAAGCAATTCAATCATGTTTGACAGAGCTCATTGAGCTCTGTCAAACAAGATTGAATTGGTTGAATTCCAAGTTGCATTGTGGGAAAAATAAATTTGCTACTTGAAATTTATGTGTTTTGACATCAATAATTAGTGGATTAACCAATTCAGTCCTGTTTGTAAAACGTGATTTTGACTTTACCCGGAGGCCACATGTTGGGGCACCTGTTGTGTTGAATAACAAGTTACCAAAGTTGGAATTCAGCCTCTAGAGTTTAATAGATATTCTGAGCAGAGGTGGACTGGGTGTATGGTCCATTGGCAGTCCATATAGTGGGCATTTCGATATACCAGCAGTGTAGACTGCCCTTAATCAGTCAGATGCAAGGAAACAAAAATTAAAATTTTCTTCCACTGGGCCAAACTGTGCAAGCCAGAAAATAAGCAGACTGTCATCTGCAAAATGAGGTCCCCAGAGGGTGAATTTAGTGATGCTACCCTGCACAGCAGGGTAGCACACTAAATTTACCCTCTGTGAACCTCAGTCTGAATCAGGATCTCAAAACTAAACAGAAGGAGGTACCCAGGGGATAAATTGGCCCACTGTATGGGATAGCATCATCAAATTTACCCTCTGAGGACCTCATTCTGCAAACGTCAGACTGCTTATTTTCAGGCCTGAAACTATGGTCGGTCCGATGAGTCTGGGCCCCCTTTGGTACAACCATTTTTGCCAAACGAGTGAGAAAGATGATACTGAAATGCCATCAAAATGCCCTCTATGTGGACTGCCATTGATCACTCAGATGCAAGGAAACGGTGTTCTTTCAGTTCGAAACACCAAAATTTTGTCTGGGTCTTAGCCCCGTTTGTACATTTCCTGGCAATTTTCTTGGCTCAGTCCTCCCCCAATTCTGAGATGATACCAATAAATCCATGGGAAGACCAACAATAGCATTTCAGACAGTTTTGTGAAACTTTTTCAGTGGGGTGAACAGCAACTGGCTTTGCTAGTCTATGATGTCTTCAAGTTAGACCAGTAAAAGACCTGGTCTAACTCATTACTTCACACGAATGTATTGCTGTAGTAGTTCTGTTTCTGCCAAATAATATCTGTGCTGAGTTTCTGTTTTGAAATTAACCCTTTACCTAATATACCTTACTTTCAGGATCATTTTTTTTCAAGATCACTGAAGAATATATTCCATTTCCATACACGCCTCAATGAATAAATTTCAGAGTAGGAGGTAATTCTTGAAATGAATTGGGAGAAAAAATTCAGAGAAAAACATTGCAGACATGAGGCTGAAAAAAAAATTGCACCCCCTCTCTCAAACCTTTTTTGTTTCCTCCGAAAGTTGAACATAACACTGTACAATGGGTGGTTTTTAGCTGTAAAAGAGTTTTTGATAGTAAATTCTGTCAGTCTTCTCAACAGCTGTAAATTTGATAGCACTGTATCCAGGCCTGAAAATAAGCAATCTGACATTTACAGAATGAGGTCCCAAGAGGGTGAATTTGATGATGCTATCCCATACAGTGGGTCAATTTATCCTCTGGGTACCTCTTTCTGTTTAGTTTTGAGACCCTGATTCAGATTGAGGTTCATAGAGGGTAAATTTAGTGATGCTACCCTGCTGTGCAGGGTAGCATCACTAAATTCACCCTCTGGGAACCTCATTTTGCAAATGACAGTCTGCTTATTTTCTGGCTTGACTGTATCACTGACTGTATTGGGTATTTTCTGGTTACATTCCAAATATTGGAGTATTTAAGAAAGTTTTCATTCGGTGGGGTGGTTTCTAAAGCTTTACATCGTGTCTTGAGTTTAACAATGTGCATCTGCAATGCATGTTCCTCTCAAGGGATGATAGACGTATATTGTCAAATCTATCAAGTGTCACATTACAATTTATGATACACTTTAAACTCCTGGCCTTACATCATACATGGAGTCGAATGTCCATTTTTATGCACCTTGCCCTCTAATGCGTTATTTTTTAAATTCTGTGTTTGAGAGTTTAGTTTTGTTTTCACATTTGATTTTATTTTAAAACTGACTGCAGTGAAATATCTTCTTTTTGATATCCTGTGATGCCCTCCCAGATTGCTTGAATGACAGCGGCATAGGGTGGTGTCATCCAGTCAAGTCAAGAAAAATGGTCATACATTGTTCACCAGTAGTAAATATATATGTAATATGTACTTCTGGGCTTCCAAATAACCTTTTTTTCTCAGTCAGTATGGGTTATTTAGTTATGTTATCAAAAAACCCTCTATGGGCCTCAGGGGGATAAATTAGTAAAACCCTACAAAACTACTCCAGCCTTTTTGCTGCCACCACCATCCTCACCTACCCCCCCCCCCCCCCCTGCCACCCCCCCTAATATGAAAGGAAATTTTTAAAGTTTATTTGGTAACTTCAGTACATAGTGCATGTGTTTGGGTATTTCTTTGAATTGTTTTAAAAGTCCTTGATTTTAACCATGTTAAAGTAGCTACCCACAAATCAAATACATTCAAATCATTCATTGAATGTATCCAGATACCCTGTCTGAAATATGTATAAAAGGGTTTAAAAGTCCTTATAAAACCTTTAATTCTCTTTTGAAAGTAAGACGTTAACCCTCTGGTCATTACCCTCTCCCCCCACTTCCCTTCATGGAATTGTTGGCTGGGGGGGGGGGGGGGGGGGGGGGGTGGTGACTACATGAGTCCCATGGGAATACTGGTATGTGGAGCAATACTAGTTTACTGTGGTAAAGAAGTTGTGGTTTACTGGTAAAACAGGAACCAATGCCTGTGGTGAAGTTCTCTCAGATGGGCAGCATAGGTATAAACAATTGTCTACACTTGACTTCATACCTTTGTTGCAGTCCTGATATAACCAAAAATGCTGAAAATGACCTTAAACACCAATGAATAAATAGCAAGATGATTCTTGAATTTGAGTTAACCCTCTGCACTCTGATGCCAAAATTGTGAAATTTCAAGCTGTAATCTTTACCCAAAATGCAACTATGCATTTAACTGGTTGACTGCTAGAAGCCACTATCAGAGGTGTTTAACCTTTTACCCAATGAATCGGCCGCATCTGCCGAGGAATATGCAAATTCAGTAGTTGAAAAAATATTATTTTTCAAAAAATTTCAACAAAACCATTATCATGTGACCCTTCGTTGGAACGAGCTCAACGAGCTCGTTCCAACGAGGGGTCACATGATATGGTTTTGTTGAAATTTTTTGAAAAATTTCAAAAAATGATTTTTAAAATAATATAATTTTGATATCGTCTGCGTTGGGTAAAGGGTTAAAAAAATGAGGATATCAGAAAAAAGCCAGCATTTTCCTTGCTCATGATACATATTTAGTTAAATGCAAATAAGATTTTGTTTATATAAATTGTTTATATTACAATTTATTGGAGAGTGCATACAGGCACTCTCCAATAATTTGTAATAAAACCAATTTTGAATAACAAATTCAGATCACCAAAAATAATCTAGCCCTCAATCAGTTAACCAATTCAATCTTGTTTGACTGTACCCAATATGCTCTGTCAAACAAGATTGAATTGGTTTAATTCACAGTAGCATCATAGGAAAAATCTGAAGATTTTAATTTTGTTATTTCGACATTGGTGTTCATAGGGTTAAAATACTTGAAAGTTGTGGATTTAAGGCTATAAAATTATTATTATTATTATTATTATTAATAACCCTCTAATAATTGTCAGTGTTTGATTATTTTGTTGGGTAAAGGGTTATCTCAAAGATGTGCAATAATTTATCTTGTATTATTTTATTTTGTATTGTTTATGAAGGAATCATACTGTTGATTGATTATATATTATATTAATAATAGTTTACTTCGTTTTAGTTATAATTTATACTAACAACTAGTTTCAATTTTTGCACTACTGATTTCATTTAACCCTGCTAGTTATATAACTTGCTTGAAATGGTTAGTCTCGAACTGCAGTAAAATTTCAGTCCTTTGTTTTTAAATAGAAACAAATCAGATTCTGACATTATTTCACAAAAGACTTTTTCATTGAGCATTTCAAGAATTTATTTATATCGACGGACGATTTTATGAAAGCTATCAATGCAACGCGTTTCATTAACCTACAATTTTAAACTTTGTTCTTTTGTTTGTTTTCTTTGTCTTTTTGTTTGGTTGGTTCCAAGCCTGGAAATAAGAAATCTAGCATTTGCAGATGGAGGGCCCCTGAGGGTGAATTTACCGATGCTATCCCCAATATACCCTCTGGGTTCCTCTTTCTGTCTAGGCCTGAGACCTTAATTCGGACTGAGGTCCCCGTACAGGATCACTAAATTCACCCTCTGGGGACCTCATTCTGCAGATAACAGTCTGCTTATTTCCGAGTTTGGTTGAGTCCATACATTTGTGTCATTTTTATACGCCCGTTATTTGACGGACGTATTATGTTATGGCGTTGTCTGTCTGTCTGTCTGTCTGCTGTCTGTCTGTAAACTGTTTTTGTGTCGCCTACTCCTCCAAAAGTTTACACGCTACATTGTTCAAACTTTGCACGCATGTTGATCAGTGATTGCCGTTGTGCATGTGACAAGAGCAGGTAATTCTGTTTTGTATTTCCAGAGTTATGCCCACTTTTAGTACTTGGAACATTACACTATTGTGTCGCCTACTCCAACATTTTACTTGCTTTATTGTTCAAACTTTGCACCCATGTTGATCATCAATTGTCGATGTGCCTGTGACAGGAGCAGATAACCCCATTTTATTTTTAAACGACGAGAATCATCGCCGTTTATAGCTATTATGATCCTAAAAATGTCCTTTTCCTTGGCGCCATCTATCGTCAATCGTTATCAATGAAGTTAACCTGTCAATGAATTGACGCTACCATTGTAAACGGTGAGGAGAATCTTCTACAGTAGCCTTGTTTTTATTTTGTGAAGACCTAAGATCGATTAATATGAAAATGTGAAAACAGATGAATTATCCTTTACCCCAGGCAGGGCAGGGGAATGGGCAATGATTGGAGGGGAGGGGGGGGGGGGGGGCAGACACAGTCGAGTCAACAGAAATTTCAAACTTTACCCCAGAGAAACTTGTGCATGTTCCAATTTTGACGGTCGTATGTTGCTCGCTAGGCGGTGCTCTTGTTGTCTTTTCAAATTTTTAACTCTCGCCCAATATGGACAAGGAAATGGGTCTCAGTTGTGAATGCGATAATTAGAACAATTGTAATCAGCTTTTGATATAACGTGGTATGTGCATACATTGTCGACATTCACCCCATTTCGTAATTTTTGCCGGGTGTAGTACCCCTTTTGTCGAAAATTCGATGTTTGTCTCAAAAGGACTTTGCGAATGCGATAACTTAACACATAATGATTCTTTTCGCCTTCTGCTGATTTGTCGCGGCCTTCTGACGTGGTGACTTACATTACCCCCCCCCCCCCCCCCCCCCCCCCCCACCCCACACACACACACACTGTGTTATTCCTCCTCACATCCCCTTCTAATCTCCCAGCATTCGGGTAAAAACTTCCGTAGTTTCCCCATTGGCGCTTTCTATACCTCCCCACTGACCATTCGCCCCGTATGTCATTGCTCATTCATTTATTCCTCATGTTTACATCCCATTACTCTATTAGTTTCTCAGTGAATGTTGTCTTAATAGGCAAGTATTTGGGGAATCCAGGAATGAAATGTTCCAGGTTCTCCTTAACTCCTTAGTGCACATTTGGCACGCCCTTTCTTCGGCTTTTCCCATTTCTCCCCACATCTCCAGTGAATCTGATCTCAAGTTGAACACCAATGTCCACTTCCCCAAACGACCAGTCTAGGTACTCCTCAAAAGCTTGCACATCCTTGTTTAATTCAACTTGACAACGTCAAGTATGAGGTATTTGGATAGGTTGCGATCCGTCGTCCGTCCGTCCGTCCGTCCCTAGGTGATCCGTTCCGCTGCCCGTTCACAATTCCTTTAGCTCGCTGCAGGCCGCAGCTCTCACCCGATCAGTTCCAAATTCCATTCGTGGCGTTGGGGTTGAGTCTGGAATGGAGCTATTGAATTTTTCCGAATTTCGTTGAAAAACATGCTGGCCATCTTAGATTTGGTGCATAAATTGTCAAAAATTCCATTTGCATCCCATCCAGGCCGCCTTTATCACCCGATCTTTTCACGGGAGCTATCGAATTTTTCTGAATTTCGTTGAAAAACATAGCTGCCAGCAGCCATCTTGGATTTGGCACATAAATTGTCAACAGTTCCATTAGCACACCCTACAGGTCGCATCCCTCAGCCGATCTTTTTCAGTTTTCTTATGTAGCTTTGGTGTGATGTCTTTTCTGTTGATACTTGAGTGAATGACTTGGCATTACTGGAACTTTCTATTTAGTTCAGTCCCCTCTAGGTCACGTTGAGTTGCAGTGTCATTAACACTTTCGTTGTTGGCGTTACGTGTCGTTCTCATTATGACTGTGAACGCGATAAAACACCACGTGATGGACAAATCACACCAAAATTGTGGGGGTGGGGAAGGGGGTAAGTAGATAAACAATTATAATAGTCTTATAGCAATATAAAGGGCCATAACTCTAGCAAAAAATGGAATCCAAACTTCCTTTCCACATGCACATCTACATTTCACATCATCTTTAATAAACACTAACAAGAAATGTAGGTTGATTTGAGCGGACAAACATTTATGACAGAAGATAGGATATTCTCCCAGTTTTATCGATGTTTGTTGGAGTTATACCCTCGTTTTGGTGAAAATACAGAATTCGTCTCATTATGGCTTTCTGTACACGATAACACACCACGCTTTGTAAAAATCACACCCAACAGTGTTTGGGGAATTAAGCAGATAATCAATTATAATCGACATATAACGATAAAAAAATGCCATAACTCTGGAAAAAACCTTCGGAATCGAAAATTCCTTTCCTCTTGCAACATCACACCAGCAGTGTTGGGGAAATTAAGCATATAAGGACATACAAAGTAGATCTGTTTCCCAGGCCATTTTTTTTTAAAATTGCATCTGGGCGGGTGGTTATTTTATTTTTTATTTTTGTAAATTTTTCTTTGCCATCAAAAGTTCGTGTTCTTCGTTTGTTTTATGTTTCAGGCCTCATAATCTACAGAATAGCATGGGGTGGTAGTGTATTTCGTCCCTTGGGTGCAAGAAGTCTTTGCTATGCTAAAGCATTGCAAAGCCTTGGTGCACTCAACTTTGTCTCAAGGGACAAATTTATCAATTTTTATTAACTTTGGTAAAATATCAGACATAAACCGTTTAACGATGAATGGGCCACAACTCTGGAAAAACTGCGGAAAATTTCTTTTTACATGACACTTCATACTTCACATCAAATTTCGTAAAATTCCGACAAAACGTCGTCGGCAGGGGTATCGAAAATCGGCATTTGAAATTCCAGAATAGGGGGAGTTCTATAAATCAAGGAAACTGTGTCATTTGACACCCCAAAAACAAAATATTTGCCCTAGGGATACCCAGGACTGTCCCATCGAGGTGGGGATCACCCCCTTTCGAGGTCTGCCCATCCAATCTCTTAACAGTTTGGATGATCCCTTCACAAACTTCCACATTGATATACAGTACGTGGAGAGTGTATTATCACTAAATCACCCGCAGAGTGGAGATTCCAACCGAGCAATAATTGCAAATTTGTTGCAAAGCATAACCAGCACAAGCAAAGTTTCAGCCCATGGACCTCCGGGTTAAACCCGGAGGTCTATTGGATGAAACATTGCTTTGTGTTTTTTGTCGATATATACAAAATCTGAAAGTTATAGCTTGGGTGATTTAGTTACAATCCACTCTCCACGTACTGCACGTGAATGCGCATTGTGCAAGAACACCCAGGGACCTGATAATCCACATTGTTTAGAATGTTGGTTTGTAGGATGCATCGTTCACATACAACAACTGCACAGGTTGGGTTGAAAACACGAGATAAATGTCAGATCCACTGTTGACTGGTGCGTCCGTTTATCTTTTTTAAACAAGAACTTCCACAGGAAACGCATTAAATGCAAGTGCCGAAGTTTGTTTCCTGTCACATTGACACAATCAGTGCACGGCGCGCACTTCTTATTTATAAAGGTTGTAATTCCTTTGCAGTTTGATAGGGCCCTGTGACGCTTCGAGATTCGATTCGATTTCGAATAGCAAATCGGTATTCGATTCGATTCGAATCGGCTTCCCGATTCGTTTTCCTTCGAATGCTTTCACAAGAATAAAGCTAGGCATCAGTCAGATTTGTCGTCTCATAGTTCAGATAGATATTTTTACATAAATAATGCTGAAAGTGAGTACTGGGTGTAATTTCAGCTATATTAACATAAATAGCATCTGCACCCATGCCACCCCATGCTAACTCCGGACTCACCAGTCACTACCACTGTAGGAAGCAAATTTAACCCATTACCCAAAGAATCCACCGTATCCGCCCGCGTAATATGCAAATTCAGAAGTTGAAAAAATATTATTTTTCAAAACATTTCAACAAAACCATATCATGTGACCCCTCGTTGGAACGAGCTCGTTCCAACGAGGGGTCACGTGATATGGTTTTGTTGATATTTTTTTAAAAAATGATATTTAAAATAATGAATTTTGATGTCGTCTGCGTTGGGTAAAGGGTTAAAGTTTTCAAGCAAGTTAAACGATGAGCTGTTGCGAACGGCTAGTCCTGTGCAGTACATAGTTCGGGCAATTCACGCACTCGTTTGGTTTTTGAATAGTAGCTCTTACTGGGTAATATTCCAGCATCATCAAGGCATGCCTTCTACAAAGATGTCTTAAGAATATAGTTGGAATATTACATCAATCGGGACGTGAGCCGTTACAGTCACAACAAATCAGGTTTACAGTCACCCCTCCCCCCCCCCCCCCCCCCCCCCCCCAGGTACGTAGCTAGGATTTCCTACTGTGGGGGCCAATTTTGTGTTTGTATTGTGGCATATAGTGTTTGTCATTTCCGTCCGTCCGTCTGTCTGTCCGTCAGGAAGATTTTCGTGTCCGCTCTATAACTCTTGAGATGTCTTTGTATTTTGTTGAAACTTTGCACACACGTTCTATATGGGCAGACGATGTGCCGCGCACATTTTTTAAATTTTTTTTTTTCGATGGCAGTCAAGGTCAGAGATCAAGTTGTCACGTTGGGGGCATAGTCACTTCCGAGTGACAATCTCTTGTTTTATTTATTTCTTTTTTTTTTTTTGGGGGGGGGGGGGGCAGGTCGATATATGCCGCAGGCATATCCAAAGGCCGTAGGCCTCAGGTGGGGGTGGATATGGGTAGGGGAGGCTCCCCCGAGAAAACTCAATGCTCTGTGAGTAAATTTGGGGCCCTTTGGTGCTTTGATTCGAAATTTTTAAGTAGGTCAGGTTGACCCATTATTCACACACAAATTATGAAATTCATGGAAATGAATACTGGTCGCATTATCACAGGTAGGTGAGCAGGCAGCGATACTCTGTCTTCTGCAAGGATATTCATTATAATACAAATTTTGTTTCCAAGTATATCCCTGTGATTATCACATTGCAATAATAAAAGCACGTTGTAACTTGGTAGGATAACTCTGCACCACCTTTACCTAACACGAAAGGAAGACGATACTTGCAAATAAAATTCTTGAATAACTAATATTTTTCAGTTTTTGCGTCAAAAACATGACCCATCATTGGAACGTACTCAACGAGCTCGTTTCAATGAGGAGTCATAAGCTATGTTTTTGAGACAAAAATGACAAAAAAACTGAAAATTGAAAGGTGATTTTTGTGAATAGCGCTGGTCGGTCTTGGCCGCTACGTTGAGTAAAGGCGAAAATATAAATAATTCTGTCACGTTATAAAAATCGAAAATGTGAATAGTTCGATCGCGGAGTTATCGTTCTGGATAACTCATCGAATGCAACAGCATTTTAATACATAGTCGAGAGAAATTTATTTAGTGGGATTTAACGAGACTTTCGACAGCCAGGATCATATCGTGTCGGACAGTTTTACGAGTGGAGGAAGCCGGAGAACCACCAAGTAGCGACGAGCAACCGCCATACTCGTCAACACACTAACTCCACGCAAGTAGGGTTATCATTGGTTGAAGACAAGTGCACCATCGACGTGCAGTACGCCTCAGTGAACAGCGCCACCGTGCACCCACGTGAGCAATCGGGATGAAGTCCATTGCCCAATGACACAACGCAGTTACCCCTGGCAGGGATCGAATCGTGGACCCTCAGTTACCACTGAGCCACCGCGCTCCCAGATGGTCGAGATAAAAACCACCACGGTCAGATCACGTTGAAGGTTTGTATTAGAACATTAACTGTGTTTCATTTAAAAGAATGCTCGGTTATTCTTCTAAGAATTACCTATCATTTTTAACACTTTACCCAACACAAAAGGCAGACGACACTTGAAAACAAAATTCCTGAATAACTAAATATTTTCATTTTTTGTCTCAAAAACATAGCTTATGACCCCTCATTGGAACGGGCTCAACGAGCTCGTTCCAATGAGGGGTCATAAGCTATGTTTTTGAGACAAAAATGAAAAAATAATGAAAACTAAATGGTGATTTTCGTGAATAGCGCTGGCCGGTTTTGGTTGTTACGTTGGGTAAAGGGTTAAAAATAATGCACCCTAATTGTTCGTGGCTGGTTTTCTTTCAGCCAGTAGGGATGATGAGGGCGCGTATAGACAGGGATTTTGTTGCGGAGGGTGGTGGGTGGCGCTAAATGACGATGGATTTTGAGAAATGAGTTTCAAAAGAAGCTCCGAGACTGACATCTGCTTTGTGGTCCTCTCCGACTTTCTCCAACCGCAAAACTGTTCGACACGAGGTGGCCCTGGCTGTCGAAAGTGTCGTTAAACCCCCATTAAAAATTAAATAATAAATCAGTACATAAAAGACCAGGATTTACAGTTTATTACAACAGTCTGTTCATCTGGGTCCGATTTGTAAAGTAAAACTATACCATGAAGTAAAAATTCTGGACGAGAAGCATTCAAACCCGCCTCTGCGCGAGAAGGATAATGTTGACATGATTAAGTATATACTGGGATGACACTGGACATTTTACGAGTTTAATTTCCACTTAAAAGGTTATAAACGAAGAATTAAGATGTCAAAATTGAATTCGGCTCTATTTTTATATAAGCGGGCATTACATCAGTAAAGTACTTGGTTTATTAACCATCACCGTGTTACATTGTTAACCCTTTACCTAACATGAAAAGAAGACGACACTTGCAAAAAAAAATCTTGAATAACCATTTTTTTTCATTTTTTGTCTCAAAAACATAGGTTATGACCCCTCATTGGAACGAGCTCGACGAGCTCGTTCCAATGAGGGGTCATAACCTATGTTTTTGAGACAAAAAATGAAAAAATAATTAAAATTAATAGGCGATTTTTGAGAATAGCGATGGCCGGTTTTGGTCGTTACGTTGGGTAAAGGGTTAAACTAATTTTGAAATATGAATGCGTGTTTCAGTGACATATAGGGGTTTCAACTAGACTCCCGAAGCCGCCTGGATGAGCTTCAGTCGCCAGCCGCGAACCCTCCAAGCCGTAGCCTGTGGCTAATTTTCCCCAATCAGCTGTTGTTAAATTTGTCAGCCGCGATAATATTTTAGATTTGAATATCAGTAACTGAATGCCACAAAGTCAGAGAGCATGCACCCAAATCCTGATGGCATGCAGGGGAATTCGCGAAGATGGCCTAATTTGTCACGCCGTGGTGGTCCATGGCCCGGCTGATAAAATATTTCCACTGCATCATGAAGGCATACCTTCGTCGAATATTCTTTTGGAAAAATCATCGTCATTCGACACCCACTATGCGTGCTTTTATCACAGAGTCCACTGGTCGTCAGCACACCCTTATCTCAGGGCAGCAGCTGCGTCGCCGAGGAACCCGGGAAATAAAGCAGTGTTTGTTTACTGTGATAACCCAGCTCTGTTTTACTCGTGAAATAGGATCCAGTCACCAATGCTTGGGATGCAAGTCCTTTAAAACGGGCAACAAGATCATAAACGACTGACTGATGTTGACTTTATCTTCATGTTGCAGTCACGCTTAGCCATTGTGCAGAAACATGTGGCTTTAAACACAATAAATAAATAAATAGCAGCTGTGTGCCCCCTAAACTTTTCGCTGCACCCCTCTCCCCTCAAACGTAGGCCCAGTGCAGCTTTTACACAACACAGAGCCCTAAAATGGTCTCCAATATAGGGCTGCAGACAAATGCCTCGGATTCATTGCTAAAGCACGGAATTTGGCAAACTTTTCTCCTGATGGTGGGGGGGGGGGGGGGGGGGGGGGGTAGTCCTAACTGTGACGACCCGGTCGTTAAACCCCTCTGCCCACTTCCCTTCAATCACTTCCCGTCATAATCTGTTCTGAATGATACTTATCAATCATGATGTGGTGGGAATTGAACTAAGTTAATAACCAAACGGTTCAGAAACTCACTATTCAGCTCTAACTGGGCCACATGGAGGCCACCATTAAGTTGAGAATAGTTTTGTTTTTTTCTACATGTCTGGTGAAATAATAACAAAAAATCTGTGACACTCGGCAACACATGCTGCCATTTGTATTGAGTAATTTAATTTGGTCTTACAGACTAGGTACCATCAAAGTGTGTAAGCAGGACTCGCAGTCCAATTGTTTTTGAAATGTCCGAAACTGTATCAGAGCAACAAATCCCATAAATCAATTGTTTTGGGGTGGGTGTTTAAAACTTGGAAAAAATGCAAAAAATTGTTGGTGGGTGGGTGGGCTTTGCGTGAGTGGGTGGCTGGGTGGGTTATAAAGATAGAGATGCAAAAGAAATCAACGAACTTTTCGCAAAAACCCTCCCCACCCCCACCCCTGGTTACGTGTTTTAAAAATATGCTCATTATCTGTTGTGCCCCCCCCCCCCCCCCCCCCCCCCCCGTGGCAACTCCGAGTGAAGCAGTGCCTGTTTACTGTGGTAAACGAGCTGTTTTACTGGTAATAAAGGACCCAGACAAAATTCTGGGGGTGAAAGTCCTCTAAAATGGGCAACATGGGTATAAAGGATTGACTAAAGTTATCTTTATCTCTGTTGCGGTCACAATTAGCCAATGTGCAGAAATATGTGACTTTGAACACCAATAAATGAATAAATTTAACTCTTAACTCGCTGTGTATTTTCAAGATATTTTTCATCAAATCTAGTTATGGCTGCTTCAGAGCAGCCATGACTAGATTTGATTAAAAATTCATCTAAATTGAACCCATTGGTGAAAACATCCATTCAGTTTACAGGAGAAAGATTTGATGAAATGTGCCAAAATTATGCTGACTTCAGTGGCAAGAGAAATTCTGTCCTGGGCAGGAATATCCGCCAGCAGCATGCAAGGAGTTAAACACGTTTACAAATTCAACGCGTGTAAGTGTTTATTATCGTATTGCACTTTTGTGCTTTTGCAGTGCAGTGTGACGCTTGTGCCTTAAGTGATGACTGCTATTATTCCTCAAAGTTTGCAGTTTCGACTGCCCAGAGACCGGCGCCACACAAAATGAAATATAAAATCAAGGATTGTAATTTTGACGCAGCGATTTTAAATTCATCTTAAACGCTGTTGCGATCGTATCCGCCCTGCCCCTTCACCACCCTATTTTTCTAACTCATTTTTTTCTCCAAGCACCGTGACCAGGAGCCAATTCTATAAAACATTTACAATTGTTTTTCTAGAATTGTATTTTCTGCCTATTAATATAACTGACGTGTCCTTGGGCAAGGCACTTAACCCCGATTGCCCACATGGGGGCACGATGACGCCGTGGACGATGGCGAACTACACGTCGATGGTGCGCACGTCTTCAACCAATCTAACCCTGCCTGTGCTGCAGTGCGGAGTTACGATGTTGGGGAGCTGGCAGCTGCTCGTCGTTGCTCAGTGATTCTCTCCGGGTACTCCGACTTCCTCCACCCGTAAAACTGTCACGGTCATGATTAGCCATTGTGCATAAGTATGTGACCTTAAACACCAATAAATAAATATAAATATATCAGTAGCATTTTAGCCCTTTACCTAACGTAACGGCCAAAACCGGCCAGCGCTATTCTCAAAAATCGCCAATTAATTTTCATTATTTTTTCATTTTTTGTCTCTAAAACATAGGTTATGACCCCTCATTGGAACGAGCTCGTTCCAATGAGGGGTCATAACCTATGTTTTTGAGACAAAAAATGAAAATAATAGTTATTCAAGAATTTTTTTTGAAAGTGTCGTCTGCTTTTCATGATAGGTAAAGGGTTAAAAGATATGTCAAATGGCCAACTGGTAAATTGCCACATCTTTGAAAATGCTAATAGTTCGCTTCAACCCATCTGAAGTCATAACTAGAAAATACAATACAACTGTAAAAGTTATATTGCATTGGCCCCAGGTGACACGGAATTGTCGCATGTGCTCTGCATAAACTGAAAGATCGGGAAAAAAATGAAATGTTGATGATTTTTTTCTACTGATCCTCTTCTCCCCCTTAACCCCTAGCGCCCTGGTAGTGCAACAGAATTTCTCCAATCACTCTGGACGGTTTTCTTATTTAACTATGAATTTAACCAATTATATCTTGTTTGATAGAGTTCACTGAGCTCTGTCAAACAAGGTATATTTGGTTGAATATCAAACTGCTTTACGGGAAATATTTGCTGCTGCAAACCTTGCCATTTTGACACCAGAGTGTAGAGAGTTAATATAGATATAAAAATATAACAAGGTTTACGACTTATCATTTCAAAACAAACCAACCGACCTTCCTTATATATTTATTATCATTTATTGGTGTTTAAGGTCACATACTTATGCATAATAGCTAATCGTGACCGTGACAGTTTTACGGGTGGAGGAAGCCGGAATACCCGGAGAGAACCACCGAGCATCGACGAGCAACTGTCAGCTCCTCAACGTTCTAACTCTGTTCAAGCTCCGCTCAAGCAGTGTTACAGCGGTTGAAGACATGTGTACCATCGACGTGCAGTACGCCTTAGTACACGGCGTCATCGTGCCTCCACAGAGGCAACCGGGATAAAGTGGCTTGCCCATGGACACAACGCAGGTCGTCTCGGACATTCTCGAATACTCGGTATCACCCGAAAGAGGAGACAAAAAAGCCTTACACTGGTGTATCTCTTGACAGCTAATTACAGGGTTGGGTGGTCTTGGGGGTTTTCTTTATAATAACTACGAATTTCAGAGGAAAAGGGGAAAAACGATATATCGAACGCGATAGCTAATGAAAATTCCTGAATTGGCTGTTTCGCACCATTGTTTTTTTTTAAACGCGACTCAAATGTAATTCATACTTGATGAAGACTCGTTTCTGAAGAGCACCTTGATGGCACCTTTGGTGGGTCACTTTTGTTCAGGCTCAAGTCTCAGTCCCTGGAGCCTAGTGGGAAATTTGGGGAAAACTAAAAAGGAGTGCCAGATAATGTGTAATTTAGGCGTGGTGGAGACCCTTCATCACTTTCTACTGGAATGTCCAAAATACCAGTCAAACAGAATAAGATTCACTGGAAGTTTTATGGGGAAGTGAGATGGGAGAGTGAAGGACATGTGGTTAGTGGGTGATACAAAGGAGAGGGCTAGTATGCTTATCGGAGAGATTGGGAAGAATGGGGCACAGAATGTCATCAGGCAGTTCGTCTCCGATTGTTGGGGAGAGAAAAGGCGTGGGAATAGGGGCGGGCACTTAAGAGTAACCAAGGCCTTCTCACCTGAGAACCGCAACAAATCAGCGGCCGACCAAAGTGTTATTATTATTATTATTATTATTATTATTATTATTATTATTATTATTATTATTATTACATTTTTCTCGCCTTCAGTCGGTGGACGATGACACCAACACAACCACTCCCATGCACACGATATCGCCGACCTTCCATTGTCTTTGTAGTGAAAGTTGCTCTTTTGTTGCGGCGAATAGTAGCCAATGGAATGGAAATAGGGTGATATATTTTGCATGGAATTTCTCAGCTTGTGCCGAGCACCCGTGGGTACTATCCACGATAACCCACGAATTTCTACTACCATTGCTACTGTCCGTGTGTTATCCAGAGCTTAAAATCCATACGAGATTCAGAATCTCTTCTCGCAAATGATTATCGCAAGAGAAACTATGAGAATTTGATTCTCGCCAAATGTAAATTTGATTCTCGTCATAGTATCTGGCCATTTCCTTGAAGGTCTAGAGAATTCAAGTTATGGATTGCTGCCTCATAAAATAACACTGACTCAGCAGGGGTTTCTAGTGAAGTCTTGGCTGCCTGTACAGGCAGCCAAGACTTCACTAAAAACAACTGCCAGTGTACGGTAACTTCCACCAGCAAGACCAGAAAAAGCCTGATGCTTGAGCATGTGTTCTCTGTGTACTTGCAAGACTAGAAACTCACAAAATTTGGAACGAGACCCTCAAGAATTAAACTCTAGTAAGTGTACAAACAAGGTTTTTTTTTTTTTGCTATCGAATATGTACTGGTTGCACTCACAATGATATACCGGTACTCTGTTCTTAATTATTTAGGAACTGAAAACTGATTCGCGCAGCAGGAGTTCGCAAGAATCAAAACCTATTCTTGCGAATCTTCATAAAATTTAAGGCCTGTTATCGTGGATACCACCGAAGCACTCCCGCGGGTCTGTGAACCGTTATAAATAGGCCTTCCTTTACCCAACGCAGCGGCCAAAACCGGCCAGCGCTATTCTCAAAAATCGCCAATTTTTATTATTTTCTTCATGTTTTGTTTCAAAAACATAGGTTATGACCCCTCGTTGGAACGAGCTCGTTCCATCGAGGGGTCATAACCTATGTTTTTGAGAAAAAATTTAGTTATTCAAGAATTTTTTTTGCAAGTGTCGTCTGCTTTTCATGTTAGGTAAAGGGTTAATCAAAATTGGACAGTTTGAATGAGTCTATATAAAATTGCGGAATATTTTGGCTGGAAAATATTGTAATGATGTACAAGGTGGCCATCGGAGAGCTACACTGACCTCTCCTTTTCCCAAATTTTCCCCGGGGAACAACGAGGGTGGGATAACCCTTCTCATCCTCGTCCCAAAACGCGCCGCTACGCACGTTGGACGATGCTTCGCATCATAACCCATAATTGTTCACGGTGCAAAGATTTTTTAAATGCGTTTTTTATTGCTGCCAGTAACGACGCTGCGGGTAACGTTTTTTATTATGGGACATCCGCATTGGTGCCCTGGCGTCTATACTCGAGAGTGAAAAATAAAAGAAATATACTCATGCATAATGTAAAACCACTTCAAAATACACGAATATTTTACTAAACGTGATGGGAATGTCACTTAGTCTTTCAGAAATGTTGATTTGACAATCAACCTGTCAAGAATATACCTTGCCCAAAATAGATTTTTAAAAAATGTCTTCAACAAGCCTATATAAAGACCTCTTTACGAGGGATTCGAGGAGAAGTTGGAAACATCAAAATACTGTCTGACATGGCTTTACTTTCTTTTTTGATCTTTTCTTTGGGGAGTAAGTAATCTTTTTTCTGTTCATTTTATCTTCATTGTGTATATATAATAACACTTTAGCCGGCCGCTGATTTGTCGCAGTTCCATGTAGATGGAAATGTTTTTCGTATAAATGTTGATTCTTGTTGTCATTTCCCTTTTCAAGGCATGCCCTCGAGTATTTTTATTTTATTTTAAATTTTGTACTTTTAAAGGTTCACATGTGGATGCATGTGTTCAAGGAAGAGTGCATCAATGCATGCCGCGTGGTGGTGAAGGTTTCTCACAAAGAAAATTGACGAGGGAGACTTCTCAATGAATCAATGGGTGAGGGTTATAATAGAAAGGCACGTGTGGGTCTGCCGAGATGAACATCGGATTCCGCGAATGGGGTACACGTTCGGCAAGTGGTAAAAATTGAGAGCGATCAATTTTTTTGGACTGTCCACGCACGCGCGATATATGGAGGTATAAACAGTCTCGGGCTGGTGGTACTCAAACAGAATGACGTGTGTGTCTGTGGAAAAGGACATCGTATATCCGTGAATAGGATACCCATTTTCAGCAGTTGTCAAAATGTGGGAGCCATCAATTTTGGACTCACCGCGCAAAGCTGGTGTATATATAGAGGATTTCTTGTGAGTCATTACCTGATATGACATTTCTGGATATAGTTCACTAAGAACGAACTGAGCCGAGGTTAACCCTTTACCCATCATAACGGTCAAAACCGCCCAGCGCTATTCACAAAATTCACCATTCAATTTTTATTACTTTTTCACTTTTGTCACGGAAACATAGCTTATGACCCCTCATTGGAACGAGCTCGTTCCAACGAGGGATCATAAACTATGTTTTTGACGCAAAAAATCAAAAACCTTTGTGCTTCAATAATTTTATTTGCAAGTGTCGTCTGCTTTTCGTGTTAGGTAAAGGGTTAACCGAGGCTCACATCGATTTTAGCGAACGTGGTTCAGAAATGCCATTTCAACTCGCGACGAATGTTAGTCTCATTTTATCACATAATGATCCGGAATTTCTTTCAACATAGGGGAGATGAGCTCACAAAAATAAAATAATTGTTCTTTTTATTGATATGTATAGTTTATTTTTGTGTACCGTTAACATCTTTTTCTTTTTTTATGTTTTATTCTGTCATTGTTGTTGTTTTCACAATCTACCTCCCTGTAGGTATTTATTTACTGGTGTTTAAGGTCACATTCTTATGCACAATGGCTAATCGTGACCGTGACAGTTTTACGGGTGGAGGAAGCCGGAGAGAACCACCGAGCAACGACTAGCAACTGTCAGCTCCTCAACATTCTAACTCTGTTCGAGCTCCTTTCAAGCAGGGTTACAGCGGTTGAAGACACGTGTACCATCGACGTGCTGTACGCCTTAGTACACGGTGTCATCGTGCCCCCTAAAAAGTAATCGGGATAAAGTGCCTTGCTCAAGGTCACAACGCGGGGATCGAACTCAGGACTTCTAGCACAGAAGTCCAACAGTCTACCACTGAGCCACCGTTCTCCCTCTGTAGGTATTAATTGCTTGAAGAAATCTTACCAAATCTTAACGTGTAATTTAACCCTTTACCAAACGTAACGACTGAAACTGGCTAGCGCAGGTTACAAAATACACAGAGGGACAATCGCGTGTGACTGGGTTAATCGATATGGCACGAGTGCCAGCGCGAAGGGGTAGAACGAGAGACGGCAACACACGCGTGTTGTTCTGTGCTTATTACATGCCTTTACATCTATAAAAAAAACAATTATTTGAAGGACAATCAGCAATACATTTGACAACTATCAACAAAAAGAACACATTTAATTGCTAACCAAATTTGCGAGGAAAACTCATGTTACTATTTCGTTCCCTGAGTTCCAATGTGTTCAATGTGCCTTCTGGCAAACAGAAAACATTGGAACTCAGGGGACGACTTTTAGCTACCGCTGAGGATTCAAACTGTAATTGCGGTGCATGATTTGTAGAAAATTGCAGTGAACTTTCGCTTCTATTCAAAAATAGTCCGTCAACGATTTCCCTTCCACAAATCGTCCCCTGAGTTCCAATGTGTTCTATGTGCCAGTAGGCACATAGAACACATTGGAACTCAGGGGACGAAATGTGTGCGGAACGGATTTTCATTTTCCGCGTGGTTTGGTGTTGCTGTAGATGGGGAATTCATAGAGCAGGCGTGCAATAAAATCCACAATCATTAATTATTTTTTTAAAGGGACAATAAGCAACTGGTTTGAAAAATAGCTATTCTTAGATTTTGCTTGTATGTGAAAGCGGGTGTAAAACAATCCCTGTATGCAAAGTGTAAGACATCAGAAGTAACTCGAAAAAAACTGTCAGTGATTGCTCAGATGCAACGAAGAGGCATTCTTTCAGTTTGAGAAATCAAAATGGTCTCCCATTTGTCCGAATTGCTGTCGGTCCTATGAATCCCCCGGCATCCTATCGCAGCCATCTTTGCCGAATCCGAGCAGCTGCCAGCTCCCAACATCGTAACTCCACACTGCAGCACAAACAGGGTTAGATTGGTTGAAGACATGCGCACCATCGACGTGCAGTACGCCTTAGTACACGGCGTCATCGTGTCCCCATGTGGACTAACCGGGCTTGACGTTGCTTAACTTCGGTGATCTGACGAGAACCGGTTACCGCAACGCCACCGCGCCACCGAAGGCTGGATCGTAAGTTTGATCCTCAAAGGTGTCCACATTGCATCCTTAGACAAGACATAGCCTAGTTGCTCTGGTGGGTGCTCGGTGACGTTGTGAAATTAGGTCTGTGGGACGTTGATGGTACACGTCCCTTCAACCAATGCTAACCCTGTCTGTACCGATTTTAGTAAGCCGGAGAGCCGAAAGATGCTCTCTGCTGCTCAGTGATCCTGTCCGCATACGCGGTCATCCCTCACCGTAAACAGTTCGATATGATATAACCTTGGATGTAGCCCTTGACACAACGCGACTAGAGGACGCCATTTGCAAAAGTATTTTTCAATAAAATCTCCCTGTCTAAAAACACATAGCCCATGATGCCGCGTTTCCTCGAGCTCAACGAGCTCGCCCCAATAAGGATGTAATAAGTTGTGTTTTAGAAGCAAAAGAAAACCAAAAAAGAAATGAATGGCGTTTTTTTTTTATATAAATTATGACGGACGTCCAATTCCAGTATGTTCGATAAAGAGCTAAACATGTTTTTTCCACTGTCATTTTCAGTCGTGTATGACTTTCTGACCTCCAAGGTCAAGGCCATTTATATACTTATTTTTCTTCCGTTATCATATATCAAAAGAGTAGTTCTTTGTCAACACCGTGGTGTATCAGATCATGTCATAAGATGACACGCTCGTAGCTGCCAGAAACAAGACAGGAAACCTCTCGGAGTACACTCTAAAATCGGTTGGGTTAAAAATCAACCCAAATCGACTGGGTTGAGTGAATATGAACCCAAATTGGGTTCATATTCACTCAACCCAGTCGATTTGGGTTGATTTTTAACCCAACCGATTTAGAGTGTACTCGGACTAATAACAATAAATTATAGTTCAGCAGAACACTCGAAGTTTTTTTAGGTTTTCTTTTTTTTTAATTTGTTTTTTCTTTTTTATATTAATCTGATCTAATTTAATTTGATCACTAAATGATTTGTTGTGACTCATATTTGCATTCGAATGTCCGAACACTTCCAGGGGCCTCCGGCGAATTTTAGACGACGGAGCAGTTCCTATAAAAGGCTATTCAGGTATATAGATATAGAATATACCCATAGTAGCTTGGTGTACCAAATGTTCCCCACGCGTTGTGAAGTGGCGCCACTTTCATTTCACTCTTCGCGAGACGACGTGTGATAAATTTAGACAAGTTTACATTCAGGTCGACGTCACCAAAGGTCAACTTGGATGTAGTTCTACTGTAGGTGTAAAATTTAACTAATGAAATCCTTTTGCTGGCGTGTTTGCCTCGGTTGGTGTGTAAAGCTAGAATTTATGTCATAGATTTTAGGCACTGTTGGGTAGTTGATAACAAAAACCGCAATATATAACGAGCTCGTTCCAAAGAGGCGTCACAATCTATGTGTTTTGGGGACAAATCAATGAAAATTAATTGGCGATGATTGTAAACAGCGCAGGCCGGTTTTAGTCGTTACGTTGGGTGAAGGGTTAAAAACTCAAGACTTCTTTTAAATTTATTTTTGGATATCTAAATTTTACATATATAGTCGCAACATGTTATTAAATTAACACGAACCGTACCGACTCTCCAAATTGGTCCTGTTGGATCGCCAACAGCTCGAATTGGGTAATACCTACCTCGTTTTTGATGAACGTCTGCGCTGGTCTGCGTGTATTACACAAGTCCAAGTATTAAATCTAGTCTTGTTAGAAAGCGCATGAGTACTAACAAGAGTGCATCAATATTTGATACCCAAATACAAACGGAAATGTCCCGACTGGAAAACAATATAACCCCTCCCCTAATCACGCCCCTGATAAACACATTGTTGCTTATTTGCAGTACCCAAGGATGGGAGAAAGTTCGATTTTCGGGAATGAAAAGACGCCCAATACTCGCGCCAGGGGTATTTATCGACACCCGAGCGGTGTTCTTCAGCGGGAGAATTTTGATGGTGCAGAACCCAAGTGGCCGACTAAGTTTTGGTTCCATGGGAGAAAACGTTGATTTTCGGACCAGAAAAAAACACCCAAATCGCCGCATTTGAGGCCTTTGTCGACGCCCCAGAATAGAGTGTTATAACCGGAAATAACGCCAATGGTGTGGAACCCGTGGGGCCGACCATGGTTTGCCCTGTGTGAGAAAAAAGAAGATTTTTGGGACCGAAAAGACGCCCAATGCACGCATCTGATGCATTTTTCGACTCTCCTATAGTAGTGTGTTATAACGAGAGAATTATAATGGCGCGCAACTCACGGGACCGGGCATGGTTCCACTCCGCGTGAGAAAATTGTGATTTTGGAGAGGGAAAAAGACGCAAAATGTTTATCCTCCCAAATTTTCAGCGGAACGACCAGAGTGGTGTGTAACAACGAGAGAATTTCATTGGGCTCTATCTAGGAGGCCTACAAGGCAGGTCCCCATTGAGAAATTCCCAGGTCGTATATACGGCCTGCACTCTTCTAGCAGTACCACAGTGTTTCGTGTATCTCCTGTTCTATCAAAGGGGTGTAATTTTTTTAAAAAGCGGAATCCTGATCGGAACAGAAAAAAATAAACATCTGTTTTTGTTTCCAATATATGTCAGCGGATAATGTATCTCCAATTTCGGGAAACTTGTTATCTGCCAAATCAAAGGGGTTGAGTGAATATGAACCCAATTGGGTTCATATTCACTCAACCCAGTTGATTTGGATTGGTTTATAAACCCAACTGATTTTAGAGTATAAAAGCCTCATCATTTTTGTTAATATATTAAGAATATTAAGTAGGTGCGTTGAGTTCATCTATTCACAATGGGGTCTACGAGGGTCACAATCTATCTCCGCTGTCCCAGTGAGTTAGAAAATAGCTGCCATCGCTTGTCCCGTAGTATCGATGCAAAGGGGGCACTCGTCCCCGTGGTTGCGGCGTAACTGTACGTTGGGTAAATGGTTCAGCAAGTTCAGATTATTTTTTTTAAAAACTTTATCTTTTTAGTTTAAACAGCATTTATTCTAGAAAATAGTATATACATATAATACATTACATAATTATACAATAGAACAGCAACATTTTACAAAGCTGTACACGGTATACCAGTTAGAGTAATTATCAAGTTAATAAGTAGACGAGGATTCTACAGAAAACCTTGAGCTAAAATGTGTCGTCTCGTTTGTTCAAGAGCACTTTTCATAAGGATTGGATTCTCCGAGGCAGTGACCCCAAAGGCGGCAGAACGATTTGCAAAGTGGGGGGTGGGGGGGGGGGGGGTTGGGAAGCTGGATCGGACGATCGATGGTCGTCGGTATGACAAGCCGACCATGGTCCGGCCCGTCGTACGAAAAGTTTAAATTCCAGGGACCTAAAACTCCCATTTCCATGCATCTGAGCGGATATTTTGAGATTTTTCAGGAGATGTATTTGAAAGATTTCACACTTTGAGAGCCGTTAAAAAACGTAGCTAAAACATACAGGTGAGGGCTATTTATCAGCTTTGGTCGTAACGACCAAAGCTGATACATAGACCTCACCTGTATGCTTTACCAGACGTTAACAGCAATTATACAGTCTGTGAATTATCTTGGCTGGGGTGGATTTGGTACTTGTATGTCTGTAAGATTACGATCTATTTGAGTTAACCGATTTTTTAACAGACTGTATGCGTTTTAGCGTTTGCTGCCACTTACTGCAAAAAAAAAAATGATCCGAAACCCATCGAAACTGAACATAGCTGGCGAAAATATGGGTAGGTTTGGATTGGTTGTGTTACAATATATGCATGTAAAAAACATGGTCTGCTTTTCATGCTAGGTAAAGGGTTAACAAACTCTAATCCAGTGGCTGGATTATATTGCAGAGTGTAATGTGCATTATGACGACCATAGACGCCATTGGTAGAGGACCCGTCCCTCCTACCAAAGGGGATCGATGCTATATACTAGAGGAAAACTTCACTGCTAGTGAAATATCTCTAAAGCCGACGCAATCACCAGTTATCCAGAATGCAATGCTACAGATTTATAAATTGAAAACAAATTCCAGTTGTTGTAAGGGAAACTATCCCTGCCCACTGAGGCAATGTGCATGTTTGCTGTGCTTCATACCTTCAGACAGATCGCTGATGTGCTTTTCGACTTACACACAGGTGGAGATTTACCCAAATACCACCAGAAGGCTTCACTTGAAAGCACCCAGAGATGGACTGGCTGTTTGGTACACCGAGAAATTTCCCGGTGCCCCCCCCCCCCCCCACCCTTACGCAACCCAACACCTGTTGGTGCATGGAATTTCATGAAAATCACCAATAGGTGAAAAGAATTTTATTGCATAGACTGTCGGTTTATCTAAATACTCTTTTTCTGAACTGCCAGTGGAAAGGGCGTTTTCGATATACCAGTTGTCTAGTCTGTCATTCAACGGTCAGATGCAAGGAAAGCTTTCCTTTGGTTCGAAAAATCAATATTTTCTCCCATTGGGCCGAACTGTGGTCGGCCTGATGAGACCGGGGGCCCAGTTGGTGCAACCACTTTTGTCAAATGAGCAAAGATGATACAAAAATACTTCCCACCTGCGGTAACCGCGTTGTGACCTTGGGCAAGACACTTCACCCCCATTGCCAACGTGGGGGCATGGTGACGCTGTGTACTAAGGCGTACTGCACGTCGATGGTGCACTTGTCTTCAACCAATTCTAACCCTGCTTGTGTGGAGTTAGTATGTTGGGGAGCTGGCAGTTGCTCGCCGTTGCTCGATGGTTCTCTCCGGGTACTCCGGCTTCCTCCACCCGTAAAACTGTCGCGGTCATGATTAGCCATTGTGCAGAAATATGTGACCTTAAACACCAATAAATAAATAAGATACAAAAATGCCAATGAAAATGCCTTCTATGGACTGTCATTGAACACTCAGGTGCAAGGAAACGGTGTTCTTTCGATTCGAAAAATCAAATTTTGTCCGGGGCCCCCTTGCTACGTTTCCTGGCAACGTATTTTGGTCCAGCCCGCCCGTGAAAGAACGATTTACTTTTTTACTGGGAGGAGACAACGAAAAAAAAATCCCTTAAAAATACCTATGATTAATCACTACATTGTGATACGATAGTTATCTATGTGGGTTGCTAGCCCGCGCAGATGTCTACGGTATCTCTGAATGCAATGCTAAAGGCCACTTGCCTGCCTTAAAGGGAATTTTCCCCTACTTGTCTCCCCCACCCCGCTAATGTTTTCTGGCGCCCTCACTGGTATGAAAAGTAAGTAAAGTTGTATTTATTTTTTTTTTCTAGCATGGAGAGCATCGTGTACGATTCCTAGTACCGGAACCAATTTACCAACCAATATGGCTGCAAATTTCGCTCAAATGTTTGCCCAGATTATGCCACCAACCGCAAACGGGCAGGCCGGTAATACAGCTAACACAGGAAGCATGTCACCCAGTGGAATCAGTTTACCGGGAGCAGCCATGTTGCCTGGAATTCCGATGTCGGGAAGCTCTGCAGCTGCAAGTAACACTGGAATCGCGAGCAGTTCATCACCCACAGCGTCACAGACAAAGCCAACAAGTGCCATCCAGACGATATTCGATAGCCCACTTGGAATGCGCGGAACATTTTTGTCAAGAGTTCTATCACCCAAACAGATGAGTGGCGTGAACAAAATGGCGCAAATAGCACTTTGTCGAAACACACAATTCTCCAACCAGCGAGAGTTTTTAATGTTCGGTAGATGTAAAGTTGGCGATCCAAATGCCTGCGCTATCATGGAAATAAAAATGGCCGCTCACAATGGCGCAGCCTCTCTATCTCTGTATTACTCAGGAATCCGCCACTACAACTGCATTGCGGGCATGTGCTGTTTGAAGAGCAACTTTGCGTTGCAACATCTCGGTAAGTTGTGCTAATGAGATCTATCCAGGTTTCCCACATCGTGCAAATTTTTATAGAATCAAACAGGATTGTAGACTGCATTTCTAACTTTGGGGTGGGGTGGAGGACACGGTCATAAAAAGGCACCCCACGATGATATATATCATTGGTGACCTATGGTAGGTAGGTAAGTAGTAGGTAGTATATCTTTATTAACCTGACATGCGCATCCATTATACGCATATGCTTTTATATTTTCAGTACAAATTGCACCCGGCAAGCTTGACCTTTTAGTCACGAATACTTCTGAACAGACATTTGACATTTATTGAAGTCACATGCTCTCTCTCTCTCTCTCTCTCTCTCTCTCTCTCTCTCTCTCTCTCTCTCTCTTTTTTACCTCCGTCACCCCTCCCCATCACGGTACCCCCGCCCCTATTTCATAACAAACGATGTTAAATGTTAGACTATTCTTAGTTCAGTACAACAGGAATACACAAAACTTACGCACTTCAACATTGAAAAAAAAAATGACTGACGTGACGACCGTTACTTATTGCCCATTCCTTATTCGACATCCGTTATCAACCGATTCTATCGGTTGATAACGACTGTCGAATAAGGAACTGGCAGTTAGAAACGATTGTCACCCCCCCCCCCCCCAGAAAAAAAAAAAACAGAGCCAAAAATTGCACTTTTTTCGACTTTAAAGGTTGTAGAAAAGACAAAACATACGAGAGGGAATCTTCAGTCATATCTTAAGAGTAAAGAGTCTCAGGGCCCCTTTCCTGCTAATTCCCAAAACGATTGCAATGACCAGAACGCAAAGAAGAAATAGAAATTTTAGGTGTTTACGTATTTGGGTATTAATTGCCTTGCCCAAGGACACAACACAGTACCCCTGACGGGGATCGAACCGTGGACCTTTCGGTTTGAAGTCCAATGTCGTAACCACTGAGTCACCGCCCCCCCCCCCCCCCCTTGATAGAGTTTTTAATTTCTTCCCTGTTAATTAGCTCCTCTCCTGTCCTCTCCACGGAAAATCCGTACGTGGAGTCCTGAACATAAAACTGCATGTACCCCAGTCATAGACTATGATTTATAGTAAATCTCAGAACACCATGCGCTCACGTATGTTTATCACTGACATATGTTTGGCATTTATCATTATTATTTCTAGAATAATGACCCATTTATTTCTTGTGACATGCACCCTCTGTTTATCACCTTCCAAAAAAAGATGCGCCGAAAGGACATGCATTTTCCGGTACATTTTGACACTAATATTATATCATGCTGGCATCTTTATATTACCAAAACTGAACTTTTTTCTTTTTTCTTTTTTCTGTCAGTATTACAAAACTGAACTTGCGTTTCTTTTTTCTGTCAGTATAGTTTTTTGAAGAAACTGTTATAATCTTCAGCTGAAAAAGACATTTCACTCCAACTTTCGCTTCTGACCTAACCCTTTGCCTAACATGAAAAGTAAACAAAATTCTTGAATAACTATGTTTTTCATTTTTTTATCTCAAAAACCTTGGTTATGACTCCTCATTGGAACGAGCTCGACGAGCTCGTTCCAAAGAGGGGTCATAACCTATGTTTTTGAGACAAAAAAAGAATGAAAATTAGATGGCGATTTTTGTGAATAGCGCTGGGCGGTTTTGGCCGTTACGTTGGGTGAAGGGTTAATACAATAATAACACCTCGTCCGGCCGCTGATTTATCGCGGTTCTAGGGTGAAAAGACCTTGATTACCCCTGCGCTACCAATTGCCTCCCTATCCCCACTCCCCGTCTCTCCTCCCAACACCCGGAAACGAACTGTTTGATGATATCCCACACCCCATTCTTCCCAGTTTCTCCAATACGCATACTAACTCTCTCCTTTGTGTCGCCCAAAATGACCACATACCCATCATTCCCCCATCCCATTTCCCCATTAAACTCCCAGTGAATCTTATTCTGTCAGACTGTTATTTTGGGCACTCTAAGAGAAAGTGTTCCAGGGTCTCCATTACTCCTAAATGTTACATTTGGCACCCCTTTTCACTGTCCTTCCCAATTTTCCCCTAAGCTGCAGGGACTTCGACCTGAGACTAAACAGCTGCGACCCCCCAAAGGTGCAGTCAAGTTACTCCTCAAAACCTGGCTTCTCTTTATCACGTAGACCACCCAAAGAACCCCTTTGACCCTCCTCTCACCAATTTCGGTTACAATCCTCCATGACACACACTCACTCTCTCCGCCCCCCCCCCCTCTTTCTCTCTCTCTCTCTCTCTCTCTCTGTCGACTTTTTACCCCGTGTTGCCCCCCCCCCTCTCCTCAGTCCGAGATCTCTATTGAATAGTTTTCTATCAACTCCATGAGTTGCTCCGTCCATCCTATTTTGTATTAAAGAATTTCAAATCGTCCGGAACGTTAATTTACGCCATCTGCTGTCGTGAAGACTTACCAAATAGTGAAGGTAACAAGAGGTTCAATAAGTCTACCCTGCCCTTGATCCTCATCCACTCAAGCTTACCTCCGATTGCTTCCCCTGCTGCGGCATTTCTCGATCCTGTTACACATTGGCCTGCATCATTCTACAGAGTTTCCAAGCTCTTTACAATCATTTGCTTTAGAGCTATCACTTCCGTTCCATATCTCATACTCAGTATACCCATCATTTCCCAAATGGCTTTCACACGAAACTTCTATTGAAGCCGTTCCTCTCTAAAAGTTGTATTTCATTAAGAATTCGCTTCCCCTTCACAATTAGTTTATTCGTGTGGTTTCGGTAGATGCCTCTTTATGTGATGTTTATACTGACCTCCAAATACTCGTAACCACCTCTCTCTCCCACACCAAGAAGTTTGCAGCTACCTTCCAGAATACAGAACTGCCCCACTCCACACCTTCGACCCACGGGTATTACTTTGCTTTTGTTTTCATTCAGCCCGAGTCTTCGTTGGTCCCCATAGCTCGCAAAAAAATGAAAGCATCTTCTCTAGCCCGGGGGCGCGGTGGCGTTGCGGTAACCGGTTCTCGCTCGTCAGATCATCGAACTTAAGCAACGTCGAGCCTGGTTTATCCTTGGACGGGTGTCCGTCCGAGCGATCGATTCGATTGTGTGCTTGGGCAAGACACTTAACCCCGATTGTCCACATGGGGGCACGATGACGCCGTGTACTAAGGCGAACTGCACGTCGATGATGCGCATGTTTTCAACCAATCTAACCCTGCCTGTGCTACAGTGCGGAGTTACGATGTTGGGAAGCTGGCAGCTGCTCGTCCATGCTCGGCAGTTCTCTCCGAGTACTCCGGCTTCCTCCATCCGTAAAACTGTCACCGACGCGATATGACCTTGGCTGTTAAAGTGTCGTTAAACCTTAATAAATAAATAAATAAATATTCTCTAGCCCTTCTTCGCTTTCTGACACTAGTACCATATCATCCTCGAAAAAAATAGCACAGGGATCGTCAGGCTCCCAACTGCTATACTCTCGTACCCCTCGTTCATCTCCTAAATCTCTGATGTGCAGTGCAAAAATAACTGGTGAAAGGATACTACTCTGCTTTAGGCCAGTTTCCACAGACATCTGTTTTGGCGTTGTGTTTCCCTGAGTTCACTTTGTACGTCTTTGAACAATGCTTCCAGAATTCCAACAAACTCACCATCTAGGCTCAAGGCCTCATGCATTCGCCCCCACCCCCATACTCTATCATATGCCTTTTCAGCATCCAGAAACTCTATAAACATATTTGTCTATGTGGCTTTGGCAAATTCTATCATTTTGAGAAAGCGTGAAAAGCGGCCCAATGACTCTCCTTACTTTCCTGAAGCCATCCTGGATCTTCCCCCAAAACCCTTCCGCCTCGATCACATCACCTAATCCCCCATACAGGACTTTACATATAACTTTTCCAATGCTGCTTCCGAGAGAGATCTCCCGATAATTATCCAATATTTTCTCTTCTACCTTTTTGTGTATAAATATGACATTGCTTTATCTTCACTCTTTTGGAAACTCTTGTGTTTCTTTGGCCAAGGTGAATAGGGCCGTTAGGCTTTTACATATTTGCTCTCCCCTATTCTCTAGCCCTTCTTCGCTTTCTGACACTAAAACTGTCACCGACACGATATGACCCTGCCTGTTAAAGTGTCGTTAAACATTAATAAAAATAAAATATAAATATGAAATCAGGACATATGGCAGTGGGACGGAAAAAAACGACCTTAACCCTCTCTTCACGAGAGGCGGGCTGTAAGGTCCAGAGACATGATACGAAATAATTTCATTAAGGATGACTGCAAACTGAATGTGTAGAGTAAACCAATTAACATTTTCAACGTGCAGCCCTAAGGCTGCACGTTGAAAATATTAATTGGTCTACCCACAAATAATGAATATGGAATCTTCCAGTTGCTGCGATCGAACTGACATGGAAGATACCACCGGGGTTCTAAGGGTTAAGGCTCAGAGATTTAAGATATTGGTAAATGTTAAATATCACGTACAGTAATGTGATCACAAAAGCGGACAGACAGTTTCAATCTTTTCACTGACTGATTCGAAACCAGGGTAGCATTACTAAATATACCCTCTGTGAATCTCAATCTGAATCAAGGTCTCAAGCCTAAACAGGAAGAGGTACCCAGAGGATAAATTGGGGGATTCTAGCCCACTGTATGGGATAGCATAAGCAAATACACCCTCTAGGAACCTCATTCTGCAAATGGCAGATTGCTTATTTTCAGGCTTGCCAGTACGCTGCAAATTTGACCTTTCTGCCTTTATAGACTTTTTCATTTCGTCATGTTCTCTACTAAAGTTCCTGTGTTGGCAACCTAATCTTTCCTATACTTTCCTTCCCTGCCTCTGTGAGGCCGACTGCTATGGCACCTGTCATTTCTTGACACTGGGAGCCCTGTGTACATTCTCAAGCTTTGGTGTAAATTTTTTTTCAAACTTCGCCCAATCGGCATCCTTTCTGAGTTTCCAAATCTTCATGAAGCTTATTTTGCTTCTTGTTGGGGTTTTGCCTCTGATCGTCACTGCAATCAAGCTGGGCTCATTATCCAACTCCCTTTTACCATCATCTTCCACATCTACCCCTATTACTTCCTTCACTGAATCGGTATCGGTGACAATATAGTCGATTATCGTTCTTCCGTCCTCCTTCTCCCAGGTCCAGGTCCATTTCCAACACCATGAATCTATGTTCAATATCTTCAGGTCGAGCTCATTTGTGAAGTCCAACAGCTTCCTTCCATCACTGTTGATTTTCTTATCCCCGCCCTGGATGCCTTCTTACTTATCACCTACACGTCCACACAATGGTGTCCTTTTGCCAAGTACCGCTCATGGTCCACGAATGGGGTTCAGACGTTTTTATGTCCTCATGGGAACATTTTTTGGGAAGAGGCATCAGTCGGAAAAATCAAAATAGTAAAACGGTCGTAACACTAAAAGTAACAGGGACGTAAAGAGTTTAGACCAACATTAGCTCACCAACCCGTCTTTGCAATCTTATTGGAAATTAGTAGGTAGGGGTGCACAGACTCTTTGCTTTTATAAGATGTGATTAACAAATGTTCTCCACTACGGGGTTTAACCCTTTGCGACTACGATACGTATTATTACGTACGAAAAGTGCCGTGCGTTGCGACTGCGGACGTAATATTAAGTCCATCGACTTTGAACCCGGGCGGCCGCTTTTTCGTCCAGGAACATGATACTTCATAATTTCATTAAATAGGATGGATGCTAAGTGCATGAGTGTGGTAGACTAATCAATATTTTCAACGTGCAGCCACAAGGCTGCGTGTTGAAAATATTAATTGGTCTACCCCCCCCCCCCCCCAATAATGAATATGGACTCTTCCTGTTGCTATCATTGAATTGATATAGAAGATACCACCAGGGTTCCGCGGAACCACAGTCCAAGGTCCAACATCCCCAAGAATTAGTAGTCCAGAGGACATCCACTCTTAGATATGTCGGACCCAGGGTCACAATTCCGCGGACCCACAACCCAAGAGAATCCCCCACTCCCCTCCCCCTCTCCCACACCGGGTGGAAAACAGGTCCAGGACAATTTGTCTTACTCTTACAACTATGCGATTGACGATCACCTTAAAACGTAGTACTATCTCTAAATCTTTCAGTAAGATTCATAAATGTATTTCGAACAGTACTATGTTCTCCTCCATAGAGTATTATTCCAGTACATGATATCAAAGATAATTATCGTTTCTATCTGCATGTTTTGGAAGCTAGTTTGTCTTTGGTTATGATAAAATGAAACACGAAGTGTTCGGTATCTTCATATCTACAGCCACATGCAAATCGTGGGTTGTCAGGCCTGGCATTCTTTAGGAGTGCACGAGTGCTGCACGCCTACCGCACGTCTATAAAAAATTGAGGAGAGCAATTTTTTGCACCCCTTGATTTTCTGGAATCCCAAGCCTGTTTGGGACTGCTTTTAACTGGTACAGTGCTGGGAGTCCATATTTTGGCTTTATTCTGCAGTACAGGTACCACAGCTTGAAGGCTCATATTCAGTACATGTACTTTGTATTATCATGAAGTGATATTATTCAGTCTCTAAGGGTTTACCTTGCTACAATTTATGTGAGAGGCACTCTCATATACATTATAACCGGGCAAAGACATGTGTACAAGATTTGATGGACAAAAATAATTTAGCACTCTACCAGTTAAAATCTATTATCATTTCGTCCCCTGAGTTCCAATGTGTTTTCTGTGCCTACTTGCACAGAGAACACATTGGAACTCATGGGACGATTTGTCAATGTTGTATTGATTCGCACTAATTCATGACCCATTCTGTGTCGCATTTCGAGACATTTTGAGTGTAGAAGAGAGTCACATAAGAATTGAATACAATATTTTGAATTGTGAGATGTGTGTGACAATTTGTCCACTATGTAGCTGAATGCAGTACAATTTTTCAGTCACAATATTAATACCTTGAAGTGAATATAACCAAAATAGCATACAAGTTTTTGCATTGGAAATTTCAGGTGCAATTGCACTCCCAAGAAATCCGAGGAGGGCAACTGTTTTACACTCCTTGATTTTCTAGATTGCCAGGCCTGTGTTGTCAGTTAGAAATCTTTCAAACATATACTCGTTCAGCACACTGCACCTGAGATGTAATCTGCAGTGATTGATGTGACTTGCTCTTGCACCACAGTTGTAGTACTGGGGAATCTTTATGTCGCTGTTTTTAAGTTTACCATTAAAAGACTGTATTGAAATACTGTTCCGCGTAACAAGAGTATTCCATAATTTAGTTGTAGAAGGTAGAAATGACATTTGATAATTCCTAGTTTCACAGTGGAACTCCCGTAATAAGCTTGGTGACCTTAATGGGTGACGAGAAAGACTTGAAACAGGTCGGGTGCTAATAATTGCAAGTATGTTGGGAATTGACTTGTAATAATTTTGTAAAGAGCCACTAGTTTATGTCGTTTCCTTTTCTCTCAGTGGGGGTAGTAAAACCTGTCTCTTCATATAGTAGTCGATGACTGGTTCCCGTAACTGTGCCACTGATAGTACGAAGTGCGTCTAATTGCAGTTCTAGTAAATCTGCTTTGATTACAGAGCAGTTGTCCCAAATTATATCAGCATAATCAAACAAGGGTAGCGTGAACGATCTATACATTGTCTCTAGAGTCAGTCTATTCAGTCTGTACTTTAGACTACGCTGACAGTTTATCACGGGGCTCACTTTGCTAATGATAGTGTCGATGTGAAAATCCCACGATACCGGTGAGTGTAAATGTAGGCCTAGGCATTTTTGAGAGCTAACTACTCTAATTGGGTGTTAGATATAGAGTCTGGTACGATTTGTCTTTCTACTTATGTACATTGTCACTGTTTTTTCAGGGCTGAAAAGAACCTGCCGTTCTGCTGACCATTTACCATTTTTTTCTAAATCCTCATTAAGTAGCAAACTTGCACGGTGGGGATCCTCAACTATTACGTTTATTGAAGTATCGTCAGCATATAGACGAATATTGGATGTAGAATAATTTATAATGCCATTGATATATATATTAAAAAGAAGGGGTCCAAGAACGGATCCCTGAGGAACACCTGCCGGTATGAATTTACTTGATGAAGCTTGACCATTAATAACAACTTTCAGCGCTCAGTTGGTTAAACAGTTTTGGAACCAGTTTAATAGTTTACCTCCTATTCCTATACCATCCAATTTGTGTATCAAGCCATTATGCCATGCCCTATCAAATGCTTTACTAATATCACAAAATATAAGACGGATATCTTTGATCTAAATTTTGCCTAATAATATTGTCCATGTCAATAAGTAAATTTACTGTTCTGTCACCTGAGATGAATCCAGACTGCAATTTCGTCAAAAGTTTGTTACTTACAAGAAAGGAATAGACATTTTTAAAAATTATTCTCTGGAATACATACTTTGCTCACACAGCTAGTTAGAGAGACTGGGCGGTAATTAGTTTTACTGTTTATAGAAAGTTTTTCGTGAACTAGCAGGACGTTAGCGTTCTTCCAGATAGTAGGGAATACACCAGTAACAAGTGACATGTTAAATATACGTATCAGTGGGTAAGCCAACTCTGCGGAGCAAGACTTTAGTATGGTCTTGCTGATTAAGTCAGGTCCACAAGCCTTACTTATATCCCACTTTGCTAACCCTCTTTCAACTTCGTCCATCTGTATTTCAAATTCTGCCAGCTCATATTCCGAATGTTGAGTTGTCGGTAGATGTTTATCTTTAACAGTGTCACATTGTTCTATGAAAAAGTTGTTAAAAAGCTAGCAAATTTCCTTCGGATCATAAACAACAACTCCATTTTAGCAGTGGGGGAAACATAACATTTTTATTACACTGATTTTTTAAAAACTGTTTCATAGTTTTCCACCACCGCCCAGAGGAAAAGCTGTTCTATGGGGCAAAATCATCTATCCGTTGATCATATGCTCGTTTTATTACAGACTAGACTGTTTCTCAATTTATAGTTGACTTAGTGTTGAGATTGGTGTCAATTAATAAGTGTGGAGTATATTTTAATAGCAAATAGCATTAGAATGTTATTACACATTTAGAACTTAGGGCCATGCGAACCTCAAATTTCGTGGCAAATCGAAAAACCGAATCTAATCAGACAGAGGAATTCGAATCGAATCTCAGAGCTCTTCGAGTAGAAAGTTTTCAAAAATGCGGATCATTCCAAAACGGAAGCAAAGTATTTTCGGAAAAGGAACTTCCTTGGACGCTTCTTCTGTATGGGAGACCTGATGATAGAAGAAGAGTTCAAAAAGAGACACCCAGTAGGATTTTGGGAACACTGGCGATTCGAAATATTCCGAATCAGTGCTATCAAATCGAATCATCGGGGGGATATAGAATCAATTCGAAGCTTCGGCGGGCCCTGTGGGGCTCTTGGTTTAAATTAATACTAACCCTCCATAAATACTAGTTGTCCATTATTTTGTTTTAACCCTTTACCTAACATGAAAAATAGACGACACTTGCAAAAACATTCTTGAATAATTTTTTTTTTTCATTTTTTGTCTCGAAAACATAGGTTACAACCCCTCGTTGGAACGAGCTCGACGAGCTCGTTCCAACGAGGGGTCATAACCTATGTTTTTGAGACAAAAATGAAAAAATAATGAAAATTAATTGGCGATTTTTGAGAACAGCGCTGGTCGGTTTTAACCGTTACGTTAGGTAAAGGGTTAATACACCATCCATTATCTGGCGCAAAACTTTACGAGTACTAGACTGAAATGGTTAATAACGGCTTCCATCTCTGTAATTCCAAACAAGGGGTGTATTTGAAAGTGTGGACATATAAAATCGAAATGCTAATAACACTGTGTCTTTTTTTTCAGATCAACCGTAGCCTGAATCACCTCCGGACATATTAATCCACTCATGTGGATGTCTCACATTTTCGCTTCCAATAGAAAATGTATCCAGAACGAATTGCTTTTCAATGGTATTGCAGGAATTTATTCCAAAACACTTCCACTGTAATTTCCATCGGCTGACATTTGTGTGTGAGAAAGGAACTGTAACACTGCGACAATGAATTTAGCGAACATCGATTAACACGTAATATGATGTTTTATGACAGTTTCTCGTTATCATGTGTATGTTAAACTTGTCACGTGGTTCTAGGTAGTTAGGGTTGGGTTTGGGGCGAATTCTGAAGCGTTAATTTCCATTGTCAGAGCAGCCTCTTTTCTTGTATCCAAATGCCTCCATTCGTTTTTTTTTCTCCTGTTGAAATATTATAAAGCCAATTTTAGCTGGCCCTCTTATTGATATTAAACGATATGTTAGATAGTTGGTGTCATGTATTAACAATTAAAGAAGATAAAACCTGGATATGCATTGTTATTTTATTAGGTTTTGGTGTTCCAATCAACGTGCAAGCTGCCTTTATTGGGCAGATGTGAACCCCGTTTTGTGATCATTAGTCTTAAGTTCCTAACAGGAAATCAAGCATTCAGGCCACCAGTCCACTTCTGTGTTCGGCATTCAGTGTTGTCATGGGTTTGGCTACCCACTTTTCGTGGAAATTTGCACGCCGACTACTGTTGATGTAATGTAAAATGATGTCCTTTTATCACAGATTCATATTCTTTCGTATTCGCGTTATAGATATTTCAGTTAATAAGTATTTAATTCGCCTTGGGAATACCAAGCTATAAACACAATTAGTGGAACTACGCTAAGCAGCGTAATCATAAAACAGCGGCTGTGGTGAGTCTTCATTTCTAATGGTAATGTCATTAAGCATTCGGTCAAATCTTTTCTCGATTGGGCTACATTTCTAACGTTGATTCAAAGAAAATGAATGTTTATGGTATTTTTACATCCTATCGCCTGAATAGGCCTATATCAATTGGTCAGAAAAGCGAACCATAGGTTGGCTTTTCCGACTAACTGAAATATTCCAGACAAGTGAATCTAAACATAGGCGATGGGCTATCTTAGAGCTAGACTGGTTGCAGTCCATAACAGCGTTGAAATCTGAACAGAATTAAAATGCTGACCCGAGTGCTTGGTTGTAAAACTGTATTCAGTCAAAGCGAAAAGTTACATAAGTGTTTCTCCATAGGACTGATATCTTGCATGGAAAACCCCTTGAAGTTAGATCAGCGACCCATCGTGAAATCCGGTTATGCTCCACGAGATTTACAGAGCCTGGTTGGATTGGGTGTAACCCAGTTTAGAAACTAATGATAAGAGATGAAAACCCTTTACCCGTTAACTATCTTTTCGATTTTAATATTTTTGGTTTCAGTTTGACGCGAAAACAATTTCCTAAAACGTAGCTCGCGTAGGAATACTTTAGTCACGCTTGGGAGAGCTCTGAATGGATCGGGCCTTCTTGGCCAGTCCCAGCCCGGAACCCGGAAGTGACGTCATAGTCATGTGACCCAGTTAGGTCATGTTTTGTTTGTAGAGACCATCTTGTGACGTAATTCCCATGGCGATGCCTGGTCTTAGTGCGCATGCGCCCCGCGTATTGTTTGGGTTACACGTACTTCCGTCGTCCATTTTGTATACAGAAGGTTGCCATTCTGTTTTCTGTCATAGTACGTGGTTGCTCTGTGACCCAATAACCTACAATATGACGGACGTATGTTCTGGGGGGTATATTCGTTTGAATAGGAGTAAATCTGATTACCCAAATAAACCCGACAATCACTCTAAATCACAAAAAACACCTCAGACCACCGAACCGGATTTTATTTAGTTCAGATTACCCAAGAATCCTCATTTTTGTCCAACAATAAGGCACGTTCGATTGAAGTAGAGTAACTGTGCTGTTCGGATTCTTACTAAAATTCTCGGTTACTTCATAGAATTACTACAAACATCCTGACAACTACTTTACTAGTTCGGATTCCTTTGGAATCCTCTGCTCTGCTTCTATCTATATATCTACAAGCTATGTTATTGTTTTTGTCTACAAAACCTTATTAGTTTGTTTTGGAGCATACTCCAGTAACGTAGAAGAGCATTTCAGTTAGAGCAGTTTCAGCCCTTTTCTGGTCTGTTCTGGCCAGTTCTGACCCTATTGTGGGTACCCGTTTTTCTTTTGAAAAAGCATAAGCCATGATTCGTTTATCCAGCTCACCCAATCAGTTCACTTTACCACAATTAACTTAGCAGTCGGTTCACTCCATTTCTTTAAACTCACTCTCGGTCGATACGCAGTTATATCCCTTTACTGATACGCGTGGTTTCCAAATGGTCGAATGAGCTAAAGAGCCACAAGAGTAATTGCTCCGTGACCAAATGCTCTTGCGATTCTTCGACTTATTTCCTAAAGGGAATTCTGTAAGTGGGATTCCGAAAAACGTGGATGATGATTTCGTCGAATGAGCTGAAGAGCCATGAGAGTGATTGCTCAATGAGCATATGCTCTTGCGACACTTCGACTCATTTCAGAAGAAGGGCTTCGTCCTAAAAGGCATTCTCTTAGTGGGATGCCGAGAAACATGGATCATGATTTTATCAAATGAGCCAAAGTGCAGTGACTGGAACAGGCATTGCTCGGACGACTCAAATCTTATCGAGAAAATGGGCTATCGAGCAATTGCTGACCGACTGACTCCTCTTGCGACACTTATGCTCACCTGGATATTGGAGGATACATATGACATGGCGATATACTATTGGAGGATACCTATTGGAAGATACGTTTTAACCCTTTACCCAACGTAACGGCCAAAACCGGCCAGCGCTATTTTCAAAAACAGCCAATTAATTTTCATTATTTTTTTATTTTTTGTCTCAAAAACATAGGTTATGAGCCCTCGTTGGAACGAGCTCGTCGAGCTCGTTCCAACGAGGGGTCATAACCTATGTTTTTGAGACAAAAAATGAAAAAAAATCAGTTATTCAAGAATTTATTTTGCAAGTGTCGTCTGCTTTTCATGTTAGGTAAAGGGTTAAATGATAGTTATCATCACCACTAACACCTAACCGGCTTCTGAGTTCTAGATCACCACATGGCCTTCATAGGCCCGAGACCATTACAGCCGATTTACCCATAGTTATCATCATCTGCCCCATGATCAAATTCTTCTGTAGTCACTCAATACTATAGTCTTCTAAGACCCTTGCAGCTTTGTACCAATACTATTGATTTGTAGTACTACTCCATGCAGGCTTGGCAATTTCAGGAGAGCGATTTTTTAGCTCTCCTTACTGCCCTCCTGAAAGAATTAAGGAGAGCGAAAAATTGCCCTCCTGAATATTTTGGTCTGGGATGATTGAGATTACATGTATTATGCTCACATTAAATTTTTGTTGTAAAGCAAAAATGTAATTTAACTTCGAAGTCACATAACATCACGTAATTTCATTTTTAAAGTGGTTTAGTGGTAAAAGGTAATGGCTGCAACCATACCCAAACACAGCTGCAATCATTTGAAGCAAAATGGGTCACAGCAATATTTTTTTTCTGTCAGTTTCAAGTTCAACAACTGACATCACAGTTTGAGGGGTAATTATTCAAGGAATATTGACACTATAATATACTACCATTACTACTATCCTGTCACTTGGAGCACTTGCACCAGGATGTGACTGTAGATTCAAGCAGACCTGTTGTCCAAGAAAGTCATACGCCTACCACTACCACCTTCAACCCCCTTGGGGTTGAAGGTGGTAGTGGTAGGCGTATGACTTTCTTGGACAACAGCTCTGGGTACACACACAGGTCTTGTCAAGTGTGTGTTCGGTTGTTGAGTGAGACGTCTAGATGTCTAACACATTTCGCTTTACCTTAGTAAAGTTAATAAAATCACTGATGTAGTCTGTTGGTTTAAGTTTCAATGAGTTCGTTCAATTGGATACTTAAAATGCTGTGTAAAGCTAATTGCTCTCCTAAGCTGATTGAGGAGAGCGATTTTTTGCCCTCCTGCATTTTTCAGAATGCCAGGCCTGTCCATGCTTCTTAGCTCCACTCTGCCATCTTTAACAGGCTCAGTCAGATCGCTCCATTCATCTAACCCGTATTGGTCTTCACATTTTACTGACCTCGTGCACACTAGTGTACCTTACATACAAGAAACAGTCTGTTTGGTAGTACCGAGATGTGCTCGTGTGCTAGTGCACAATATGCGCACAACATACGCAGCGCAAAGACACGCGCCAAATGTGCCGATATGTGCTTATGGGAAAATGCACACTGCTCGCACAACACATGCAGCCCGTAGGCACACACGACGAAAAAGTGATTCTATAGACATAGCCAGACAATAGAAGGGATTCTGTATAAATGGGATTCCTATCCGATTCCATGAAAGGGGATTCCGTGATCTGACATAAACCCTTGAGGGTACTCCCCTCCCCATCTCTATTGACGGAAAAAAATGTGATTTCAGATCATACATTTTCTGTGTAAAAAGGTGTTACAGTTAACACTGCGTTATATTTTCATTAGGGTTGCAGTTAAAAATATACTTTTTCGTTGAAAAATCAGGTTTACACCCCTACCTCCATATCTGTCATCGACGCCCCTGATAGAAATAATACTGAAAATGATCACAAACAAATTACGCCAGTTTCCCTGCTCTCACTAATGTCAGCTGATGTCAAAGTATATTCCAAACTGGCCACCTCCCCGTCCATCAACACGTTTATAACTTCTAATGCCTAGGTCAAGACCCTGTAATCACGGAAATGGCTTTTCGATGTATCAATCTTTGAAAGTTTCTCTCACCGGGACGAAGCATGTTATGTCTATGGTGGGCCCATATACATCTTGGATACTTGCACACGAAATGAATTCGGAAAAGGCAGATTAGATGATGGGATGAGGGATCATGTTTGAATAAGGATGGTTAATGCAGTTGAGTTGGTTGAGTGATATTCGAAAACCGCTAGGCGGATTACAATTTCACTGGTATTTGAACAGGACACAAGGGTTGGATAGATGTTTGCTCAGCTCGTTTATACAAGGGGTTTTACAGGCTCCAGCGGTTGACGATCCAGAAGGGTGAAGATGGACTCTTCCCGTGTCTCTAGCAATTGTTGGTGTGCTCGCAAAAGAACATTCGTCAGCTGCAGTAAACGGATATCATGTATGGTGGTGTTGTCTAGCTGTAGTTTATTCTAAGTTGGGTGTGGGGGGGGGGGGGGGGCGCCAGGTTGGATATAGTTTGCTGCAGGAGGATGCTCCGGGGCTGTGAATTCAGAGAATTGAAGCAGTTGGAGTGGTCCAACGGTTGAAAAGTGCTTTCATTCAAAAGATAAGATTAAATCCTTTCTTCGACATTTTCTATTTTTTTTTCTTTAATCGGTCCTCACGCGCTACCACCATTCGTTTGCCACCCCATATGCAGAGTGTATTGATACTTTATACTGAAAGGAGTCCTCGAAGCATATATAAATCGGTTTGTGTGCAAGATTTCGTCAAATAACCCGGACACGTGGACCATATAAGCCTACAATAAAAGGTGCAGCTTCCTTGATGGGGTGGGGGTGGTAGCCCTCCACGACAGGGGAATTGAAACCCCCATTAATGACTCACTCCTGACACCACGCCTTTATTGCCAGGGAGTGTTCGGTGAACATCGAGAGGCGCTACAGCCATGAAATGATAGCATTTGTTTGTAAATTGTGCGCCGAGTAACACACATGCTACACTAGTTAATGTTTGTACATACGTTGCTTCAAAGGATAATCTGAACTCTGAGAAGGAACAGGCGTTCACATGTCGACTTTTAAGCAAGGGACTAAGTGAGCGCCGAGTTAAATGGGCCCTCGTGAGTTTTTTTTTCCTGGGCATTTTCTGTTTTTTGTAAGGTAGGCCTACTTGTTTATTTTGTGTACTTGTTGTCAGAGAAGCGACAATGAACAGAATTTATTTCCTGTACTGTTTTGGGTTATAATTATTTAAAAATAACCTAAAGGGGTCCGTTTTAGAACTTTCCTCCCCCACCCTTGTCGAGAGAGGTGAATGTGCAGCCTCTTCTGTGTACAGACTCATGTGATGACAGAGCCTTGGTAATGTGTTTGGGTAAAGTATAATGCATGGAATCCCCCACAGACAAAGGCAGAGTTTTGGCCGAAAATACTTAATGCAGTTTTCTTTTTATTTCTATGTTGCATCTTACCAATTCCGTGGGCAACAACCTAGGCCATCGTTCTGAGAATCGTCTCTAGAAGACAAGTTTTCGTTGTCATTAAGGCCAATCAGCTTTGGTTGGGTGGGCTATTTTTGATGTGGTATACACGTTTATGAAAATGGAACTCTCAAGCCACCAGTCTCATCCTGTAAGGAAGTCGATGCTGTTGTGACCTAGAACGGTCTAACCCTGAAAAAGTTCATCGCCTATGTTGTGATTCAATCGGCCGGAATATTTCTGTTGGTCGAAAAAGTGAACCTACGGTTCGCTGTTTCGATCAACCGAAATATTCCACTGACTGAATCTAGAAACTTCGTTAAACATTGGCTTTCTTCGAATCAACGCAAGAAATATATTTCAATCCAGACTTTTTTTATTGGTATCACAAGAAAAATGGTACATTATATAAGATTACAACAAAATGGAATTTTTACAGTATAATGTATACACAGGGCAGTTCTCCAATTATGCAAAAAATGTGTCAATTAGGTAGATTCATTCCAAAACAATAAAGATGTGTGGAGCGGAAAGGGGAGCCGGCAATAGCGGTCACCGTCAACTTTGCAAACTCCTATGTCACAGGTGTTGACAATACTTCCTTTTTGTTATATGCTAGCCTGTGAATTATCGAAAATTATCTAAAAGATATTTCTCGATAACCATCGACGCGATGGATATCGAGGAATATCCCTCAGTAACTTCCTAAATGACGTCACGCTACGCCGCATCACGTCGCCTTGAAGGAACGATCAGCTGATCTTTGTTATTGTTTTGAAACGTACGCATTTCTCGTCGAATTGGGCTGAATATTGTGCAATACAATGTCTTGTAGCAAGCATATAATAAAAAAGAAAATCTACTCTATTTTAGTCAGTATCTGGAATTATCTCATGAGTGTGGACCTGAAAAATAATATTTTCAGGTCCACACGATGATTTTTTTTCAGTAGTTTCCTAAATGACGTTAAGCTTCGGTGCATGACGTCGCTTTGAATGAACGATCAGTAGCTTTTTGTTATTGTCTGGAAACTGTTTGCAGTCGAATTGGGCTGTAAAAATGTCACGTAGCATGTAATAAAAGAAAATCTACGCCGTTTTAGTGACTATCGGAAATTCACCAAAAAACAGCGTGGATATCCTTTATATATCAATGCATTTAGAATGCTAGACTTTCGCAACGTTAGCTTAGTTTGGTTTTGCAAAGTACCGAAGATACGCATCTTGGTTCAGACTGCACGCTGTCACATTTCAATGTGTTCTTAAACTAAAGTTTCGTTTTCCACTCGGATTTAACATATTAATAATAATATTGCAATTGATACGTACTTATTAACCCTTTACCTAACGAATCGCCCGCATCCGCCCGCGTAATATGCAAATTCAGCAGTTGAAAAAATATCATATTTCAAAAAATTTCAACAAACCCATATCATGTGATCCCTCGTTGGAACGAGCTCGTTGAGCTCGTTCCAACGAGGGGTCACATGATATCGTTTTGTTGAAATATTTTGAAAAATTTTAAAAATTATTTTTAAAAATAATAAATTTTGATATCGTCTGCGTTTGGTAAAGGGTTAAAGGCTAGTTTTAGCACAACTGATAAAGCGCGAGATATACTAATATCTATTTATTTAACGTTTAGTCGAGTTCACGTCTGCCATTTTCGAACAAGTGCTTCATAAATAATTCCACATCTGATTTGTTTTGAAAAAAAAGGTGAAGTATGCCTACCCCACGTGATCCAAAATCGGGAATGCTGATCTCCTTTATTCCTGATTGGATATCTATAATAGTATGTCCACTGCTTCGTTAGCCATGTCGATAATAAATATGTTCTCAAGAGTGACTGGAGACGTGGGCATAAGCCACAGGTGTGGTCGCGACGAGGGTTCCGACTTATGCACAGAGCACGCTTATTGTAAACGATATATTTTATTATTTGGTTTTGGATACGTATTTGAAACCACGTTCAACATCACTAGCAGTGTAACGAGGACAACAAATATAATGTCAAGATTGACCCATACCAGTTCTTCATACTCGACACTTGCTATAGAACAATTCTTTCACAGGCATTCTTCAATGCTCCGTACTTTATCACCAGTGGTGGCGCTAAGGGGGTGGGGGGCACGGGGGGGGGGGGGGGGCTCCCCGTCGGAGAGGTCCAGTCCCCCCATCGGAGATTTTTAGTCAGTCCGTCGGAGAGTCTCGTAAACCCAACTTCACGAGAAATGTCCGACAATCGAATGCAGATATCTCGTCTTGTCAGCCTCGAACCCGTGCAGCACTGGAACTTTGATAGAGAATAGTGATTCTCACGAAATTCCTTAATGTCGTTCGTCAAACTGGCTTTATAGATGAAATATTTCCCGACCTTATTATAACATGTTTACTTTAACCCTTACCTAAGGTAACGGCCAAAACCGGCCAGCGCTATTCTCAAAAATCGCCAATTAATTTTCATTATTTGTTTCATTTTTTGTTTCAAAAAACTAAGGTTATGACCCTTCGTTGGAACGAGCTCGTCGAGCTCGTTCCAACGAGGGGTCATAACCTATGTTTTTGAGACAAAAAATGAAAAAAAATTAGTTATTCAAGAATTATTTTTGCAAGTGTCGTCTGCTTTTCAGGTTAGGTAAAGGGTTAAATAATCAACAAACAGACTCAATTTGCTTCTATTTTGGTTCTCCAATTTACCAATTTTCACTCATTTTCCTTCGTTTGGGAGGTCAAATGTTATAGCCCCCCTGTCGGAGAGGTCAGCCCCCCTGTCGAGAAATCCCTGGCGCCATCCCTGTTTATCACTAAAACTGGATTTACTTATTTTGGGGGGTTTAAGGATTCTTTCAACAACTATGGTTATGTCATGAACCGAACAAGTAATAAATCGGGTTCTCCTCTTGAGGAAATGTAGTGCTATTATCAACTGTATTAGATTTATGGTACACAATCGTGGCAATAAGGATTGTTACAACGGATATTTAATAGGTATGACGAACAAATGTAGGGGTCAGTGTATTCTTAAAAGTTTTCTATTGGATATTTTTCTTGTTTCAATGTCTAGCGCATTCCAAATTCACGGAAAATTGTGTACCGGGAAATTATCTAAAGTTTTTGTTCGTGTTTTCTACACTCGTTGTAGACCCATTTGTCGAGTGGCCATACCGGGGGGATTTTCCGCAATACTAAAGATATCATTGAAGGATGAAGGTAATCCATTATTTTTCCAGTTAAAAACGAATAGCGCAGCATTCAGCTTAAAGAAGTCATCAGCTTTAAGTATTTTGTCCTTAGCAAAGAGGGGGTCAGTGTGGGAATTATATCTTGTGTTATTTATTATTCGTAACGACCGTTTCTGCATAATCGCCAATTTCCTTGTATCACTAGAGTTGCCCTAAATTTGAATTCCATATGTCAAATGGATGTGTATTGAGGCATAGTAAAGTGTTATCATGGCTTCATGAGAGAGAATAGTTTTGACTCTACACTGCAAAAAATATAGGTTCTCTTTAGAACCAAAACTGGTTCTAATCTTGTCCCTGAGATGGAACCAGCTCTGTTTAAACAGTATTTATTTCCAACCAAATAAATTTACCAAGATTACCATTCAATTTTAACAGAATATTACATGAACTGAAGTAGATTCAGCAGTAAACTTGGAGCTTATTCAACGCAGTCGCCAAACATTTTGAAACAAAGGAGATATGAACAGTTGGCATATCGAACCAGTTTTGATTCTGAAGAGAACCAAAACTGGTTCGATATGCCAACTGTTCATATCTCCTTTGCTTAATAATGATTTGAGACAACCTCGTATAAGCTCTAAACTTACGGCTCAAACCCCCTCAATTTATGTTTCATTCTGTTAATATTTAATGTTACGCTTTATAAATTTATTTGATTTGAAATAAATACTGTTTAAACAGAACTGGTTCCATCTCAGGGACAAGATTAGAACCAGTTTTGGTTCTAAAGAGAACCTATATTTTTTGCAGTGTATTGAGACTGTAATTGCTTGGGCTATTTAGAGCAATTTGGGATATGTGTGGCTTATAGGATAAATGTTTGTCGATACTCATCCCAAGAAATTTTAGCGAGTCTTCTGTGTCTCGGGTCCCTACTCTATCAATTATTTGGTTATTTGTATGAATTTCCTGGCGCATGTTGCCATTGTGCTTATAATTCGGGTTAAGAATAATATACTTGATTTTAGTGGCGTTTAGTAGGAGATGGTTAGCAGAGCACCATTCAAATATTTTTTGAACCTCCTCATTGAAGTACACCGCTAGAGCATTATCTGGGCCCAAGTCATACACTGAGGTGTCATCCGCAAAAGATAAAAGGCTAAGTAATGTTGAGTTACTAATATCACAGATGTACAAGAGAAATAGGGTGGGTCCTAATATCGATCCTTGTGGAACACCGCAGTTCAAATTAACAAAGGTCCGATTTATGATCGCCATACTCAACATATTGAGATCTGTTTGATAGGTAACCAGGCCTCTCGAGGAGCAAATCGGTGGCGAGTGATATGTCACTCGCCTGTACTTAAGATCAGGCGAGTGATGGCGAGTGATAGTAACTGCATGTTCATTTCTTTGAATTTACTGTTATGCGTGATATGAAGATTTTGACATATCTGGGCACTTAACTGATGGAGGGCTAGATTATTTTACCTCTGTTTTACCTATGCAACAAGTCTGGACATTATGAGGCATGTAGTTCATAAATACTAAATTGTTTCAGTTTACATGAGAATGCCTATGGGCATTCTCCAGTAAACTGAAACAATTTGATATTTATGAACAAATGTCATGTTGCTGGATTAACCGCTGAAGACAAAAGCCACTGTAGTGGCCTCCAACTCTCAACCAGTTAAGAGGAGAGTGACCAATCACTCACCACTTTAGAAATTTAGGCGATTATCAGGAGAGTGCGAGTGATCACTCACCATTCCTTGAGAGCCCTGGGTAACTTTTAAACCAATTATAAGCGAGTTCTCTGAAGCCGTCGGTTTCCATTTTACCCAACAAAATATCATGATTAATGGTATCGAAGACTGGGTTGATCAAGGAATGAAGCTATAGTGCTATGATTTTCTACTGGAATGCTATTAACTAGTTGAAGAACTGGGTGAAAGGTCCAGTGGTGTTTTCTGATCCATATTGACGAGGAAATAAAATTCTGAATGTATCTAAGAAATATGTAAGTCTAGCGGACATAAACTTTTCCAACACTTTCGACAATACAGGTAAGTGACTGGTGAGTCTTCAATTGGTAAAAATGTGTTCGTCACCCGCTTTAAAAAGGGTATTACCTTTGCGATTTTCATTTTATCTGGAGCTATACCGTCAGAAAAGGAAGTGTTAACAGTGTGTGCAAGTGAGCATGGGCGCAGATCTCTTCCAAAAAGTGGGGGGGACGGGCAGATGCCGAAGGCATCTGCAGCGAGTGCCGCAGGCACGAGCCGGCAGAGGGGGGGTTTGGGGGGGTTCTCCCCCCAAGAAAATTTTTAAATTGCGCTTTCAAATGGTGCATTCTGGTGGCCTCTGGGGTATAATTTCTCTTAATTATTTAGTAGAAAAAAATATGTTTTTCAACAGCCTGTTGTAATTTTGTCAAAATGCTTAACCATAATTGTTCCCGCTTTACCGAGCGTTCCCTATTAGATTAACACAATTCAACTGTGCGGTGGATTAGCATAAGGGCCCAACAGATGGAGCGACGACGTATGTGTCGGGCCCGTTAATGGATTAACAGATCCAATAACAGCCCGACACATACGTCATCAACAAGTCGCGTGAATTGAATGAATTCGATCGATAAATTTCGTTTTCAAAATGTAAACAAAACAGACGATACTGTCTTGCACATTTTCACGAGCTCAGTACCGGCCTATTACTCTCTCTGCATAAGAATTCTGTCTGCAACATTGATATTCCGATATCAAATAGTTATGCTGCTTATGCATTCGTGCAACCCACGGCTGTGTCTGGCTGAGTAACAACTTATTTGAAGGCGCAGTGTTGAACAACTGTTCGTTGAACGTTACGTCAGTCCAAACATGGACCCACAGACATAGTCCGTAATATAATTTTTGTGGTTGATACGGCTACAGTACAGGCCGTACCAACCCCAAAATTATATTACGAACTGTGGGTCCAAGTTTGGACTAGTTGAACGTGTATCAGAAGTGAATCTCGCATTAAAATTGATGAGAGGGTGCAGCAGTGGGGGAGCAAAGTGGGGGACATGTCATACCATGTCCCCCCAGTGGTGGGGGGGGACATGGCATACCATGTCCCCCCTTGATGAGATCTGGGGGGGGGGGACACGTCCCCCCCGTCCCCCCCCATGATCTGCGCCCATGCAAGTGAGTCAGCAATTTCATTCGCCGTGAGCTTCAAAAGATAAGTGGTGAGATCGTCAGAATCTTTGGTAAATTTTGATTTCATGTTATTTATTATGAAAGTAACTTCACGTGGACTTGTTGGTCTCCAATAGAAATTTCTTGAAACCCTGCTATTCATATAATCTGTGTGGGACTTTTTTGATTTCGGTATTTTTTCAAAGATTTGTTTACCCATATTAACAAAAACGTTATTAAATTCCTGTGTTATATCGCTCGCAGCATTTATTTCTTTCTTGTTAAATGTTAATATTTGCCAGGTTCCTGGAATATTATTTTTGTTTTCCGAAAATGGCTCCATAATAGCTTGCTTTGCATCGTTTTTGAGTTTATTAAAAATTCTACAATAGTTTTGATTGTTCTGCTCGTTAGGGTGTCTGAGTTTCTTATTATGAAATTTTAGTTTATTGTTGGCGGAAATAACGAGTCCGTTGGTTCAACGGTAGCACAGGCCCGGAGAAAATTTTGATTTTTCTAACTGAACGAACACGGCTTCCTTGAATCTGAGCGATCAGTTGAAGTCCACATAGAGGACATTTCGATGGCATTTTTATATCATCTTCACCGATCATTCTACCGTGGGGGGGGGGGGGGGGGGGGGTAGTAGGGTGGGCGGGGGGGGGGGGGGTCATCGGTAAGACAATAGTTCGACCCAATTGGAGAAAATCTTGATTTTTTGAAACTGAAGGAACGCTGTTTCCTCTCACCTGAGCGATCAATTGCTGCAGACTAGACTGCTGGCATATCGAAATGTCTTCTATGTGGACTGCCAATGGCAATCCACATAGAGAACATTTCGATATACCGACAGTCTGCACTGCAAAAAATATAGGTTCTCTTTAGAACCAAAACTGGTTCTAATCTTGTCCCTGAGATGGAACCAGTTCTGTTTAAACAGTATTTATTTCAAATCAAATAAATTTATAAAGATTAACATTAAATATTAACAGAATTAAACATAAATTGAGGGGATTTCAGCCGTAAGTTTAGAGCTTAAACGAGGTTGTCTCAAATCATTATTAAGCAAAGGAGATATGAACAGTTGGCATATCGAAACAGTTTTGGTTCTCTTCAGAACCAAAACTGGTTCGATATGCCAACTGTTCATATCTCCTTTGTTTCAAAATGTTCGGCGACTGCTTTGAATGAGCTCCAAGTTTACTGCTGAATCTACTTCAGTTCATGTAATATTCGGTTAAAATTGAATGCTAATCTTGGTAAATTTATTTGATTTGAAATAAATACTGTTTAAACAGAACTGGTTCCATCTCAGGGACAAGATTAGAACCAGTTTTGGTTCTAAAGAGAACCTATATTTTTTTGCAGTGTATGCAATCAGATCGATTTCACCTTTTGGTCGTTTTCACGAAAATTTCATCCACCAACAGGTGTTGGGCTGCATCAATTCTTGGGTTTCCATAAGGAACCCAATAGGGGGCCACGGGAATTTTCCCGGGGGACCATACCGCCGGCCAGTCCAATTCTGTTGAATACTAATTTAAACATTAAGTTATCGATATCTTTTATTTATTATTACCACTTTAGCGAGCGTTCTCTAGTACATTAACAAAGTTTAATAGGGCATTACATGAACGTAACGCTCAACTTCAAAAAAGTCACGTGACGTGTCGGGCTGTTGATGTGTTAAAACTCTCATTAACAGCCCGGCACGTCGGGAGATTTTTGTTCCTTGCTGTCGTACACTCGGAAATGGAAACGGTTTCTGGAAATGGTTTCAACAGTAAACAATGTGATCTTTTAAAATTATTAAATATGTAAAATGCCCAGCAAAGTTAGCTCCATAAGAACAAGCAGTAAGTAAGTCTGTATACAATTTTAGCCTTTATTCCTGACTTAAAAGCGGTATAAATATTGGGTCTGTTTTCAAGTTTTCTAACTTCATTGCAGTTGAAAATGAACCGGTGCCGATCACGGGTTAATCATGTGGCACCAGTTTGTTTGACAACAGGCGATACTATCATCTGTCAAAATTGAAAACTTTAAAAATGTCATGTAAGGTACAAGGTCAAAACTTTCTCAGAATCTTAGTGGTAATAATAGTAATAACATAATTTTGTCGAGTCTTGTGGTTTACTAACGGCCCGACAGGTGTGAATAACAGCCCTACAGCTTATTAATGACCCTCGACTTCGTCTCGGGCCCAGTGGCGGCGTCAGAATTTTTTTTTTTTTTGGGGGGGGGGGGGGGGGGGGGGCAGACTCCCATGAAGGGGGGGGGGGGGGGCAAATACGTAAAGGATCACATCATTACTTTGTTATGAGGTAGTCGAAACTTGGACCCAAAGTCCGTAATATATATAAAAATTATATTACGGACTTTGGGTCCAAGTTTCGACTAAATGTAATGGTAATTAGCGGTCCTCCTTTCAAAAAATCCTGGATCCGCGTCTTGTGGGTCTGTGCGTGAGAAAGAGAGAGAGAGAGAGAGAGAGAGAGAGAGAGAGAGGGAGAGAGAGAGAGAGAGACTTCAAATAATTGAACAGTGCAAGGGAGATAATGCCCGTCTGTCATAATGCGAAATCCATGAATTTTTTTAGACAAGGGATATGGATAGACATGCCTTTGTTGGCTCATAACTTAATTATAACTTATAAGTATCTGCATCCGAGTCTTTAAATCTCTACTGCCTGGATGTGTTCATCAGCTAGCCTGAGGCTTTGGGCTAAGTGTGTATGGGAAATTATTGGGAATAAAAAAAGAGAGGTGTGTGTGTGTGTGTGTGAGAGAGTGACTGAATGTGTTTGTGTGTGAGGGTGGATGGAAATGCATGCGAGATGGTTGGGGGAACTGGGGGAGGGGGGCAAAGCCTTCGTTGGGGGGAGGGGGGGGGGGCGCAAATGCCCCCATGCCCCCCCCCCCCCCCCAGTAGCGCCGCCACTGCTCGGGCCTTTTATAAGCTGTCGGGCTGTTATTCACACCTGTTGGGCCGTTAGTAAACCACAATGCCCTCCAAAGTCATGTTATTGTTATATTAATCTGGCCTTGCTAAATTTCAACAGAGACCCGGTTTTCAACAGACTATATTATGAACGGTTGTTTTTTGGAGTAAAATGAAATTCAACGACCTCTCAGTCCACCTGGTGCAATTACAGTTTATTGCAACGTTTACAAATTACAAACTTTTTAACAGAATCGCGGGGAAAAGGCAAAAATTCTCATTCGACAGGAAAAATGTGCATCGAGTTATGAAAAACCCATCTCGACCAATCATCTTCTAGAAAATGAGATAACATTGAAGAAAATTAAATTTCTCAAAATTAATCAACAATGAAACAGTCTCCAGTCCATGTAACAGATGAAACCCTTTACCTTGGACGAATAGGACACGACACTTGCAAAAACAGTTCATGAGTAACAAAACATTTCATTCCTGGCTTCAAAGACATGCTTATGACCCTCTCATCCCCATTCCACTACAACAAGCTCAACAATCGTCATACGCGTAACCAGGACTATAGTAGGAGGTGCGCTAGCCATTTTTGTGGGAATTGGTGGGAGTGGTGGGAGGTATAGATGATATTTGAAAGGCCGTTGTGTGGGGATTCGGGGGCCTCCCCTAGTCCTAACTAGGACCCTCCGGTCGTTGCCCCCTCCCACTTCCGTTTAAGGGCAGCGACCGGGGGGGTCATAGTTAGGACTACCCCCCCCCCCCACACACACACACGCACACACCACTCAACACACACACCCGTGATAATGAGGCAATTTTGCAAAATATAGTGCTCGAAAAGTGAATATGAGTCATTTATGGTGTGTGTACCCCCTATTTTTGGAGACCATTTTGGGGCTCTATGTTGTGTGAATCTTGCATTGAGCCAATGTTTTGGGGCCAGCGAAAGTGTTAGGGGGAGCCACCCACCCCACCCCCACGTAGCCACAATGCCGGGGCTCATGAGCGTTTGGTAAAGGGTTAACCCTTTACCCAACGTAACGGCCAAAACCGGCCAGCGCTATTCTCAAAAATCGCCAATTGATTTTCAAAATATTTTCATTTTTTGTCTCAAAAACATAGGTTATAACCCCTCGTTGGAACGAGCTCGTCGAGCTCGTTCCAACGAGGGGTCATAATCTATGTTTTTGAGACAAAAAATGAAAAAATTTAGTTATTCAAGAATTTTTTTTGCAAGTGTCGTCTGCTTTTCATGTTAGGTAAAGGGTTAAACATTAACGTTCATTTACTCACATAAACACACACCAACACCCACCCTTATACAGCCACAGACATGTCCCCGATGGAGAACTTACCACTCCCTTGCCTCGTCCCCATATTCCGAACGAAAGTCTGGCGCAAGGTATTGATAATACTGCTCACTGTAATTTCACTAATTTCCCTGATATCTGTAGGGAGTATAAGTAGTAATTTAATCCCGCAGATCATTTGGGCTGAAAGATTAAATTATCACTATCTCTCCTTTTGTTTCTTGCCTGTTATGTAGCCCATCTTTTTGTACCGCCCCTTCATAGCCCACAACTGCCCACAAGCCTGTCGGACCTACTAGAAATCTCCATTTCTACCTGTCCACCAGTCCGTTCCTGACATGTCCGCTAACTTTTCGAGGTTAAATGTTAAATACCGGGCTGCTGCATGGAAATTCTTCAGTCAATTTCAATCGGGATGTACATATCGTATTGTGAAAAAGACATCACCCTTCGTATTGTGAATCGTTACCCTACCGTATCATGACACCGCCACCTGGAAGGTCTAACGATTCAAATCGTTTCCCGACCGTAACGTTACACCTTTAGTCTAGAGTTCTATAGATTGCATCTTTCTTCTGTGATAAATATGCGTTTTTACAGGCCTCGGGCTAAAATCGTGTTTGGTTGGAAACTTGAGCTGGTCATAAACAACAGTAGGTGCACCACAAAACATTGTTGAACCTATTGTTCTTTGCACGTCTATCCAATTAATCCACTTCATAAGTACAAAAAATAATATTCAGTTTTTACATCTGTGACCTTAATGCCTTATGTGCATACTACGGAAACCAGTCAGTGCCACTTGTTAATCAACCTTCTATGTCGCAATTATGACGAAGCATGTCGTCATTACGCTTAGTACGTCGCAATTACAGCACAGTTTATCTCGTAATAATGCCATACTGAGTCGAAATTGCGACCTACTAAGTCGCAATTACGACCTACTAAGTGGTAACTACGATATATTAAGCATACATATAGTTAACTTGTAATTACGACATAGTACATCGTAACTATGACTTCTTAATTCGTAATTACGACATAGCTATCTCGCAGTCGCGAGTTTGCGACATTGCATGTCGTAACTACAATATAGATGTCTCTTAATTACTAGTATGTCGTAATTAGGACTTAGTATGTCGTAATTAGGACTTAGTATGTCGTAATTACCACATGTTATCTCGTAATTATGAGTTAGCTGTGTCGTAATCACGACATAAGCCGTAATCATGACGTAAGTCGTAATTATGAGATAGCTATGTCGTAATTACGACATAATAAGTCGTAATTGCGAAATACTGTCACAATTATGAGATATCTATACCGCAATTACGGCATACCGTATCTTAATTGCGCCACAGTATGCCGTAATTACGATATAGATATCTCGTAATTGTGACGTAGTAGTATATGCCGTTATTACGAAATTACATCTCGTATGTGGTAATTACGACATATGCCGTAATTACTGTTACGACTTATTACATCGTAATAATGACACAGCTAACTCGTAATTACGGCATACTTTGCCTTAATTTCGACTTATGAATTCATAATTACGATATTAAAAAATGATTTACAAGTAGCACAAACCAGCTTCCGTAGTATACATTGTAATTAACACAAACACAAATACCAACTGATTATCAGCAACAAGTCCATAAATGTTTTCTTACTTTGTCATATTCAAATACTTTCTTGTCATCGAATACGTGGCCAAAAAAATAGACTTGTCATTCTCAGGTTACATTAAGTGAAAGTGTATAAAGACAATGTATATTAACAAGTCGGGTCAAACAAACAACGGAAGTGTTTCATTATTTAGTTGACATATCCATCATTTTTTGCGGAAAAAATTATGTGTAGCCAAAATGTTGCGTGTTAAAATAGATCTGTTGACGACAGAAGCTGTCACGAATCGTCGTTAAACTCAAATGCCCATAAATTTTGAGATCATTAGACTTGATGTAGCCTTCCTTTTTCATTTTTTAAAAATATGTTTGGTCAAAATAAAAAATATTGGAGACGTGCGTGTCAGCTCAATTTACAAATAATGAATCACGCCATCTTAGCATGGACGTAGGAAGCATTTCGAACTTGAGGGCGGGGGGTGGGGGGGGGGGGGGGTGCTACGGCCATACCAGGACATCTCACACTATAACATATATTAGTTGCGGTCCACGTGTCTCAGTAGCATTACAGGAATAGATTACACAAAGCTATGTTTGGCACTTTGGCGCCTCTACAATTAGCAAAATGCACATTGTTTCGGTCCGATGGGAAGATTATTAGTTACACGGTTTGTTGGTGGCCTAATATAGTATAAATGGTGTCAGTTAATTTCATATTGGACGAGAGCGAAGCTCGAGTCCAATATGGAATTAACTGACACCATATATACCACATAAGGCCACCAACAAACTGTGTAACGAATATATCTTACCGACTGCTGCATCGATGCACAGAACTAATAACAACAGCGATCAAAATTAAATGAGAGAATTCTCACAATGTGTTCACGTGTCTTTGCCTTGTTACAATTTATGGGAGAGTGCTCCCATAAATTGTAACAAGGCAAATTCATACATACCAGTAGTATGTCATGTACCTTTCACCCCCATTCTGGGGGACCCCGGAAGTGACGTCATGTCACGTGACCTAGTGGCGCCATGTTGTGTTGTCATGGTAACCCGCGTGAGCAGCCATGTTGTGACGTCATCCCCATAGTGATACGTGGTGTTAGTGCGCATGCGCAGCGCGTGTTGTTAGGGTGATACGTGTTTCCGTCGTCCACTTTGTATACTGGAGGCCGCCATCTTGGTTTCTGTGGTAGCACGTGATTGCTATGTTACCAATGGCTTCTAACAAGACAGGGGTACGTTCGGAGGGTATGTTCAATTGAACAGGGGTAAGTCTGATTACCACAAACAACCCGACAATCCCTCCAAAACACCAAAATCCACCCGAAATCACCGAAATTGACTTTATTTCTCCAATTTATCGGCTTAGCACGTAGTGCTATAGTACTAAGGGGGTATAAGGGGTGCATTCGACTGAAGTGGAGTAATTTTCTGGTTCGGATTTTCTCAGAATCCCTTTTTTGGATCCCTATCCCATGACGTGTTATTTCCCAATAAGAATAGCACGTAGTGCTATAGGACAAATTTACCCAGAATTCTCTGCTTCTATCTATAAATGCAATACTTTTCGTCTACCTGACCATGTTCCTTTATCATGGAGTATACTCCAGTAGCGTAGAAGAGCCTATTATTTGGAACAGCTTTGCTTATTATTACTATATTTAGCTATTCTAGTCTATTCTTGTTAGTTCTGACCCTATTCCAAGTACTTTTGTTGTTTCATTTATCTAGATCATTTATAAAAATTATAACTAACCAATCAGATTGCTTGATTTCCCATAACCTGTATGCAGAGTTATCTCCCTTCTGTACAACAAAAGCCAATATCATTCCCAAAGCCAATATCATTCCCAAAACCAATAAGCTATCGAGCAGTTACTGATAAGTCATTGCTCGAACGACTCGAAGCTCATCGAGCAAATGAGCCTTAGAGCAATTGCTCGATCGAGTGACTCGGCATATTGCTCGAATGACTCGAAGTCCGTCGAGCAAATGAGCTATCGAGTAATTGCTCGTTCGAGTGACTCCTCGAACGACTCTTCGACTCATTTCAGTATTTGAGGATACCTATGGCCCGGCATTGTATTATTTGAGGATACCTATCGAGGATACCTTTTATAGGATACTTATCTGAGGATACTATTACCTATATCACAAGGCATACCTATCACAAATATCCCTTATAACCTAAAGAGCAAGAGAGTAATTGCTCCATGAGCAATTGCTCGATCGACTCGAAGCTCATCGAGCAAATGAGCCTAAGAGCAATTGCTCCATGAGCAATTGCTCGAACGACTCGAAGCTCATCGAGCAAATGAGCTATCGTGTAATTGCTCGTTCGAGTGACTCCTCGAACGACTCTTAGACTCATTTCAGAAAAAAGGGGTGCCAAAGGCCATATGTTTTCCAAAAAGGGGTGCCGAAATTGAGGTGCCTTCTGGAGAATCCTTTTTTTTTGTCAAATGAGCTATCGAGTAATTGCTCGATCGAGTGACTCGACATGCTGCTCGAACGACTCGAATCCCATCAAGCAAATGGGCTAACGAGCAATTGCTCGTTCGAGTGACTCCTCGAACGACTGTTAGACCCATTTCAGAAAAAGGGATTCCATAGCCATAGCCGTTTTCGAAAAAGGGATTCTTAAAAAGAGATTCTGTAAAATGGGATTCCTATTCGAGTCCGTAAAATTTGGATTCCGTGTTTTAACATCGACACTCGAGGGTATGGAAAGGGATTGATAACAACCAATTCAACAATGACTGCAAGACTCTGAACAGATACGACCAGTCACTACAAAACAACGAAGTAAACATAACAAAGTGAAAGAATGTCAAACTAGTCGGATTGATCGAACTAGTTGGACAGACTGAACAGATCTGAATTATGAACAGATACAAGAACCTGTTCAAATGAAGTCGTAGTGAACAAAGATCCAATACAATCAAGATGGATGGGAACAGAACAAAGTGAACAAAGATCCAATGAAGTTATCGAAGTGAATTGACCATAACAAAGTTTTCAACTGAATGAACTGTAACCCTTAAATATAACCCAATGTTAACCCCCTTAAATTGAACAAACCTGAACGTATTAACCTTGATTTCGCCCAATAGGATAAATATATTTTGACCTTTCCTCCCTTTATATTTATACACTTTTTTAGTGTTTCGTTTTTTTTTCCAATTGTGTCCATTCTACTTTCATATTAATCAATTTCTTTTTTCTTCTCCTGGTCGGTCTGGGTACCTATTTTACTGTTTCCAAGGTTAGTCTGGTTACACAGAGAAGCGCACTCGCGAGAGACGGGCGGCAGGCTATAAGGGACCCATTACGTGAATTTTGCGGCTTTCCAGGTTAAAGCCTGCAAGTTGGTAAAATACTGATTGAAACCTTGCCGTCTTCCGATCTCGGGGTGATCGACTGCCATCAATCTCTGATTCGAGTTAGCGTCGGTTAAACCCGGGGATATGGTGGAGTGGGTGAGTGAACGAGTGAGTGAGTGGGGGTGGGTATGCATGTTGCGGATGCTGCGCAGTAGTTTATACGCGACTTGATTTTTGTGTGGGGTGTGGAGTCAACCCATAGGTAAATTTTTCGAAAGCTCATTTGTTTCAGATGCTATTGTACCCTAATATGTACCTCCTCTTATTCTACAATGTGGTATTTGTATTCCCCTCCACGATAATTCGAGGCTCCGAAGTGTCAGGATATTGCATTTATAATCAACACCAAAAATCCATACAAAATAATCCTCCATCGATGCAAATTCATATGCGTCGTCAGAGTATACTCAACTCATTTTTTCTTATATTTTTATTTTCTATTTTATTTTTGAAATTGTCATCTTACTTTTCTGAAACTCCACTTGCTGTTTTCTCTACCCGTCTTCTCTTTACTTTTATTCTTCCTTTTTCGTTGATCAGGTTATTGTCAAGTTATGAAACGATCAATCAGAACTTGTCGTTAGCTTTTTTCCTCCTGATTCCAGGAAATAGCCACCAGACGTGGCCTTGTAACCCCCGCATAAACATGTCCACTGAAAGCTCCTATCCGATCATAGCACTTACCGGTTTAATATTTACATGTTCGCAATGGCTATATCGATAGTTCAGTACCGTGCGACGATAGGAGCTTTCAATAGAACTATGGCCGACCACCTTCGCCCAATTATTCGCTTACGACTAGCCCATCTAAATCTTTCTGTGAGAATTAAGACTCTATCAATTTTTTTGATCCTGCTGATGATAATGCTTTGCTGTAACGATGTAGAAATAAATCCCGGGCCAGCAGGAAACAGTACCAATGGATTTGATAAATCTCTGTCAATTTTCCATTATAACATTAGGAGTATACGATCGAAACTTTCCCAGATTGAGGAGATTGTAGGGGATTTCGACGTGGTTTGCTTTTCGGAGACCCATTTGCAAGCATCTTTTGACTCTGAAAATATATTGTTACCTGATTTTTCTAGCCCAATCCGCAAAGATAGAGACCACTCCGGTGGTGGAATTGCTGTTTATATCTCCAACCGACTCTACTTTCAGCGCAAGTATGAATTGGAATTCGACGACTCAATCATTTGGATTGAAATTGTATCTAACGCGAAACGATATCTCATTGCCTTAACATACAGATCTCAGCAGTTTGCAAGCCCCGAATACTGGACGTTACTGGATCATTCTATTGAACAAGCCCTTGATTTGAATGAGAATATCGTAATTGTAGGAGACTTGAATTCCGATCTCCTAAATAACAGTTCCAAAATCCACGAAATCATAGATCATTATAACTTGCGTAATGTTGTCAATAATCCAACAGGGATTACCCAACGCACTTCTACCTTATTGGATCCCATACTTACGAGTGACACTGTCACTACTCTCGAATCTGATACAATCGATCTCGAATTATCTGACCACTTAGCTGTATATGCTCAACTAGCTTTTGACTCACCCCCTGTTTCCGCATACCACAGAACTATTCGCAATTACAGAAAAGCCAACTTTGATAAAGCCAACGATCTTATTGCTGCCACCGATTGGCAGAGTTTAATCTCTGGTACAGACAGTACTGGTGACATCAATGAAGCACAACTTCGATTCACAATACGATACTTGCACATAATAGACGAATGTGTCCCACAGTCAAAAGTACTTGTCCGCCCTCGAGATAAACATTGGTTTAATTCTGATCTCCGTCAACACATTAGGCGACGAGATCGATTACGGAAAAAGGCTTTAACAACTAAGAAAATTACTGACTGGAATGCATACAGGGCTACACGTAACAAAGTAAACAATATGAAAAAACATGCCAAGCAGCAATATTTAGATACTCTGGAACAGACCCTCTCTAACTCCCCATCACCAAAATACTTCTGGCATGTCATCAAAGACCTCTTAAACAAAACCAAGATGAAATCAATTCCCCCACTGTACAATGGCGATACCAATGACCCAAATAACTTAATTACTGATAGCTTCGAGAAGTCAGAAATCCTAAATGCTACGTTCCTTAAAAACAGTACAATTGACGATGGCAACCATAGTCTCCCACAATTCAACAGTCGGTGTAACGTGAAATTAACAACTGTTAACGTCGAAGAAAGTGATATTGTCTGGGCAATCAAACCACTTATGTCTAACAAGGCCCATGGTCATGACGATATCAGTGTAAGAATGTTAAAGGGTACCTCGAAAACTGTAGCAGTCCCATTAAAAATATTATTCCAACAAAGCATAGACAAAGGCGTCTTTCCCGACGATTGGAAAAAAGCAAACGTCATTCCACTTTTCAAATATAAAGATCCATCTGCATGTAAAAACTATAGACCAATATCCTTACTTCCAATATTGGGTAAAGTGTTTGAGAAAGTGGTCCTAAAACATGTTTTCGCACACTTCTACGATAATAATCTGATATACAAATACCAGTCAGGATTTCTTCCTGGCCACAGCACAATATATCAACTCCTAGAACTATATCACTCGTTATGTCTATCTTTAGACAAGAGTCTTGTTACCTGTGCAATATTCTGTGATATATCCAAAGCCTTCGAGAGGGTGTGGCATAGGGGACTTATCTTTAAACTTCAGCAATATGGGATTACTGGTAATTTATTAGAATGGTTTCAAAACTATTTAACACACAGGAAACAGAGAGTCCTAGTAAACAACACTTATTCCCCATACTCCACGATAACTGCCGGTGTTCCTCAAGGATCTGTTTTAGGACCTTTTTTATTTCTAATTTATATCAACGACATTGCCGAATCACTTGATTCACTTGCGAGGCTCTTTGCAGATGATACATGCCTTAACAACAACAATACAAGTCAACATGAGGTTGCATCCGCCCTAAATAAAGATCTCGATACTATTCATGTTTGGTCACAGAAATGGCTTGTAACATTTAACCCCGACAAAACTGAAGCTGTTTTCTTTACATATAATCGCTCGGCCACATTTGGGCCATTATTACGTTTCAAAAAGTGCCCCGTTACCCTTACTGATTGTCACAAACATCTCGGACTACACTTACAAACCAACCTAGGCTGGGACAAACATATAGCGGATATTTGTAAAAAAGTAAACGCAAGACTCTCACAACTCCGGAAATTAAAATTTATGCTCCCAAGGAAAACCTTAGAGCAAATTTATTTAGTGTTTATACTTCCACTTTTGGACTATGGAGATATTGTATGGGATTGCGCCCCCGACTACTTATTAAAAAGAATCGATAGATTCCAGTTCGACGCTGCCAGAATAATAACAGGGTTAAACCGTTCAACTTCGTCCGATTCAGTTTTACTTGAACTTGGTTGGAAAACTTTGGGTGACCGAAGAAGGTTCCACAGACTCTGTACTATGTATAAGATTATTAATCACGAATCACCCGAGTTCCTATTTGAACATCTTCCAACGCGTATTGGTGACAGTGCGTCCTATAATCTTCGGAACGCTTCTGATTATAATTCATTCTTGTGTAGGACGGAACACTTCAAAAAGTCATTTTTTCCTTCAACATTAGAATTGTGGAACCGTCTTCCCAGAACCGCCAAAGATGCATCTACCCTAAGTGAATTTAAACAGCACTTTTCATCTAGAGACCCTGTACCCAAACCTCCAGTTTATTTCCTGGCTGGAAATAGAAAAGCAAATATTCTGCATTGTAGATTACGCAATGGTTGCAGCGATCTAAACCAGGACAAATTCCTTAACTACATTTGCGCAGACCCACATTGTGAATGTGGTCACGAATCCGAAAATGCCAGCCATTTCTTTTTTAATTGTCCTAAGTATCATACTCAGCGGCTCGTAATGATAAATGCCATAAGTTTCTGCAATATAACTTGTGTTAATGATTTACTCTATGGAATTACAAATTTGTCGGTATCGCAGAATGTTTTATTATTTCAAAAAGTACAATCTTTCATAATCACTAGCAGGCGTTTTGCTTGATCAGCATCATATTACGATACGGCGAATCACATTCAACAGTCTTTTCGAAAACTATGCACCCCTCTGCCATCAAGGTATGCCACTTGACGATAGCCTGTTCACCTTTTACCTTTCACCTTTTACCTCTCATCTTCTATTCACTTCCTCCTTTCTCTAAATTATCAGTTCAAATTTTGTTTGTAGTTCGTATTTTGTGTAATCAGTTTATTCTATGTTCTTGCCGCATTATAATAAGTTATTCTTTGTACGGGAAAGGAGTTTGTTTAAGTTGTATAACTTGTTCTCCGATCCTTTTGCATTTATGGCAATAAAATATGTTTAAACTAAACTAACAAACCTGAATGAACCCTTTGAACTGAACAAAGTTTTCAACTGAATGAACTTTATGTAATTAAAACCCCTTTGAAATCCAGAAAGTTTTTAACTATAACCTAAATGAAGGTATTAACACTCTTGAACTGAATGAAGTATAACCCCTAACTATATCCCAATGTTAACACCTTTGAACTGAACAAAGTTTAACTTACTAAATTTTAAACTTAATGAAAACATAACGAAGGTGATCTGAATTTTAACTCGAGAATACAACCCATTAAACTGAATTCTTCCAATAGGGAAGGGGAATACCCTCGAGTGTCGATGTTAAAACACGGAATCCAAATTTTACGGACTCGAATAGGAATCCCATTTTACAGAATCCCTTTTTAAGAATCCCTTTTTCGAAAACGGCTATGGCTATGGAATCCCTTTTTCTGAAATGAGTCTAACAGTCGTTCGAGGAGTCACTCGAACGAGCAATTGCTCGTTAGCTCATTTGCTCGATGGGATTCGAGTCGTTCGAGCAGCATGTCGAGTCACTCGATCGAGCAATTACTCGATAGCTCATTTGACAAAAAAAGGATTCTCCAGAAGGCACCCCAATTTCGGCACCCCTTTTTGGAAAACATATGGCCTTTGGCACCCCTTTTTTCTGAAATGAGTCTAAGAGTCGTTCGAGGAGTCACTCGAACGAGCAATTACTCGATAGCTCATTTGCTCGATGAGCTTCGAGTCGATCGAGCAATTGCTCATGGAGCAATTGCTCTTAGGCTCATTTGCTCGATGAGCTTCGAGTCGATCGAGTAATTGCTCATGGAGCAATTACTCTCTTGCTCTTTAGGTTATAAGGGATATTTGGGATAGGTATGCCTTGTGATATAGGTAATAGTATCCTCAGATAAGTATCCTATAAAAGGTATCCTCGATAGGTATCCTCAAATAATACAATGCCGGGCCATAGGTATCCTCAAATACTGAAATGAGTCAAAGAGTCGTTCGAGGAGTCACTCGAACGAGCAATTACTCGATAGCTCATTTGCTCGACGGACTTCGAGTCATTCGAGCAATATGCCGAGTCACTCGATCGAGCAATTGCTCTAAGGCTCATTTGCTCGATGAGCTTCGAGTCGTTCGAGCAAGGACTTATCAGTAACTGCTCGATAGCTTATTGGTTTTGGGAATGATATTGGCTTTGGGAATGATATTGGCTTTTGTTGTAAAGAAGGGAGATAACTCTGCATACAGGTTATGGGAAATCAAGCAATCTGATTAGTTAGTTATAATTGTTATAAATGATCTAGATAAATGAAACAACAAAAGTACTTGGAATAGGGTCAGAACTAACAAGAATAGACTAGAATAGTTAAATATAGTAATAAAAAGCAAAGCTGTTCCAAATAATAGGCTCTTCTACGCTACTGGAGTATACTCCAGGATAAAGGAACATGGTCAGGTAGACGAAAAGTATTGCATATATAGATAGAAGCAGAAAATTCTGGGTAAATTTGTCCTATAGCACTACGTGCTATTCTTATTGGGAAATAACACGTCATGGGATAGGGATCCAAAAAAGGGATTCTGAGAAAATCCGAACCAGAAAATTACTCCACTTCAGTCGAATGCACCCCTTATACCCCCTTAGTACTATAGCACTACGTGCTAAGCCGACAAATTGGGGAAATAAAGTCAATTTCGGTGATTTCGGGTGGATTTTGGTGTTTTGGAGGGATTGTCGGGTTGTTTGTGGTAATCAGATTTACCCCTGTTCAATCGAACATACCCTCCGAACGTACCCCTATCTTGTTAGAAGCCATTGGTAACATAGCAATCACGTGCTACCACAGAAACCAAGATGGCGGCCTCCAGTATACAAAATGGACGACGGAAACACGTATCACCCTAACAACACGCGCTGCGCATGCGCACTAACACCACGTATCACTATGGGGATGACGTCACAACATGGCCGCTCACGCGGGTTAACATGACAACACAACATGGCGCCACTAGGCTACGTGACATGACGTCACTTCCGGGGTCCCCCACCGGGGTCCCCCAGAATGGGGGTGAAAGGTACATGACATACTACTCATACCAAACAGTTTCATTTCGAAGGTAACATGACACACATCCACAGAATATGAAGCCTTTTAAGTTGCCTAACATGCACTTCAGACCAAATATGTGCTTCCAACACTCAATCTTTCAACTTGAAGCGTTTATCGGCTGCTGCCTTTTTGAATAATCAATGAACAAAGGGGAGATTACCCATAGCTGTCAGCGTATATTGGTGTTGACAGGCAGTATATGGTTTTATATGCAGTCTACATGTGACGTCTTTGATCCAATAAAATTCCCAGATACTTGTAGGAGGTAAGATATTGTTAAATATTATTCGGCCAGATTGGGAATTTGTTAAATATTGAGCCAAACACGTACACTCTTCAAAATTATAAAGCTGTAGTCGAGACAAATCAAAAGGAGGAATCTTCGGTCACATCTAGGGTAAAGCATCTTTGCACGGACTCCGGCTAATTCCCAATAAGATAGCAATGACGGTTTGTAAAAATAATCTGGATCTAAGGCTAAAAAAGTGTTTTGATTCTCAGGTAATCCCTCATTGAATTTGAAACCCCCTCAGTGGACATTTTTATTGCCTTTCAGTGTCTTCCAATATTAGTACAAACTCGGGGAGACCCGAAACTTTTTACATTTTTTGATTGATGCATATTTATTTAGTTGCATATCCCGTATGTTTGTCTTGTTATAATTTATGGGAGAGTGAACTCTCCATGAATTGTAAGGAGGCAAATCCCCATAGATTAAATACCTTTACTTCAAAGATAATATAAAGAGCATCGAAAGAATATGAAGCCTTTGAATTACAGTACCTACAATACTACAGTTTGTCTTTAGAGGAATGTTTTACTTTTCAAATTAAAAATGAATTTATTTGTATAAATATGCACTTTCTATATATTTCTGTATATAAAAGACAGCCGAAATGCTCTCCATGTTTGTTCACTTTTTGTAAAAGAAAAAGAAAAATTAAAAATCCCTCCCTCCCTCCCTCCCTCCCTCACTGACTTGAAAAAAATGCCTGTGAGTCAGTTAATTTATTCTGTGTGACCTAAATTCTCTCTCTCTCTCTCTCTCTCTCTCTCTCTCTCTCTCTCTCTCTCTCTCTCTCTCTGTCTGCCTTTCCTTCTCTCTGTCTCTGTTTCTGGGGGCACGTACCCCATTTTCGCCCCCTTTGTCCCCCGTTCCCTACGTCCCTGTATCTAGGCCACTTCTTCCCGCTTAAACCCTGTTTACAGTGAACTCATTTTACTGGAGGTAGTTTATAAAACAATAAGGAGGTTTTCTATGGTCCATTGGTTAGCTACGTGTGTGGCTTGGGTGGGGGTGGCCGATCTCATGACCTTGTCTGTCTGAAAGTTTTACTGTGTGTCTGAAAAGATTGTTGGGTGCGCGAACGCCAAGATTTTATCTGAAAGAAGCCAATTTTAAAAAAAAATGACCATTTGACAAAAACTCAATAATTTTCATTTTGCAGAATTATTCGCGAGAATCGAACATTTAAGTATGCGACAATCGAGTAGGCATGTGCACAAAAATGTTTGTTTAGACCTAAAAATCTGAAAATCTGTTTCTCAGGCCCTCCCGAATGGTCCTTTTGGCTACCGTATGCTCTCTTTTAAAAACCAATGCAAAATTCAAAAAAATAAAAATTAAATGGTTTATGTCTGATATGTTACCCAAGTTTGTATAATTGATAAATTTGTCCCTTGAGTGCAACGAGGCTTTGCAATGCTTTAGCTGGGAATAATCGGGATAAGTGCCTGGGAATAAGTAACGGTTGCGACGTCCGTTTTCTGGCTGCTAATGCTATGGGTCTTACGTGCGATGTAATGGCCACGCATGTAACATACCAGAAAACAGTTGTAAGGCATATCAGTACAGAAGGAGCCTGGTATATATTCATGGAACACGTGGAGTCGGAATTGGGCTCTTTAGGGCTAACAACTTTTTACTTGATGCTGTGGAAACGTTGTTATCATTATTTATTTATTGGGGTTTAACGATACTTTCGACAGCCAGAGTCACCTCGAGTAAATGTTGATTTTGTCCTTTTTTAAAATATATTTTCAGCAGTCATTCAATGATTCGTTAGTCAGAATTTTCCATTTTTTTCAATTTTTCACTCTAAAAACATAACACCTCTGAATATTTGTATAAAAGTTGTTACCGATCATTGTCAGTCCCACAGTTAATATCTTGCACTCCATCCGTTTTCAGCATCAATTTTTGAAAATAAAGGCTAAAACTGTAAGAAAAATAACTCTATAAATTGCATGTGCAAGCTAAAGAAAACTTTAAAGAAGGAAAAGGGGCGCGGTGGCGTTGCGGTAGCCGGTTCTCGTCAGATCACCGAAGTTAAGCAACGTCGAGCCCGGTTAGTCCTCGGATGGGTGACCGTCTGAGCGATCGATTCGGACTCCCGCGTTGTGTCCGTGAGCAAGGCACTTATCCCGATTGTCCACATGGGCGCACGATGACGCCGTGTAATAAGGCGTGCTGCACGTCGACGGTGCGCATCTCTTCAACCAATCTAACTCCGCGTGTGCTGCAGTGCGGAGTTACGATGTTGGGGAGCTGGCAGCTGCTTGTCGTTGCACGGTGGTTCTCTGCGGGTACTCTGGCTTCCTCCACCCGTAAAACTGTCATGGTCATGATTAGCCATTGTGCATAAGTATGTGACCTTAAACACCAATAAATAAATAAATAAAGAATGAAAAGGTATACTCAATCAAATACACTAAATAAAATAGAAGTCATTCAACTCCAGAATATCAGAGAACAGAAGTATTAACCCTTTACCCAACAAATCGCCCGCATCCGCCCGCGTAATATGCAAATTCAGCAGTTGAAAAAATAATATTTTTCAAAAAATTTCAACCAAACCATATCGTTCCAACGAGGGGTCACATGATATGGCTTTGTTGACATTTTTTGAAAAATTTAAAAAAATGATATTTAAAATAATAAATTTTGATATCGTCTTCGTTGGGTAAAGGGTTAATGCATTTTTATAATCAGGTGATCTAATTGTTCAAGTAGCATACTGTCAAAAATGTTTTGTGGTACACCACCTCGGCAACCTGATTAACTGGATGAGTGCAAGAAGCCACTATCAGGGTTTTAAAAAAATGAGGGTACCAGAGCAAAAGCTGACATATTCCTTGCTTATGATTCATATTAAATCAAATGCAAATGATATTTTGTATATATAAATTGTTTTATTATAAATTATTGGAGAGGGCATGTTGAATAACAAATTCAGACCACCAAAAATAATCTAGCCCTCAACCAGTTAATGCATTGGTCTATTTTGGTATCTAATAGTCTTGATGGTATCTAAAATCGTTTTTCAACATCTGATTGACTGTCATCATTTAGGGGTCGTCTCGGTTTGCCGACGGCTATTGTTTCCAAAGGTGGTACACGGAGGTGTGAAAATCCAAAACAGAGAGCAGAGGATTATAGTTTGTTCTAAGGTTGTAGAGCTAACGTTTGGGGAATGTCGCAGTTTGCCGGCGGGGTCAATAAGTAATAACAAGAGCACAAATAAAATTTTATACACAGTGAACTTGTATTTCTGTATGCCATTCAATAATTATTATAAGAACATGAACAATATATATAAAAAAGAAAAAAAAAAGAAAAATAAACACAATATTTGGAATACTCCCTTCGATGTGGCGTTTGTGTTTGACTGTACTCCATGGTGTATATATATATACTTCTTGGAGTACAGTCAAACAAAAACGCTGCTTCGAGGTAGTGCGCTTCCGAACATGGCGATTTTTTTTTCGATTTTTCTTTCAAAACATACATGTCAAAGTATACACAAATACACACACAGTAAGTTAATACCCTGAACTTTTAGACACTGCGTCCAGATATTCAAGTACCTCTATCATTTGAATGCCCTTGACCCATGAACCGGACTGTAAATCGTCAATACTGCGAGGACATTAGTATATAGATCACACACTTGCAGAAAATTCACTATCTTTTGCAGACGTATTCCAATACACATGCTCATCAACTTTCTGTGAGGATTGTGGACAAATAATACTAGAAAAAATTATATTTCATTAGAGTCCAGCATGTTTGAACTTAACCCTTAACCCAATGTAACGGCCAAAACCGTTCAGCGCTATTCACAAAAATCGCCAATTAATTTTCATTATTTTTTTTTTTTCATTATTTTTTCATTTTTTGTCTCAAAAACATAGGTTATGACCCCTCTTTGGAACGATCTCGTTCCAATGAGGGGTCATAACCTATGCTTTTTGAGACAAAAAATTAAAAAAAATAGTTCTTCAAGAATTTTGTTTGCAAGTGTCGTCTGCTTTTCATTTTAGGTAAAGGGTTAAGTGAATACCGAGTAGGACTGTGAATATCCATCAAAGAGAGGTTGTGTGTCAGAAATTTGTCGGAAAAACCGTGGAAAATGGAAAAAAGGGGAAAATTGGGGAAAGGGGTGAGTGGGTGGTCTAGCATGTCGAACGATAAAAATCATCATATTTTCCTGACGATTTTTTCCGACTCCGCCCCCCCCCCCCCCCTCCACGCTTGAGGACTTATTTTTTTCCTCTTGCATAATCCTATACCTTCAGAAGACGGACCAATAAGTATCACACCCACCCAGTCGTATCGTATCTGGATGCACCTCAGCAAGGGTTAGCAAGAATTTGTTCACATTTCTTCCGGCGCCTATACACGAATATAATTAGTATAGACATTCCTATGTTCTTGTTCATAAGTGCAGTAAGTGCAACGTTTTTATTTTTGACATTCAAGTCGTTTGTTGTCTTACAGAACAATATGCAGTGTGACAAGTAATTTTGGAAGTATTTCTTTTATTGAAAATGGAGATAAGTTGTCATAAAAAAGAAATTGTCTTTTTACTTAAAATAAAAGAAACAAAATCTCCACATCATCGTTACCATCAGTGGAGGCGCCACGGGGGCGGGGTCACATGGGGCCCTCCTTTGACCCACCATTTGCCCCCTTCCCGTCCACCACACACACACACATCCACACCCAAACAGACCCTTACCTAATCACCCCCACACACACCTTCAACCTCACCCACACCATTACACTTTCTCTCTTTACTTTTATATTTTTAGACGTTGACAATGAAGGTGCGTGAGTACTTGCGCTTCCTCACTTTCGCCGTCCCCAAAAAATGGAAATTTACCTAAAGTTACAAGAAAGCTTCATTTGAAAGAGGAATTCATTTTTTTCTGTGAGGAGACCCCCGAGTGGCGTAGCCGCGGGGAGGGGGGGGGGGGAGGGGGCATTCCCCATAAAAAATAGTGCCTCCACCCCACCACCTCCCCTCCCCCCAAAATGGGGAAATAAAAGCATCCAAGGGTCCCATATTCACTTAGAGGGTATTGAATTTTCAAAATTTTGGGAGCCCCCAAACCCCCACTAATGGGAAGGGGATACCGTAGGCCTGAGGTGAGGGTGGGTATGACACTCCCATCGGTAGGAGTTCGGGAGAGCCCCTCCCGAACCCCCACCAATGCCATACCTACTCCCACCTCAGGCCTACGGCCTTGGGATATGCCTCTGGCATATATCGGCCTTACACCCTAAAAAAGTTATGCCCCCCAATAGGAAATCCTAGCTACTCCCCCCCCCCCCCCCTCCACACACACACACACACACACACACACACCTCAAACAATATATGACTACTCGTGCATGCCTCGTCGATAAGCTTGTCGGGAGATAAAGCTGAATAATTTATGGGGGAACCGGCCCATCAAGAAATCTCACGACTTCTCGATATGTCAGTCCACCAGTGACAGAATAGCATTCTTGTGCTCTGCTGGGGTTAGTCTCTTATTCTGTTTCAAACTATCGCCTCAATTACTACCACTGTTTTCGACACCATTTTCATCTATCTCTGAGTCCTCCGTTCCTCCCTCCCGCTGATGTTCAGAAGGATATCTCAACCAACCAATCATCGTAACTTTGTCAGTCCACATATAATTTGAACCGATTTCACCCCAAAAAGTGAGAAACTATTTCTCTAGGGTATTTACTGCATTGAATTTTTTCTGTCAAACATCCAGTCACGACGCCCGTGTTTTTGTTTATGAGGGAGCAAGGTCTGACCAGGTTTTCTATCAGGGCAGGTTTATCATTTATTTTAACCCCTCACCCACAGCAAACAGAAGATGACGCTTGCATTTTTCTGGAAACAAAAATTAAAAACAAAATCCATTGAGGTGTCCTATGCTACGTTTTCGAGGCAAAGCTTGAAAAAATAATAAAATTTGAAAAGCGATATTTGTCAATATCGGCGGCCGGATATGCATTGAAAACATCACTATATTAACACAATTACTAAAAGCTTCACCCCCGCTATTAAACGTTTCGGCCGATACAACTTTCACACAACATAGAGCCCCAAAATGGTCTCCTATCTAGAGACTACACACGCTAGAAATGCCTCAGCTTCAGATTTGCTGTTAGAGCACTAAATTTGATAAAATTTTCACGGGGAAGGGGGTAGTCCTAATTAGGATCCTCCCTCTGGTCGTTGATCCCACCTCACTTCCCCTTAGGAAAATGTGGAGGGTCAACGACCGGAGGGTCCTAGTTAGGGCCAGGTGAGACCCCTGAAAGCCCACACAACGGCCTGTCAGATATCATAATTGCTGCCCCCGCCTCCCTCCCCCAATAAAAAACTGGCAAGGACACCCTCTATTATGGAATCCTGTGACCAGCGGTAGGAGGGAAGATTCTAAAATAACGGTAGTTCCGAAAAGGGCTGTTTTAGCAAGACACTATCCATGGTCAACTTTTAGAGTGGTCGATTGCCTTTATGGGATATAAAAATCTTCTAATGTGCCGATGGATCGCCAAAAGGTTTCAGTGAGTTGTAAAGTGGACCCTTATTCCTATTGGACTGCAGTTACCCGGTCCGAAGGTTTTTGTGAGCCCGCCACTGTATTCTGTTGCATTATAAACATAAAACTGAATTACCAGATATTCGGGATATAGATATTGCAGAACCTTAAAGGACATTTAGTAACTCGTAATGGACTTCGGAGGTTTTGTGGTTTTGTTATTATCTATTCAGGTGGGAACAATATATAAAACGAAACTGACTGTATAAATATTTTCTTTCGAGGGGGCGGGGTCGTGAATAACACAGATATAGCAATCTAGTGAATAACATAGATATAAGGGGGATAACGTGACACACAAATGGGAGCGGGTGTGGTTCGTCGAGGGTGGCGGTGTGGGGTCCGCGAGTTGGTGTGGCAGAGATCAAATTCCAATCTTAAATTATTTGTAAACTCTGCAATCAGCTGAGTTAAAATTTAATCTAAATCTACTGGGTTGATTGTGGTTAACTTTGTGTAACATTCGTGTAACATCCAATTTATAAATTAACATAACTTCCACTCATAGTGTATTAAACTCTGCTGACTATTGCAATAGGGTCGGGGTGCGTTTCACTACATCAATAATAACATCATTCAATAATAACATCATTCTCATTTTTTTCTCAGTCTCTTCTATGTTACACTCTCATCTGTGTGGGATCAAGTGTTACATCATTTTCTTTAGTTGTAAATGCTGGATAATAAATTAAACAACGCTCTTCAACTTTCTGGTACGGAAATCGAATGAAGAATGAATAAGACTATGAAGATTTCAAGAGTTTAAAGTCGCACTCAGTCAATCAAAACGTTTACCACATCGTCCCCTGAGTTCCAATGTGTTCTATGTGCCGGTAGGCACATAGAACACATTGGAACTCAGTGGACGACATGGCTGGAAAGCAACATTTGGAGTGTGGATGCATGACCGGTTTATGGCAAGATTATAAGAACGAACACCTTTTTATCTACTTTTAACTCTCCTATACCAAGAAGCGAAGAAAATACTTGCCTATGTTAAAATGGTGTCTGAAGGGAAATTTCGAAGACGACAGAGGAAAGAAACAAGAGAAATACAAGGGAATTAATTTATTTTAACCATAATAACTATAAATAAGGCCAAACAAAATTAAATATTTGATTCTCAGGCATTTTTTTAAAAGGAATGAGGGAGGGTAGTTTTTATTTTTATTTTGTATTCCTGATGGAATGGTCGCTGATGCTTAAAATCCAGTTGTGAGAGCCTAAAATTAAATACTAGAGCTTCCGTGTTGATTTCACTGATAGTTTTTTGTAACATTGATCATACAACCTAAAATCAATATAGAACAACTAAAATGGAGATAACAAATAATAAAGAGTTTTTGAACAGGTTAAGTGCTAGAAGCCACAATTAGTCCTTCCGAAAAAATGTGGGTACCAGTGCAAAAGCCAACATTTTGATTACCCATGTTTCATATTCAGTCAAACGTAAATAATAGGTTGTTTTTACAAATAACAATACCATATCAATGTAAACGACATGTTACATTTGCAAATCGCAGTGTGATACCGCCCAAATCACAAACTATGATAGTCTTATACATTTTTAATTTTGCCTCCGAAATAAATATGACGAAAAAAAACGAATGCACCGCTGCCTGAGAATAAAAAGATTAATTATCTTTAGCCTAAAAAGTATCTTCTATATATACATACTATTTAATGTTTTCAAAAATATAAAAAGAGAATAAAATAACATAAAATTATGTTAACCACTGTTACATATTTTCTATTGTACCACCCCTCTCTTCTAGTACATCAGAGGTGGCGAAATCGCTCGGCGGCGAAATCGCTCGGTGGCGAAAGGGCCCCGGTTGTGAAATCGCCGGGTGGCAAAAAACGCCGACATTCTCGTCGATAGCTATTTTGCACTTATCAGCTACGTACGGATTCGCCACCGGACCCCTTGTGCCACCGAACGATTTCGCCACCGAGCGTTTTCGTTACCAAGCGATTTCGCCACCTAGGATGTACCAGAAGAGAGGGAAGGTACAATAGGAAAAAACATAACAGTGGTTAACATAATTTTATTCTCTTTTTATATTTTTGGAAAACATTAAATGGTATAAATATATATTGAATCTCAAGTTTTATGTAGACCTACCTGGGCCTACAGTGGAATAATGAAAAGATATAAGACACATTTTATTTTCAGTTATTATGGTTAAAATAAATTAACTAATTAAATCAATTTAATTTTTAAATATCTGTTGACAAGAGTCCTTTGGTGGCATAAAATCTTGGCACATTCACGCAGGAAAGAGTTTGTTGAAAGCAACCTCTCGCTATATTCGACCCATAACTGTATTATACTTTCTCTTGTATTTGAATGATATATTTACAGAAAAGTATAAATGTGTGAATATTATCCCACCTTTGATGCTCGTTGGTTCAGGGAGTTGTGATATCTTTCACAATCATTATTCGTTCTCATACTCCTGCCATCAACCGACCATGCCTCCACACTCCAAAGCGTTGTTTTCTAGCCATGCGGTCTTCACTCCCAAAACAGGGGTGGCGCCAGGGATTTCTCGACAGGGGGACTGACTCTCCGACAGGGGGCTATAATATTTGACATCCCAAACGAAGGAAAATGAGTGAAAATTGGTAAATTGGAGAACCAAAATAGAAGAAAATTGAGTATGTTTGTTGAATATTTAACGTAAACATATTGAATAAGGTCGGGAAATATTTCATCTATAAAGCCAGTTTGACGAACGACATTAAGGAATTTCTTGCCGCCGGAGGCTCACATTGTTCGTGTGTATCTCCTATTGACCCATATGTCAGAACACTCATACTCGAAGACGATGTAACGGATGTAATTGTAGCCGCAGGCCTACTTTCACGTTCGGTTTCAACGTCAGTTCTGCGTTTTTTCCACCTTCGAATGATAAAAAACTGGGCTAATTTGGTTTGCTGCCCGCTACCTTCTGTAAAAATCATTCTCATGACACATCGACCTGCTTCGTGAAGTTCTTTATGTTTTGATTTAGTGTGCCTAACTGCATAATCGTTTTGAAATATTCCGCTGCAAATAGAACACCGCACATTATAGCGGGACGCCATTGTTGTTTAGATTTCGATAGATTCCAGACTTTTACCATGACGATAACCCACGATTAGGTATGGAAGTAATGGAACGCCAGTTGGATAACAACTGTCATAATGCCTTACAGAGAAGAACCACATACCTCGTTCTTGATCGACACAAGATGAGATATCGACATTCGATTGTCGGAAATTTCTCGTGAAGTCGGGTTTACAAGACTCTCCGACGGACTGACTAAAAATCTCCGACGGGAGGGCTGGACCTCTCCGACCGGGGGGGGGGGGGGGGCTGTAGCCCCCCCCCCCCTGACTCCCCCCACCCCCTTGGCGCCACCACTGTCCCAAAACTCCAGCAGAACACGCTGCAGTGGGAGCAATGTTATCACATAGATCAGCAGCGTTTAATACAATATGAGTGGAGGTTATGTTAATTTATAAACTGGATGTTTAATATAATAATTGATTTAATAATTTGTTTATGCAAGGAATATTACTTGGGATGACAAAAACGCTAGGTGGCGAAAGGGCCGAGTGGCGAAAACGCCCGGTGGCGAAATCGCGGGTGAGAAAACGCCGGATACCCCTGTCGGTTCCCCGCGTACGTCACAAACCACACCATATTTCGCGCGATCTTCACTGCGCTTTCTTGGAAATGTGCATTATTTTAGTTAAGTAAACCATTTTAAAGTTAGTTTTCGAACAAATCATGTTTGCCATTCCATTTTCACGGGTATCTCCAACGTTTTTGTGCACTCAACGGAAAATGTTGAGAGAACCTTTCAGTTCCCCTTTGCTTTGCCCTGATCTCCAAGTCCAGGCATTGACGCATGTCGCTAGGATACCGATGGTATCCCAGTAGGATACGTAAATTTTCCGAAAGTCCATAAAACAGATCCCTAAGAGAGTGATGCGATTGCAAATTTGGAAAATAAATCGTAAAAGAATTGTACAAGTGCATCTAGAAGAAAGTGTGGAACAATATGGATCTACTAGGATCAATTCTGGGCTCAATGGAAAAACCACCCACGGCTGGCGATGAAGAGAGAAAACGTGCGAGAGGTGATATGGGAATAAATAAACATGCGGGGTTGAACTCACCTATGTTCGTGCAACCATTTTTTGGTTACAAGGACCTAAATACCATTCTATGGTGATACACGACAAGCCGGAAATAGTTGTAAAACTGCAATTATCTTGCAGTTTTATGCCTGGTCGTAAACAATTAAATAACTGCAAGTTATATAGTACTAAAGCTATAGTATATCTAACAAGAGAATTACTAATATTGTAATACTATGCAAAAAAGGGGCGATGGGGAAAAATGGCAGTGATTCTCCACTTCGCCGTACAGATACAAATCTGGCTTTGTGTATATTTCAGTGGTTTGAAGATGAGTTTATTTCGTGTCATTAACCTTGTTATTATCTAATTATTACAAAGTACTTGTGGGACACAGCAGTGCGGATATGAAAACATAAACACGAAGAAATTCCTATTGGTAAGATTTAAACACCAGACAGATGTACCAGTTATGTTCCTATTTTTGTACCTTTAATGAAAAATACCGTAATGCTTCAAAGGTTTAAGGCATACCCAGAATTGCGTTTGCATTGATACATATCACAGAAAGGGATATGAATGATAAAATTCCGTATTTAAATTAAATAGGGCCAGGCCAGTTTGCTGCATGGACGATGGTTTATTTGGTTTCTATGTAGCTCATGGTACTATATATAAAATTTAGAAGAAGTCGAGTATATATGTAGTTCATTGCAATGGAAATGGGTTGGAGATAAAATGACGTTGTTGCACTGTTAGTTTTTTTCTGGTCCACTCACAATCCTAACTTTGAAATAGCACAAAAATCCACCATGAATTAAGCTAACATGTAAGAGAGTAGGTGATTGCTACGGATCTACGTGATTTGATTATCGTGAGGTTTGTCCAGTCTCTGAATAAGTTGTGTGCATAAATAAAAAAAAATAATTTCAATTAAACCTGTGGGTAGACCCAATGGCCCAATGGGTTGATCTCCCAATGCATTATGGGCTCAGATACCAAATTTGGTTAAAATACATGTAGGCCCAGTAGTTTTCCCCTTGCTAGGGAGTCGCACCATTTGCTATGGGGTATGAAACATGGTCAGTCATGCAGTAGGTTGATTTCGTAATGCATTGTGGGTCCACATACCAAATTCGGTCAAACTCGGCTTGTACTTTCTCCATTGCTAGGGAGTCACTTTGATTACTATGGATGTCAGGTGACATGATAATTGACCCCATGGGCCGATCTACCAATGCATTATTGGCTCAGATACCAAATGTGGTTAAAATAGGCACAGTAGTTTGCCTGTTAGAGAGTGGCACGGTTGCTATGGGTGTTACGTGACATGGTCACTGTCCCAATAGATCGAATTCCCGATGCATTATGGTTTCATACACCAAGTTTGGTTGAAATCAGCTCAGTAGTTTGCCCATTGCTATGGAGTCGCATTGGTTGCTATGGGAATTATGTTACTTGGTCAGTGACCCAATGGGTCGTATTCGTAATGTACTGTGGGTCCACATACCAAATTCGGTTAAAATCGGCGCAGTAGTCTGTCCGTTGCTAGGGAGTTCCTTGTTGCTATGGAAGTTAAGTGGAATGGTCAGTGGCTCGATAGGTCAGATTCTAACTATATTTTAAGTCAATCAAGAGAATAATTCCAACTTGTTGGGTGCGGGATGTTAACTCTTGTTTTATTTTTTCCTCAACCACTATACACCCCATGCCGTTATTAACATTTTGAAATCATAGTTTCCAAGAAATTGTTTAAAAGCTACAGTTCCTATCTGAGCTTCTTTGAATAATCCTTGATTCACTGTGAAGTCTCGGTGAATCACGTCTTGCGAAAAACTTTCAACAATAACAAATGTGAAAACAATATAGAGGACGATTTCGCTCGACGTCGGCTATCGCCACCATCTCACTCGGGAGCCTTCGGCTCCATCGCCCTTTAAAAAATGTTAATACCTTAAAAAAGTTACTGTATATAATTATAAGCCATGCAGCTTAAATTATTTTCTGGGTTTCTCAATTCAGATTTGTCAGCCATCAGAATCAGGATCCTTGCTTTTTGGCCTTTTGCGTTTCGGTCCAGCACTTTTCGGCCTCAGAGTATAGTGCTTTTCGGCCTCAGGGTATGGTGCTTTTCGACCTCTGGTGCTTTGAGTCGGGCAGGGGGTCTTACTGGTAATTTCTAAGTGTTAAAAGTAGTCTAATACAGGCCTTGACAATTCAGGCAAACAATCGTTCTGCTCGCCCGGAGGTTATGCAAACAAAAATTAAGGTGAACGAATGATCGGTTAACCAAAAGGATCGAATGGTTAACTAACTTTTTTTGATGATCATCAGATTAGATGCCTGAGGAGAAAGTAGTACACAAATATTAAATATGTGCTTATTCGGATGTAAGTATAATTAGAAACATGTCACAGTTTATGGAAATTGAAATGCACTGTATTTATTCCTTTACATCCGCTGCGGATTGCAGATGAAAATGGGAGGGCGTGGGTATGGCAAAAATAAATGCACAAACAGGTTGATACTCACTGACCTTATAAACCTTATAAGGTGTAACGACTTTGAATCCCTTATCTATTACCACATTCCATTGCGATTACTGTTTGATTGCCTGACATACATGTAAGTTTTATACATACAGTTAAAACTAGAAGGCTTGTCACGAACTGTGCGCTCATCTAGGCTTAATTGCGCACAATTGCCATATCGAATGGCATCCAAAGAATGGCAGGTTCCCCTGGTTACTCATAGCAAACACAGGCAATGTTTCTGCCAATGGTCCGGTCCATTGGCTGAAACATTGCTTGTGCACAGGCCATATGTACAGAATTTGATAGCCTTACTATGGCCATAATGCTCAGATCGACGTGCTACTTGTCACTTACCTTTGTTCCGGGTGAACTCCTCCGTTTCTCGACCGATCGATCTCAAATTTTGTACACAGTGGTAATTCGTCCCTGCGAGTAACATGGGATTGGTGCCATGCCCATGCGGGGGGACCTTGGAATTGATGACAACCTTTTATTTTGAAAACGGCTGGGCCGATCGGGCTAAAATTTCATATGTGCTGGTATATTGACCCATCGATCATTGGCTGAAACAGTGCACATGCACAGGCCATATGTACAGAATTTGATAGCCTTACTATGGTCATAACGCGTAGATTAACATGCAAATAGACATGCTACAGTTAAAACTAGAAGTCCTGTCACAAACTGTGCGCTTATCTAGGCTTAATTGCGCATAGGAATTGCACGCAATTGCCATATCGAATGGCATCCAAAGCATGGCAGGTTCTCCCGGTTACTCATCGCAAACACAGGCAATGTGTCTGCCAATGGATCTCCGGGTTACCCGGAGGTCCATTGGCTGACACATTGCTTGTGCACAGGCCATATGTACAGAATTTGATAGCCTTACTATGGTCATAACGCGTAGATTAACGCGCAGATCAACGTGTTATTTGTGCGCATTTCATGACCGGACTTCTAGTTTTAATTGTACATGTATTTGTGTGCATTTCATGACAGGACTTCTAGCTTTAACTGTATATAAAATAAATCATACTGATATGGATATCACTGAGGCTAGTTCGTTGCACAAGTTCCAGTGGCATTCATATTTAATGAGGAGTAGCTTAATTAAAAGTCTTAAGTCTAGTATTGACATTCTGTCGGTCCACAGATCTGTCATCTTCCATAAACTCCTCAGTTATGTTTCTTGTTCTGCATATGAAGCAAAGAAAGTTCAAAGTGGGCTTCCCTTCCATATCTTCTCTCTAGACTTGTACATGTAATGTGATTCCAGTGTCGCATTTGCGATGCTGCCATTCCTCACAGTTGTCGCATTAAAGAGCGTGTTGATTTGGCCTTACTTGGCACCCGCGGAATCTATAGAGATGCATTGTGGATTATGACCAAACAATGAATGAATGAAAAGTTTCATTAATTAAATTGTTTTTATGCAGCCATCATGGATTGGAAAACCAAACTTGCAATGAGCAATTAATAAGAACTAATATATGTGTTTTAGGACTACACTGTAAATTACTAATGTAGATTTTATTGTTTGATATATGTATCATAAGTACAGTGTAGCCAATAAAGGAGTAGTAGAATAATTATAATGACTGCTCTATGGGGAGTTTCATTTTGGAAAATGTTGCCTACGTTGTGGGCGGTATGAAAAAATGCCCACACAATCTAAGCGGTACCCATACCGAGGACACTTGACAAGCTATATCAGTGCAATGAATTTACAAAGGTGTTGGTTGGGGAGGCAGGTGGAATTTTGATTGGAAATTCACCACCTGACCCAGTCGTTTCGATGCAATTCACAGTCTGACTGGTCACAGATACACAGCGAGAAATCAAGCACAAAATGTTCAGAGTGCTGTCATAATTAACTCGTGCAAACTAACCCAATCTGAGATAACTGAGGTCATTAAAATAACTCAAGGATGACAAAAAGACAGATCTGGGATAATTAACCCTGAACTTACCATATAAATAAAATATGATTGCTGCCTAAAGACTACCATAATCCTTCTTGTATTGTATTCAAATACTATCTTCTTTTATTGTTTTGTACTCAGTGGTTTGCGGAATTCAGTTTTGAAAGTTTGACCACAGATTCATAGTCTCGATATGCTACCATTCCAGATCTCATCAAAATTCAATAGAAATGGCCCAAGGCTTTTGAAACACCTTTTAAAAGCATTGTTATTCTACCTCAAACTTTTCATGAGAATGAAAATGTTCCATGCAAGCTAGTACAGTACAGTCGCCATGAATTGGTCATAATCCACATGTGGGCCATGATGCATTTACCAGGTAGAAGTTTCCCATTATTCATGCTCCACTTTATTTGGGTGTTATATTGAAAGACCCTGTGGGTTGGGTGGTCTTCCACCTTTTGGGCTTCCGTCTATTGTGTAGATCAGGCACGTGATGTTTTCCTCCTGCACCCACGGGAAGGGGAACGCAGTCGTTTGGGGCCTCCTGATTCGACTCGGTCTTTTTATGGTGTGGATAACGCAGTAGCTGCTGACTTTCTTGCGAAGAGATGCCTGGTTCCGGGACTACTGTCCCCCTCCAGTCGACATCTGAGGCTGTCACTAGGGTTTTGACTTCTCTTTTGGAGCCAAGCTTGGTTGCTCTCTCTGCTTTTCCGTCTTTGTCAACAGCTACCGATGTATCCGCTCCTGCTACTACTCCTTAGGTGACTCGATCTGCATTTCAGCTGGCCTCGGCTTATCCCTGCAGGGATTTTTGCTTCTTGGACGTGGGATATCGGCCTCAACCTTCCCTGGCTTCAACTCGGCAAAGTGGGAAGTGGTTGCCGGCCGATCCCTCTGCTGTGGTCTCTCAGTCGTCGAGCCGAGCAGGTTTTGATTTGGATTCAGATGTCCATAGTGGGGTCACTGTGGACTCTGTTGCACTTCCGTCCATGCACTCTGGTCCTTCGGCCAGTTTTGCGGGACCAGCACATTTTTGTGCAGCCTGGACCTTCTGTCCCTCAGAGGTCTGTGGCAACTCTCCTGAGTTCCCGCACATCAGATCCTCAGGGTATTTTATACCCCTGTAAGCATCTGTATTCAGATGTTTCGGCTGCCATCTGTCGCCCCACATCGGGTTTTCTTGAGAATCGTGAGGATTGTGACCCTTTGCTGGTTTAGAGGGTCAGATGCGAAACCACTTTGCGAGGATGTTTCAACGTCAAACCGGCAGATACAGGTTGTGAGCTTAGGGAGGCCCTCCTTGCTCACGCAGGTTCTTTCCAAGAGCCTTCCTGTTGCCTCCAGTGAGGCTTCTAGTGGCTTCCAGGCACCCTCTGCGGCACCTCGTCCAGGGATTGGAAGCAGGCCATTGCTTTCTGATCCCCCTGGTATTCCTACATTGTTACACCATGGGAGGCATCAGCTGGTATGCCCGACATGGGCTATGTGTCTTCAATGGTTCAGACACACCTGACGTTGAGAGCCATCAGTCTTCTGACTTGGGGGCGGCTCTTGACTTTGTGTTTGAGTTCTGTCAAACCGTCAGACCAGCCAGAGGTTTCAGCCAGGCCATGATCATCGGTCGCGCACCTACAGCCTGTGGAGCAACCTGCGTCTGGGCACCTTCGACCGTACCAGTCGGTACAAGTGGTCGAAACTTTTGCAGCTTTGGACTCAAAGCTGAGTTCCAAGGCTATGAAGACCTCGTTCTTCACTAGGCTGATACCTTTTTCCCCCTTGTGCATTATCATTCCTATGATTCTGCCAATCTGTCACTTTGACAGTCTTGGATCAGGACTCCTAGCCCTCCACCACCTCCCCTCCTCCCCCCCCCCCCCCCCCACCACACACACTCAGTTCCACTCATAGTCATCAGGGATCAGTCAAAATGATTGTTGTGATTGAGAAGGAGCTAATCATTCAAGAATTATATCCCATTATAACCACTGGTTTACAGTTGGATGGTAGTGTTATATTTATCATATTATTATCTGCCTTGCCTTTGTCACTTGGTTTATTTTGGAGGTTTGAATGTTGAAACAATTTCAGTACTGTATGTTTTGATTCACTTTGAGGGCCCATGATACAGTTAAAACTAGAAGTCCTGTCCTGAAATGTGCACAAATAGCACGTCGATCTGCGCGTTAATCTATGCGTTATGACCACAGTAAGCCTATCAAATTCTGTACATATGGCCTGTGCACAAGCAATGTTTCAGCCAATGGACCTCCGGGTAACCCGGAGGTCCATTGGCAGAAACATTGCCTGTGTGTGCTATGAGTAACCAGGAGAACTTGCAGTGCTTTGGTTGCCATTCGACATGGCAATTGCGGGCAATTCCGACATGCAATTAAACCTAGATAAGTGCACAGTTCGTGACAGGACTTCTAGTTTTAACTGTAGGAAAAGAACAAGTGGTCTGGCAGATGCAATGTCTGCAAACTGAGGTGGCTCGGGTGTCCCCAAATTTGACCAATCTTAAGTCCTGATGTTTACATGTTCATAGTGATGACCTGATAACTCGTGATCCGCATGCGAATGTTTTGGATACTAAATCTGTTGATGCCAATGTCAAATGATCAGTGTTTTATGTTTAAATATTGGTAATCGCCCGGCATTGCATTATGTTAAAAAAACCAATTCCTTCAACGGTTTTAACAGCCTTTGTTATCAATGTTGAGGGCTTTCATTAATAATTTAATTATTGAGGGGGAGCACATTTATTTTACAAATACCATCTTGCATACATATTTGATAAACCGGAATCACGACAGAATAAAACAAAACAAACATAAACCTGAACACTACAGTTTTATCTTTTATGGAAGGCATCGCTGAAATGCATCAATTTGTCAGGCATCAGAGGCAGTATACACAATGTCGCAGTCAAGTTCCTGCAATTTCTTGCTGTCATTTTCAAATTACTTTCATATCGAGCCAACACTCCTCACTTGAGTGAACAGTGTCACCCCAACAAGACAAATCCCAACAAGACGATCCCAAGAAGACAATTTTTTTTTTCTCATCGAATATGGAGGAAATTTACTTTAAAAAGAATGTGTACATTTCAGTGCATGCTGTTTGAAATATTTTAGGGTTTTATTTTATGCATGTGTTTGGGAGTTTTGTTGATCAAAAAAACCCCCAAAAACTGTAGCAAATAGCGTCTTGTAACAAAACATTGCGCCTCTGTTAACTGGTAGCATGCTAAGTTTTTTTGGTTGCAAACTTTTGTTCACATTCAGTGTATTATTGCCTTCTTACAATTAATGGGAGAGTGCCTATAGGCACTGTCCCATTAAATGTAATGGCAAATCTACCCAGACTTACAGTACGTGGAGAGTGTTTGACTACTAAATCACCCGCAGAGTGGAGATTCCACCCAAGCAATAATTGCAAATTTGTTGCAAAGCATAAAAATCACAAGCAAAGTTCCAGCCATTGGCTGAAACTTTGCTTGTGTTTTTTGTCCATATGTACAGAATTTGAAAGTGGTACTTTGGGTGATAACTCCACACCACGTGTGATTTTGTTACAATCCACTCTCCAGTCTCCATGTACTGTAATAATACATGTATCACATCAAAAATTAATTGAAGTACATCCTCAGAATATGAAGCCTTTTAGCCCTGGTACCCACACTTCAGGATAAAGCCCCAAAATGGGCTTCCAGCACTCAACCAGTTAAATGAAATCTCTTTCTCCAAAAGTAAGCTTTGTTAGCAGTTTATGATGGGAAAACCTCAAAATAAATGGGTTATATAGTCATTTTAATTAAATTCATCTTGTTGGGATGACCATTTTCGACATTTGTCTTTTTGGGATTCGTTTGTTGGGAATAAACCAAGTGAACACAGTTGTCTCTCAATTTCTGCCTGTGCTTGGCAAAATTTGACGAGATCAAATGGAACTACTAATCACTCAGAGTCATTTCTATAAAAACATTTTAAATCTGGAGGGTGAATTGAGGAAATCTTGACCATTTTTTTTTACGTGTGACCATCGGCAAGGGTCGATCCTACGTCCTGACTACTGATTGTCAACCGATGGGTACTTATCGGCCTATGGTCGATTGTATACCGATTAATCAGCAAATAATCTCCTCATCACCACATGTTCATCAAGACTTATTTTTTATCCTAAATTTGGAGGAATCCATTTGGATTCTCGCAAAAATGGTTTTGAGAATCCATACCTGCTATGAGTGTCTCAGGATCCTATTAGGCCACCATGGTTGAACCTATGTTAAAAACTGATAACCCAACAAAGTTTTTAATTTTTAAAACAGAATTTGATAATTTAAAAAAAAAAATATACAGTATTTACCAATAAAACCTTACAAATATGGATATCATTGGAACCGGCTCGTTGAGCCGGATCCAGTGACACCCATATTTGTACAATTTAATGACAAAGTGCAGGCCTGGCCTTGAAAATCTAGGGGAGCTACTACGGCTCCCCTAAACCTGTGTCAGGAGAGCTATTCTGTACTTTAGTCTGTTATTAATAAGGGAATTAAAGGTTTAAGGAGAGCTATTACAGCTCACAAGGAGAGCAATTATGGCTCTCCTTAAATTGATTTTGCAGGAGCCATGGAGGGCAGGAGCTATAGCTCTCCTCAAAAGACCAGGACTGCAAAGTGACAGGATATTTCAGGTCATGTTTGCACTATATTGGTTAGTTTGCTGCCGTTATGTTAGGTAAAGGGTTAAATTGACTCAATTCCTTTCACACGAATCCTACCAGAGGTGCAGCAAGAATCTACATGGATTTTCACTGGTTGGTTGTGCGAATGTTTGTGTGAATAGATTCTCACATTCTTTTCGAAATATAAGTCCTGTTCATGTACTCTGCTAACAGAGTTTTAGTGACACTTCTTTTTTTTCAGAGCAAAAGAGATTGATAGAAAAACAGCAAAAAATAGAAAAGGAAAGAATAGAGACATTCAGAGTGAAGGTACATGTATAGTTACATACTGAATGTGTTTACATTCACATGGCTCAGGAAAACCACTTGTTCATTTGTTAGAGTTAAAACAGTTAACCGATTAATTGATTAACCAATGATGGTAACCAAGCCAGAAAATAAGCAGACTGTCATCTGCAAAATGAGGTCTCCAGAGGGTGAATTTAGTGATGCTACCCTGCACAGCAGGGTAGCATCACTAAATTTACCCTCTGTGAACCTCAGTCTGAATCAGGGTCTCAAAACTAAACAGAAAGTGGTGCCCAGGGGATAAATTGGCCATTGTATGCGATAGCATAATCAAATCCACCCTTTGGGGACCTTATTCTGCAAATGTCAGGCTGCTTATTTTCAGGCCTGATGGTAACTGGTTCTCGTCAAACCACCAAAGTTAAGCAATGTTGAGCCCGGTTAGTCCTTGGTTGGGTGACCATCTGAGCGATCGATTCGGACTCCCGCGTTGTGTCCTTGGGCAGGGCACTTTACCCTGATTGCCCCCATGGGGGAACGATGAACTAAGGCATCCTGGTGCACATGTCTTCAACCAATCGAACCCTGTCTGTGCTGAAGTGCAGAGTTACGATGTTGGGGAGCTGACAGCTGCTCGTCGTTGCTCGATAGTTCTCTCCGGGTACTCCAGCTTCCTTCACCTGAAAACTGTCAGTGACACTATATGACCTTGGCTGTTAAAATGTCGTTAAAACCTCAATAAATAATCAAATACATAAATAAATAGATTAACCAATGATGAATGTCTTGATCAATCAAAAACTTGTTCACCTACATGATCATTTTTCTGTATGACTATCCGTAGCTGGAAATGGTAATTCTTAACCCTTTACCTAACGAATCGCCCGCATCCGCCCTCATAATATGCAAATTGAGCAGTTGAAAAAATTTAATATTTAATTTAATATTTTTATACTGTACCAATGACCCAGACTTAGCTGGTGCAAACTCTAACAAAACCAGGGCCAAACACAAATTTTGCCCCCCAATCCCCAAAATTTGCATCCAAAACCAAAAGAAATCATGTCCTATAGGACCTCCATACTACGCCCCTATAGCTTATCACCCCTCATTGGAATGAACTCATTCAGATCATTCCACAGAGGGGACATAAGCTGTGTTTTGAGACAAAAACTGAATTTTTTTTAGTAATTCAAGACTTATGCTGCAAGTATTGTCTGCTACCCAAATTGGGTAGAGGGTTAACCCTTTACCCAACGCAGACGACATCAAAATTTATTATTTTAAATATAATTTTTAAAAAATTTTCAAAAAATTTCAACAAAACCATATCATGTGACCCCTCATTGGAACGAGCTTATTGAGCTCGTTCCAATGAGGGGTCACATGATATGGTTTTGTTGAAATATTTTGAAAAGTTAAAAAATTTATAGTAATTTATATATATTTTATACTTACCAATGACCCAGACTTAGCTGGTGCTAACTCTAATAAAACCAGGGCCAAATACAAATTTTGCCCCCAATCCCGAAAATTTGCATCCAAAACCAAAAGAAATCATGTCCTATAGGACCTCCATACTACGCCCCTACTGCGCATGCGCAGTGTCAAGGACGTTCCGAAATTGGTGCCAATTATCATTCTCTGTTTGGCCCTTCATCAGTCAACATCTCACTGATCTTTGTGTTTGTAAATCTCAGTTTAAAGGATGCCAGACACGTAATTATTGGAGAAATGGTGATTCTAAGGAGGATATAGAAGGAGGAGAGGAAAAAGGAGTGACAAAAAATAATCAGGGCTGTACTTAAAATTTTTTATGAAATTATGTTAAGTTGCCTATTTTCGAGGCATGGGCCTCTTGTTGTCATTCTTGCTAAAAAGTTGCACTGCTTATTCAGTGTTTCCTCTCCCCTGGCCTTCTAAGTCCCCCCTTGCAATTCTCCCATGCTTTTGGCATATTTTTGAGAAAGTTCATTTTTAAAATTCTCCTGGGAGAGTTGCTTGGTTACAGAATGTTTTCTGTTATTTTCCCCATAGTTACGTTTTCACCCATGGGTGTATAAACGTTGTGTTCTGCATCTTCCATCTGATGTTCTGCAGATTCTCCCCTGGGAGTCTCTGTTTTGCATCAGATAGAGTGTAATTCTGATGACTGATTTCGGGCCAGTTTTTTCAGTGCCTGGAGTCATGTTTTCTGGTGTTTTACACTGTTTGTTTACATTGGCAACAGTCTCTTTTGAGGGGGGCTGTTTGCCTTTGGTGTAGTTTATCTCACTATAAGATACATGTTTATTATCCGTAAGTGTTGCATTAATTATTTAATATAAATTTAAAATTTTTGACCACACTTAGCCATCGGATCCATCGGGGCTCAACGTTACTTTTCAGAAACTTGGGCTTCGCTGAAAAAATATTTTTCAAAAATTATTTTGATTTGTAATTGTTTTTTCATTATTAATGGATCATGTTATTATGTATCTTTGTGTCAGGGGTTTGTGCGAGTAACTAGGACTTGTTGTTGACTTTTCACAATGAAAGGATATTGTTCAAATTGTAATAGGAAGAAATCTTCCTCTGACTTTCATGATCATTGTATTAATTGTAGTCAGTGTTCTCGCACTAATCCCTGTTCTATATGTCAATATTGGGATGACAAACATTGGAAACGTGTGTCACGGTATGTTGTTTCTGGAGAAAGGGCTATGCCGGCTCTTTCTCCGCAAGGTCACTCTACTCTCTCAGTTTCTATTTCAGAGGAACAAGAACAGGGTGATGTTTCCATGTTATCTTCCACAAGTGCGCTTCCGTCGTCACAAATGAATACAGAGCTAGCGGCAAAAGTGCTCATGGAGATTAAACAAATGTCGTCCGCTAGCTCGCCCGGTGTAGCGTCCATTCACCGAATGGTTCGGCAGCCGGGTTCGTCCGATGCGGTCCAGGAGGAAATGTTGGGTGATGCGAGCACTATAAACATTCAATGTGCACACCCAGTGACGGCGGATAGTAGGCGAGATCGGAGGAAGCCTTTGAGTCCGGTTCCTAGCTCGTCCAGGTCCAGCAGGGCCGCAAGCGAGAGAGGCCCCTCTCTTGTACAACAACATCTGGGACCAGATGTTGTGGTACAAAATGTGTCGCAAGCGGAGCATACGTCCGTCGCTCGGGACGCTCCGTTGTATAGGCAGTCCGAGGAGACTGCTCAGGCTTCTTCTTCTCGTCAGCGCACACGACCGCACCTTGGCTGCGTGACCGGCGATATCTTACCAGCTTCGCCGGTCAGGGATTCTTCGGCTACCATGTCACACCATCCGGCAACCAGGGACACGAGGCCGATGGACTCCGGACGTTCGCATAGAAAAAGTATGCAGGAGCCATCAGATGCGGAGCTGCCCTCGGCGAAGCAGCGAAAGACTGCGCCTCCGCAGGTCTCGATGCCGGACGTACTTGTGCAGATAGCACAACTTATCGCAGCATCCCAGCAGCCGACAGAAACGGTGTCGGATCGGGAATTATCCAACGGCGCTGGGTCGGTACGCTCCGCCGAAGCATCGGGGCGGACGACCGGGAGCATCATGAGGTCCGACCGGATGGTGAAAGGGATACGGATGACTTGGAGCTATCCCTTTCGGAACAACATAAAGCTGCCGTGGACTTCATCCGGCACTTTCTCCCTCAAGTTGTTCCGTCGGGCCAGACTGCTGCGGTTCCGGACAAGAGGATTATAGCGTCATTGGACTCTGAATTTTTTGAGCGGTTCAGGGACATCGCTCCCGAGTTTCCGTCGCAGTCCAATAATGTTGCAAGAACATTTGAATTATTGAACGACGCTATATTTAAACTTGCTTCCAAAACGGGGAAAGCAGGTTTCTTGTCCGCCAATACTCTCAACCTGCCTTTCATTAATGCAAGGAATAAAGTCGACACGGCAGGACAGGGTATTCCGAGAGTTCCTCTGCGTATGGACGACGAGGCGGAAGACTTAGAGCTATCATTACCGTCGTCGGCTTCTATTCCAACCGCGGTGTTGGAAACAGCTATTTCATCTAACAGAGCCAGTTTAGATGCCTTATCTTACGCAGATCACCTTACTAAGGCGTTATCACTGCGCCTTCAAGGGAAAGAATTTCAGGATATACAATCCTCTTTAAGACTTCTTTCAAGGGCAGTAGCTTATTCCACGTGTAACTCCGCCCTTTCAGTGGCAAACCTGGAGTTGGTTAGACGTGACACAGCCCTAGCTACATCCACACTCGTGGATACTAAGGTGAAGAACTCTCTCAGAGTCGCTTCGGTCTCCGGAGAACTTCTCTTTGACGGCAAGCTTTCTGCTATTTATGATAAAATTACAAAGAAAGCTTCGGATTCTCTGTTGTTCAAATCTGCTTCTAAGAAGTCGGATACGGCAGACAAGAATAAGACAGGCACTTCTGGGTCTGCGCCCAAGAGAGGTTCCTATAGAGGTTCCGGTGCGTCCTCTTGGTCTTATTCGAGAGACCGTCAAGGTAGCGACTCACGTTCGGGACGTCCTTCCGGCCGGGACAACCGGTCGGACGCCCCGAGGTCGACGGGACGAGGTGCGGGTCGTGGAGGACATGGTTTCTCCTACCGCAGGCCTCGCAGGTCCAGGAGGTGATGTCTTAAACCTCTATCGCGTACCGGTTGGCGGAAGGTTGTCGAGCTTTTCACAAGAATGGGCGTCGATTACGGATGACCCTTGGGTGAGAGGAGTGACTTCGGAAGGCCTAAAGATATCCTTCAAACGAAAGCCTCCATTAACTCGAAGTCCAAAGTGGACTCAACTTCCGTCAAATTCGCAGAAAAGAGACGCTCTATTATCAGAGGTGCAGTCTCTTTTAATGAAGAACGCGGTAGAGGTCGTAGAAAACCAGGAGACTCCGGGATTCTACAGCCATCTGTTTCTGGTTCCGAAACCAGACGGCTCGTTCCGTCCAGTCATAGATTTGAGCTGGATAAACAAGCTGATCGTCGCTCCGAAGTTTTATATGGAGACGATTCGGTCGGTCAGAGCGAGTATTCAGGTGAACGATTATGCATCAAGCATAGATCTCAAAGATGCGTACTTTCACGTCATGGTACATCTGACATTCAGAAAGTATCTACGCTTCACAGTCCTAGGAGTGGTGTATCAATTCCGGGCGATGTGCTTCGGATTGAATCTAGCACCCTGGGCTTTCACTCGGGTAATGAACTTTGTAATGATCTATTTCCGAGCTCATTCGTCTGCGGTAACGTCGGCCTACCTGGACGACATTCTTCAGAGGTACGGCAACGAGTTAACGCTTCAGAACGATGTTCAGAATCTACTTCTATTGCTCCGACGTCTCGGTTTTATAGTAAACGAGGAGAAGTCGGATCTGGTGCCGTCCAAGTCATTCACACATCTGGGAATGAGCTTCGAGACGCACAACAATCTCGTTCGTCTGCCATGAACCAGAGCGAAATTAGTCAGTTGTTACGCTCGCTATTGTCGGCACGCAGACAAAGTCACAGCGAGAGAATTTATGAGACTGATAGGTCTGTGCGGAGCCGCTGCGGATCTCATTCCGATGGGGCGGTTACGCACGCGTCCTCTCCAAATTTTCTTGACTCAGAATTGGAGTGTGAAAATTCATTCGCTCGACATAGACGTTCTCTTGTCAGATCAAGTGAAACAAGAGATTCAGACTTGGGCAAACATTCAGTGGTTAACTCAGGGGGTTCCGCTGCAGTTGCCGGATCCGAGTTTTACTATTATGACGGATGCCAGTCAAACAGGTTGGGGTGCATCATTGATCCCAACGGATTCGAGATGCCAGGGTCTTTGGGATCCGCAATTCCTGGGCAAGCACATAAACATCAAGGAAATGATGTCAATTTGGCTTGCGTTACGTCATTGGATGGACATTATTCACAATGCTCATGTCCAAATCCTATCCGACAATACGACAGTAGTGGCGTATATACGGAATCAGGGAGGCACTCATTCAGTTCCGTTGTTCAATCTAACGGAAAGAATCCTTCTGTTTGCGCTAGAACATCAGGTTCTTCTTTCGGTCCGTCACATTCCGGGTCGTCTGAATGTGCTAGCAGACTCCCTTTCACGAAAGGGTCGCTTGTTGCCGTCGGAGTGGACTCTCAACAAACAAGTATTCAATCAGATTTGCTACCAATGGGAACGGCCAATGATAGATTTATTTGCGACACATCTCTTGCAGACGTATGTGTCTCCGTGTCCGGATCCAAGAGCATTTGCAGTAGACGCTCTGTCGATCTCTTGGGACGGAATGATAGGATATGCGTATCCTCCAGCGCCGTTAATACAGCAAGTATTGCTAAAGATAAAACAATCTCAATGCAAGATTCTGTTGGTAGCATCTCTGTCTCCACAGAGACCGTGGATAAATCTACTCAGGTGTCTGTTGTGGGACCTACCGCGAAAGCTTCCTCCACGGGAGGATCTTCTTTCGCAGGGGAAATCGCGTCAACTCCATCACAAGCCGCAAGGTCTCAACCTTCACGTTTTTCCGTTGTGCGGTCCTTCTTGCATGGCAAGCACTTTACAGGACGAGCAGTGGACGCGATTTCTAACTGTAGGAGGACCTCCTCTTCGTTAAACTATGCGGCTAAGTGGAAGGTTTTTCGTCGTTGGTGTAGGGATCATTCTGTAGATATTTTCGATCCCTCTATACCAGACATTGCAAACTTTCTAGTATACTTGTTTGATGAAATCAAACTGCAGCCTGTTACTATTAAGGGTTATAGGTCTATGTTATCTGATACCTATGCACATCATGATAGTTTACAAATTGGATCTAATGTCTCTTTATATAAGTTGGTTAGAAACTTCTCGATAAATAGACCCAGAACTCTTAGGTTAATTCCTAAATGGAATTTAGTTTGGGTTCTTCTTAAATTGAAGGAAAAGCCATTTGAACCTCTTGGGACAGTAGATTTCAAATTCTTATCTTATAAGACAGCTTTTCTCTTAGCTTTCTCTTCTGCTAGAAGAGTCAGTGAGCTCCATGCACTGTCCGTGGATGATTCTCACTATCGTAGTGTCGGGAACACTATCACCTTCACTACTAATGTGGGTTTTTTAGCTAAGAATCAGGCTCCTAATAAATATCCGGAACCTATTGTCATTAAGGCTTTTCCGTCTTCAGACGGGCATAGGCCTTTACTCTGTCCTGTTAGAGCGTTACGTATCTATAAACGGAGATCTCAGTTTATCAGAAAGGGACGAAAATGTTTCTTTCTGTCTTTGATGCCTAATAGAAGGGACATTTCGGTCCATTTTATTGCTAGATGGATTCAATTAACTATCCGTACTGCTTATGAGAGTTTATCTTCTTCTCAGCAGTCTGTGCTTAAGATTTCCGCTCATGAAGTAAGAGCTCTTGCTACTTCTTGGGCTTAAGCTAATAGTATTGCTATTACAGATTTAATGAAGGCTGCTTATTGGTCTCAGCCATCCACATTCACGAATTTTTATCTCAGAAATATTGAGTCCATTTCTGGAGACCTGCATTGTTTAGGTCCGTTATCTGTTGCTCAGAATGTCGTCCACTAAACAGTTGCAACTATAGTTATGCAGGCTTTCTGTTCCGGCAGTGACTCCGTCCGGCTGCCCTCTTCGCTCTGGGCTATTTGACCCAGGGCAAGGGGAAGGGGGGGGGAGAGGGTGTTCCCTTAGGTCACCTGCTTTATAGTGAAAAGCAAGGGAATGCCTCCTCCAAAGTCAGTATTTCTGAGTCGCTTCCGGGATGGTTTTAAAGTGTAATATTAATGTTAAAACTCATTCATGTCATATTTTTAAAGTGTAGCTCGGTGTGAAGCATTTGTATATGTCAAGTGTCAAACGGGCGTTAATATACAATCCTCGGACACTTTTAAAAGATTATAAAGAGTCTCAATTCTCTGGACTAACTTTATTTATTGGCTTACTTTAAAAATAATTAGTATAAGGGTTATACTGGATGTTAATAGAGAACATGAATTTTATTGTGCTCAATTATGAAGGGTATTGTATCTTTCTAATTTAATATTAAATAAGAAAGATACATGTAAAGCCTAATACTCCTTTTCTCCTTAAGGGGTTGCCTCTATATTATATAGTTGAGCTTATTGGATTTTCCTCTATGTCCTAGGCCCTCCAGCCTTTTTACTATTCAGCTAAGTCTGGGTCATTGGTACAGTATAAAAATGTTAAAAAATTTATAGTAATTTATATATTTTTTATACTTACCAATGACCCAGACGGGGATGGCCCTCCCAGGAGTTGGGAACTCTTGCCTCCCCGCTGAGTACATAGCGCTGACCAGGCACTGCCAGTAAGAATGATAATTGGCGCCAATTTCGGAACGTCCTTGACACTGCGCATGCGCAGTAGGGGCGTAGTATGGAGGTCCTATAGGACATGATTTCTTTTGGTTTTGGATGCAAATTTTCGGGATTGGGGGGCAAAATTTGTGTTTGGCCCTGGTTTTGTTAGAGTTAGCACCAGCTAAGTCTGGGTCATTGGTAAGTATAAAAAATATATAAATTACTATAAATTTTTTAACTTTTCAAAATATTTCAACAAAACCATATCATGTGACCCCTCATACTCAATAAGCTCGTTCCAATGAGGGGTCACATGATATGGTTTTGTTAAAATTTTTTGAAAATTTTTTAAAAATTATATTTAAAATAATAAATTTTGATGTCGTCTGCGTTGGGTAAAGGGTTAACCCTTTACCCAATTTGGGTAGCAGACAATACTTGCAGCATAAGTCTTGAATTACTAAAAAAAATTCAGTTTTTGTCTCAAAACACAGCTTATGTCCCCTCTGTGGAATGATCTGAATGAGTTCATTCCAATGAGGGGTGATAAGCTATGTTTTGAGACAAAAATTGAAAATATAATAAAATTTGAATGTAGATTTTTAGATTAACTTGACAAAGTCAAGATAAGCTATTGCCATCACGTGTGCGGAAGTCTGTGAGTCTGTTCACATTTTCCTTTAGCACAGGCTACACCCCATAATTTTCGTCCGATCGTCACGAAATTTCATATACAGGTTTGGGGTCATGTCTAGATAAGAACGTCCCCTTTTGGTCGCAATCGGTCAACCGTGATTGCTGTCTGAGCCCAAAACCCAAAAACCTTTAGCACAGTCTACAGGTCGTATTTATGAAGGGTTTTCATTGTAACTTGGTAGGTTGACTCCATATAATGCCTAAATAATAACGTCCCTTTTTGGTCGCGATTGGTCAACTATGATGGCAACATGGGCCAGAAGCCCGAAAACTTTTAGCACAGTCTACAGGTCATATTTATGAAGGGATTTCATTGTAACTTGGTAGGATGACTCCAGATAATGCCTAGATGAGAACGTCTCCTTTTCATCGCGATCATTCAGTCATGACGACTGCCCAAGCCCAAAACCCTAGAAAACTTTTAACACCGACTACAGGTTGTATTTACAAAGGGATTTCATTGTAACTTGGTAGGATGACTCACTATAATGCCTAGATGAGGATGTCCCCTTTTGGTTGCAAACGGTCATTACATGTATGTTGCCAGTTGGGTATAGGGTTAATGCTGTAACTTAATAACAGTACAGCAGTTATTCAGGGCAAGTGATTGTTTAGTTAACTAAGGTTAATCCGTGTGATTAATCGATCAAGAAAACCGTTTAACCCTTTAACCAATGTAACGGCCAAAACCGGCCAGCACTATTCTAATGAATCTGGAATTTTTTTTTTGTTTTTTGTTTTTTGGTCAATTTTAAGACAAAAAAAATTATTTTTTTTTTTGCTGAAAATTTGGGGGCCGGGTGGGACTTAGAAAATTTTGGACCAAAATCCGGAAATTAGTTTTTTGGTTTTTTATGCGTTTGTTTTGGTCAATTTTAAGAAGAAAAAAAAATTTTAGGCTGAAAATATTTTGTTTGGGACTTCGAAAATTTCCGAACAAAAATAAAAAAAAATCTGTTTTTTATGCGTTTATCTCAATTTTGGGACGTAAAAGTGCAGGAACTGAAAATAGAAGGAAAATCCTGTGTATTGTGTGGGCACAACTGCTTCATGTAGTTGGTATATACTTTTCTTAGGAGGGGCGTATGCAGCTTATTCAAATCAAGTCCCTGGTTTGATATTTAGACTACCATGTCAGGTGAGTGCCCTCAGGCCCCCTGGGGCCTCTTGTTGATAATACCGTGAAAGTCAGTACCAGTACCAGTATTATTATTATTGTAGGGAAGTAATCAGACTGAGCATTTCAATCCGATCAAAATTATCTGTCTGCTGTCTACTTTCTTGCGTCCACACAGCTGTTGTAGTATTTAATTCTATTTGTAGATACAGAAAAAAATTCATGAATTCATTAAAGATGGAAGTAAAGAAAAGTTTTCTTTTGAGCCCATGGACAAAGTCTCTAGGACAATTGTGTGAGTATTAGCAACAGATACAATAGAGTGGAACCCAGAGACGTTGCTCATGGGTCTCGGATGGGGAGGTATCCACCTCTAGATTTCCAGTTGCACCCCCACAGCCCCAGTTGGCAAAATTCCAAATACCACTACATAATTTCCAACAAGTGGAAAATTCCATTGGCACCTAACCCCACCCCCTTGAGTCAGAATTTCTCAACCACAGGTTTTAAGATACAGAATTCCATTTGTACATACCCCCCACCCCCCATCAAGGCTCTCGATAGGCATCAATTCCAACTACAAACCAATATTTGTGGAATACTTTTCATTCAATATTTGGAGGACTTTAACTACTTTTCAGTCTAAAAACTTCATTCTTTGGTCAAATTCTAGATGTGTTTTGGAAAATTCCACAAGTGTCCCATCTGAAATTTCCAACTTTTTCCAATTTTGTGCTTTGATTTTCCAACTATTGTATAGGCTTGACAATTTATGGACTGGGGGGGGGGGGGGGGGGGGGGACCCATACCCCCTGTTGCAACGTCCGTGGTAGAACCCTGCTGATGGAATACCTACAGTGCCAATGAAAGTTATTCGTTTAACAGGAATATTCAGCAGGCTTCTGGTTTGATTAATCTTTTGAACCCTGGTGGTATATTCCAAGTTCATTGGCAGCAATGGGAAAAGTTCATTCATTATTTGGTAGTAGACCAATTAATATTTTCAGCCAGCAGCCTTGGGGCTACACGTTGAAAATATTAATTGGTCTGCCCCACACATTCACTTAGCAGCCATCTTACTTAATGAGATTATGATGTATCATGTTCCTGGGCCAGAAATACGGCATGTTGGATTAAAGGGTTAATGCCGGCTAGTTTTGGCCTGTGAGTGAAATGCTTACAAGATCCAAGCCATTCAGCTGTTTTGTTTTTGTTATCTGAATCACAATATACAGTAGGGCTCGGACGATTTTTAAATTTGCATTTTGGTTTTGTACAGAAACTTGGTTTTCGGTTCAGTTTTTCAAAATATATTATAGAAATCCACATTTTAAAGGGTAATGTACACGTAAAATGCATCTGTATTTGTCATCCAAGTCAAGGGGCTCATACAGCGTGTTGAGTCACCCGGGCTACTCAGTGTTCACCACTCGTCTCAGCTAATGGACATATTGTGGTGGGCTACTGTAGGGGGTTACAGTGGTGTAGCCAGGGCTATGTGGGTATGTAGGAAGACCAGTCCTCCCCTCCCCCCCCCCCCCCCCCCCAATCCCACTTGCTCCTCCCTTCCCCAAATTTGAAAAGATTCTTTTTGATTTCCTGCCCTCAGTACAAGTACAGTACCCTCAGTCCTGAGATCTCCCCCTCCCCCAAACTCTTCACCAGCATGGTCTCCCCGGATTTCAAACCATGTCTCCACCACTGGTGGAATCTGCCTTGTTCTGTCGGTGAGATTTGGGGCCTTGTCAAGATGCAAAAATTTACAAGAAAAGCTACATTTTAGCAAAAATCAACATTTCCTTATTTTTTAAGGAGTCACTAAGCTTTCACCCTGGTTTTGGTGGATAATATGCAGTTGTTGTGCTTATTTCGGTAATTATCACATCACTTCAAAATAGACTGCCCTGTGTTTCTTAATGGTTCCTGCTTCAAATGACAGTGGAATGAAAGGAACACAAATCATATTTCTTGTGATTTTGATAACTATTATTGAAGTAAGTCATGATATACGAATCACTTTTATTGGTGGTAACTCACTCACTCCAGTGTTTTCACAATATCTCTCCTAATTTTGACTGTAGAGGTTCGTTTTTGACTTTGATTTTTCCCAAACATAGAAATTGGGCGAAGTGAGCGGTGCCAAGGTGAAGATATTGCCAACTTCACTTCACCCTCTTGGCTGATCCCTGCATTGATTTCATCTCAGTCAAGACAGGCGATTGATGTTTAAGAAGGGAGACGACTGCATAATGGGATTTGAAAGTTTGCAATATTGCATCTTGGGATTTGTTGTGTACACAAAATACACATGGGAAAACGCGTGTTAATTATAACAACTGCGTATTGGGAATGCAGCGTTAACTTGACACTTGACAGTTTACACCTGACAGACCTGCAGTACTGTGCGATTCCTTAAAGTAAGTTCAAATAGTATACAAACAATTTCCAATAAGTTTAAAAAAACTTTCAATAGTTACCTGCCATCCATTTCACAGGATATGTTCTATTTTAATTTAACCATTTTATTGTTGACGAAAAACAGAACTGCCTATGTGCAGCGTTATCTCTGAGCATGTGACTTCAGAGAATGTGCCAGAGGTTTGTGAATTAACATAGTTTACCCGTCATTTTTCCGATGTGAACTTTAAGGTTTTAAAACTCAATAAATTTTATTTATTTAATCTTATTTGTTTTACAAGGATTGGAGAACAAGTTATGCAACTTATATCAACGCCTCTCCTTGGCCCAATGGCTTAGGTATGTGGGATGACCTTTGGCAGCTTCGTGGCCTAGCTCTTCTCGAATACTAAGAAGGGAACTTCAGCCTGCACTGAGTTTGTCTTTCTCTGCACAGAGAACAGCCATTTTATGTCCCCACCGATAGGACAGTACGGTGTGACAGCATCAACCCCACAATTGATGCTGACAGAGTGTTCGGACACCTCGAGAACTTTCCCCGACCGGGGATCGATCCTGGGACCTCTGGCATGAGAGACCAGCGCACTTATCCACTCGGCCACCACTCTTTTTCAATAAATTTTATGTTTACCTCCAATCTAGTTTACTACGCGCCGTACGCAGATGATTTGGGGTCAAAGATAATTTATATTACTTTTACACCATATATTGTCAGGTAACTTGCAATACTTATTTGGTAAAATATGAGTGAGCCTGGCACTGCTCACGGTTCATTAAATTTACTTAATGATTCTTGAATTGCATGTGTGGATTTTTGCGTAAGACTTTTTAATTTTTCATATTCCTTCTGGTGGTGGTTCTGTAGATATTGTTTAAAATATAAGACATTTGCTACCACTATTTTGAGGGGGATTTGTTGTCAGTCCTCTAGAAGTAAGCATATTGTTTACCTTTGCCCAACATTTTAGCCTTTGGCCTGCAGAAATCAAGTGATTGAGAGGTCATAAACTTACCAATTCTGGGAAATTTGTTGAAATTGAAAGTCTCGGTTTTTTGTTAAGAAGGCCAGTTCCGTTTTGGTTTTGAAAAAAAACCCAAACCAAACTGAAAAACTGCTAAACCACCCAGCCCTAATATACAGAAGTATAACTTTGGCCTAAATAAGTTGCAGATCTGTTTCTCAGGCCCTCCTACATGGTCCTTTTGGTTGTCGCATCCTCTCTTTTTATAACCAATGCAAATAAAAATTAAATGGTTTATGTTTGATTGTTTATCCAAGTTAATAAAATTGCTAAATTGTCCCTTAAGTGCAACAAGGCTTTGCAATGCTTTAGCATTGCAAACCCTTCTTGCACTCAAGGGATGAAATACACCACCACCCATGTTATTCTGTAGATTATGAGGTCTAAAACATGAAACAAACCAAAAACATGAACTTTTGATGGCAAAGAAATAATAGCAAAAATAAAAAATGAAATAAAAAACTGCCTGCCCACATGCAATTTTATAAAAATGGCCTGAGAAACAGAAGATCTACTTTGTGGGGCCTAAGTATCTTCATATATTTTCAGACATGAGGTTGCTGATGTTGCAGGTCTTACATCATTCTCGTTTGGCCTTGAAGAAGAAGACAGATATGTCATGTTGTGGAAAAAGGTATCTGTGAACTTATTTCATCATTTTAAAGAGAGCATGTGTGCATGCTCTGTCTGGGTTTTTGAACAGAACAACTGGCATATTGAGTCGTTTGTATAAATTTAACATGGAATACACTTTTATCAACTGAAGTCATTTGTAATGATTGTTATTAATTAAAAATAGAATGTTTTCATTTTTGGAATTCACTAAAAACACTTTCCATAATTCACTCCAATATGAGATCATAAGCTGTGTTTGAATGTTTTTTGTCCCTCGGAAAAAATATTTCAGGGGGATATTAAAAGAGCTGGTGTCTGTAAATGCATCTGCCCATCTGTGCGTCCATCCCACTTTGGTTTCCTGATGATAACTTTAGTTATAGTTGGCCAAATCAAATGAAATTTGATATGTAGGTGTATCAACTTAAAATACAGGTCACATTTGAATCGGGGTGTGGTTCAACAATTTTTACCAGAGTTATGCCCTGTTTTCAACTTCAAAATTAATTTTTTTGTTTCCTGATAACTTCAGTTATAGTTGGCCAAATCAAATGAAAATTGGTATGTGGGTGTATCAACAAAAAATGCAGGTCAAATTTCAAATAAGGATGTGGTCCGACAAATTTTGCCAGAGTTATGCCCCTTTTTGGGACAAAGAAAATTCTTTTTTTTTGTTTTCTGATAACTTTAGTTGTTGTTGACCGATTCAAATAAAATTTGGTATGTAGGTGTATCAGCATAACATACAGGTCAAATTCAAATTGGGGTTTGGTCTGACATATTTTGCCAGAGTTATGTCCCTTTTTTGACTTTGAAAAATTCTTTTTTTTCAAATCTTGAATTGCACACTTTTTCGCGGGACGTGTGGCTGGGCAGCCTTTTGTTATGTCTCCCCTTCACCGAAGGGAGACATATTGTTTTACCCTGAATTCTTTTCCTTCTTGGTGTTCTTGTTCTTGTTCTTCTCATACAACCGAGGCCGGGCCAGAACTTTTTTATCTTTTGACCTAGGCTTACGATATTTAGCATGTGAGTGTATCACCATGAGACGATGTGTCGCGTACCATCATGACTCACATATGACCTTGAAGGTCAAATTACTGGTTTTTTGGCAAGTAGGCTTGTCTGGGCCAGAACTTATTTACCTTTTCACTTCAGCTTATGATATTTGGCATGTGGGTGTATCACCATGAGACGATGTGTCACATACCATCATGATCCACATATGACCTTGATCTTTGACCTCAAAGTCACATTGACTTTTTTTTTAATCTTTTGACCTTGGCATATGATTTTTGGCATGTGAGTGTATCACCAAAAGATGATGTGCCATCATGACCTACATATGACCTTGACCTTTGACCTCAAGGTCACTTTGCTTGATGAAGCTGGAGTACACTGACCTTCAGTGAGTAATTGACATACTCTAGCACATATAAGGCCCAAACACCTATCATTGTGGTGACCTTTCACCTCATGGTGGTGACCTTTCACCTCATGGTAAAATTATTGAATTTTTGGCCAGTAAGCTTGTTGGGGCAAGAACTTTTTTTTTATCTTTTCACCTAGGCTTATGATATTTGGCATGTGGGTGTATCAACATAAGACAGCATTAGATCATGTACTGTTGTGATGACAGATGACCTTGATCTTTGACATCAAGGTCAAATTATTGAATTGTTCAGCTAGGTTTATGATATTTGGCATATGAATGCAACAGCCAGACTGATGTGTCACATTCTATCTTGAACTTCCATGAACTTGACATTTGACCTTTAGTTTGATCTTTGTTAGTCGTAAGTTGGAAGCATGGAACTAATCGAAGGGGAGACTAAAACAGTTCCCTCTAGTTGAGAATAGTAGTGTCTGCTTTTGGCCATTCCATAGGCAAAGAGTTGCTGTAGATGAGATTTTACACTGAGGCTGTACAGTGCATATGGTAAGTTACTCAGTTAATAATGAAAACTTTTTGTAACCAAAAAGTGTGACCAACCCTGTGCAATACACATGGTGATTCACACTTTCTGGTTATAAAAAATTGGTAACTGTCATATCACAAACCACATGAAAATGTACACTCACTAAGGCTATGCAGTGCACAGGGTTAGTCGCATAATCAGGGATGAGAGAGTTCAGCTAATTAGCAGATTTCAGCTAATTTATTATCAAAAAGCTGAAATTTTTTTTACTATAAATTTACATGAAAATGGTCTTCAAGACCATTTTCATCTAAATTTATAGTAAAAAAAATCTACAAGCGATATTTTAACCATTTGTCATTTTATTTTCAGAAGAAATTTTACTTTAATCAGTTGTCATGTGAAAATATGGGTGTTTCAGCTTATTTCAGCTAATTTTATTACCTTCTGCTCTCATCCCTGCATAATAGAGATGATGTTATATATAACCAGGAAGAAAAGAGTGACTAACCCTGTACATTCCACAGACTTAGTTGGTAAGCTAACAAACACTGACTAACCATAAACATTGCACAACTGCCCTATCACACCCTAAATGAAATTATTATGCCTCACGTTTGTAACATCAGCCGTGATTGGTTAATTTGACACCTTCTAAAAGTCATAGCACTGTAGTTTGGGGGCAAAACACGGGTACTATCGGAATGTTTTTCCCTGGAGACAAGAGAACGAAGAAAATGTAAACGCCACTTCCATTGATCAGCGTCGATTGGAATTTCTCAACACCAAACGTTGGCTCAGTGTCCGTTTAGCTTTTTCAACACCCGTAGACACAAACTTACCAACAAATATATCATCTTCAGTGTGTGTTTTCAATTTTAACTGCAAACAATGAATTCAAAAGAATCGGAAATATTAAAAAACTCACTCACGTGTTGTTCACCACTTCAGTGAATCCTGAATATGAGTCTCAGTTATGACTTCAATCAATTATATTTCCACAAGTTTAGTACTCCTCGACCTTACTGAGCCTCCGTCTCAAGTTCAAAATAAATTGTTTCACTCCGCTTAATTCTATCAACTCTTGTCGTCCGAGAAACATGAATTTATATTCCATTAATTTAAATCACTTTTCACACAAGCATTAACAATGAATTATAACATGAACAGCATGATGCAGTTGTAAACATTGGCATTTGTTGATATAGAAACTCCCAAAGCGACGGCACTTGTGCGACAAGTCATTTTCGAAGAGACGTCATTCGTTCGAAATGGCGTCACGTTTTTGGATTTGACTACATTGTTGTTACAAGATTGATGGCATGTTGCAGTTAACGCTTAACAATGAAAGTCATTTTTTGTTCAGCATAATAAAATAATTAGAACGTTTCTTTTCATGTTCTGTTGGTCGATAGTACCTGAGTTTGTGTGATTTTTTAAATAAAACCTTCAGCAGCTTCGCTGCTTCAGGTTTTATTTCAGAAATCACACAAACTCAGGTACTATCGACCGATAGAACATGAAAAGGAACGTTCTAATATTATAATATACACTGACTAAGGCTGCTATGAAAATGTACAAGGTTATTTGGTTACATGTTACATAGGGTGCAGGATTCAAGGAACTAATGGAAATACTTGGATTGTGAAACGTTTTTAAAGTGAATTCCAAATATGAAAACATATTCTATTTTCACTACTAAAAAACACTAAAAGTAATTTCTGTTCAGGCCGAGTGCTTGTAGCGTTTTGAGTATAAATAACCAATGTATTTGACAAGTGCAGCGCTGGTATGTCGTATCGGGTTTCTCGAGGTCTGAGTACAGAACCCGTATTATACGATTTCAGAGATCTGATAGTCTATGGTTGGTCTTGGTTAATGTGGATGGCTATTGGAGTGTCATGTTTTTGTTTGATGTCTGCAATATGTTGTGGGTGCGGCTACGGAGGTGCCACTTTGTTTCACCGACATATTGTTTGCTGCATGCATTGCATTGTAGTAGATAAATGCAGTTCCGAGACATGCACTCAGGAGTTCAGTGAACCTTTTGTACTGTTTTTACGTGACTGTTCCAGCTTCAACTCTTGGATGCATAGGTTTCTAATTCTTCTGTAGAATGGTATATGTATTGTGTCTACCAGAATAAGTGTATTATCAGTAGTTTCTGGAAAGTCTCCTCTCTGACGTTTTTGTCTGCGTATCAGACTATTAGATTCAATCATTAGCCTGCTCAAGCTGGAGCTGAAGCTGATGTTGCTTATTTAGCTTTTGGCTGTAAGAGGTGTTGCCATAATAGTGAAGTCAAGATCTAATGATATACAAATAAAAGTTCAACAACTCTGAAGAGTTCGAGAAGATCTCAACTTTCCATTATCCCGTATAGGTTAATTGTCTCGGCTTACAAATTTCATCCAAAAGCGAACTTCATCAGAGGCATAGAGTTACTACTTTGGCTCTGCTTTATATACCCTCATTGGCGGTGCATATGGCAGGTGTATTTTAGTGGATGCGTATTGTAGGACACATTGTAGATGCAGAAAGTCTGGCAAATTTCTTTTTTTGAAAATGCAGGTTTTTTTGCAAATGCATGTTTGGCAGGCGGATGCAAAAAGCCTTGAAAATCCCTTGTTTGGCAGATGCATGAGTTCTGTCAAGTGTGACGTAATGTGACTTCTGGCGATAAAAATGGCTTTGGCGGATGTGTGAATGTGTATTTGGATGTTTGAGTTGCATGTTTTACCCCTAATTGGAGGGGAGGTATAAGTCCCAATTGGAGGGAGGGGGTGGGGGGTTGATGGAGTGGATATTCTAGTTTCTTTATATATTTTTCCAGATGCCCACTATAACACAGGAGCGAATAACCATGTGTTACCATGCACTGTTGATCTCTCTGGCTTGCCTTGACCTATAATATTTTTATACTAAAACCAATTAGCTGGTGCAATGTCAATATCATTAAGAGCCAAACACAAATTTTGAACCCCCCAATCCCCAAAATTTGCATACAATACCAAAAATTAAAAGTCCTGTCTGGCCCTCCACACTTTTAGTACTTGTGCATGTGCAGTACCCAGGAAGAGACTGGAATTAACGCCAAGCATCATTCTTTTGTTTGGCCCAAGTCAGTAAACATTTGAACTGACATCTGTGCAATAAATTCTCTTTTTTGAAGATGCAAGACACAAATCAATGATGGTTTTCATGGAATCAACAGTGTAGCAGGATGCTGGAAGTGAATAACTGTGGTTTTGGATGTTCAGGGCTGTAACTTTATAATTTTTATGTAAAATATTATTCATGTTCCCCAATTTCGGGATATGCTTCTGAACGTCATTATAATATGACTCCACTGTTTGTTTGTTAGTATTACTTCCCTTCCATCTCCTGAACCCTCCTGTTATACTCCCAAGCTCCATCGGCTTTTTTATTGAGAATTTTGATTAAAATTCTTGGGAGTTTAACTTGTTTTACGGAATAGGTATTCCATTTATATCTGTTCATTACTATTCAGGATGTTTTGTATTCTTGCATCTTCCACCAGATGCATTGTTTTTTCTTCATATGAAGATCTAGCTTTGCATCAGGTGGTTGCTGATCGGTTACTGACTTTGGGCCTTTGTTGTGCCTGTTATTGGTTAGTTTCTGGTTTTTCCTCTTGACGTTGTCTGTTCAATAACGTTTTAGATTTGTATTAATTCAGTGTTTAGTTAAAAACAGTTATCTTTTTTTTCCATTATGATACATATTATATCTTATTCCGGTAGTTTAGATTTAATTAGGTAGTGCTTGTCCACACTTAGTCTCTATTGGGATGCCCTTGGGCTCATGAGGTTCCCTTGGGGCACTTAGGCTTTATTCAAAATTTTTTTTTTAATTTATTTTGAATATTTTTGTGATTGTCTATGTTATGTATCCTTGCGATGTTTATTAGCTTGCCTGACTTTCAGTCGGGGGAGCTATAGTGATCACTCACCGTCTGTCATCCGGCGTGTCCGTGAACATGGTGTTTGAGTCTTCTCCTCCAAAACCGCTGAACCAATTTAATTGAAATTTGAGATAATAGTTTGTTATGACATCGCATTTTGTTCAAATCAAGTTGCTTTGCCCCTCAGTAGGTCCACGCCCAAAAAGTGTGCTTAAATCTTAAAAAATCTTTTTCTCATCAACCAGCAGTAGAAGACACTTGATATTTGGTGTGCAGCTTCGTTTTGAGGTGTAGACTCAGATTTGTTCGAGAAGTTTGAGGAGCTATATTTGCCATTGTTATCGGAGGGGCAAGAATTTTCGCCCCACCCAAACTTTCCATTTCCCAAACTGAGAGGCAGATTTGAACCAGATTTGATATGAGGGCTTATTGGGTCATAAGTACTTAATTTATACCAAAAAAAAAAATTTCCGTCGCCCCCATGAGAACTGCAGATGCTAAAAATAGAAAAAAATTAAAACGCCCATATCTCCAAAACTACACGGCACTGAAAATTCTTATTTGGTGTGCAGCTTCCTTAGGACCAACAGAATGGAATGGTAAAAAAAAAGTGCTGTTGGTTTTATCATGGGGTACTTTTTGGGTACTTTGAAAAAGTACTAAGTCAGCATTTTTTAACATTGTGGGTAATGGGAAAAACATTTAAGACTACTTTTCTCACAAACCACTGCTCAAAAAGCTTTCAGATTTCACATATAACGTCTTTGGAAGATTGTTTCACAGGTTCATTGAAATCAAATCCTTGGGTCCATATTTGGGCTCTCTATGGGAGCCCAAATCTTTAAATTAGTGCAGTATGAGGAATATTCTTTAGAAATCTTCTTCTTCAGATCAACCAATCAGAATCTTTTGTATTTGGTACGCAGCATGCTTGGGGGGTGGGGGTGGGGGTGAGATTCAAGTTTGTTCAAATCAAGTGCCTGGGTTCATATTTGGGCTCCCTGTGGGAGCTTGATTGTAACTTAGTTCAAAATGAGGAATTTTCTTTAAAAATCTTCTTCTTCAGATCCAGCAGTCGGAATGTTTTGATATTTGGTATGCAGCATCCTTAGGGGGGTTAGATTCAAGTTTGTTCAAGCCATGTCCCTAGGTTCATATTTGGGCTCACTGTGGGAGCTTGATTGTAACTTAGTTCAAAATGAGGAATTTTCTTTAAAAATCTTCTTCTTCAAAGCCAGAAGTCGGAATGTTTTGATATTTGGTATGCAGCATCCTTATGGGGGTGAGATTCAAGTTTGTTCAAGCCAAGTCCCTGGGTTCATATTTAGGCTCCCTGTGGGAGCCCGAATTATAACTTAGTTCAATATGAGGAATTTTTCTTTAAAAATCTTCTTCTTCAGATTCAGCAGTCAGAATGTTTTGATACTTGGCATGCTGCATCCTTAGGGGGGTGAGATTTAAGTTTGTTCAAAGCCAAGTCCCTGGGTTCATATTTGGGCTCACTGTGGGAGCCTGAATTATAACTTAGTTCAAAATGGGGAATTTTCTTTAAAAATCTTCTTCTTCAGATCCAGCAGTTGGAATGTTTTGATATTTGGTATGCAAAATCCTATTCTTATAGAACTGAATGGTTACAATTTGGAAGTTCATTATTGGAATTAATTGTACACCTGAACGTGGTCGCCTGTTTGTTGGCTCAGTAGCGTTTAAGTTCTATCAGATAACTTTCCATTGGGACTCAGTTGGACAAGCTTAAGGTTGTACATATTGATATCACCGGTTTTCGACCTATCTATGTATTCCAGATGCGGCATACATTTAGAAGCTTGTGATTTTAATAACTGGGATCGCCATGATATAGCCTTACCTGCTGATGTGGCATTAAGCACCAGTAAATTAATAATTAATAACTGGTTGCCTTTTAGGCGAATATATATCATTCTGTACTGCTTTTTCACTGATTCCAGGCCACTTCCCTCTTTGTTTTGAAGATTATTCCTGAAGGGGGTGATTTCTCTTTACCTCTTCTGGCCTTATATTAAGTGTGTAACTATGAGTGAGTGAAGCTGTTATTGTCTAGAGATTATTCTGATCTTATGTACAGCTTGTTACATAAAATACTACTCAAAGTTTGCTAAGCACCAAGTACATCCAAATACCTGTTTTACGTTTTAGTTGAAATATTGTTATGAAAAGTGTATATATTTTTTATTGTCTCCCGCTTTTTGAAAAAAACGGGAGATATTAAATTTTGGATGTCCTTCCATCTTTACGTCCTACCGTGTTTCCAGACTCTAACTTTCCTTACAGTGACCGGATTTCGATGAAATTTGGGTAGTAAATCACTTTCATAAATTGTGGATCTAAGTTCGAATATGGGCATTTTCCACACATATTTAATTAGGTTGCTGAAATTTGATTAGCTGAGGGTTTCCAGACTCTAAGTTTCATTAAAATGAACCGATTTCAATGAAATTTCATATATGGATTACTTTTATCAATACCTAGGTCAAGTTCAAATGTGGGAAATTTTGTACCGAAAATCTGTCTGTCTGCCCATGCATCAACGCACCTCGGACTAAAAGCCGTATTTATGAACCGATCTTCACGAAACTTCTTGTGTATCTTTGTTATCATTGTGAGACCATAATATGTCTTCATCATTACTTCTTTTGCAACTCTACAAAGTCAGACTCTCCCAGTACCATATACAGACCACCATATTATCTGGACATTACTTCCAAGGTTTCATTAACTTCCAATCACAAGCTTTACAGGTTGGTTAACACTTTTCACATCAGTTTAATGTAATATGTCTTATCATACAGTCTTAATTTTTTAGTGATTCTCACAGTTATACTCCACATCACTTTACTTGCTTTGACAGTGACCTCCGTGAAAATAAATCCAAGAAGCACTGTCTGTTCTGTCTCATCTAAATAACTTCCACTTGCAACTCAACTATATACCGCTGGATGCATTAATTCCCCTTGAAACTGCTGCCCAACAGGAGACATGAATTCACTGAATTTGCTTGTTTAATTATATTTTTATACTGTACCAATGACCCAGACTTAGCTGGTGCTAACTCTTAAAAATATAGGGCCAAACACAAATTTTGCCCCCCAATCCCCAAAATTTGCATCTAAAACCAAAGAAAACATGTCCTGAATGGCCCTCCACACTTCACCTCTACTGCGCATGCGCAGTGTCAAGGACGTCTTGAAATTGGCGCCATTAATCATTCTTTGTTTGGCCCTTCATCAGTTAACATCTGACTGATCTTTGTGCTTGTAAATCTCAGTTTAAATGATGCCAGACACATAAATATTAGAGAAATGGTGATTCTAAGGAGGATATAGAAGGAGGAGAGGAAAAATGAGTGACAGAAAATTATCAGGGCTGTAACTTAAAATTTTTTAATGAAATTATGTAAAGTTACCTATTTTCGAGGCAACAGCCTGTTGTGGTCATTCTTGTTATCAAATTACACTGCTTGTTCAGTGTTTTCCTCTCTCCCTTTCCTTTAAGTCCCCTCTTGCTATTCTCCCATGCTTTTGGCATATTTTCTGTAATTTTATTACTAAAATTTCTTGGGAGTTTTAGCTGGATAACAGAATGAATTCTGTTCTTTTTCCCCATGTTTACGTCTTCACCTATGGGTGGTTAGGCGTAGTGTTCTGCATCTACCATCTGATGTTCTGCAGTTTCTTCCCTGGAAGTCTCTGTTTTGCATCAGATAGTGTATTATTGGTAACTGATTTCGGGCCAGGGTGCCTGGAGTCTTGTTCTAGTGTTTTTACACTTATTGTTTACATTTACAACAGCCCTCTGTGTGAGGGGGGATTTCTTGAAAATAATATCTGATGTTAATTTAATCATAACTAGATACATTATTATTGTTCGTAAGTGTTGCATAAATTGTTTAAAATATTTTTAGAATTTTTGTCCACACTTAGGCTTGGGATCCATTGGGGCTCAACGTTACTTTTCAGAAACTTGGGCTGTTCTGAAAAAATATTTTTTCAAAATTTTTTGATTGCAATTATTTTTTCTATATTAATGGATCATATTGTTATGTATTTTGATTGTCAGGGGTTGGTGCGAGTACTAGGACTTTGTTTTCTTTTCACAATGAAAGGATATTGTTCAATTGTAATAAGAGGAAATCTTCCTCTGACTTTCATAATCATTGTATATGTAGTCATTGTACTCGCACTAACTCCTGTTAATTTCGATGACAACATGGGAAGCGCATGTCACGTTATGTTAGTGGGGAATTGGCCATTCCGGTCCTTTCCCCTCAGGGTCACTCTACTTTTTCAATCTCTATTTCAGACGATCAAGAATAGGGTGATGTATCCGTGATGTCTTCCAAAAGTGTGCCTCCGTCGTCACAATTAATGAAGAGCTAGCGGAAAAGTGCTCATGTAAATACGTCGTTTGCCTAAGAGGACCCTAGTAGGTTCGACGGCCTTTGACGTCCGCTAGCTCGCCTGGTGTAGCGTCCATTCATCGAATGGTTCGGCAGCCGGGTTCGTCCGTTGCGGTCTAGAAGGAGTTTTGGGGTGATGCGAGCACTATAAATCAACCAAATGCACACCCAGTGACGGCGGATTAGAGGGAGAATGGAGGAAGCCTTTTAGTCTGGTTCTTAGCTCGTCCAGGTCCATCCGGACTGCGAGCGAGAGAGGCCCCTCTCTCGTACAGCAACATCTGGCCCCAGATGTTGTGGTACAAAATGTTTCGCATTCGGAGCATACGTCCGCCGCTCGGGACGCTCCGATATATAGTCAGTCCGGAGAGACTGTCAATAAGGCTTCCTCATTCTCATGGTAGCGCACACGACCGCTCTTGGCTACGTGACCTCGGATATCCAGTAAGCTTTGCCAAGCAGAGAATCATCGGCGACCAGGTCACACCATCCGGTAGCCAGGGACACGAGGCCTGCAGACTCCGGATGTTCGCATAAGAAAGTTTGCGGGAGTCAACGTACACGGAGCTTCCGGCGGCAATGCATCGTAAGACCGCTACTGCACAGGCCTCGGTGACGGGCGTGCTATCCCAAATAGCACAGCTTATCGCAGCATCCCAGCAATGACAGAATCTGTCGCATCATGTATTATCCGACGACGCTGGGTCGGGACGCTCCACGGAAGCAGGTACGGACGTCCGAAAATTTCATCCGGTCCGACGGGATGCCGAAAGGGATTCGGAGGATTTCGAGCTTTCCCTTTCGGAACAACATAAGCTGTTGTTTATGTCATCTGACTTTATCTTCTAGAGGTTCTTTCGTCGGACCAGAATGCTGCGATGCCGGATAAGAAACTGATAGCGTCGATGGACACTGAAATTTTTGGTTCGGTTCAGGGACATCGTCCCTCAGTTCCGACATAGTCCAATAATGTCACACAACTTTCGAATTATTGAACGACGCTATATATATTATTATTTGCTTGCTATTAACAAGCATATCTGGTTTCTTGTTCGCAAAGTTACGGAGATGTCTTTCAAAAGTGTGCCTCTGTCGTCATAGTTAATGTAGAGCTAGCGGCAATAAGTGCTCATGGAATATGTCATTCGCCTAAGAGGTCCCTAGTAGGATCGACGGAGTTGACATTCGCTAGCTCACCCGGTGTAGCGTCCATTCATCGAATGGTTCTGCAGCCGGGTTCGTCCGCTGCGGTCTAGGAAGGAGATTTGGGTGATGCGAGCACTATAATAAACTTTAGTACACACCCAGTGATGACGGATAAGAGGACAGATCGGAGGAAGCCTGTTAGTCCGGTTCCTAGCTCGTCCAGGTCCGTCCGGGCTGCGAGCGAGAGAGGTCCCTCTCTCGTACAACAACATATGGGACCGGATGTTGTGGTACAGATATTTCGCATTCGGAGCATATGTCCGCCGCTTGGGATGCTCCGTTATATTGACAGTCCGAGAGACTGTCGATAATGCTTCCTCATCCTCACAGAAGCGCACACGACCGCACATTGGCTACGTGACCTCGAGTATCCGGCCAGCTTCTTCATTCAGTGATTCCACGGCGAACAGGTCACGCCATCTGGTAGCCAAGGGACACGAGGCCTATACACTCCGTTCGTTCGCATAATAGAAGTATGCACGGGGTAACGAACACGGAGCTTCCAGCGGCAATGCATCGTAAGACCGCTTCTCCACAGGCCTCAGTGATGGACGTGCTATCCAAGTTAGCACAGTTTATCGCAGCATCCCAGCAATCGACAGATTCTCGGTCGGATCAGGAATTATCTGACGGCGCTGGGTCGGTGCGCTCCGCTGTTGCATCAGGTTCGGACGACCGAACACTTGATAGGGTCCGACAGGATGGCGAAAGGGATTCGGACGATTTCGAGCTTTCCCTTTTGGAACAACGGAAGCTGCCATACATTCTTCCGGCATTATCTTCCACAGGTTGTTCCATTGGACTACATTGCTGCGATGTTGGATAAGAGACTAATAGCGTCATTGGACACAGAGTTTTGGATCGGTTCAGGGACATTGTCCCTGACTTACCGACACAGTCCAATAATGTCATTAGAACATTCGAATTATTTAACGACGCTATATAAGCTTGCTATCAAGCATGATAGTCTAGTTTCTTGTCCGCAATGCTCTTCTGCCTTTTATCAATTCTAGGAAATAATTTATTTTGGCAAAACAGGGCATACCGAGAGTTCATATGCGTCGAGACGGCGGGGTTGAAGACTGGGAATTATCTTTTTCGCCGTCTATGTCAATTCCAACCACCTTAGACGCTTTATCATACGTAGACCACCTTACTGAGGCGTTATCATTACGTCTTCAAGAGAAAGAATTCCAGGATATGATCCTCAATGTGATTTCTTTCAAGGGCAGTAGTTTTTCCACATATAACTCCGCCCTTCAGTGGCAACCTGGAGTTGGTTAGACGTGACGCAGCCCTAGCTACATCCACGCACATGGATAGTAAGGTGAAGAACTCTCTCAGAGTCGCTTCGGTCTCGGAGAAGCTTCTCTTCGACGGCAACTCTTCAGCAATCTATGAATTGCTCGATATACACGTTCTCTTGTCTATCAAGCATAGCAAGAGATTCAGACTGGGGCAACATTCGGTGGTTGACTCAGAGAGTGCCACTGCAGTTGCCGGATCCGAGTTTTATGATTATGACGGATGCCAGTCAAACAGGTTGGGGTACAATATTGATCCCAACGGATTCGAAGTGCCAGGGTCTTTGGGTTCCGCAGTTTCTAGGCAAGCACTTATCTTCCAGGGAATAATGTTCTTTAGGCTTGCACTATGTCATTGGATGAACATTATTCAGAAACGCTTGTCCAAATCCTGTCCGATAATATGACAGTAGTTGCGTATCTACGGAACCAGGGAGGCACTCATTCGATTCCGTTATTCAATTTAACGGAAAGAATCCTTCTGTTTGTTATAGTACACCAAGTTCTGCTTCGGTCCGTCATATTCCAGGTCGTCTGATTGTATTAGCAGACTCCCTTTCACATAAGGGTCGCTTGTTGCCGTCAGAATGGACTCTCAACAAACAAGTATTCAATCAGATTTGCTATCAATGGGAACGCCCAATGATAATTTATTTGCGACACAACTCACTATTCATTTGCAGACGTATGTGTTTGCATGTCCGGATCCCTGAGCTTATGTTGTTAATGCTCTATTGATCTAATAGGACAGAATGATAGGATACGCGTATCCTCCAGCGCTGTTGACTCAGCAAGTATTGCTAAGATAAACATCCATAATACATTTCGGTTGATAGCATCTCTGTCTTCACAGAGACCGTGGGTAAATTTACTCAGGTGTCTACTGTGGGACTTACCACGAAAACTTCCTCCATGAGAGGATCTTCTTTCGCTGGGGAAAATCGTGTCAACTTCATCACAACCCGCAAGGTCTCAACCTTCATGTATTCCGTTGTGTGATCCTTCTTGCATGGCAAGCGTTGTACAGGACGAGCGTTGGCCGCGATTTCTTACTGTAGGAGAACCTCTTCTTCGATATACTATGTGGCTAAAGTGGAGGCTCTTCCGTTGTTGGTGTAGGGATCGTTATGTTGATATTTTTGATCCCTCCATACTAGACATTGCAACTTTCTAGTATACTTGTTTGACAAAATCTACTGCAGCCTGTTACTATTAAGGTTATAGGTCTATGTTATCTCATACCTATGCACTCTATGATAGTTTACAATTGAGTCTTATGTCTCTTTATCTGAGTCAGTTAGAAACTTTTCGATAAATAGACCTAGAATCATTAGATTAAATTCCTATACGGAATTTAGCTTCGGTTCTTATTTAGCTAAGTAATCATTTGAGCCTCTGGAAACAGTAGTTTTCAAATTCTGACCTTTTAGGACAGTAATTCTGTTAGTCTTCTCTTTTACTGAGGAGTCAGTGAGCTTCATGCACTATCGGTGGACGATTCTCACTTTTGTAGTGACGGAAACACTACTTCCTTTACTACTTAGGTTGGATTTTTGGTTAAGAGTCAGGCTCCTAATAATATCCGGAACCTATTGTTATTAAGGTCCTTCCGTCTTCGTACGGGCATAGGCCTTTACTCTGTCCGGTTAGAGTTTACGTTTTTATAAACAGATATCAGTTTATTAGTACGGACGTAAGCTTCCTCTGTCTTTGATGCCTAATAGAAGGACATTACGCTCCATTCTATTGCTAATGGATTCAATTAACTATCAGTACTGCTTATGGTATATCATTGACTCAGCAGTTTGTGCTTGAGATGTCGGCTCATGAAGTAAGAGCTCTTTATACATCTTGGGCTTACACTAATAGTGTCGCTATTATAGATTTTTGAAGGCTGCTTATTGCGCTCAGCCATCCACATTCATGAATTTTTATCTCAGAAATATTGAGTCCATTTTTGGAGGCCTCCATTGTTAGGTCTATTATCTACTGCTCAGAATGTCATTCACTTAACAGTTGCTACTATAGCTAGGTAGGCTTTCTGTTCCGGCAGTGACTCCGTCCTGCTGCCCTCTTCGCTCTGGGCTATTTGACCCAGGGCAAGAAAAAGGGGGGGGGGGGGGGGGAGGGTGTTCCCTTGGGTCTCCTGTTTTATTATGAAAACAAGGGGATACCTCCTCCGGAGTTAGTAATTCTGAGCTGTTACTGGGATGGCTTTTAAGTGAGAAGTTTATGTTTTAAAAATTCATTTAGGTCATAGTTTTTAAAGTATAGCTTTGGAATATATCATGTGTCAAATGGGCGTTATTATACAATCCTCTGACACTTTTAAGGAGTATAAAGAGTCTCTATTCTCTAGACTTTATTTTTTGGCTTACTTTAAAAATTATTAGGATTAGGATTATACTGGATATTAATAGAGTACATGGATGTTATGATGCTCAATTTTGGAAGGTGTTGTGTCTTTCTAATTTATCATAAATAAGAAAGATACATGTAAGGCCTAATACTCCTTTTCCCCTAGAGGGGATGACTCTATTTTTATAATTGAGCGTATTTCTCTTGCTCTATGTCCTAGGCCCTCCAGCCTTTTTACTATTCAGCTGAGTCTGGGTCATTGGTACAGTATAAAAATGTTAAAAAATTTATAGTAATTTATATATTTTTTATACTTACCAATGACCCAGACGGGGATGGTCCTCCCAGGAGTTGGGAACTCATTCCTCCCCGCTGAGTACATAGCGCTTACCAGGCACTGGTTACAAGAATGATTAATGGCGCCAATTTCGGGATGTCCTTGACACTGCGCACGCGCAGTAGAGGTGAAGTGTGGAGGGCCATTCAGGACATGTTTTCTTTGGTTTTAGATGCAAATTTTGGGGATTGGGGGGCAAAATTTGTGTTTGGCCCTATATTTTTAAGAGTTAGCACCAGCTAAGTCTGGGTCATTGGTAAGTATCAAAAATATATAAATTACTATAAATTTTTTAACATCTTTAATGATTTAAGCACAGAAATTAAGATTTTAATTGTGTTTGACATTATTTTTTAGCTTTTGAATACAATAACCATGGAAAATGGAAATTATTGATAAAAGAGGAAAATTTTTCAAATTTGCCAAAAAGTTGACAGAGCGAACTGATATGGGTTCAATATCGAGTATGAGACCCATTATTGTTAATTACAGCTTGACAGTGCCTTCTCATGCTCCCAGTCAGGTTCCAGATGGTCCTTTGTTGGATGTTGTTCCATTCTTGGACCAGGCACCAAGCTTTTGGACACTTCTTGGTTGGACTGGACGGACTGAAATTGCTAGCTGCAAGTCATTCCATACATGTTCGATTGGATAGAGGTCAGGGAATCTTGCTGGCCAGTCCATACGCTCAATTCCCTTCCTCTGTCGGTACTCCCAGAAAGCATGGGCAACATGAGGATGAGCATTATCGTCCATCAGAATTAATCTATCACCACCCTCTGCATGTGCATACAATCGGACGTGGGTATCCAGGATCTCATCAATATACCACTGTGCAGTCAATGCACCACATTCAAGGACACAGAGCGCTGTACGTCCATCCCTGCTGATGCTGCCCCAGACCATGATTGACCCTCCACCATAGCGGTCATGCTCAGCAGTGTTGGCTGCATGGAATCGCTCTCCTGGTCTTCTCCATACCCTAGAATGCCTGTCTGTCTGGTCTAGGCAGTACCTTGATTCATCCGTAAAAAGGACAGATCACCAATCTTTTCTGGTCCATCCAATGTGGTTCATGGCCCATTCATATCGTGTCTGGCGGTGGTTCTGGGACAGCGGAATGCGAATACATGGTCTTCTCGATCGGACACCACCTTCGTGCAACCTTGCCCGGATAGTCTGCGTCAAAACATTTACCCCGGATGCATTCTGAAGGTCACTGCAAGGCTTGGTTGCTGTTGCAAAGCGGTTCCTATGGGCCTGAATGATCAACCGGTCTCCAGATGCAGATGTTGCCCTGTCTCTGCCACCACCATGCCGTCTTACTGGTGTGCCATACTGCTGAAATCTTGCCCAGGATCTGGTGATCACCATATGGTGCATACCAAGGGCTTCACCAATGTGACGATGGGTAGCCCCTTGTTTCACCATCCCTACAGTCCGCCACATTTCTGCTGGAGACAAATGTCTTCTTACAATTGCATTTGCCATATTCAGTCATTAAATCACAAGGGTTTATGTTGAAATGAAAATTGAATACCCTACACGAATGCATCATGAAAATCAAGGGGTACATGCTTTCCATGACTGTCATGAAAAGTCTGCCTGTCAGGAGAGCTAATGTAAACACTCAATACATTCCTCAATCATATATCCACCAAAAATATTGCAAATGTCTCACAAGAAAATTTCACAGTGATGTGTCAAATATCTGGTGCTTAGTAAACTTTGAATACTATATATGGCGTGTGTTTGTGGGCATTAATCTCTCACTCTCAGACATGCTTTTCCTAATTTTAAGTGTCTTATTCTGGACTAGCCTTAAAATTAGGGGCTCATTACACCCAATTAGCGTAATCATTTATGCTAAGTAATAAGGAATTACATGGTTATTGCTCCTTCAGGGCTCGCAAATAGGGTCGCCCGACTTCCCGGGACAACCAGAAATTTTCTCGGGCAACCAAAAATGCTATTCCCTCTGCCCGACGGGCAACCAAATTTTTTCTGTCCGATTTTAAAAGATAATTATTTTTTAAAAGATAATTCTTTGAGAAAATTTAAATTTAAAAACGAGCGGGAATTAATGAAAAACAACTGTTAAAATGGTTGAATATGCGTTCCGCTGGTTAGGGGAAGTACTTTTCAAACAGTGGCGGTGGCTCATAAACTTCAGCAGTCAACCAGTCAACAGGTACATAATTCCTTTTCTGATCTATGATATTACCGATGGCAAGTGCTGGGGTTGGTTGTCAATAACACACCACTATCTATTATCACATGAACAAACTGTGTTGGAACTGGAATTGAAATTGACTGTCATTCAATTCACTTTCCTCCCACAGCGACATTCAGGGCAAATTTTGATATGTTCAATAATGCTCACGAGTGGAGTCTGGGTGTATTTGAATCAATGTTCCCAAATATCGGGAGTGCACCGGTATGATAAGCAATCGAGAATGGCATGACGTCATATCCCTGTAGAGACAATACTGTGCACTCATAATGTCCTAAACAACGATTCAAACAGAACCATTACCCTCCCAGAAATCGTTTTTAGCTCAACTTGACAAAGTCAAGCTGAGCTATTGCCATCACTTCTCGTCTGTCGGCGTACGTACGTACGTACGTATGTACGTACGTATGTACGTTAGTACAGTAGTACGTACGTCCACAATTTCCTTTGGCACACCTCACAGGTCGCATTTATGATCAGATTACTTTGAAACTTGGTATGCTTGTTTCGGGTGACCTCTAGATGGGAGCTATCGATTTTCTTCAATTTCCATCAAAAAATGTTGCCGCGGCCAACATTCTTAGAACTTAGTTTAGTCAAACCACAATATTTCCCTTTGGCACACCCTACAGGGCACATTTATGATTTGATTGCTTTGAAACCTGGTATGCTTGTTTAGGGTGACCTCTAGATGGCAGCTATCGATTTTCTTCAATTTCTGGCAAAAACTGTTGCCACGACCAACGTTCGTAGAACTTAGTTTAGTCAGACCTCAATATTTCCCTTTGGCACACCCTACAGGGCACATTTATGATCAGATTTGTTTGAAACCTGGTATGTTTGTTTGGGGAGACCCCTAGATGGGAGCTATCGATTTTCTTCAATTTCTGTCAAAAAATGTTGCCGCGGCCAACGTTCTTAGAACTTAGTTTAGTCAGAAGACTCAATATTTCCCTTTGACACACCCTACAGGGTACATTTATGATCGGATTGCTTTGAAACCTGGCATGCATGTTTGGGGTGACCTCTAGATGGGAGCTATCGATTTTCTTCAATTTCTGTCAAAAAATGTTGCCGCGGCCAACGTTCTTAGAACTTAGTTTAGTCAAACCACAATATTTCCCTTTGGCACACCCTTCAGGGCACATTTATGATTTGCTTGCTTTGAAACCTGGTATGCTTATTTGATGTGACCTCTAGATGGAAGCTATCGATTTTCTTCAATTTCCGGCAAAAAATGTTGCCATGGCCAATGTTCATAGAACTTAGTTTAGTCAGACCTCAATATTTCCCTTTGGCACACCCTACAGGGCCCATTTATGATCAGATTGCTTTGAAACCTGGTATGCTTGTTTGGGGAGACCTCTAGATGGGTGCTATCGATTTTCTTCAATTTCTGTCAAAAAATGTTGCCGTGGCCAATGTTCTTAGAACTTAGTTTAGTCAGAAGACTGGGGGCGCGGTGGCTCAGTTGGTAGAGTTGCAGGCTGCAAGCCGCGAGGTCCTTGGTTCGAATCCCACCTGCGGCAACCGCGTTGTGTCTTGGGCAAGACACTTCACCCCGATTGCCTACATGGGGGCACAATGACGCTGTGTACTGAGGCGTACTGCACGTCGATGGTGCGCATGTCTTCAACCAATCTAACCCTGCCGTGCTGCGGTGCAGAGTTCAGAGTTACGATGTTGGAGAGCTAACAGCTGCTCGTCGTTGCTCGGTGGTTCTCTCCGGGTACTCCGGCTTCCTCCACCCGTAAAACTGTCACGGTCACGATTAGCCATTGTGCATAAGTATGTGACCTTAAACACCAATAAATAAATAAATAGTCAGAAGACTCAATATTTCCATTTGGCACACCCTACAGGGTACATTTATGATCGGATTGCTTTGAAACCTGGTATGCTTGTTTGGGGAGACCTCTAGATGGGAGCTATTGATTTTCTTCAATTTCCGTTGAAAAATGTTGCCGCGGCCAACGTTCTTAGAACTTAGTTTAGTCAGAAGACTCAATATTTCCCTTTGGCACACCCTACAGGGCACATTTATGATCAGATTGCTTCTAAACCTGGCATGCTTGTTTGGGGTGACCGGATTGCTTTGAAACCTGGCATGCTTGTTTGGGGAGGCCTCTAGATGGGAGCTATCGAGTTTCTTCGGTTTTTGTCAAAAAATGTTGCCACTGGCAAAAGAAATGACATTGGTACCAATGATCTTCAATTTTACCGTTTCATTTATAACTTACCAAGTTCAAGTTTGTCAAGTTGAGCTACAGTGTCATTGACACTTTCATTTGAACAGGTACTTATTTATATTTTTGTTACTGTGTTCAACAAATGATATAATATGTTTGACATTAGTTCTCAGTTGAGATAGTAAGTTAACTTAGCGCAGTGAACCAGGACACTTTCCGGGCTGTAAATAGGGGGGGGGGGGGGGGTACTACAGTGCCGTATCCTACGTGTCAGTTGTCATGACGCATGGCCTTTTTTTTGCACAACTGAATCTTGATCTGTCCTCATCTTTAACACCTGTTGTTATACATCGTTTGTTGTCATATCTGATCGGCTCACATTGAAATGTGTATAAATTGAGCAATCAAATATCAGTCCTAATGCCGGGCCACCATTTTCTGAGACGGGCAACCAGATCTCAAAAGAAGCCTGCCCGACGGGCAATCACATTTTTTCACTAAGTGCGAGCCCTGTCCTTATTTCAGTGGTATGTCTTCTCTATTGTTATATAGGAGACATACATGTTATTCCTTAAAATTTTAATCTCCTTTCACCTTGGGAGTTCTAATGCAGGCTAAGGAGCTGAATTTTGGTCTGATATTCCTTTAAGTCCTAGGCCCTCCCACCTTTTTACAATTCAGCGAAGTCTGGGCCATTGGTTTTAGTATAAAAATCTAAATTTAAAGTAATTTGTATATTTTTAGCTCATCTTGACAAAGTCAAGCTGAGCTAATCTCATCGCTCTCCGTCTGTCGTCCGTCATCTGTCAACACCATGTTTTGGTCTTCTCCTCTAAAACCACTGGGCCAATTCAAGTGAAAGTTTGTGTGAGTGATGGTCCCGAAGGGGCATTGCATTTTTGTTCGACTCAACATGCCCAGCCCCATAGGGAGGGAGTGGGGGAAAATGCTCCCAAAATATTTAAAAAATCTTCTTCTCAAGAACCAGTGTGTACAATGACTTGATATTTGCTGTGGAGATTCCTTTTGATGTGTAGAATCAAGTTTGTTCCGACGAATTTCGTGAAGCAATATTTGGCTTTGTAATGGGAAGGGTAAGATTTTTGGCCCTGCCCAAAATTTCTATATTTTTATACTGTACCAATGACCCAGACATAGCTGGTGCTAACTCTTAAAATATAGGGCCAAACACAAATTTTGCCCCCCAATCCCCAAAATTTGCATCTAAAACTAAAGAAAACATGTCCTGAAAGGCCCTCCACACTTCGCCCCTACTGCGCATGCGCAGTGTCAAGGACGTTCCGAAATTGGCGCCATTTATCATTCTAAGTTTGGCCCTTCATCAGTTAACATCTGACTGATCTTTGTGCTTTTAAATCTCAGTTTAAATGATGCCAGACACATAAATATTAGTGAAATGGTGATTCTAAGGAGGATAGAAAAGGAGGAGAGGAAAAGAATGTGTGACAGAATATTATCAGGGCTGTAACTTAAAATTTTTTAATGAAATTATGTTAAGTTACCTATTTTCAAGGCAGCAGCCATTTTGTTGTCATTCTGATTATTTAGTTACACTGTTTTTTCAAGTGTTTTTCCTCTCTCCCTGTCCTTTAAGTTCCCCCTTGCTATTCTCCCATGCTTTTGGCATAGTTTCTGTAATTATTATTACTAAAATTTCTTGGGAGTTTTAGCTGAATAACAGAATGAATTCTGTTCTTTCCCCATGTTTACGTCTTCACCTACGGGTGGTTAGGCGTTGTGTTCTGCATCTACCATCTGATGTTCTGCAGTTTCTTCCCTGGAAGTCTCTGTTTTGCATCAGATGGTGTATTTTTGGTAACTGATTTCGGGCCTGGGTGCCTGGAGTCTTATTTTAGTGTTTTTACACTCATTGTTTACATTTACAACAGCCCTCTGTGTGAGGGGGGGATTTCTAAATAATAATATCTTTATGTTATTTTAATCATAACTAGATACATTATTATTGTTCGTAAGTGTTGAATAAATTGTTTAAAATATTTTTAAAATTTTTGTCCACACTTAGGCTTGGGATCCATTGGGGCTCAACGTTACTTTTCAGAAACTTGGGCTGTTCTGAAAAAATATTTTTTCAAAATATTTTGATTTCAATTATTTTTTCTATATTAATGGATCATATTATTATTATGTATTTTGATTGCCAGGGGTTAGTGCGAGTACCAGGACTTGTTTTCTTTTCACATTGAAAGGATATTGATCAATTGTTTTAAGAGGAAGTCTTCCTCTGACCTTATTATCATTCTATATGTGGTCAGTGTACTCGCATTAACTCCTGTTCTGTATCGTATGATTTCGATGACAATATGGGAAGCGTATGTCACGGTATGTTGTTGGGGATTTGGACACTCCGGTCCTTTCCCCGCAGGGTCACTCTACTTTATCAATTTCTATTTCAGACGATCAAGATTAGGGTGATGTATCTGTGATGTCTTCCAACAGTGTGCCTCCGTCGTCACAATTAATGAAGGGCTAGCGGAAAAGTGCTCATGTAATACGCCAATTGCCTAAGAGGACCCTAGTAGGTTCGACGGCCTTTGACGTCCACTAGCTCGCCCGGTGTAGCGTCCATTCACCGAATGGTTCGGCAGCCGGGTTCGTCCGTTGCGGTCTAGAAGGAATTTTGGGGTGATGCGAGCACTATAAAATTAACTTAATGCACACCCAGTGACGGCGGATCGGAGGGAGAACGGAGGAAGCCTTTTAGTCCGGTTCATAGCTCGTTCCGGTCCATCCGGATGGCAAGCGAGAGAGGCCCCTCTCTCGTTCAACAACATCTGGCCCCAGATGTTGTGGTACAAATGTGTCGCTAGCGGAGCATACGTCCGTCGCTCGGGACGCTCCGTTGTATAGGCAGTCCGCTGAGACTGCTAAGGCTTCCTCTTCTCGTCAGCGCACACGACCGCACCTTGGCTGCGTGACCGCCGATATATTACCAGCTTCGCCGATCAAGGATTCTTCGGCGACCAGGTCACACCATCCGGCTGCCAGGGATTCGAGACCGATGGACTCCGGACGTTCGCATAGGAAAAGTATGCGGGAGCCATCTGATGCGGAGCTGCCCTCGGCGAAGCAGCGATAGACTGCGCCTCCGCAGGTCTCGACGCCGGACATTCTTGTGCACATAGCACAGCTTATCGCAGCATCCCAGCAGCCGACAGAAACGGTGTCGGGTCGAGAATTATCCGACAGCGCTGGGTCGATAGCCGGGGACTCGAGGCCTGCAGACTCCGGACGTTCGCATAGGAAGTGTGCGGGAGTCAACGTACACGGAGCTTCCAGCGGCAATGCATCGTAAGTCCGCTACTGCACAGGCCTCGGGAACGGATGTGCTTTCCTTAATAGCACAGTTTATCGCAGCATCCCAGCATCAACTGAATCTGTCGCATATATTTTATCCGACGATGCTGGGTCGGGACGCTCCGCGGAAGCGGGTACGGACGTCCGAAAGTTTCATCCGGTCCGACGGGATACCGAAAGGGATTCGGTGGATTTCAAGCTTTCCCTTTCGGAACAACATATGCTGCGATGCCGGATAAGAAACTGATAGCGTCGGTGGACTTAGAAATTTTTGGTTCGGTTCAGGGACATCGTCCCTCAGTTCCGACATAGTCCAATAATGTCACACAAACTTTCGAATTATTGAACGACGCTATATATATTATTATTTTATGCTTGCTATCCAAGCATTTCTGGTTTCTTGTTCGAAGAGTTATGGAGATGTCTTTCAAAAGTGTGCCTCTGTCGTCATAGTTAATGAAGAGTTAGCGGCAATAAGTGCTCATGGAATATGTCTATCGCTTACGGAGTGACATTCGCTAGCTCACCCGGTGTAGCGTACATTCATCGAATGGTTCGGCTGCCGGGTTCGTCTGTTGCGGTCTAGGAAGGAGATTTGGGTGATGCGAGCACTTTAATTACTTTAGTACTCACCCAGTGACGGCAGATTGAGGACAGATCGGAGGAAGCCAACAACATAGGGGACCGCATGTTGTGGTTCAGATATTTTACATTCGGAGCATATGTCCGTTGCTCGGGACGCTCCGTTATATTGACAGTCCGAGAGACTGTCTTTAATGCTTCCTCATCCTCACAGCAGGGCACACGACCGCACATTGGCTACGTGACCTCGAGTATCCGATCAGTTTCGGCATTCAGTGATTCCACAGCGAATAGGTCGCGCCATCCGGTAGCCAAGGGACACGAGGCCTATACACTCCGTTCGCTCGCATATTGGAAGTATGCACGGGGTAACGATCTCGGAGCTTCCTGCGGCAATGCATCGTAAGACCGCTGCTCCTCAGGCCTCAGTGACGGACGTGCTATCCGAGTTAGCATAGTTGTTTCGCAGCATCCCAGCAATTGACGGTTTCTCGGTCGAATCAGGAATTATCCGACAGCGCTGGGTCGGTGCGGTCCGCGGTTGCATCAAGCTACGGACGACCGAACGCTTTATAGGGTCCGACAGGATGGCGAAAGGGATTCGAAAGATTTCGAGTTTTCCCTTTAGTAGTATCGGAAGATGCCTTTCATATCTTCTGGCATTTCTTCCAGTGATTATTTTTCGGACTTCATTGCTGCGATCTTGGATAAGAGACTTATAGCGTCATTGGACTCGGATTTTTCGATCGGTACAGGGACTTTGTCCCTGACTTACCGACGCAGTCCAATATTGTCATTACAACATGTGTTTTATTTTTCGACGCTATATATTTATATATATATACAAGCCTGCTACTAAGCATGATAGTTTAGTTTCTTGTCCGCGTGGCTCATTTCTGCCATTTTGTCTTTTTTACATATAGTTTATTTTGGCAGAGCAGGGCATACCGAGAGTTCATATGCGTCTAGACGGTGTGATTAAAGACTGCATATATTCTTTTTCGCCGTTTATGTCTTTTCCAATTTCAATGTTGGGAACGACATTATGTATAGTAGACTTAACTTAGACGCTTTATTATACGTAATCCGCCTTACTGAGGCGTTATCATTACCCCTTCAAGAAAAGATTTACGGGATATTATTCTCAATGTAATTTCTTTTGAGGGCAGTAGTTTGTTCACGTATAACTCCACCCTTCAGTGGCTGATTGGAGTTGGTTAGACGTGATGCAGCCCTAGCTACATCCACGCGTGGATAGTAGGTTAAGAACTCTCTCAGAGTCGCTTCGTTCTCGGAGGAGCTTCTCTTCGACGGCAACTTTCCGGCAATCCATGAATAGTTTGATTTATACATTCTCTTGTCTATCTAGTGTTACAAGAGATTCAGACTGGGGCAAACATTCGGTGGTTGACTCAGAGAGTGCCGCCGCAGTTGCCGGACCCGAGTGTGGCTGTTATGACGGTTGCCAGTCAAACAGATTGGGATATATACTGATCCCTACGGATTCGAAGTGCCAGGGTCTTTGGGTTCCGCAGTCTTTTAGCTATCAGTTTAACTTCCGCGGAATAATGTTTTTTAGGCTTGCTTTATGTCATTGCATGAACATTATTCAGAAACGCATGCCCAAATTCCTGTCCTTTAATTCGACAGTAGTGGCGTATCTCCGGAACCAGGGAGGCACTCTTTCGTTTCCGTTATTCAATTTAATGGAAAGAATCCGTCTGTTGGTTATAGTACACCAAGTTCAGTTTTGGTCCGTCATATTCTGGGTCGTCTGATTGTTTTATCGCACTCCCGTTCTCTTACGGGTCGCTTGTTGCTGTCAGAATGGACTCTCAACAAACAAGTATTCAATCAGATTTGCTATCTAGGGGAGCGCCCAATGATGTTTTATTTATGACACAGCTTGCTAATCAATTGCAGACGTATGTGTTGGCTTGTCCAGATCTCTGAGCTAATACTGTTAACGCTCTATTGATCTATAGGACGGAATGATAGGATACGCGTATCCTTCGGCGCTGTTGTTTTAGCAGGTATTGCTAAGATAAACAACCACAATACATTTCTGTTGATAGCATCTCTATCTTCACAGAGATCATGAGTAATTTACTCTCTTGTCTACTGTGGATCTTAACGTGAAATCTTCCTCTATGTGAGGATCTTTTTTCACTGGGTAAATCGTGTCATCTTTATCACAACCAGCAAGGTCGCAACCTTCATGTATTCCGTTGTGTGGTCCGTATTGCATTGTAAGCACTGTACTGGACGAGCTTTGGACGCGATTTCTTACTATAGGAGATCCTCTTCTTCGCTATTCTATGCGACTAAAGTGGAGGCTCTTCCGTCGTGGTGTAGGGATCATTATGTTCATATGGTTGATCCCTCCATACTACTCATTGCTATTTTTTAGTATACTTGTTTCACAAGATCTACTGCAGCCTGTTGTTATTTAGGTTATAGGTTTATGTTACCTCATACCTATGCACTCTACGATAGTTTACAATTGAGTCTTTTGTCTCTTTATCTAAGTCAGTTAGTAACTTTTTGATAAATAGACTTAGAATCTTTAGATTAAATTCCTATACGGATTTTAACTTCGGTTCTTATTTAGCTAAGTAATCATTTGAGCCTCTGGAAACAGTAGTTTTCAAATTCTGACCTTTTAGACAGTAATTCTGTTGGTTTCTCTTTTACTGTAGAGTCAGTGAGTTTCATGCACTATCGATGGATGATTTTCACTTTCATAGTTTCGGAATCAATACTTCCGTTACTATTTAGGTTGGATTGTTGCATAAGAGTTAGGCTCCTATTATCCGGAACCTATTATTTTAAGGTCCTTCCGTCTTCGTATGGGCATAGGCCTTTACTCTTTCCGGGTACAGTTTATGTATTTATAAACAGATATCTGTTTATTACAAGGGCGTAAGCTTCTTCTGTCTTTGATGTCTAGTAGAAGGACGTTACGCTCCATTTTATTGTTAATGGATTCTATTAACTAGCGTACTGCTTATGGTATATCATTGGCTTAGCAGTTGTGCTTAAGATTTCGGCTCATGAAGTAAGAGTTCTTCTACTTCTTGGGCTTACATTAATAGTGTTGATATTATAGATTTTTGAAGGCTGCTCATTGCGCTCAGCCATCCATTCATGAATTTTATCTCAGAAATATCGAGTCCATTTCTGGAGGCCTCTATTGTTAGGTCTATTATCTACTGCTCAGAATGTCATTCACTTAACAGTTGCTACTATAGCTAGGTAGGCTGTCTGTTTCGGCAGTGTCTCCGTTCGGCTGCCCTCTTCGCTCTGGGCTATTTGACCCAGGGCAAGAAAAAGGGGGGGGGGGGGGGAGGGTGTTCCCTTGGGTCACCTGTTTTTACTATGAAAACAAGGGGATACCTCCTCCGGAGTTAGTAATTCTGAGCTGTTATTGGGATGGTTGTTTAGTGAGAAGTTTAAGTTTATAAAATTCATTCAAGTCTTAGTTTTTAAAGTATAGCTTTTGAATATTGCATATGTCAACGGACATGATTATGCAATTCTCACACACTTTTAGGAGTATAAGAGTCTCTATTCTCTAGACTTACTTTATTATTGGCTTACTTTAAAAATTATTAGTATAAGGATTATTGGATATTAATAGAGTACATGGATGTATGAAGCTCAATTTTTGGAAGGTGTTGTATCTTTCTAATTTATCATAAATAAGAAAGATACATGTAAGGCCTATTACTTCTTTTCCCTACAGGGGATGACTCTATTTTATTTTATTGAGCGTATTCCATTTTGCTCTATGTCCTTGGCCCTCCAGCCTTTTTACTATTCAGCTATGTCTGGGTCATTGGTACAGTATAAAAATGTTAAAAAATTTATAGTAATTTATATATTTTTTATACTTACCAATGACCCAGACGGGGATGGCCCTCCCAGGAGTTGGGAACTCTTGCCTCCCCGCTGAGTACATAGCGCTTACCAGGCACTGGTTATTAGAATGATAAATGGCGCCAATTTCGGAACGTCCTTGACACTGCGCATGCGCAGTAGGGGCGAAGTGTGGAGGGCCTTTCAGGACATGTTTTCTTTAGTTTTAGATGCAAATTTTGGGGATTGGGGGGCAAAATTTGTGTTTGGCCCTATATTTTAAGAGTTAGCACCAGCTATGTCTGGGTCATTGGTAAGTATAAAAAATATATAAATTACTATAAATTTTTTAACTTTCAGAACCGATGGTCTGGTTTGAACCAAATTTGGTATGTGATATTATTGGGTCATAAGTATTTGACCCATGCAAAAAAAAAAAAAATTCCTGCATCCTCATGGGAACCCTGGGAGCTAAAAATAGAAATATTTTCAAAAGCCCATATTTCCCAAACCACATGTAACAGAGAGCTGTTATTGGTATGAAGTATCCTTAGCACCAGTAGAATTGAATGGTAAAAAAAAATTGCCATCGCTTATGTTAGGGTGTTCTGTAATGGGCATCGAAAAAATGCTGAGTCAGCATGTTTGCAAAAATTTTTAAAAATCTTTTCTCCAGAACTAATCATCAGAATCTTTTGATATTCGGTATACATCATTCATAGGGGGGTCAGATACAAGTTTGTTGAAATAAAGCCCATTGGTTCATATTTTGGCTCAATACAGGAGCCCGAATTTTTAACATAGGGTAATATGGGGAATATTCTTTAAAAATCTTCATCTTCAGAACCACCAGTCACAATCTTTTAATGTGTGGTATACATCATTGTTATGAGGGTCAGATTCAAGATTGTTCAAACCAAATCCCTAGGTTAATATTTGGGCTTCCCAAATTTTAACTTTGTTCAATATGGGGGATAATTTTTAAAAATCTTCTTCTTCAGATCCACCAGTCAGAATGCTTTCATATTTGGTATGCAACATCTCTAGAGGAGTCAGATTCAAGTTTGTTCAAATCAGATCCCTAGGTATATATTTGGGCTCGCTATGGTAGCCCAAATTTTACTTAGTGCAATATGAGGAAATTTCTTTAAAAATATTCTTCTTCAGATTCACCAGTCGGAATGCTTTCATATTTGGTGTACAACATCTCTATGGGGGGGTCAGATTCCACTTTGTTCAATTCGAGTGCCTGGGTTAATATTTGGGCTCCATATGGGAACCTGAAATTTAACTTAGTTCAATATGAGGGAATTTCTTCAAAAATCTTCTTCTTCAGATCCACTTCTTCAGATCCACTAGTCAGTATGCTTTCATATTTGGTATACAACATCCCTGGAGGGGGGGAGAGTGGGGGGATGGGGGTGGGGGTCAGATTCAAGTTTGTTCAAATCGAATTCATAGGTTAATATTTGGGCTTGTTATGGTAGCTCAAATTTTAACTTAGTGCAATATGAAGAAATGTCTTTAAAATTTCTCTTCTTTAGATCCAACAGTCAGAATGCTTTCATATTTGGTACACAACATCTCTAGGGAAGTCAGATTCAACTGTGTTCAATTCGAGAGCCTGGGTTAATATTTGGACTCCCTATGGGAGCCGGAATTGGCCATTTTGCTGAAGAATTAAAAATTGTGTATTCAGTACCCTCTAGAGGTGTGTTACTAAGATTAATCCACATAGGTTGTATCAAGGGGCTTCATAGGGGAGCTCTACATTTTACATCATGATCAACTGAAGAAAAGGCATGATGCCCGGATTATTTTTGTCATTCCTGAGGGACACATCTAGGAAGAATGATGCTTGGCACCAATTCCAGTCTCTTTCTGGGTATTGTGCATGCGCAAGTACTAAAAGTATGGAGGGCCAGATAGGACTTTTAATTTTTGGTATTGTATGCAAATTTTGGGGATTGGGGGGGTTCAAAATTTGTGTTTGGCCATTAATAATATTGAGGTTTGGCCATTGCTGAGTGTAAAAAATATACAAATTACTTTAAATTTATCATTTCTCTGACTGCTTATGCCTTACAATTCCATTCCCACTTTTTTTTTCAGGGGACGTGTGACGAAGCAGCCCTTTATTTCTCCTATCGTGACCTGATGCTAATCAGTGTGATGAGAAATATTGACTTGGATCATTGTGAAATTGTATAACTAGATGTACCCCGGTATGTCAAATTCTGTAATTAGTATCACAAGGGTGTGATTTTTCAGGTTTCTTTTCTTACGCAAACAGCTGACCTAAATACAAATATTTCATTTCTTTAAATTCAGGCTCTGGAAAAAGTATAGAAAGTCAAGATTTATGTTGACCTTCTATACATCGCAAATCACTAAATTCCATCCAATGACATATCCTGCAAGTTTAGGGAGGTGTCCTTTATGTACAAAACATTGTTTGGAGGTTGTCATGTTGTTATTGATCATAATGAGAATTTCTGAGCCGTCATCCTCCCAATTTGTTCTGTGTAACACAGCATGTGGCCAAATATACTGTATCCTTAACAGCTACGTCTTTAGAAAGTTGGTGACTCCAGAAGCTAATCTGCTATTCATGTGCAGTAGAATCCTCTTAATTGAATATCCATTTTGCCAGTGAAAATTTTTCAATTAACAGGAGTATACAATTAACAGGGATTTGGTCAGTTTCTTGTGTTCTGGAGATAAACTGAGCATTTATTCTATTATATCTTGTTTGACAGAGCTCTTAGAGCTCTGTCAAACAAGATATAATAGAATAAATGTCTGTATTGGATGTATGAGGCCAAAAAGGTTGATAAATAAGGGGAATTTGGTGTGTGTCACAGCAATTTTTTTGACATATTACAAAAATATATATACAATTAACAGGAGTTTACTCTATAACCCATATGCCATTAACAGATCAAATTTGTACTGAAGGTATGGTAAATGGTTTTGTGTTTGAAAATTATATTCAATTAACAGAGATATGCAATTAAGAGATATCCAATTAAGTGGGCTCCACTGTACCACTTGGTTTTCTACCCAGTCGTTCATGAATTGTAAATTTGCTTGTTGGATCCTCATCCCTATTTGCTATAGTAGTGAAGATACAGGTAGATCTCCACCCATTGTTTTCCTGTACATACTGTGTTGTATTGCATATAGAGCTATGGAAAATTTATAGAACAAGCTATGGGAAAACTATATAAAAGCTACAGAAAAACTGTCTACAAGTCCTGTGTAAACCCTGATGTAAGTTATATATATAGAGGATATCTAGTGTTTTTGAGTGAATGCCGAAAATTATCTCATGAGTGACCAAAACAAATGCTTATTTTTCATGAGCGCTTGTCACAGTCACGAGTGAGATAATTTTTGGTACAGTGGAGCCCACTTAATTGGATATCGCTTAATTGTATATTCCTGTTAATTGAATATAATTTTCAAACACAAAACCATTTACCATACCTTCAGTACAAATTTGATCTGTTAATTGCATATGGGTTGTAGAGTAAACTCCTGTTAATTGTATATAAATTTTTGTAATATGTCAAAAAAATTACTGTGACACACACCAAATTCCCCTCATTTATCAACCTTTTTGGCCTGACTGCATCCAATACATGCATTTATTTTATTATATCTTGTTTGACAGAGCTCTATGAGCTCTGTCAAACAAGATATAATAGAATAAATGCTCAGTTTACCTCCAGAACACAGCAAACTGACCAAATCCCTGTTAATTGTATACTCCTGTTAATTGAATAATTTTCACTGGCAAAATGGATATTCAATTAAGAGGATTCTACTGTATCCACTCAAAAACACTAGATATTTTTATACTGTAAACCAATGGCCCAGACTAAGCTGGTACTAACTCCAAAATATTCAGAGCCAAACACAAATTTTGCCCCCCAAATCCCCAAAATTTGCATCCAAAACCAAAAAAATAATGTCCTATATGGTCCTCTATACTTTTGTCTACTGGGCATGTGCAGTGTCAAAAGTACCAAAATTGGTGCCAAGCCTCATTCTTTGTTTGGCTCTTCTGTCAGTAACAGCTAACTGACTTCTGTGCTTGTAAATCTCAGTTTTTATGATGCCAGACACAAAGTAATGGTGATTTTGGTGGATCCAAGGATGCATTAAGAGGATGAGAGGAAAAAACAGTGGTTTGATGTGTTCAGGGCTGTAACTTATCATATTTTTATACTGTACCAATGACCCAGACATAGCTGGTGCTAACTCTTAAAATATAGGGCCAAACACAAATTTTGCCCCCCAATCCCCAAAATTTGCATCTAAAACTAAAGAAAACATGTCCTGAAAGGCCCTCCACACTTCGCCCCTACTGCGCATGCGCAGTGTCAAGGACGTTCCGAAATTGGCGCCATTAATCATTCTAAGTTTGGCCCTTCATCAGTTAACATCTGACTGATCTTTGTGCTTATAATCTCAGTTTAAATGATGCCAGACACATAAATATTAGTGAATTGGTGATTCTAAGGAGGATAGAGAAGGAGGAGAGGAAACGAATGTGTGACAGAATATTATCAGGGCTGTAACTTAAAATTTTTTAATGAAATTATGTTAAGTTACCTATTTTCAAGGCAGCAGCCATTTTGTTGTCATTCTGATTATTTAGTTACACTGTTTTTTAAGTGTTTTCCTCTCTCCCTGTCCTTTAAGTTCCCCCTTGCTATTCTCCCATGCTTTTGGCATAGTTTTTGTAATTATTATTACTAAATTTTCTTGGGAGTTTTAGCTGAATAACAGAATGAATTCTGTTCTTTCCCCATCTTTACGTCTTCACCTACGGGTGGTTAGGCGTTGTGTTCTGCATCTACCATCTGATGTTCTGCAGTTTCTTCCCTGGAAGTCTCTGTTTTGCATCAGATAGTGTATTTTTGGTAACTGATTTCGGGCCTGGGTGCCTGGAGTCTTATTTTAGTGTTTTTACACTCATTGTTTACATTTACAACAGCCCTCTGTGTGAGGGGGGGATTTCTAAAAAATAATATCTTGATGTTATTTTAATCATAACTAGATACATTATTATTGTTCGTAAGTGTTGAATAAATTGTTTAAAATATTTTTAAAATTTTTGTCCACACTTAGGCTTGGGATCCATTGGGGCTCAACGTTACTTTTCAGAAACTTGGGCTGTTCTGAAAAAATATTTTTTCAAAATATTTTGATTTCAATTATTTTTTCTATATTAATGGATCATATTATTATTATGTATTTTGATTGCCAGGGGTTAGTGCGAGTACCAGGACTTGTTTTCTTTTCACATTGAAAGGATATTGATCAATTGTTTTAAGAGGAAGTCTTCCTCTGACTTTATTATCATTCTATATGTGGTCAGTGTACTCGCATTATCTCCTGTTCTGTATCGTATGATTTCGATGACAATATGGGAAGCGTATGTCACGGTATGTTGTTGGGGATTTGGACACTCCAGTCCTTTCCCCGCAGGGTCACTCTACTTTATCAATTTCTATTTCAGACGATCAAGATTAGGGTGATGTATCTGTGATGTCTTCCAACAGTGTGCCTCCGTCGTCACAATTAATGAAGGGCTAGCGGAAAAGTGCTCATGTAAATACGCCAATTGCCTAAGAGGACCCTAGTAGGTTCGACGGCCTTTGACGTCCGCTAGCTCGCCCGGTGTAGCGTCCATTCACCGAATGGTTCGGCAGCCGGGTTCGTCCGTTGCGGTCTAGAAGGAATTTTGGGGTGATGCGAGCACTATAAATTAACCTAATGCACACCCAGTGACGGCGGATCGGAGGGAGAACGCAGGAAGCCTTTTAGTCCGGTTCATAGCTCGTTCCAGTCCATCCGGACGGCAAGCGAGAGAGGCCCCTCTCTCGTTCAACAACATCTGGCCCCAGATGTTGTGGTACAAAATGTGTCGCAAGCGGAGCATACGTCCGTCGCTCGGGACGCTCCGTTGTATAGGCAGTCCGCTGAGACTGCTAAGGCTTCCTCTTCTCGTCAGCGTACACGACCGCACCTTGGCTGCGTGACCGCCGATATATTACCAGCTTCGCCGATCAAGGATTCTTGGGCGACCAGGTCACACCATCCGGTAGCCAGGGACACGAGGCCTGCAGACTCCGGATGTTCGCATAGGAAGTGTGCGGGAGTCAATGTACACGGAGCTTCCGGCGGCAATGCATCGTAAGACCGCTACTGCACAGGCCTCGGGAACGGACGTGCTTTCCTTAATAGCACAGTTTATCGCAGCATCCCAGCATCAACTGAATCTGTCGCATATATTTTATCCGACGATGCTGGGTCGGGACGCTCCGCGAAAGCGGGTACGGACGTCCGAAAGTTTCATCCGGTCCGACGGGATACCGAAAGGGATTCGGAGGATTTCGAGCTTTCCCTTTCGGAACAACATATGCTGTTGTGTATGTCATCTGACTTGGTCTTCTACAGCTTCTTTCGTCGGACCAGAATGCTGCGATGCCGGATAAGAAACTGATAGCGTCGGTGGACTTAGAAATTTTTGGTTCGGTTCAGGGACATCGTCCCTCAGTTCCGACATAGTCCAATAATGTCACACAAACTTTCGAATTATTGAACGACGCTATATATATTATTATTTTATGCTTGCTAACCAAGCATTTCTGGTTTCTTGTTCGAAGAGTTATGGAGATGTCTTTCAAAAGTGTGCCTCTGTCGTCATAGTTAATGAAGAGTTAGCGGCAATAAGTGCTCATGGAATATGTCCATCGCCTACGGAGTGACATTCGCTAGCTCACCCGGTGTAGCGTACATTCATCGAATGGTTCGGCTGCCGGATTCGTCCGTTGCGGTCTAGGAAGGAGATTTGGGTGATGCGAGCACTTTAATTACTTTAGTACTCACCCAGTGACGGCAGATTGAGGACAGATCGGAGGAAGCCTGTTAGTCCGGTTCCTGGCTTGTCCAGGTCCGTCCGGGCTGTGAGCGAGAGAGGTCCCTCTCTCGCCCAACAACATAGGGGACCGCATGTTGTGGTTCAGATATTTTACATTCGGAGCATATGTCCGTTGGTCGGGACGCTCCGTTATATTGACAGTCCGAGAGACTGTCTTTAATGCTTCCTCATCCTCACAGCAGGGCACACGACCGCACATTGGCTACGTGACCTCGAGTATCCGATCAGTTTCGGCATTCAGTGATTCCACGGCGAATAGGTCGCGCCATCCGGTAGCCATGGGACACGAGGCCTATACACTCCGTTCGCTCGCATATTGGTAGTCTGCACGGGGTAACGATCACGGAGCTTCCAGCGGCAATGCATCGTAAGACCGCTGCTCCTCAGACCTCAGTGACGGACGTGCTATCCGAGTTAGCACAGTTGTTTCGCAGCATCCCAGCAATTGACAGTTTCTCGGTCGAATCAGGAATTATCCGACGGCGCTGGGTCGGTGCGGTCCGCGGTTGCATCAGGTACGGACGACCGAACGCTTTATAGGGTCCGACAGGATGGCGAAAGGGATTCGAAAGATTTCGAGTTTTCCCTTTAGTAGTATCGGAAGATGCCTTTCATATCTTCTGGCATTATCTTCCAGTGATTATTATTTCGGACTTCATTGCTGCGATCTTGGATAAGAGACTTATAGCGTCATTGGACTCGGATTTTTCGATCGGTTCAGGGACATTGTCCCTGACTTACCGACGCAGTCCAATATTGTCATTACAACATGTGTTTTATTTTTCGACGCTATATATATATATATACAAGCCTGCTACTAAGCATGATAGTTTAGTTTCTTGTCCGCGTTGCTCATTTCTGCCATTTTATCATTTATACAAATAGTTTATTTTGGCAGAGCAGGGCATACCGAGAGTTCATATGCGTCTAGACGGTGTGATTAAAGACTGCACATATTCTTTTTCGCCGTTTATGTCTTTTCCAATTTCAATGTTGGGAACGACATTATGTATAGTAGACTTAACTTAGACGCTTTATTATACGTAATCCGCCTTACTGAGGCGTTATCATTACGTCTTCAAGAAAAGATTTAAGGGATATTATTCTCAATGTAATTTCTTTTGAGGGCAGTAGTTTGTTCACGTATAACTCCGCCCTTCAGTGGCTGATTGGAGTTAGTTAGACGTGACGCAGCCCTAGCTACATCCACACGCGTGGATAGTAAGGTTAAGAACTCTCTCAGAGTCGCTTCGTTCTCGGAGGAGCTTCTCTTCGACGGCAACTTTTCGGCAATCCATGAATTGCTCGATTTACACGTTCTCTTGTCTATCTAGTGTTACAAGAGATTCAGACTGGGGCAAACATTCGGTGGTTGACTCAGAGAGTGCCGCCGCAGTTGCCGGACCCGAGTGTGGCTGTTATGACGGTTGCCAGTCAAACAGATTGGGATATAATACTGATCCCTACGGATTCGAAGTGCCAGGGTCTTTGGGTTCCGCAGTCTTTTAGCAATCAGTTTTCTTCCGCGGAATAATGTTTTTTAGGCTTGCTTTATGTCATTGCATGAACATTATTCAGAAACGCATGCCCAAATTCCTGTCCTTTAATTCGACAGTAGTGGCGTATCTCCGGAACCAGGGAGGCACTCTTTCGTTTCCGTTATTCAATTTAATGGAAAGAATCCGTCTGTTGGTTATAGTACACCAAGTTCAGTTTTGGTCCGTCATATTCCGGGTCGTCTGATTGTTTTATCGGACTCCCGTTCTCTTACGGGTCGCTTGTTGCTGTCAGAATGGACTCTCAACAAACAAGTATTCAATCAGATTTGCTATCTATGGGAGCGCCCAATGATGATTTATTTATGACACAGCTTGCTAATCAATTGCAGATGTATGTGTTGGCTTGTCCAGATCTCTGAGCTAATATTGTTAACGCTCTATTGATCTATAGGACGGAATGATAGGATACGCGTATTCTCCGGCGCTGTTGTTTTAGCAGGTATTGCTAAGATAAACAACCACAATACATTTCTGTTGATAGCATCTCTATCTTCACAGAGATCATGAGTAATTTACTCTCTTGTCTACTGTGGGTCTTAACGTGAAATCTTCCTCTATGTGAGGATCTTTTTCACTGGGTAAATCGTGTCATCTTTATCACAACCAGCAAGGTCGCAACCTTCATGTATTCCGTTGTGTGGTCCGTATTGCATTGTAAGCACTGTACTGGACGAGCTTTGGACGCGATTTCTTACTATAGGAGATCCTCTTCTTCGCTATTCTATGCGGCTAAAGTGGAGGCTCTTCCGTCGTGGTGTAGGGATCATTATGTTCATATTGTTGATCCCTCCATACTACTCATTGCTATTTTTTAGTATACTTGTTTCACAAGATCTACTGCAGCCTGTTATTATTTAGGTTATAGGTTTATGTTACCTCATACCTATGCACTCTACGATAGTTTACAATTGAGTCTTTTGTCTCTTTATCTAAGTCAGTTAGTAACTTTTTGATAAATAGACTTAGAATCTTTAGATTAAATTCCTATATGGATTTTAACTTCGGTTCTTATTTAGCTAAGTTATCATTTGAGCCTCTGGAAACAGTAGTTTTCAAATTCTGACCTTTTAGACAGTAATTCTGTTGGTTTCTCTTTTACTGTAGAGTCAGTGAGTTTCATGCACTATCGATGGATGATTTTCACTTTCATAGTTTCGGAATCAATACTTCCGTTACTATTTAGGTTGGATTGTTGCATAAGAGTTAGGCTCCTATTATCCGGAACCTATTATTTTAAGGTCCTTCCGTCTTCGTATGGGCATAGGCCTTTACTCTTTCCGGGTACAGTTTATGTATTTATAAACAGATATCTGTTTATTACAAGGGCGTAAGCTTCTTCTGTCTTTGATGTCTAGTAGAAGGACGTTACGCTCCTTTTTATTGTTAATGGATTCTATTAACTATCGGTACTGCTTATGGTATATCATTGACTTAGCAGTTGTGCTTAAGATTTCGGCTCATGAAGTAAGAGTTCTTCTACTTCTTGGGCTTACATTAATAGTGTCGCTATTATAGATTTTTGAAGGCCGCTCATTGCGCTCAGCCATCCACATTCATGAATTTTATCTCAGAAATATCGAGTCCATTTCTGGAGGCCTCTATTGTTAGGTCTATTATCTACTGCTCAGAATGTCATTCACTTAACAGTTGCTACTATAGCTAGGTAGGCTGTCTGTTTCGGCAGTGTCTCCGTTCGGCTGCCCTCTTCGCTCTGGGCTATTTGACCCAGGGCAAGAAAAAGGGGGGGGGGGGGGAGGGTGTTCCCTTGGGTCACCTGTTTTACTATGAAAACAAGGGGATACCTCCTCCGGAGTTAGTAATTCTGAGCTGTTATTGGGATGGTTGTTTAGTGAGAAGTTTAGGTTTTTAAAATTCATTCAAGTCTTAGTTTTTAAAGTATAGCTTTTGAATATTGCATATGTCAACGGACATGATTATGCAATCCTCAGACACTTTTAGGAGTATAAGAGTCTCTATTCTCTAGACTTACTTTATTTATTGGCTTACTTTAAAAATTATTAGTATAAGGATTATATTGGATATTAATAGAGTACAGGGATGTATGAAGCTCAATTTTGGAAGGTGTTGTATCTTTCTAATTTATCATAAATAAGAAAGATACATGTAAGGCCTATTACTTCTTTTTCCCTACAGGGGATGACTCTATTTTATTTTATTGAGCGTATTCCATTTTGCTCTATGTCTTTGGCCCTCCAGCCTTTTTACTATTCAGCTATGTCTGGGTCATTGGTACAGTATAAAAATGTTAAAAAATTTATAGTAATTTATATATTTTTTATACTTACCAATGACCCAGACGGGGATGGCCCTCCCAGGAGTTGGGAACTCTTGCCTCCCCGCTGAGTACATAGCGCTTACCAGGCACTGGTTATTAGAATGATTAATGGTGCCAATTTCGGAACGTCCTTGACACTGCGCATGCGCAGTAGGGGCGAAGTGTGGAGGGCCTTTCAGGACATGTTTTCTTTAGTTTTAGATGCAAATTTTGGGGATTGGGGGGCAAAATTTGTGTTTGGCCCTATATTTTAAGAGTTAGCACCAGCTATGTCTGGGTCATTGGTAAGTATAAAAAATATATAAATTACTATAAATTTTTTAACTTTTCTTGAAAATTATTTCATGTTCCCTAATTTCAGGACATGGGCCTGATGTTATCATTCTTGCTATGAAATTGCCACTGTTTGTTAAGTGTTTCCTCCCTCTCCTTCCTTGATACCCCCCTGTTAAGCTCCCATTCTTTTTGGAAATTTTTTTCTTGAAAATTTCTTGGGAGTTTTACTTGTTTACAGAATGTTTTTTTCTGTATATCCCCATGGTTACATCCTCACCCTTAGGGTGTTTAGGTCTTTGGTCTTGCATCTACCATCTGATGTATCACAGTTTCTTCTGATGAAGATTCTGTCTTACATCGGATAGTTTAAAAATCTGTTACTGACTTCGGGCCGTGTTGTTCAGTGCCTGGAGTCTTGTGTCCGGTTTTTGGCCTGACTGTTTACAGTGAGGGTTATAGTAATGACTTTTGTCCGTCCATCTGTCCATCTGTTCATCTGCCTTTTTCTGTTAACATTTAGAGTTTTGGTTAAAGTTTGTGGTTAAAGTTTTTTACTGAAGGTTCAAGTGTTTTTTTTTTTTCTTATGCTTGTTTAGTTGACATTTGGAGTTTTGGTTAAAGTTTGTGGTTAAAGTTTTTATTCAACCTTCAAGTACAGACTGTACCCGGTATTTCTTGTCTGATCGTCACAAAATTTCATATGTAGGTTTTAGGTCATGTCTAGATGAGAACGTCCCCTTTTGGTCGTGATCGGTAAACCGGTATGGCTGCCCGAGCCCAAAACGCCAAAACCATTAGCACAGTCTACAGGTCGTATTTATGAAGGGATTTTATTGTAACTTGGTAGGATGCCTCTGTGTAATGCCTAGATGAGAACGTCCCCTTTTGGGCATGATCTGTCAACCGTGATGGCTGCCCAAGCCCAAAACCCAAAAACTTTTAGCACAGTCTGCAGGTCATGTTTAATATGGACGGATTTCATTGTAACTTGATACGATGACTCCGTATGATGTCTACATGAGAATTTCCCCATTTGGGCATGATCTATCAACTGTCACGACTGCCCGAGCCCAAAACACCTTTAGCACAGTCTACAGGTCATATTTATGGAGGGATTTCATTGTAACTTCATACGTGGACTTCATATAATTTCTACACATGAGAAAGTCCCCTTTTGGACGTGATTGGACAACTGTCACGGCTACTGGTGCCCGGAGCCCAAAAACCTTCAGCACAGTCTACAGGTCATATTTATGAAGGGATTTCATTGTAACTTCGTAGGATCAATCCACATGATGCCCAGATGAGAATGTCCCCTTTTGGTTGCGATCATTCAACCATGATGGCTGCCCGATTCCAAAGCCTGAAAACCTTTAGCACAGTCTACACCTCATATTTATGGAGGGATTTCATTGTAACTTGATAGGTTGACTTCATATATATAATGTCTAGATGAGAACGTCCCCTTTTGGGCAACTGTAACGGCAACAGAGGCCCGAAGCTCGGAAACATTTAGAATATTCCACAGGCCATAATTATGAAGGGATTTCATTGTAGCTTGGTAGGATGACTCCCAAGTTTGTGGCTAAAAACCCAGACAAACACCACCCCCCCCCCCCCCTCCATTAGGCTTTTTTTCTTCTCCTTTACTCCAATATGCATTTTGAACTATCTATTTACAGTCACTACATGCAGAACCTTTTTTAGCTCAACTTTGACGAAGTCAAATTTGAGCTATTGTCATGGCCCGTCGTCCGTCTGTCCGTACGTCCGTCTGTCCGTCTGTCCGTACGTCAACACTTGGCTATGGCTCGGGCTAGAGGTCGTATTTATGAACCGATCTTTACGAACCTTCTTGTGTACCTTTGTTACGACCCTGGGACGGGAACGAGTGTTTTTAGGTGTGGTCTGAAATTCAAGATGGCTGCCAGCGGCCATTTTGTACCGATGATACAAAAATCAGTTTTTTGTACAGAACTTCTGTATGAAAGTTCTGATTTGAATAAAGTTTTGTATAAATGTTTAGTACCATGGGATACATCACATATAATACGGGTTTTTTTCTTGTGCGTAAATTATGCAAATTAGACTGACTTTGATTTATTTAGTGTTACTTTCAGAGCTGTAAGTGCCAATCTGCTATGGCTCGGGCTAGAGGCCGTATTTATGAACCAATCTTTACAAAACTTCTTGGGTACCTTTGTTATGACCGTGGGATGAGAACGAGTGTTTTTGGGTGCAGTCCGAAATTCAAGATGGCTGCCAGCAGCCATTTTGTACCGACGATGCAGACATTTTTTTTTTGTACAGAACTTCCATATGAAAGCTCTGATTTGAATAATTTTTCGTATGAATGTTTAGTACCATGAGATACATTACATATCATATGGGTTTTTTTCTCGTGCTTATATTATGCAAATTAGACTAACTTTGATTTATTTAGTGTTACTTTCAGCACTGTAAGTGCAAATCCCTATACGGCTTGGGCTAGAGGCCGTATTTATGAACCGATCTTTACGAAACATCATGGGTACCTTTGGTATCACCGTGGGACGAGAACGAGTGTTTTGGGGTCCGGTCTGAAATTCAAGATGGCCGATGGCAGCCATTTTGTACAAAATTAGGTGCAATCAGATTTTTGCACAGAACTTCCATATGAAAGTGCTGATTTGAATAATTTTTGTGTGTGAATGTTTAGTACCATGGGATACATCACATATAATACAGGTTTTTTTCTCGTGCAGAAATTATGCATATTAGATGAACTTTGATTTTTTCAGTGCGACTTACACACAGTAAGTACACATGTCAATACGGCTCAGGGTAGAGACTGTATTTATGAACCGATCTTCACAAAACTTCTTGGGTACCTTTGTTATCACCTTGGGACGAGAACGAGTGTTTCTGGGTGCAGTCTAAAATTCAAGATGGCTGCCAGTGGCCATTTTGTACCGAAATTAGGTCTAATCAGTTTTTTGTACACAACTTCTATACAGCTCAGACTAGAAGCCATATTTATGAACCAATCTTCACGAAACTTCTTGGGTACCTTTGTTATCACCATGGGATGAGAGCGAGTGTTTTTGGGTGTGGTCCGAAATTCAAGATGGCCACCAGCAGCCATTTTGTACAAAAATTAGTGGAATCAGTCTTTTGTACAGAACTTCTGTATGAAAGTTCTGATTTGAATAAATTTTTGTATGAATGTTTAGTAACATGGAATACATCACATATTGTAAGGGGTTTTTTTTCGTGCAGAAATTATGCAAATTAGATGAACTTTGATTTATTCAGTGCTACTTACACAATGTAAGCACACATGTCAATACGGCTCAGGGTAGAGACTGTATTTATGAACCGATCTTCACAAAACTTCTTGGGTACCTTTGTTATCACCTTGGGACGAGAATGAGTGTTTCTGGGTACTGTCCAAAATTCAAGATGGCTGCCAGTGGCCATTTTGTACCGAAATTGGGTCCAATCAGTTTTTTGTCACAAGTTCTATACAGCTCGTATTTATGAACTGATCTTCACAAAACTTCTTGGGTACCTTTGTTTTCACCTTGGGACAGGAACGAGTGTGTTTTGGGGTGCCTTTGTTATCACTGTGCTGTGAGAACAAATATTTTGATGTTCAGTCAGACCCACTCTGGGACTCAAAGATTTTTTTCTAGTTTAACATCTGACTGTCACCCACCTTTACAATACTTTACCTATACATTTGTTACAGGCAATGGTCAGTATTTATGTACAGACCGTTACAATACTTTATATGTACCTTTGTTATCAGGTCATTACCTAGATGTTTGTCATTGCTGTGTCACATACTATACATGCACATGTCTTTGTCTTGACAAGTTGAGCTACAGTGTCACTGACACTTTCATTTAAACTTACGTCCCTCTCCCCTCCTCCTCCCGCCGGGGGCCAATTAGGCACTTTTTTTTTCTTTCGTCAAAAATGCTTGTTTACAGTTTTGGTTAAAAACCCCTAAGTTTGTTCCATTAATAGGTCATGAGGTATGTTTTGAAGTAGAGAAATGAAAAAATAAAATTTGAATAGCAAATTTTGTGTATCACGAGTGCAGATTTGGCAGATTCGTTAGGTAAACTGTTAACAAAAAATGGCTCTGACTATTTTGCATCTAAGCATTGCCATTCCTGGGACATTACTCTAGTTATTTCATGTTGTTTACATATTTATTTATTTATTGGTGTTTAAGGTCACATATTTCTGCACAATGGCTAACCATGACCGTGACAGTTTTACGGGTGGAGGAAGCCGGAGTACCCGGAGAGCAACGGCGAGCAACTGTCAGCTCCCCAATATACCAACTCCACACAAGCAGGGTTAGCATTGGTTGAAGACAGGTGCACCATCGACGTGCAGTACGCCTTAGTACACAGCGTCACCGTGCCCCCACGTGGACACAGGGGGTGAAGTGTCTTGCCCAAGGACACAACACGGTTGCCGCAGGTGGGATTTGAACCAAGGACCTCTCGGTTTGCAGTCTGCATCTCTACCAACTGAGCCACTGTTGTTTACATTGACAACGGTTACTTTCTGTAAGTAAATTCCTAGTCATTATGATGTTAGGTCTTTAATCAGATACATTATATACTCCGGAAGTGTAGCGTTAATTTTTTAGAATCAAGACAAAATTTTTGTCCACACTTAAGCTTTTGGGGGATTCCGTTTTTAAATAATCTATCATTTAGCATATAATATATAAATAAATATAAAATGCTTTGACCTAATGACCAGGAGTCGAGATTTGCATAGGTTACATTCTGCGTATTTTCCATATTAAGAATGGCTGATACAAAAGATCTCATAACTCATAGAGCACTCCATGTGAACCCGGGGAAGTGAAGCAGTGCTTGTTTACTATGGTAAACAAGCTGTGTTTTACTGGTTAAATACCGGTAGGACTCGGTCACAAATGCTTAGGGTGGAAGTCCTCTAAAATGTTGCAGTCACAATGAGCCATTATGCAGAAATATGTGACCTTAAACACCAATAAATAAATAAATAAATAATGCATGAAGCAATTAACCGGTAGTGAAAATTATAACTGGAAAAGACATTTAACCATTATGATAGAGATTAATCAATTAATTGTTTCAACACTATACTTATCATAACACTACACGATACCTGTATGTTATTGCTCCTGGGAACCCTATGAATTGAAGCAGTGCTTGTTTACTCTGGAAAAAAAGCTATCTTTTACTGGTAAAATAGGACCCAGTCACCAATGCTTGGGGTGGATGTCCACTAAAATGGTCAACATGGGTATAAACGATTGGCTGGACTTGACTTTATATCCATGTTGTGGTCACGATGAGCCATTGTGCAAAAATATGTGACCTTAAACACCAAAAAATAAATATTTTGCCATCATGATATAGGCATTGATGCTGAAAGTAACCTTAAATGCCAATCAATAAAAATAAATAATTTTAAACCTCAGGAATCATGGTGTAGCTGGACGTGTGTTGGAAGCCTGTATGTGGGCTTGATTCGTAAGTGCAGGTACTGCAAAGTAAAATCTTCAAATTTTGAGGATGAACATCACAGTTTGAAGTGAAATCTCTATGAATTTGTTGTGTTACAATTTATGGGAGAGTGCACTCTCCCATAAATTGTAATGCAGCAAAGACATGTAAATAAATTTTGATAACCAAACTAACATAGCACTCTACCAGTTATTTATTTATTTATTTATTTTTTTTATTTTTTTTTATTTATTTATTTATTTATTTATTTATTTATTTATTTATTTATTACACTTTTGACAGCCAGGGTCACCTTGTGTTTCACAGTTTTCTGGGTAAATGAAGCTGGAGTATCCAGAGAGAACCATCGAGCAGTGGCAAGCAACTGTCAGACTCCCCAATGTACTAACTCCAAACAAGCAGAGTTAACATTTGTTGAACACAAGTGCACCATCAACATGCAGTATGCCCTAGTAAACAGTGCCATCATGCCCCCAGAATTAAGTACCTTGTCCAAGGACACAATGCAGTTCCCCCTTGTGGAGATCAAATTGTGGATCACTCGGTTTAAAGTCTAATGCCCTAACCACTGATCCACCTTGCACCCACTCTACCTGTTAACCCTTTACCTAACATGAAAAGCAGACGACACTTGCAAAAAAAATTCTTGAATAACTAATTTTTTTCATTTTTTGTCTCAAAAACATAGGTTATGACCCCTCGTTGGAACGAGCTCGTTCCAACGAGGGGTCATAACCTATGTTTTTGAGACAAAAAATGAAAATATTTTTAAAATTAATTGGCGATATTTGAGAATAGCGCTGGCCGGTTTTGGCCGTTACGTTGGGTAAAGGCTTAAAGAACAAAAAAATTGGAAATGGAATTCAGGACTGATTTTTGAGGGCATACCAGGCACTGCTGATTAAAATTTTGAACATGTTTATCCATTTTCAATTCAGGAGTTTGCACCTTCAGATGAGGAGGTGGCTGCTTATCGGAGAGGAGAAGAGTGGGATCCGGAAAAATCAAAGGAGCTTGAAAAACTGAAGGTAGTGTAGATCCTGCTTTAGTACAGTAGAATCCTCTTAATTGAATATCCATTTTGCCAGTGAAAATTATTCAATTAACAGGAGTATACAATTAACAGGGATTTGGTAAGTTTCCTGTGTTCTGGAGGTAAACTGAGCATTTGTTCTATTATATCTTGTTTGGCAGAGCTCATAGAGCTCTGTCAAATAAGATATAATAAAATAAATGCCTGTATTGGATGTAGTGAGGCCAAAAAGGTTGATAAATAATGGGAATTTGGTGCATATCACAGTAATTTTTTTGACATATTACAAAAATTTATATACAATTAACAGGAGTTTACTCTACAACCCATATGCAATTAACATATCAAATTTGTACTGAAGACATGGTAAATGGTTTTGTGTTTGAAAATTATATTCAATTAACAGGGATATACAATTAAGAGATATCCAATTAAGTGGACTCCATTGTAATAGTATTTTAATTTATATAATTCAAGAAACCTTTAAGACACATTTTTCAAAGGATTTGCATGATTTAGCATCACAGAGAGGTTACTCTAGGGAAGGGGTTATTTCTAGGAAATGTCCAGTCAGCTCTGAAGGCTGACTATTCAGGTAACTTCAGTAAAAGTTGTTGAGCTATGCATGTAAATAGAAACAATTGATTTCTTCGTGATAATTTGTTTTGGAGTAGAGTAAATGGATGAAGTAAAAAATGATAAATCGTCATGTAATAATAACACCTCAACCAGCCACTGTTATGTATGTTATAGATATGGATTTGTCAGATAGCAAGTAGTTGAGAGATTTCAGTAGATAGAAATGTGTCTAGAAGATCTATATTTGATAGGGGAGAGACGCTCTGAATTTCTAGCTGTACCCATCCCCTCAGCTGCCGTACATCTAATTTTTGTGAAAACCTTTTGCAACCCCAAACCCCCTCACCCCCTCCCACCCTGAGTGAGAATTTTCCAGCTGCTCTCTGTGAATTTCCAACTGCTGAAGGAATCTGAATGAATTCTTTTCCCCTGTGCTTAAAATATATAAGCATGACCTTTGGGTTCTAGAGTTGGAAGTCATCTCTTGAGTATAGATAGCGCCTTTCTGCACTCAAGGGTTGGAACACTGTCTCCAGTTAGGAAATCTCATGAAAATGTGATTCATTAATCATTAACTGGCTGAGAGCCAGATCAATTTTGGTGGTCTGAATTTGTTAATCAAAATTTGTTTTATTACAAATTATTGGAGAGTGCCCACAGACACTCTCCAATAATTTGTAACAACACAAATTTCAATAAACAAAATATTATTTTCATTTGACTGAATATGAAGCATGAGCAGTGGGGAAAATGTTTGCTTTTGCTCTGGTATCCTCATTTTTTTGAAAGCCCTGATAGTGGCTTCTGGCACTCAACCAGTTAAATGTCTCATAGAAATGGTCACAACAACATGTACAGATAAAATTTAAATGCCACTAAATTTACTGCCACAGGCATGCAATTTCTACATCCATAAGCTAATATCCAAGGCACCATCTAAATAGTGTGTATTAGTTGTCATTCCGACATGGTTGTTAAAAGCAAGTCTTATGGAATTGGGTACCCCAACATTAAAACTACTCTATGTATTGGGACAGCTAAAAATAATTATTTTCACAGGTGTCCCAATTCTTAGAAAATGGGGAAAGAACACAGCCTGGTCTTGATTTGATGCTGAATAAAGTTGTGTGTGATTCTTTTCCATCACTATATATGAAAATTGCCGTCCACATTTTTTTAATATTTTCATTTTTTGCTTTCAAAACATAGCTTATGATCCATCATTGGAACGAGCACATTGCGCTCGTTCCAATGAGGGATCATAAGCTATGTTTTGGAAGCAAAAAATGAAAATTTTTAGTTACTCAAGAATTTTTTTTTATGAGTGTCATCTGCTACTAGCGACGGGTCAACTGGAAACAAATCTGAATGTCCCAAACTTTGGAGCATAAAAAAAATATAGTTTTCTGGAAAAAATGTGTGTCCCAAATCATAGAGTGTCCCAATACATAGAGTAAATATGGTAGTAAATGCCTCATTACAATCTGACATCTTTCCTCTGAACATGAAGCATGCTTTAGTCAAGCCCCTTTTCTAAAAACCATAGCTGGACTCGGAGTTTTTGAAAAACTACTGTCTTGTCAATAATCTCACATTCCTATCTAATATTATTGAACAGGCAGTTGCTTCTCATCTATTTTCCCATATGACAATTGGCTTATCCGAAGTCTTCCCATCTGCACACAGGTTAGATTTTAGCACCAAAATTGCACTTCTAAGAGTACAAAATTATATTTTCTTATCTAAGGATAAACATAGAATTCCCTACCTTTTTTCATTAAACATAAGCACCGCTTTCAACACCATAGACCATTAAATTCTAACTGAAGGATGGAACAAAGAATGGGTTTCACAGGCCACGCACTTGACTTGCTTGCATTGTATTTCTCAGTTGTTACACAAAGGGTAGTAAGTGACAGAAAATCATCAGAACAAGTGACGCTTTGGTTAAGCATTTTCCCCAACCCCAAAGGTCAGTGCCAGGCCTGTTACCCTACACTATTTATGTTCTCCCCATTGGTGAAATTATCTGAAATCATGGCCTTGATTTTCATTTTTATGCTGATGACATGCAGCTGTATATTAGTTTCACGCATTACATATAATATGCTGCACATGATAAAACTAAATGCAGCATTTCAGCCATCAAGGCATGGATGACAGAAAATTTCCTCAAATTGAACCATGATAAGACAAGTGATATACATATGTCTACCACATCTACTAACAAAACAATCCAAATTGTCCCTCAGTATTCTACGATTGCAGCTGTGTCTGTAATCTTGGTAATTTCATTGATGAAAATCTGACACCCTATGAACATGTTGAGCACATTTCTCAGTTTGTTTTGTTCATCTGTGTAATTGTAAATTTGACCTTTCTTTGACACAAAAACATCAAGAGCAGCTTATTCATGCCTTTGTAGTGGCCTTGACTATTGTAATGTTCTTTTATAAGTTCTGGATATTCCACTCTTGAAATGCTACAGAACATCCAAAATTGTGTGGCACACATGATCATCCAGTCTAGAAAGTACTGCTGCACTCCACTGGTCCTTTTAGATCTCCACTGGCTTCCGATTCAGTACAGATTCAATTCAAATTTTCCTTCTCATATTTAAATGAATCAAAGGATCTGTACCATCCTACTTGTCCAATTTACTTATCAGTCACAAGTCATAGAGGTCACTTCAGCCATCATATAAATTTAATCGGATTCAGCCATCATCTAAATTAGGTTCAGCTGGTGATAGGGCATTTGCTGTTGTCGTGATGGAATCTCTTCCAACCTGTCCAAAAGAAATGGATTCCCTAGAATCATTCAAGTTGGGTTTGAAAACCTGCCTTTTTGCAATTTTGTACAGCATAGAGCACCATGTGTGGATTTAATGCAATAAAAATATTATTATTATGAGAATCTCACTGTAAAATCATATCACATTTTTTACTCTCTGATAATATCGACTCCAGAACAGCTACTAGCACAGACATGCATCCATGCCATGGCAGATATGGATTGGCAATAGCAGTGACCTGCATAAACACTGTTCACCATCTCCATCCCCAGAACAGTTGGCTGCTGGCTGCTACTCATGGCTTGGCCCTGCCCTGGGTTACAATAAGAATAACACTTCAATTGTGCACACTCCAACAACATCAACTTCAGAACAGCTATAAACATGCATATGCAGTCATGCCAGAGTGGATATGAATAGGCAGTAGTGATGTGCTATATAAATCCTGTCCATCAACCATAGAGATCCGTCAAACAATATGTAATATTTTAAATGCCTGTTGTGATGTACTGGGGCCAAATAGCTCCATTAACAAGAAGAAATTGGTAATTGTCAGGGTAATTTCTGGACATTTTACAAGATTTTTTTTCTAGTTAACAATTATTCACTTAAGAGATATCCGATTAAGTAACATCCACTGTAATTTCCCCATGGGAACCCCGGGAAGTGAAGCAGTGCCTGTTCACTGTGGAAACAGGCTCTGTTTTACCACTAAAATTGGACCCAGTCACCAGTGCTTGGGAGGTGCAAACCCTCTCTAAAATGGGCAACATGGCTTACTAACACTCACCCCTGGTCTTGAGTTGATACTCATGTTGGGGTCATGATTAGCCATTGTGCAAAAATATGTGACCTTAAACACAAATAAATAAATAAATAATCCACTGTAATTCACCCTTATTATCACTTATCTCTCCTGTCAAAAATTTGAGATTGCTGGTTTTAACTCTCAACCCGCTGAGTTTGTTCAAGATATTTTTCATCAAATCTGAAGCAGCCATAACTAGATTTGATGAAAAATTGATCTAAGTATAACAAGAAATCATTGGCAAAAAAATTCATTCAATTTACAGGGGAAAATGTGATTAATTATGCCCAAATTAGATGGATTTCAATGAAAAGAGAAACCCTGTGCCAGGTATGAATGTCTGCCAGCAGCATGGAAAGAGTTAATTTGTATCTTTGTTTACAGGCACTTAGTCAGCTTCAGGATGAAGCCGATGCAAAAAACAGACAGAAGGTCCAGCCTGTATCAAATTATAAAGACAAGTACAAACATTTGATTGGAGATGAAGCGGCTAAAGATGCTGCTCGGGAAACCACAGCTAATACCTCGTATGGTTTCGGTAAGTTTTTCACCTGAATCAACCAGACTGCATTTAGTTCCAATGAATATGAAGTTTGAATATCTGTGTGTAACAATCATTCTGCTTTTGTGTTTGCTACTGGGGTTTAATCCCAGGAATGGGAATTTTCTGGTTCTCATTTTTGAAAGTTAGTGCCGATACCGGGAATTTTCCGGTTCTCGTTTGTGAATATCAGTTCCAATACCTAGGAAATTCATAGGAGAGGACTGGAAATCAATGGTTGCATTCTGCAACTTTTGATTCCAGATTCTAGTCTATGAATTTTCCGTGCAGTAGCTGTGATTTTCAGAACCGGTAACTGGGAAATTTCCATTTGTGAGATTAAACCATAGCTCCAGTAGCGATGCTGGTCTCGGAAGAAATTGATAGTTCTCGTGATCTCATAAACTATGATCCACAATCATTGATACCATGATCTATAAATTTCCCGGGTACTGACTTTTCCATGATTGACTTTCAGAACCAGGAGCAGCAGAGCCGATAAATTGCAGTTCCATGTGTTCAACCTTATTTGATACCATCCTAGTTTAAACAGGAAAATATTCCAACTATATAAGCAAATGTATAGATACAAGGTTAACGATGTAGTGGATTAGACTGTATGCTTGAAGCTTATGCACATGCAAGTCAGCATTGTCACAAACTTAACAAACCCACCTCCAGTCTTTTAGAATGGCATGAAGCTCATAACTGATGTGGAAACAGATTTTGTCTGTTATGGATTTTTAACTGGTTGAGTGTGAAATTATTTTGCAAAGGCAATCTGTAACATGTATTTTTTCACAGACTCTATTAGCAAGATTTTGTTCATAAATTGTTGATTTCTTACAATTTGTTGGAGAGTGTCAGTTGGCACTCTCCAATATTTTGTAACAAAACAGTTTCATACAATACAGTTGCCATGTGTCTGTAGTGTTGTCCACACAAACTTTTATCAGGTAATAGGAATCATCCTCAGGATCACTGATGTTATGTGAAACATTGTTGAAAAAGGCTGCAGGAGCCTATTTCTTCTGTATGCCAAAGTACAGCACATCATAATAAATTTAATTGATTGAGTGCTGGAAGGACATAAATTTGGGCTTTACTCCAAGTGTGTGTACCACAACTTAAAAACTTCATATTCTGTGCTTCATAATATCTTTGAAATGAAATTTTTAGTTTCTATGGATTTGCCTTGTCACAATTCATCAGGAAGTGCCTTTATGCACTCTCCCATAAATTGTGACATTGCAAAGATATGTGAACAAATTTTACTTGCCAAAAATAATTCAGCAATCAACCAGTTAAAGTCAGAGACACACTTTTCTCCCTCCACCCTGGCCTCCCCCACCACTACCCCCCCCCCCCCCCCCCCCCCCCCTCCCCTACTCCATTTTGTACATGTAAGAAATTCATGGAGGATTTCCACATCTCATACAGCCCACGTGACTATAATACCCTATCTCTAATATTCTAAATTTGCATACTTGGTTATGGGACTATTTACATATAATATGCTGCACATGATAAAACTAAATGCAGCATTTCAGCCATCAAGGCATGGATGACAGAAAATTTCCTCAAATTGAACCATGATAAGACAAGTGATATACATATGTCTACCACATCTACTAACAAAACAATCCAAATTGTCCCTCAGTATTCTACGATTGCAGCTGTGTCTGTAATCTTGGTAATGAGAGGAATGGTTGGCACCTTCTATCAACAACTCAAGAGCCATCGCTACAGTATAAAAATAATGACCACAGGATTTAGAATTTTCTGAAACACAAGAAGCACTCCGAATGAAACCAAGGAATTTAACCCTTTACCTAACGTAACGGCCAAAACCGGCCAGCGCTATTCTCAAAAATCGCCAATTAAATTTCATTATTTTTTTCATTTTTTTGTCTCAAAAACATAGGTTATGACCCCTCGTTGGAACGAGCTCGTCGAGCTCGTTCCAACAAGGGGTCATAACCTATGTTTTTGAGACAAAAAATGAAAAAAATTAGTTATTCAAGAATTATTTTTGCAAGTGTCGTCTGCTTTTCAGGTTAGGTAAATGGTTAAAAGCTCAAGGAAAAGGTGCAAAATCAAAGAAAGGTGACCCAATGACATTGATATGCTCTAGAGAAGTGATCAGCTCAGAAAAGCTTTGCCCTCTGCTATTCTGAATTCTATGTGGTTTCAAAACACCCTATATTTTGACATCAGAGGGGGCTTTAAAGGATGTTGAAAAAATTGCAGGGGTGACATTGTTTTGAAAATTGACAGTGAATCAAATTTAAGGTATCTTGAATATCGCGAAAGAACAACAAATACTAGAACTGGTGATGATTTAGGAAACCCCAGAATGTGGCCCCTGAGGATTTACAAAATGCCTGAAAACATGGACCATTGTCCAGTTGATATGCATTTTCCTTATAGATCGAAGTAGCCAAGCAACTTTTGCAGGGATTCATTCTTGCAGCTGTGGTCACAAATAATCAGTTGCCAGCTAATCATGATCATTGGTTTCTCAGAGGACGGGTGGGCAAAAATAAAATGGATGTGTTAGTGAGCAAGATGGCAGAAAAAAGTTGACTTACCTGGTGTCTCTCCAGGTATGTGTCACAGGATATAAAAATGTGAGCTCTTGGAACAATTACAGACAGTGAAACACACGGAAAAAAGCCATTTCTGGTATACTTTCCAGCAACAAGAATCAGAATCAAAACACATGTTTAACCCTTTGATACTTTTGTACGTCTTATGACGTAGGAAATCAAACACCGCGTTGATACTTTTGTACGTCTTATGACGTATGGAATCAAACAGCGCCTTGATACGTTGTGGTCATTTGTTTTGTTATTATTTTTCGATTTTTTAAAGTTTTAACCTCAATTCCTATTTTCTCCCGCATAGTGCTAAGTGACAACCTTTGAGCCAAATGTTATCGCAGCTTAAAATACTAATATAATCCTGCTGTCAAGACTTCTTAACTAGTTGAGTGCAAGAAACCATTATCAGGGCTTTCAAAAAATGAGGATACCAGAGCAAAAGCCAACACTTCCCTTGCTTATATTTCATATTCAGTCAAACAAATACTGTTTTGTTTATATAAATTTGTTTTATTACAAATTATTGGAGAGTGCCTGTAGGCACTCTCCAATTATTTGTGATCAAACAAGTTTTGAATAACAAATTCAGACCACCAAAAAAATCAAGCTCTCAACCAGATAATCACTAATGTGAAAAATATCTTGTTATTTGTATTTTCCGGCGTGTGATGTCGCATTTTGAAAAACGTTGAAGAAATGAATTCCCAGTGACATTTCAACGTCAGGATAATTAAAATCTCAAAGGGTTAATATCAACGCCTCCTCAATTTCCAATGAATTACAATCCACATTTGAACCAAGTTGCATTTCCATAAGCAAACAGGAATTACTCAATCATTTCCTCAACTCAAGAACATTCCCTCAACTCAAGAACATTCCCTCACCTCAAGAGCATTCCCAGAGGAGTCTATTCTCAGGTGCCAAGATGCATAACTACACAATAAATGTCTTCAGTTGTGATTATTCTCAGCCAAAGACGTGGTGCATTTTTCAAATAGAATCGGACAGTGAGTGAACGTAATGAGGTTAAGGCAGTGCATAGGTTTTTCACCTGAATAAATAGTTCAACAGCCCTGGAAAACAGAACTCTAATTGTATTGAGTTTTTCAGAAAAAATATAGATTTTGGAAATCAACATATCATTAAAATTCAATTTGATGTTCTTCCCCTTTCTCATATTTACCAGACAAAACCAAAAGGAATTGACCCAATAACTGTACATGTTAACATAGGTACATATATGTAAACATAGTTGCGATCACTCCACTCATTCCAGAGCACTTGCACTCTTGATTAAAGATGTCAACAGCGATAAATAAATTAACCCTATGAGTATGGGCCATGGTTTGGGTTTTTGTTGTATATACTAATAGTATGTACCGAATCACGACCCCCAAAAATGGATTAGCACATTATTTTTCAGATCAGAACAATGGTTTAGAAGCTATAAAATTGTCCTATCCAGATTGCTTGATTGGAGGATGAAAGGAGATGCAAGTTTGTTAAAATAAAGCCCATTGGTTCATATTTGGGCGCAGAAGCCCAAATTTTTAACTCAGAGCAATATGGGGAATATTCTCAAAAATCTTCTTCAGAACTACCAGTCAGAATCTTTTAATGTTTGGTATACATCATTGTTATGAGGGTCAGATTCAAGATTGTTCAAACCAAGATCCTAGGTTATTATTTGGGCTTCCAATGGAAGCGCAAATTTTGACTTAGTTAATTATGGGAGATAGTTAAATATGGGAGATAATTTTTAGCTCAACTTTGACGAAGTCAAATTTGAGCTATTGTCATGGCCCGTCTGCCCGTCTGTCCGTTTTTCAACAATTGGCTATGGCTCTGGCTAGAGGTCGTATTTATGAACCGATCTTTACGAAACTTCTTGTGTACCTTTGTTATGACCCTGGGACGGGAACGAGTGTTTTTGGGTGCGGTCCGAAATTCAAGATGGCTGCCAGCTGCCATTTTGTACCGACGATGCAGAAATCTGTTTTTTGTACAGAACTTCCATATGAAAGCTCTGATTTGAATAATTTTTTGTATGAATGTTTAGTACCATGGGATACATCACATATAATACGGGTTTTTTTCTCGTGCGTAAATTATGCAAATTAGACTAACTTTGATGTTTTTTGGTGGTACTTTCAGCACTGTAAGTGCAAATGCCGATACGGCTCGGGCTAGAGGCCGTATTTATGAACCGATCTTTACGAAACTTCTTGGGTACCTTTGTTATCACCGTGGAATGAGAACGAGTGTTTTGGGGTCCGGTCCAAAATTCAAGATGGCCGATGGCAGCCATTTTGTACGAAATTTGGTGCAATCAGATTTTTGCACAGAACTTCCATATGAAAGCGCTGATTTGAATAATTTTTTGTGTGAATGTTTAGTACCATGGGATACATCACATATAATACGGATTTTTTTCTCGTGCAGAAATTATGCAAATTAGATGAACTTTGATTTATTCAGTGCTACTTATACTCTGTAAGTGCACATGTCAATACGGCTCGGGCTAGAGGCTGTATTTATGAACCGATCTTCACAAAACTTCTTGGGTACCTTTGTTATCACCTTGGGATGAGAACAGGTGTTTCTGGGTGCGGTCCAAAATTCAAGATGGCTGCCAGTGGCCATTTTGTATCGAAATTAGGTCTAATCAGTTTTTTGTACACAACTTCTATACGGCTCAGGCTAGATGCCATATTTATGAACCGATCATTACGAAACTTCTTGGGTACCTTTGTTATTACCGTGGGATGAGAACGAGTGTTTTTGGGTGTGGTCCGAATTTCAAGATGGCCACCAGCAGCTATTTTATACCAAAATTAGTGCAATCAGTCTTTTGTACAGAACTTCTGTATGAAAGTTCTGATTTGAATAAATTTTTGTATGAATGTTTAGTAACATGGAATACATCACATATAGTACGGGTTTTTTTCTCGTGCAGAAATTATGCAAATTAGATGAACTTTGATTTATTCAGTGCTACTTATACTCTGTAAGTGCACATGTCAATACGGCTCGGGCTAGAGGCTGTATTTATGAACCGATCTTCACAAAACTTCTTGGGTACCTTTGTTATCACCTTGGGACAAGAACGAGTGTTTCTGGGCGCGGTCCAAAATTCAAGATGGCTGCCAGTGGCCATTTTGTACCGAAATTTGGTCCAATCAGTTTTTTGTCACAACTTCTGCACAGCTCATATTTGTGAACTGATCTTCACGAAACTTCTTGGGTACCTTTGTTTTCACTTTGGGACAGGAATGAGTGTGTTTTGGGGTGCCTTTGTTATCACTGTGCTATGAGAACAAATATTTTGGGGTTTAGTCAGACCCACTGTGGGACTCAATGATTTTTTCTAGTTTAGCATCTGTCATCCACCTTTACAATACTTTACCTATACATTTGTTACAGGCAACGCTCAGTATTTATGTACAGACCGTTACAATACTTTATATGTACTTTTGTTATCAGGTCATTACCTAGATGTTTGTCATTGCTGTGTCACATACTATACATGTACATGTCTTTGTCTTGACAAGTTGAGCTACAGTGTCATTGACACTTTCATTTAAAATCTTCTTTTTCAGATCCACCAGTCAGAATGCTTTCATATTTGGTATACAACATCTCTAGAGGGGTCAGATTCAAGTTTGTTCAAATTGGGTCCCTAGGTGTATATTTGGGCTTGCTATGGTAGCCCAAATTTTAACTTAGTGCAATATGAGGAAATTTCTTTAAAAATCTTTTTCTTCTGATCCACCAGTCGGAATGCTTTCATATTTGGCATACAACATCTCTAGGGGGGTTCAGATTCCAAGTTGTTCAATTTGAGTGCCTGGGTTAATATTTGGGCTCCATATGGGAACCTGAAATTTAACTTAGTACAATATGAGGGAATTTCTTCAAAAATCTTCTCCAGATTCACCTGTCAGAATGCTTTCATATTTGGTATGCAACATCTCTAGGGAGGTCAGTTTCAACTTTGTTCAAATCGAGAGCCTGGATTAATATTTGAGCTCCCTATGGGAGCTGGAATTGGCCATGTAGCTGAAGAATTAGAAAATTTGTATTCAGTACCCTAGTACTAAGATTAATGTGTTAAAGTTATTGTACCAGTCCACTTTGACTTTCATCCCTGTTGGTACGCAAATCACACTGTGTTTCTATGGCTTACAATTACCCACAGACCCTTACCCAGAGATTTTTTATTGATTTTTACTGTTTTTGCAATGTTAGACTTTTTTGTCAGTGTGGACTTTGAAAATTTCTGACCAATTTTGCTGTATATGAGTGGAGGCTACCACCGGTATGCTGTGGCTTTTATGTTTCATATATGTGTTAATTGCATCAATATAAGATGGCATTAACCCTTGGCTGGACATTTGTCAGAGATGTTGGACTTTTTTAATGCAATGTTAGACTTTTTTGTCATTGTGGACTTAGAAAATTTCTGACCTGTTTTCATGCATGTACATGTCCGGACATTTTTTGCAGATTTGTAATAATTGGATGGACACACCCCTCTTGTTGTCACTCCTGAGGGGCTCAAGGATTGACAATGTATCCTATGGAGATGGATTGCTTAATGTAGACTCATTCTTGGACTCTGTTTATATCGTGTTCTCTTCAAGGTGAGCCCCCCCCGCTTCAGGCCTCCCCTGGGGCCTCTTGTTTTTATATGGCTCAAACCATTTCACAGTTCCTCAGTTGAAAAAATCAGTATGTTGTTTCTTTCAATTTGCATTTTGAGGAGCATCTGTTGACTGAGCCAACTTTTTACTTGTTTGTAATATTGTCCATCTGAAAATTTAAGACTGAAATGTAACCAAAGATGCTGAAAGTGACCTTTAACACCATTAAATATATTAGAGCTGTCCAGTTAATGAAAAAATCTACCCAGTGTTGTCTGTCAGAAAAAAAGAAAGTCTCATCCATGCATGTTTTAAAAAAAGTACTTTTGCTTTCATGTATTTATCGGTACATCTATTTCTCAGTACATGTCTGAGAAAGTTGTGTTTACCAGTGATGAAACACAACGTGCTGGAAAGGATGAGCAATGTTCTGTGTGGATATACATAAAAAACAGAGTTAAAAAGACAAATATGCCACATGTTAACTCCATAAGAAGAAGATTATGGTAAAATGCAGAAACACTATTCAATCAAAGCACAATGTTGAATGTAGGCATGAAATTGATTATGCAGACCTGAAGCATTTGGAAGCGAAGATGGATTTAAAAAGTGGACAGAAGGTGAAGGCAGGATTTCGCAAAATGCCTCCTCCCTCAAATAAAGTATACCGGTACTGGTCTGATGGTTTCAGAATGTACACTGAGTCGGGATCATCATTCAGTTCTGTTCTGCATGTAACTTGTGTTAAACTGCTCAATGTTTACATTGTTGTGACTTTGCTCTGTTGACATAAATAAAAGTCAGCAAGTGGAAGAAATTAGCTGTTGGATCTGATTCAGTTGTACTTCCCATTCAGAACACTTTTCAGTTCAGACGTTCAGAATACATGTTATCAACAGTATTTGACTGAAAATTGTGACCAAGGATTTTAGGAATCAAATATAAGTCTCACATCATATGCATGGGGAGGGTACATGGCATGATTGACAGTTACTGTCACCATTCCCAGTACATGAATATCAAATCATGTTGAACACAAAAAGAAGCATGCGATATGGGCAGGGCAACCCTGTCAATTAGCGTCAGTTGATACATTTTTCCCGGCAATAAAACTGCTGCTGAAAAAAATATCACCATAGCTGTTAAGTGAACATTCAAATTTGGTTTTGGCATTAAAGTATTATCTCAGTCTAAGGCTCGGTATCATTATGGTGTTACGGTGTCAAACATAGAGCAATGACCCTTCAGTGAATTAATTTTTTCTATTGCTGAACAATAACAGACCAGGAGGCCTACTCTGTGGTGTCAGGTTAGGCTCAGTGAAGAAGTAGAAGTGGTCAAAACAGCATTTTAAATCCTATGTAGTGGTCAGAAATAAAAAAGTGTAGGATGCAGCTCTGGTTCATAACCATTTGGTAAACTGCAGATATTCCTTTTGTAATTGCATTGCAGATGCTTCATTAGAAGCATCTGCAATGCAATTACAAAATGAATACATCAATCTGGGGGGTGCGGTGGTAACTGATTCTCATCAGATCACCAAAGTTGAACGTCAAGCCTGGTTAGTCCTTGGATGAGTGGACCACCTGAGCGATCAATTTGGACTCCTACATTGTGTCCTTGGGCAAGTCACCTCACCCCAATTGTCCACATGGGGTTGTGGGGGGGGGGGCACGATGACGCTGTATACTAAGGTGTACTGCACGTTGATGGTGCGCATGTCTTCAACCAATCTAACCCTGCCTGTGCTGCAATGCAGAGTTATGATGTTGGAGAGCTGGCAGCTGCTCATCATTGCTCGGTGATTCTCTTCGGGTACTCCAGCTTCCTCCACCCATCAAACTGTCACTGACATGATATGACCTTGGTTGTTTATGTGGCGTTAAACCCTAATAATTAAATAAAATAAATACATCAATCTAAAATGCCAATTCAAAACTGCTGAAGCAAAATGTTTTGTCAAGGCACTGTCATTTTGCCATGGCAGTTGTTTTGCCAACACAAATTTGTTCTGGTGACGGGTTTTGGTTTAGTTTAAAAGTGGCTTTTGTTACAGTTTCACTATTTTGTTGAGTTTTCCCGTTTGCTTAAATAATTTGAAATAAAAACTGAAACCGAGACGCACTTTTTTATCACAACTGACACCAAAAGCGAGGCAAAATTTTACAACCAAACAGCTCTTAAATAAATGAAGACTACATGTAGATCATAGATCAAATAAATGAAATTGTTAAAGGATAGAATTCCTTGGCTAGATTCACTAAAGTCTGTTTACAATTGCTGATGGTATGTATAACACACTTTCATAGCTTTTACTTGATTTTTTGCATCGCATGTGCTATGTATCCGCCACGTATGTTGATTAATCTTTGAAAACAGACACATGCCGGATGCACCATTGAAATTCACCAGCTCACTGGCAAGAAAATCATTATGGCAAACAAGCATATGCAAATGTTGTTTTAACTGTAGATTTTGTTCTGTTTAAAATGCAAAAGTGTGTTTTATGCTGCTATAGTTTTATCGCATGAGTAAAAAGAAATTTTTACTTAATTTTTAAATTGATAGTTTCTCATTGATTGTTAACTATAACACTCGGGCGGTTAAATTATACATACAGGTAGTGCCAATTGTAGGCAGGTCAAATTTTCAAATGTTACGTGATGTATCTTGTTTGGCAGAGCTCATAGGGCTTTGTCAAACAAGATATAATCCCCCATAAGCACCCCATAAACTGGAGCAGTGCTTGTTTCCTTTGGTATACAAGTTCTGCTTTATTGGTAAAATAGAACCCATAATTAATGCCTGAGATGGAAGTCCTCTGAAGTGGACAACATGGGTATAAGCAATTGGCTGAACTTAATTAACTTCATATCAAGGTTGCGGTCAGGATATAGCTACAGAAACTGAAAATGACCGTAAATGCCAATAAATAAATAAATAAATAAATAAATAAATAAATAAATAAAAATAAATAAATAAATAAATAAATAAATAAATAAATAAATAAATAAATAAATAAAATATGGTAGATTAAATGCCTGCATTGGATACACAGTGTCCAAAAGGTCCTTTAACAAGGAGAATTTAGGAATTGTCAAGGTAATTTCTCATTAGCCCAACTGTTTACAGGCAGGACTACAGTCATGACTTTCATCCATCCATCTGTCTGTCTGTCTGTCTTAATATTTAGAGTTTTGGTTAAAGTTTGTTGTTGAAGTTTTTTACTGAAGGTTAAAGTTTTTTTCTTTTTAATTAATATTAATTACTATTGATTGTATCATTCTCATTATGTTTCATGTTATTTTGAGAAATATTTAACCCTTTTTTAGAGTCAATTTAACTTAGAACTTCCAGGTTAAAGTTTTTTTGTTTTCAAAATTACACCTTTAAATCTTCAAACAGTTTAGTGGAATGTCATTGTTAGCCCGACTGTTTACAGTGAGGGCTATAGTAATGACTTTTGTCTGTCCGTCCATCCATCTGTCCGTCTGTCCATCTGTCCATCTGTTAACATTTAGAGTTTTGGTTAAAGTTTGTGGTTAAAGTTTTTTACTGAAGGTTCAAGTGGTTTTTTTTTGGTTTTTTTCCTGTTTAGTCAGTTTTAGTTGACATTTGGAGTTTTGGTTAAAGTTTGTGGTTAAAGTTTTTTATTCAACCTTCAAGTACAGGCTACACCCGGTAGTTCTTGTCTGATCATCACAAAATTTCATATGCAGGTTTTAGGTCATGTCTACATGAGAACGTCCCCTTTTGGTTGTGATCGGTCAACCGGTATGGATGCCGAGCCCAAAACTCGAAAACCATTAGCAAAGTCTACAGGTCGTATTTATGAAGGGATTTCATTGTAACTTGGTAGGATGCCTCTGTATAATGCCTAGATGAGAACGTCCCCTTTTGAGCATGATCTGTCAAACGTGATGGCTGCCCAAGCCCGAAACCCAAAAACTTTTAGCATAGTCTGCAGGTCATGTTTAATATATGGAGGGATTTCATTGTAACTTGGTAAGATGACTCCGTATGATGTCTAGATGAGAATTTCCCCATTTGGGCGTGATCTATCAACCGTGATGACTGCCCGAGCCCAAAACCTGAAAACCATTAGCACAGTCTACAGGTCATATTTATGGAGGGATTTCATTGTAATTTGGTAGGATGACTCCAAATAATGTCCAGATGAGAACGTCCACTTTCGGTCGCGATCATTCAGCCATGATGGCTGCCCGAGCCCAAAACCCGAAAACAGGCCTCAAGCCCAAAAACCTTTAGCACAGTCTACAGGCCATATTTATGAAGGAATTTCATTGGAACTTGATAGGGTGACTCATTTTGGAATAATTTCACTGTAACTTGGTAACTTTAGTTGAATTACATTAACTGCATACAGGGAACAAAAATTAACATATTCCCAATTATCACAATTCTTGTCTTATTTCATAATCCTTTCATAAACATTGAACATTATCCTTTTCATCAAACACAACACACAGACAAGTTAAGCTGCAGTGTCATTGACACTTTAATTTTTCTCAAAAACATAGGTTATGACCTCTCTGGAATGGGCACATCAAGCTTGTTCCAATGAGGGTTCATAACCTATGTTTTTGAGACAAAAATGAAAAAAATTAATTATTCAAGAATTTTGTTTTGCAAGTGTCGTCTTCTTTTCGTGTTAGGTAAAGGGTTAAAGCATCTTGGGGCCTCTTGTTTCTTTGAAACCAAACCCAAACTGAATCTGAAAAATCAAAACCTCCCAGCTCTTTTGTTCAAGTCTAGAGTCTGTTCTTGTTATTTCAGTTCCCAGTGCTAATAAGAGGGATTTGAGAACTATAGAACAGGTTATGGCTGATAGCCGAGCAAAGAAAAAGATGAAGACAGAAAATGGAGAGGTTGACAGTAATGTAAACTCATCAGAAAGTGACCAGGTGCTCAGTGTCAGTACAACTAGTGAGGACAAGATCACATGACCCATCATCACTTTTGTAGTTGTTGACTGAAGTGACATTTTTTATTTGAATCTATAGTAAATTGTTATTTGCTATGCAAATTGATTGTTGAAATATTCAGGGGATATCAATGAGGTAAAAGGCTCAAAAATGTATTTTTAATATTTTGATTGTTTGGCCTATACAAACTTTTTCTTGTTTCTAAGGCAATTTTTCCTCAATTTTATGATGAGGGAGGGAGGCTTTTTATCTTTCTTTTTTTGTTTATTAACAAAACAGTTCTGAAAACAGTTGGAATCAGAAATTTAACTACTTACACTATTACCGAGTATGTGGCAAACCAATGTTTTCAGCAGTGAAAATTTACCGTAATGTACAGTATAGTCGCCATAGAGTGGTCGTAATCTATGTTTGTGTAGTTATGTCCTCCCATTCATTTACCAGGTAATAAAAATCATCAACAAAAATTTTAATTTATGAAGCACCTGGTTGAACCCGAGGGTACATTAATTAAATTATTGATGATTATTCCCATAATTAATTATTGCAATCTAATATTATTGCGTCCATGGAAATATTGGCCACCCATGGAAAGTGACCAGTCCACGGCAGCCGAACTGTAGTCGAAAATTCAACTAACTATTTCTTGTTTGACAAAGCTCTGTGAGCTCTGTCAAACAAGCTATAGTTGGTTAAATATTTGTCCTACAAGTGCAAAATAATGTCATAGAAGAGATTTCCAGCCTAATTCCAGGTGAAAAAAAGGTGATGTGGTAGCTTTTCTGTGATGAGGGAGGTGCCTGAGAAACAAAAATTTTTGTTTAATAGCTTTATATGTAATTTTTATGATGTGCATTTTTTTGCAGCATTTGAGGTAATGCAGAAAGCATTGCATGATAAGGTCACACAAAAAAAATAATTGATTTTTAGGCATTTTTTTCCTAATTGGTAAGGCAGGGAGGGTTTCTTTTTTTTTCTTTTCTGCACTTATAGGGAGCATGGATTGAAAGGCTTTCTGTCGATATTTTTCACACAAGAAATACAGAAAGTACATAAGGTCCCACAAAGTAGATCTTCTGTTTCTCAGGCCATTTTTTGAAACAAAATTGCATGTGGGTGGGCGTTTTTTTATTTTATTTTTTATTTTTGTACTTATTTCTTTGCCATCAAAAGTTCATGTTCTCAGTTTGTTTTATGTTTTAGGCCTCATAATCTACAGAATAGCATGGCTGGTGGTGTATTTTGTCCCTTGCTGTAAGAAAACTGTGCAAAGCTAATCATTGCAAAGCCTTGTTGCACTCAAGGAACAAATTTATCAATTTTATTAACTCGTGTAAAATATCAGACATAAACCATTTAATTTTTATTTTCCTAAGTTTGCATTGGTCATAAAAAGAGAGCAAGTGGCAACCCAAAGGACCATGCAGGAGGGCCTGAGAAACAGATTTTTAATGTTTTTAGGCTTCATTATATAAATAAACTCATTTAATTTTAAAAATAAAACCATTTTCCATCTTGAATTCTGCTCTTCAGATTTCAATGTCATAGTTTCTTCCTTGTAACTATTAAAGCTAGTGGGGAGTGCGGTGGCTCAGTGGTAGACTGTTGGACTTCTATACTAGAGGTCCCGAGTTCGATCCCCATTTGAGATGACCCGCAAGGGCAAGGCACTTTATCTCAGTTGCCTTCATGGGGGCACGAGGACCCTGTGCACTAAAGCATACTGCACTTCGATGGTACACATGTCTTCAACTGCTGTATCCCGGCTTGAGCAGAGCTTGAACAGAGTTAGAATGTTGAGGGGCTGACAATTGCTCGTCATTGCTCTGTGGTTCTCTCTGGGTACTCCGGCTTCCTCCGTCTGTAAAACTGTCACGGTCATGATTAGCTATTGTGCATAAGTATGTGACCTTAAACACCAATAAATAAATAAATATATTTAAAACCAGTCTCTGACTTTGGAATGGCAACCTCATGGGCTTCATTTCTAAGAAAGACTTTGAAGGTTTGCTTGCTGCAAAATGAAACCATTATTCATTGTGAGGGATTGAGAGCAGAGTTAATTTCTTTTAATGCCTTGATTTGTGTTGGTGTGTTAACATTTTTTGGCTAAACATCATTTTCCTCACAGAAAGGAAGAGCTCCACCCCTCAGCATTTTTTCACTTGGGAAATACTGCCTCCACTCCTCTGATGGAACATTCCTCTATTTAAAAACAACTGTATTTTCATTGGATTTTGCTGCAAAAACTAGCAAATCAATATACATCAATGAAAAATAGTGAAAAGTTACGAGTCTCTCGATTTTGTAGTACAGTGGAACCCTGTTAATAGAATAGCCACTTTTCCAATAAAAATTACTCAACAGGAATATTCCATTTACTGGGATTGCATCACTTTCCTGTATTCTATTATATTCTATTATATCTTGTTTGACAGAGCTCCATGAGCTCTGTCAAACAAGATATAATAGATTAAATGCCTGTATTGGATGTACTGAGTCCAAATAACGTCTATAAACAAAGGAAAACCGGGGAGAGTCGGTAATTTCTCGACAAGTTACAAGATTTTTTTTTCAATTAACAGGAGTTTATTTTATATCCTCTATTCAATTAACAGGTCAAATTTGTACTGGAGGTATGGGAAATGGTTTTGTGTTGGGAAATTATATTCAATTAACAGGGTTATTCAGTTAAGAGATATACAATTAAGTGGGCTCCATTGTAATATTGAAAGACATTACAAGGCAGTAAAAAGGTCCTTCGGTTGATGGGCTTCAATTTCTGTGAGGGATTGTCTGGGAATCAAAACCTTTTTCCTTTTTTTGGGCCTAAAGGCTTTTCTTTAGGAAATTTCTTTCACACAAACCTGTGCTGGTCACTGACAGTGTGTGCATACCCTGTTAATTCCATATGCTTTCCAGACACCAAACCATTTACCAAGCCAACAATACAAAATTGACCTGTTAATTATATAGAGTACACTGTTATTACATAAAATATCAGGTGATTTATCAAAGAATTTCACTTGACAACCACTAATATCCCCAGGTTTATAGACCAGTATATCTAATACAGTTATGGCCTAAAAAAGTTAAAAATCTGTTTCTCAGGCTCTCCCGCATGGTCCTCCTGGCTGCCGCATGCTCTCTTTTTATAACCAATTCAGACTTAAACAAAATAAAAATTAAATGGTTTGTGTCTTGATATTTTACCCAGGTTAATAAAATTGATAAATTTGTCCCTTGAATGCAACAAGGTTTTTCAAGGCTTTAGCATTGCAAAGCCTTCTTGCACTCAAGGGACGAAATGTACCACCACCCATGCTATTCTGTAGATTATGAGGCCTAAACCATAAAACAAACCAAGAACATGAACTTTTGATGGCAAAGAAATAATTACAAAAATAAAAAAACGCCCACCACTTGAAATTTTACAAAAAATGTCCTGAGAAACAGAAGATCTACTTTGGGGATCCTATTTAAACCATTATCTTGTTTGATGAGTCAGTGAGCTCTTTCAAACAAGATATGAAAGAAAAAAGAATAAATGCTCATTTTATGACCAGAATACAGGATATGACAAATTTCCTGTTAATTGAAGACTGCAGTTAATTAAATATTTTGTTCCTCAAGAAAGTGGCTATTAATTTACAGTGGAACCCTTTGAATTGAGTAGCCTCTTTGCCAGTGAAAAATAGTCAATTAACAGGAGGATTCAGTTAACAGGAATTAAGCCATGTCCTTGTTTTCTAGTGACAAATTAAGCATTTATTCAATTATATCTTGTTTGACATAGCTCATTGAACTCAGTCAAACAAGATATAGTAGGTTAAATGCCTTTATTTGATGTACTTCGACAGAAAAATGTGATAAATATGTGGAATGCAGGGGTTGTCAGAATAACTCTTTGGCAAATTGTAAGATTTTTTATTCAAGAAACAGGAGTTTACTCTACAACCTGTATGCATTTTAACAGGTCAGAATTGGGTTAAAGGTATAGTAAATGATTTGGTGTTTGGAAGTCCGAAACAATTAACAGGGGTATTCAATTGAAATATATCTAGTTACCATACTGACCTGGGAATAAGCCCATAATAAAAAATAAGCAGACCAACCAACTTTTCAGATTTCCGTTTCAGAGTCCCTTCCTTGTAAATAAACCCAGTCTCTGACTTTGTAATGACAACATTGATAACAGCCATGCTAGTACATATAAATTGTTACACTGAAAAAGAACCCTTTATCCAACACACATACCAACATTTGTTATTTTAATTTTTTTTTTTTTCAAATGTTTCAAAAAATTTCAACAGAACCATATTATGAGTGGGTTTCAATGAGGAGTAACATGATATGTTTTTGTTGGAATTGTTTTAAATTATGCATGCGCCTGATTCATCAGGTAGAGGGTTAATACATTTTTGTAATGGGATTGACCGAGGCACCTAACTTTATGTCGACTTTGCATCCAAAACTCCCATAAGCTTCACCTCTTGAAAATAAGCCCATCCATATACTTTTGACCTCTTTTACTTCACGCACCCCCAGGCTTATTCCTGGGTTAGTATGATATGTGGGCTTCACTGTAACATGATTTGACTGTAATGGAGTACAGTCAAATGCAACTGAATGCAAAAGCTGTGTACTTTATTTGAAAAAAGTTCTTGAAATTTCAGTCAAAATGATCAGAGTTTAGATTTTGAGGCACACAACTGTGCTTGTGCACGATAGCATGCCTGGATCTGAAATGCAACACACACAAAAAAATGTGCACCTCACGATTTTTTGCCTGTAAATTTCAATTTAATGTGGCAGACTGACTAGTCTAGACACCTATGAAACATTTTCATTTAATATAATGGCGATTACTAATGCACAATAGATTATTATTCACATGTGGATACATTTTGATTCATGGCACTTGCATTAACCCTTTACCCAACGAATCACCCGCATCTGCCCGCGTAATATGCAAATTTAGCAGCTGAAAAAAATATTATTTTTCCAAAAATTTCAACGAAATCATATCATGTGACCCCTCTTTGGAACAAGCTCGTCGAGCTCGTTCCAACGAGGGATCACATGATATGGTTTTGTTGAAATTTTTTGAAAAATTTGAAAAAATGATATTTAAAATAATAAATTTTGATATCGTCTGCGTTGGGTAAAGGGTTTTAAACACCTTTTCCGAATCAATATATTCAAAACGTAATAATTGTTCCCCTGAATGCAAGCCATTGTACATAGGTAGTATTGCATTAGATCAGGTCTGTACACCAGAATAATAGTCATGCAAATGGAACACATTACCTGTTGGTCCCAATCATGTGCATTCAGATGAGTCCATTTGGAAATCATGGCTGCGAAAGTAAATGACTATATTATACCAACGTATGAAACCGATCTTGGGCAATTGAGTGCTACCACTTGCAGCATGGTTTGCACTCTGTGGGAAAGTTGATGTGAAATTTTGAATTTATTTATTTATTTATTTATGTTTAAGGTCACATATTTATGCACAATGGCTAAACATGACCATGACAGTTTTATGGGTGGAGGAAGCCGGAGTACCCGGAGAGAACCACCGAGCAACGACGAGCAGCTGCCAGCTCCCCAACAGCGTAACTCCGCACTGCAGCACAGGCAGGGTTAGATTGGTTGACGACATGCGTATTATCGACGTGCAGTACGCCTTAGTACACGGCGTCATCGTGCCCCCCCCCTCCTCCCCCCCCCCTCCCCCCCACGGGCAATGGAGATGAAGTGTCTTGCCCAAGGACACAACGCGGTTGCCGCAGGTGGGATTCGAACCAAGGACCTCTCGGCTTGCAGCCTGCACCTCTACCTACTGAGCCACCACACTCCCGAAATTTTGAATAAACTGATCCGAAGAAGATATTAAATGCAAGTGTCATGGAACACAACTTATTCAGATGTAAAGAATAATCCATTGTGCATAAGTAAGCACTGCCATATTGACTGAAAACATTTCGAGGTGGGAAACTCCCATTTGATTTCTCCTAATCTCACCTGATTTTTTTTTCTGGTGTTGTTACATATACATGCACAAGAAGGGATTATTTGAATATTTTCACTCTAAAATTAATTTTTAAGTTTTTTTTTTTTTTAATGATCCAAGCGTCGGCCACATGTAGTTCAATCAAGTCCCGATTGGTGGACAAAAACAAAACGGTGCTTGCCTGGATTCGAAACCAGGCCCATATTTTATTGTTTGCCAGCATTTTTCAAAATCTGAAGTCTGAATAGTTCTTCATATGACCTCTAGATTTTAAATGTGTATTCTGCACATTCCATTTCCACATATCGTTTGTTGATTGTGTGATATCTAGAGCTGTAGGTTAACCGAAACCGAACCGGGGTTTTTAGTTTTTTTTAAAAACCGAAACCAAAACTGTCGACATCCCGTAATCTAAGGTTTTTCGTTTTTTTATTAAATGCTCTCTTGCTGCAGAAATTCACAGAATGTAGCCATCCCAGAGTAGTGAGAGTACCCAGACACTGCCAATGGCCAATGGCAGTGTCTGGGTACTCTCACTACTCTGGGAAGGCTACATTCTGTGAATTTCCGACATTTCAGTTTAGTTGTGTTTGCAGCTTTCCTCAAGTTGCGCGTAGGTGTCAGACCTCGAAAAATGACCAAGCACAATAAAAGTTCTGTATATTTGGGTAATTATTATATTGGCCTTCCTGATTCTTCATGTATTATAGCTTATTTCGGGCATTCATTGAGTTTCACTCAATTTCACTGTCATTCAGTTATGACTGCTGACTTAAGAATGAGTTTTATTGAATTTTATTTGGCCTCATGAACAAACCGAAAACTGAACCGAACCGAGGTTTTACTCCACCTGATAAACCAAAACCGAAACCGAACAAGAAATTTAAAAACCTACAGCTCCAGTGATATCACTTATTTGATTTGCAGACTAGCTGTAACATTTAATAGGATTATTTTTTTGGTTAAGGAATGCAATTTACATCACAAATAACTTATTTAGAAACATCTGTTTTTGTCTGCTACCCAGTAACAGTGCTGATGCTCCACCTTTAACCATTTCCCTATTGAATTAATCACATCCACCCGTGTAACTCACAAAGAGCAGTGGAAATAATTTTTTTTCAAACAGTTTCACAAAAGCCATATTTTGTGACCCCCTCACTGGAATGAGCTTGCCAAGCACATTCCAATAATGGATCACAGGCCCATGGCATGATTTGTTGAATTGTTTTGAAATAAAAAATTAAAGTAACATATTATGTAAAGGGTTAATGTGTTCAAGAATACCATCTGTTATGCCTCTACCTAACAGTTGAGGGCAAATGTGTGTGTGTGTTCAGTAGAGATGGGCAATATACCGAAAAACCGAACCAATACCGATATCATGGGGATACCAAAAAAAACCGACCTGAACCAATCATTGAATACTGAAGCATCTGAATTTTCATACATTCACTAGTTAGAAGTCCCTGTTGAGGCTTGATAACAGTTGAAACATTCATTTTCATGAAAGAAGTGACAGATTTTGTTTTCAGTTTTGTTAACCCTCACTGGACTGGGCAACTGGCCTGAATTCCCACTAGACTACAGCCTGTACATGTCCATCTGCTTAGCAGTGATTTCTAGTCAAGTCTTGGCTGCCTTAACAGGCAGCCAAGACTTGACTATAAATCACTGACCAGGTGTTTTGTCTTGTCAGCTGGGCCTCCAAAAGATGGCATGGTCAGGGCTCATGCTCTGAGATTCCAAAAGTCTGAAATAGGTCTTTAAACATTAAGGTGCATTTAGAACAAGTCATAAAATTACTGTAGATGTGATTTGTGGTCATAAAAAGAATTTCACCTTTGAGCTCATTGGCAAAGTCATTTATAGCATTGTGACAGAATGCTACTTATTCTGTTGCTCCCGACGTGAATTCCTCTTTGGTATCAGCAGATCTCAGACAAGTCAGATACCGAATACTGAACTGATACCGAAGTACATGTATACCCCCCTAAAAATACCAAAGCCGATACCAAAATCAGAATTCCAGTACCACCCATCTCTTGTGTGTGGGGTGGGGTGGGGAAAGATTATAGATGAGAGCTATGGATACCCAAACAAACATTTTACAACTTAACTTAATCATCAGCAGTCCTATTTGAATGTTTTTTTGGTTTGATGATAGACCAACTTCTGAGAGAGGCTATCAATGATTCAATATAGGGTTGGTCTCATCAGCCAAGCTTAAACCCACTTTTTGCCACTGTTGAACTTTGAAATATACTGAGATTCTTTTTCATACTAATGTCTTTTTTTTATTGTTGTAACACCCGCCATCTATAATCCTACTTGAATGTCCTTAGGTATAGTGATAGACCAGCCTGGGAGAAAGGCTATAACATACAGTGGGTCTGGTTTGTTAATTGTTCCACAGTTATAGCCCTTGTTTGACATTGAAATATAGTGAAATTTGTCAGTAGAAGCGCCTTGTGTTGTAATTAACTCTTAACCTACTGAGTATTTTCAAAATATTTTTCAGCAAATATAGTCATGGCTGCTGTGAAGCAGCCATGACTAGATTTGATGAAACATTCATCTAAATTTAACTAAAGAAATCATTAGTCAATACGTTCATCAATTTACAGGAGGGAAATATGGTTTAAATGTACCCAAATTATACTTATTCCATTGGCAAGATATTGTATGTCCTGGGCAGGAATAACTGCCATCAGCATGCAAGGAGGTAACCCTCTGCACACTGATGTCAAAATCCCAAAATATTGAACTGCAGTCCCCATGGGAACCCCGGGAAGTGAAGCAGTGCCTGTTCACTGTGGTAAACAGGCTCTGTTTTACTGGTAAAATAGGACCCAGTCACCAATGCTTGGGAGATGCAAACCCTTACTAAAATAGGCAACACGGCTTATTTTACCGCTCACCCCTGGTCTTGAGTTGATATCAAGTTGTGGTCATGATTAGCCATTGTGCAAAAATATGTGACATTAAGCACCAATAAATAAATAAATATAATTGAACTGCAAATACAACTAGGTATGTAACCAATTCAATTTTGTTTGACAGAGATCAATGAGCTCTGTCAAACAAGATCAAATTGGTTATTTATTTGTTTTTTAAGGTTTAACCACACTTTTGACAGCCAGGGTCTCTTCATGTTTGACAGTTTTATGGATGGAGGAGAACCGCTGGAAAGCAATGAGCAGCTGTCAAGACTCCCAAATGTACCAATTCCACACAAGCAGGGTTAGCATTGGTTGAAGGCAAGTACACCATTGATGTGCATTATGCCTCAGTACACAGTGCCCCCACATGGGTAGTCGGAATTAAGTGTCTGGCCTAAGGACACAGCGCAGTTGCAGCAGGTCAGGTTCAAACTGTTGACCTTTTCATTTTGAAATTCATTGCTCTAACTCAAGGTTCCCACTGAAATGAAAAGTCCTTGAATTTTGGTCCCTTTCTTGAAACATGCTTGAAATTGTTTCTTGCCTTGAAAGGTACTTGATTTTCCATCATTCCCCTTGAGAAGTACTCAACTGGTAGAGTGCTAAATTATTTTTGGTTGTCAAATTGTATGCATACATCTTTGCCTTGTTACCATTTATGGGAGAGTGCCTGTTAGCACTCTCCCATAAATGGTAACAAGGCAAATTCCTGACATCTGAATAATTTAACTTCAAAGTTAATATGAAGCACATCCACAGAAAATGAAGCCTTTAAATTGGTGTACCTGCATGCAGTATAAAGCCCAAATATGGGCTTCCAGCACTCTACCAGTTAGATACAGTTTAACTATAACCTCAAAGAAAAGAAGTCCAAGGTTAACTCTCCCCACAAACATGTGATATCAAAAAATCGGTCAGGAATCACATTTATTTGATCTCTATGTGTGTATTGTCCCTTGAGTGTAACAAGGCATCATCTTCAATGCTTTAGCAATGCAGATGGCTCCATGTTGAACTCAAGGAATGATATATATCTACCAAGTTGGGTTTTCCATAGATCAGGTCGTCGAGACTGAAATTCTTTGTGTTGCTATGGTGTTGTAAGTTCATATCAAAATTATATAACAGTCAAGAGTGCTTGAAAAATGCTTAACCCTTTACCCAACGCAGACGATATCACAATTTATTAATTTAAATATCAGTTTTTAATTTTTTTTTTAAACATTTCAACAAAACCATATCATGTGACCCCTCATTGGAACGAGCTCGACGAGCTCGTTCCAAAGAGGGGTCACATGATATGGTTTTGTTGAAATTTTTCGAAAAATAATATTTTTTCAGCTGCTGAATCTGCATATTACGCAGGCGGATGCGGGCAATTCGTTGGGTAAAGGGTTAAATAGTGCTTAAATTTGATTTTCTGATACCAGTGGGAACCCTGTAATTATTGAGCCACCACGCTCCCATGCTTCAATTCCTGTTTGTGTTATGGGGAGAAATTGACAACCTGAAATGTTATTTCAGCATTATTGTGCACAGTCTAGAATCCCAATTTGATTGACAATATTTTATTTCCAAACAAACAATATAAAAAGTACAAAAAACAGGGATTACACAATAATAACATAAACTGTGAATTGGAAAATGGATCCAGCAGAAAGCTAATGCTTATGTAAGCTGCCTCCACCTTAGGATTAAACGGAGTATGAACATCTGAAGATCACTTTTTGTCGTACCTGTAAAGTGGTAATCTGAAGAGTGAGGTTGGATTATATAACAGAGGTTTGTGTTTTTGAATGGTGAATGTTGTAATTGGAGGTAGAGGTTGGAGTAGGTCGACTGGCCGGGGTACTATGGCTGTTGGGCTCTTGTGAGATGGACGAAGATAGGTGGAACCCGACCAGTTAAGAGTCCTAATTTGAATGTTTTTTGGTATGGTGATAACCAAGCCTGGAAATAAGGAGGCTGTTATCTGCAGAATAAGGTCCCCAAAGGTTGAATTTGGTCATGCTACCATGTACAGCAGGGTAGCATCACTAAAGTTACCTGCTGTGAACCTCAGTCTGATCAAGGTCTCAGGCCTAAACAGAGAAACCCTGAGGATATACTGGGGAATTCTAGCCCACTGTATGGGATAGCATCAGCAAATTCACCCTCCGGGGACCTCCATCTGCAAATGACAGATTGCTTATTACCAACTTTGGGGATAACCAGCAGGGTCATATACAAAATCTACACATGTGATGAACTTTCCATTGACAAGTTCAACACTCTTACAAACTGAATGTCATGCCACTTTAACATGCATATATTGCACTTGCTTTTCCTTATGTTTTGTGACACAAGATACGGCAAAGCTTATATGTTATTGGTTCTATTACAGTGGACTGGAGCCCACTAAATTATATATCTCTTAAGCCTTAAGGGCTCATTTGCAACTTTGATCAGATTTTTATGTATCAAAACAGGTGCCCCAACATGCTGTCTGGGAAAGCTTGCAAGTTATATTCTAAGTGCATTGGCAGCTATTTTTAGGCAAGTCTTGGCTGCCTATATAGGCAGCCAAGACTTTTCCTAAAAACAACTGCAAAGCCACAGAATGTAGACTGTCAAAACGTATGAAAATTCCCAGGTCGTTAAAAGTTAATTGAATAATCCTGTTAATTGAATATAACTTCCAAACACAAAACATTTAACTGTGCCTTCAGTACAAATTTGACCTCTTGCTTGCATATAGATTACATGGAAAACTCTTGTTAACTAAATGAAAACTGATGTAAAATACCAAAGAATTGCTCTCAAAATTTCCAATATTTATAGATCTATTAATTTTGGCATCAGTACATCCAATAAAGGCAATTAATCTACTATATCTTTAATAGAATAAATGCTGATTTTATCATTGGAATATAGGAAAATGACCAAATTCCTCTTAATTGTATTCTCCTTTTAATTGAATATTTTACAGGTAAAGTGAATGTTCAGTTAACAGGGTTCCAGTGTATTTAATGAAACATATATTTACATACTCACACCAACCGGGTTCGAAAATCATTGATATTGACCCGGAGTATAAGCCTTTTCCTACAACACAGTTCCCCTCCTTCATGAATTTCTGCTGAATAGAATTTCTGCCCAGTAGGATCAGGGCTTATATTTCATCGAAATTTGGGAGAATCCATTTGGATTCTCGCAAAAATGGTGAGAATCCATACCTGCTATGAGTCTTCCAGGATCCCATGAGGCCACCGTGGTTGAACTGATGTTGTATACTGATAACACATGTTAACCCTTTACCCAACACAGGGGGTGCGGTGGCTCAGAATATAGAGGTGCAGGCTGCAAGCCGAGAGGTCCTCGGCTTGAATCCCACCTGCAGCAACCGCATTGTGTTCTTTGGCAAGACACTTCACCCCTATTGCACTGTGGTGTTGTGTACTAAGGCGTACTGCACGTCGATGGTGCACCTGTCTTCAACCAATGCTAACCCTGCTTGTGTGGAGTTGGTTTGTTGGAGAGCTGACAGTTGCTCACCGTTGCTCATTGGTTCTCTCCGGGTACTCTCCGGGACTTTCTCCAAATAAATTTACCCAACTCAGCTTTTTAATTTTTAAAACATAAACTGAATTTGATAATTTTTAGCTTAATTTGACAAAGTCAAGATAAGCTATTGCCGTCACGCATGTAGAAGTCTGTGAGTCTGTTCACATTTTCCTTTAGCACAGGCAGCACCCCGTAGTTCTTGTCCGATTGTCACGAAATTTCGTATGCAGGTTTGAGGTCATGTCTAGATAAGAACGTCCCCTTTTGGTCGCGATTGGTCAACCGTGATGGCTGCCGGAGCCCAAAACCCGAAAACATTTAGAACAGTCTACAGGTCGTATTTATGAAGGGATTTCATTGTAACTTGGTCGAATGACTCTGTATAATGTCTAGGTGAGGATGCCCCCTTCTGGTCTTGAGCTGTCAACTGTGACGGCTGCCCAAGCCCGAAACCAAAAAACTTTTAGCACAGTCTACAGGTCTTATTTAATATGGAGGGATTTCATTGTAACTTGGTAGGATGACGTCTAGATGAGAACTTCTCCATTTGGTCGCAATCTGTCAACCGTGACTGCTGCCCGAGCCCAAAACCCAAAAACCTTTAGCACAGCCAACAGGTTGTATTTATGGAGGGATTTCATTGTAACTTGGTAGGATGAATCCATATAATGTCTCGATGAAAATGTCCCCATTCGGTCGCGATCGGTCAGCTGTGACGGCTACACGGGCCCCGAAGCCGGAAAACCTTTAGCATAGTCTACAGATCGTATTTATGAAGGGATTTCATTGTAACTTGATAGAACAACTCCAGATAATGTCTAGATGAGAACTTCCCCTTTTGGCAGCGATCGTTCAACTGGGGCGGTTGCCCGAGCCCAAAACAGGAAAACCTTTAGCCCCGACTACATGTCGTATTTATGAAAGGATTTCATTGTAACTTGGTAGGATGACTCAGTATAATGTCTGAATGAGGACATCCGGTTTTGGTTGCAATCGGTCAACCGTGATGGCTACACAGGTCCGAAGCCCGAAAACCTTTAGCACAGTCTGCAAGCCGTATTTTGTGAAGGGATTTCATTGTAACTTGATAGGATGACTCGTTTTGGAATAATTTCACTGTAACTTTGGTTGACATACATTAACTGTGAGGGTCACATTAACCCACCTCTAAAGTCTTTAGTACAGTCTACACCTCAATCTATTCTTATTGAAAACATAGCATATAGGGAACAGAATTTAACATATTCCCAATTATCACAATTCTTGTCATTTCATAGTCCTTTCATAAACATTGAACAGTATCCTTTTCATCAAACACAACACACAGACAAGTTAAGCTACAGTGTCATTGACACTTTCATTCCTGTACGCAGCGATATCTTACCAGTGCGGGGATTGTCACTAGGATCCAGCATACCAAATTTCAGTGAAATTTGGTATGCTGGATCCTAGTGACAAGCCACTCCTGCACATGTTGCAAAACAAAAAAATTTGCTTGCATATTTTTCACCAGATTTACGGTCCTTAATTTGTCAATTTTTCAGGATTCCAATTGCAATTTTTTTGTGGACTAATAATTCAATAATGTCAGGTGCCATGTAAATTGTACACTAAAGGTTTGACATTCGATTCTGATACACATGTATGATTACAAACTTAAAATCGTGGATTGCATTCATTAAATCTCTGTCAAGAATGCAAAAGTTTGCTTCATCAAAAATAAAATTCTTCTTTAAAAGACGCAATACCTGGTGAATAAAGTTTTTTGATAACTACACGAAAATATTTAGTCTACTTTCACTTTATCAGTGAGAACATACGCCTCACTGATTTTCCAGAAACTCTTCATTGTTTATAAGGGTCCTTGTAAGTGCTTTGAATTTTAAAACTAATCTTCCAGGTCCTTCCCATGGGAATCCCAGGAAGTGAAGCAGTGCTTATTTACTGTGGTAAACACACTCCGTTTTACTGGTAAAATAGGACCCGGTCACTAATGCCAGTGGTGGAAGTCCTCTAAAATGGGCAACAATTGACTTTATATTCATGTTGCTCTCACTTTTAGCCATTGTGCAGAAATATGTGACCTTAAACACCAATAAACAAAGGCAATGAGTCGGCACAGCCAACAGATGGTCCCCGAACGTCAAGGGTGACTATACCCCCGCCCCCAATGCCAACCATTAGTTTCTTGTCATTTGTCTTAATTGATATTGAATTGATCAATATTTATTTTATCTCCATTGAAACATAGCACCAATACAGCAGACATCCAAATGTGTCCATGGGACGCTAATGCCCCCCGCTTTATGAAAAACTATATTTTAGTGATAACAAAGTCCAAAATGGGGCTATAACTCAAATTAAAATTACCTCACCACATTCAAAGTCAAACCCGTCCGGTATATTGACTACAGTAAGCTACATTCCAATTTTGATTGAAATCGGACACTTATAGCTCAAGTTACCACCAGGAAACCAATATCAACATGTTTTCTAAGTTGGAAAAGTGCCAGAACTCTGTCAAAACAAGCACACTATCAATCTCAACCTGTATTATGTGGTTGTAAACATATGTATACAATTTGTTTCATTCCATTCTCTCAAACTAAAGTTATCGTCTGAAAACCAATAGCAACATGCTTTCTAAGTCAGAAAAAGGCCATAGCTCTGTCAAAAAATATCGGACCAAGCCCACTATCAATCCTAAACTGTATTTTATGGTTATAAATGTATGTATAAAATTTTGCTTCGTTTCGCGACGCTCAGTCAAACTAAAGTTATCGCCCAGAAACCAATATCAACCTGTTTTCTAAGTCGGGGAAAGGGCATAACTCTGTCAAAAATATCGGATCAATCCCAACCTGTATTTTATGGTTATAAACATATATGTAAAATTTTGTTTCGTTTCGCTCAGTCAAATTAAAGTTATCGCCCTTAAACCAATATCAGCATGTTTTCTAAGTCGGAAAAGGGTCATAACTCTGTCAAAAATATCGGACCAAGCCCACTATCAATCCCAACCTGTAATATTTGGTTATAAGCCTATGTGTAAAATTTTGTTTCATGTTTTTCACTCCAACAAAAGTTATCGTCCGGAAACCAATATCGATATGTTTTCTAAGTCGGAAAGGACCATAACTCTGTCAAAAAATATCGGACCGAGCCCACTGTCAATCCCAAGCTGCATTGTGTGGTTATAAACCTATGTATAAAATTTTGTTTCATTTCGTTCACTCAAACTAAAGTTACCGTCCGGAAACCACTATCAACATGTCTGTGTTGAAAAAGTGCCATAACTCTGCCAAAAATACCGGACCACGCCCACTATCAATCCCAACCTGTATTATGTGGTTATGAACCTATGTATACATTTTTTTCAGTCGAACTAAAGTTATCATCCGGAAATCATTCGTTTCGGACAGACGTACAGGGCGGCGACGATATGCTCGCCTGAAATTTTTACGGGAAGCATAATAAATCAATACATTATTAAGGCAAGCCTTCAACGAAGTAGTTGGAATATAGTCAGTGGAAATTATACTTGAACAAACTCAAGACTTCTCGGAACTTTATCGGTGAATAAATAAAATATACATGTATTATATAGTTGTGATGCAACCAAGTCTGGAAATAAACAACCTGTTATTTGCAGAACGAGGTCCAAAACAGGGAGAATTTCCTTATGCTATCCCATAACGTGGGTCAATTTATCCCCCGGGTACCTCTTTCTGTTTAGGCTTGAGGCTTTGATGCAGATTGAGATTCATAAAGAGTAAATTTAGTGATGCCACCCTGCTGTGCGGGGTAGCATCACCAAATTCACCCTCTGGGGATCTCAGTCTGCAGATGACAGTCTGCTTAGTACCAGGCTTGGATGCAATATGTCATTTAACAGTCCCAACAACCCGAGTCACGTGCAATGTAACCCTGTTAATTGAATAGCCACTTTACAGGTGAAAATTATTCAATTAACAGGAATTGTGTCACTTTCCTGTATTCTGCAGATGAACTTAGCATTTGTTCTATTATATCTTGTTTGACAGAGCTCCATGAGCTCTGTCAAACAAGATATAATAGATTAAATGCCTGTATTGGATGTATTGAGGCCAACTAGGTCTATAAACAAAGGAAAATTGGGGAGAGTCAGGTTAATTTCTCAACAGATTACAAGATTTTTTATTCAATTAACAGGTGTTTACTATATAATCTATATTCAATTAACAGGTCAAATTTGTTCTGGGGTGCGGTGAAGGGTTATGTGTTGGGAAACTATAATCAATTAACAGGGTTATTCAGTTAAGAGATATCCAGTTAAGTGGGCTCCACTGTACTGCAGACTTCCATTTTTGTATGTCCAGCTGTGTGTGTGTGACAAGTATCAAATCTATGCTCATAAGAATGTACATGATAACTACCAAAGGAGAATTGATACCTTAGACTCCAATGCTGAACAAATGCCCTTAATGGAAAAATGTTGGTGGGGAGGGGGCACCACTCCCCCCCCCCCCCTAGAGCTGCCCTTAACAGGTATGTACAGGGTTCGTATGGGTCATGGAATCCTGGAAAAGTCATGGAAGTTGGGGGGAAAATGGAGGGGGAAGGTGTTGCTGCAGTGTGGAAAGACATGGAAGTGCGTCGTGACAAAGAAGCAGTACGTCATTTCCATGAAAACACACGTTTAAAAATCCCGAAGAAGAGAGTGTGATGATCATGAAAATTGGGGGAAAAGTTTTGGAAAAGTCAATGGAATTTGATTCTCCCAAAACTTTATGAATCCTGTATGTATATCTTACAGTCAATGTCCAAAATAGGTCAGTTTGTAAACTGACATAAATGTTCAGTCAATTTGTTGAGTGCCACTTTCACTCAGTCAATTTTTAAATTGATTTAAAAAATTGTTGGGGCAAAAAAAAAGTTAATGTGCTTCTCAGACCCTCCCGCATGGTCATTTTGCCTGTCGCATGCTCTCTTTTTATAACCAATGCAAATTTTAAAAAAATAAAAATTAAATTATTTGTGTCTGATATTTTACCTAAGTTAATAAAAATGGAAAATTGTTCCTTGAGTTCAGCAAGGCTTTGCAATGTTTTAGCATTGCAAAACCTTCTTGCACTCAAGGGACGAAATACGCCACCACCCAGGATATTCTGTTGATTATGAGGTCTACAGCATAAAACAAACCGTGAATGTGAACTGTTGATGGCAAAGGAATAATTAAAAAAGAAAATAAAAAACCGCCCGCCCACATGCAATTTTACCCCCAAAAAAAATGGCCCGAGAAACAGGAGATCTACCTTGTGGGTCCTAACTGGGGGAATGCTGAATTATATTTCAAAGGTGATTTGTATGTGCATATTTTTTGGTTGTGTTAACAACCGAGACATATGGTTTTGCGACGGTCAGTGTGCGAACGGCCGGGCGGGCGGGCGTCCTCGCACTGTTAGTGCAATAACTTAAACAAACGTTCTCCGATTTGACTAATATTTGCCATACAGGTCTTTTGCAATAATATTTCAATCGACTTCGAAAACTGGCCTGGCCCGATTTTTCGTTACAGAGTTATGGGCCTTAATTCCTCCACTTTTACGAATTTTGAGATCGTTGGTGCAATAACTTGAACGAACGTTCTCCGATTTGACTGATATTTGCCATACAGGTATTTTGAAATAATGTCTCAAGCGAGTTTGAAAACTGTCCCAGTCCGGCTTAGGTTCTTGGTACAGAGTTATGGGCCTTAAATAGTCCATTTTTAGCTCAACTTGACAAAGTCAAGCTGAGCTATTGCCGTCACTTCTCGTCCGTCGGCGTACGTACGTACGTACGTACGTCCAAAATCTCTTTTGGCACACCCTGCAGTGCACATTTTTGATTGGATCGCTTTGATCCTTGGCACGCTTGTTTGGGGTGACCTCTAGATGAGAGCTATCGATTTTCTTCCATTTTCGTCAAAAAATGTTGCCGCTGGCAACGTTCTTTGAACTCAGTTTAGTCAGACCTAAATATTTCCCCTTGGCACTCCCTACAGGGCACACTTATGATCGGATTGCTTTGAAACCTGGTATGGTTGTTTGAGGTGACGTCTGGATGGGAAATATCGATTTTCTTCCATATCCGCCAAAATTTGTTGCCGCTTGCAACGGCCACTGAACTTAGTTTAATCAGGCATCAATATATTCCTTTGGCACGCCCTACGGACCACATTTATGATCAGATCGGTTTGAAACTTGGTATGCATGTTTAGGGTTACCTCTAGATGGGAGCTATTGATTTTCGTCGATTTCTGTCAAAACATGTTGCCGCTGGCAACGACTTTCGATGAACTTAGTGCGGCTATGCATCAATATTTCCCTTTGACACATCCTGCAGGGCACTTTTTTGATCAGGTTGCTTTGAATCTTGGTGTGCTTGTTTGGGGTGTCCTCTAGATGGGAGCTATCGATTTTCTTCCATTCCCGTCAAAAAATGTTGCAGCTGGCAAAGACCTTTGAACTTAGTTTAGTCAGACCTCAATATTTCCCTTTGACACACCCTACACGGCACATTTTTGATGTGTTTGTTTGGGGTATCCTCTAGATGGGAGCTATCGATTTTCTTCCATTCCCGTCGCAAAATGTTACCGCTGGCACCTTTAAACTTAGTTTAGTCAGACATCAATATATTCCTTTGGCACACCCTACACGGTACATTTTTGATTGCATCGCTTGAAAACTTGGTGTGCTTGTTTTGGGTGACATCCATATGGGAGCTATCGATTTTCTAACATTTGCATCAACAATCATTGCTGTTGGCAACAACCTTGGAACTTAATTTATCCCGGCATCAATATATTCTACATTTATGATCGGATCACTTTGAAACTTGGGATGCGTGTTCGGGGTGACCTCTAGTTGTGAGCTATTAATTTATTTCAGTTCCATAAACAATTATTGTCATTAGCACCCACCTTTGAACTTAGTGCATTTGTGCAGCAACTTATCCCACAAATGCATTAAATTCAAAGATCATTGCTAACAGCAACAGTTTTTGATGGAAATGAAAAGAAAATAGATAGCTCCTGTCTTTGTCACCCTGAATAAGCATACATAGTTTCAAAACAACCCGATAATGAATGTAACCTCTGAGGTATGCCAAAGGAAGATGTTAATGCCCTAAGTTTGAAGGTCATTGCTTGTGGCAATGGGTTTTTTTTTTTGGGGGGGGGGGGGGATTATGGACATTCATAAATATAGCCTGCAGAGAGTGCAAAAGCATCAACATTCTTTTTTGACATGGCCTCCAGGGCACATTTATCATAGGATTGTTTTTGAACTTCTAGATAAAAGCTATTGATTGGCATTCATTTCTGCGAAAAATGTTGCCGTTTAGAAAAAAACTCTGAACTTACTGCATTTGTGTATCAACATTCTTCCTTTAGCCAGCCTTACAGTTTACATTTAAAAATGCTTGGATTGTTCTGATGTTGTGCACACACAATGCTGTTATGTTGAAGTTTCACCAAATAACATTGGAACCAATGTTCTTCAATTTTGTCATTTCACTTATAACTTACCGAGTTCAAGTTTGTCACGTTGAGCTACAGTGTCATTGACACTTTCATTCCTAATTTGAGCTCGTTAACATCAATTTTTAGGACAATTTTTACGAATTTTGAGCCTAGCGTGATGACGTTTCTGATTGTCAACAGAGAGTGCATGAAGAAAGTAGCCACAACTCGACGCCTGCATCTCTGATGCGCACCTCTTGTTCAAAGGTCACATTGCTACCAGAAAGGGGAGCTTTGATTTAGCAAGATTTTGTTAATAAATAAGTGATTTGTTACAATTTAATGGAGAGTACCTGTGGCAGTCTTCAATAATTTGTAACAAAACAATTTTGTGTTAACACTTTTTTCTACTGCTGAGCAAACACCAACTAATGCGAACAGTACAAAGCCACTGTGGCGGCTTTCGGCCCTTTTCAGTAGAGCCATGATAGTGGCTTCTAGCACTTAGCAAGTTAATTTACAAATCGAGTGATGAATAAGCTTATTTCTGGACACATTTGACTGAATTTATTATACGCATTTGGATTAACCCTTTACCTAACGTAACGGCCAAAACCGGCCAGCGCTATTCTCCAAAATCGCCAATTAATTTTCATTATTTTTTTCATTTTTTGTCTCAAAATCATAGGTTATGACCCCTCGTTGGAACGAGCTCGTCGAGCTCGTTCCAACGAGGGGTCATAACCTATGTTTTTGAGACAAAAAAAGAAAAAAATTAGTTATTCAAGAATTATTTTTGCAAGTGTCGTCTGCTTTTCAGGTTAGGTAAAGGGTTAATCAGTTGGTTTTCCTTTTGTGCACAACAGCAACAGCTGCCATCACAGGTTTTCGAGTGTAATGTTATCAAAACTAAACGCATGGGATGAATTCTATTGAACAAGAAAAAAAACCTGCAGAACAAAATACAAATGTTGTACATTTATAAACTTTTGACAATTATAACCATCAGATGTTGTTGGCGGGGTTTATTTATTTATTTATTTATTGATGTTTAAGGTCACGTATTTCTGCACAATGGCTAACCATGACCGTGACAGTTTTACGGGTGGAGGAAGCCGGAGTGTTGGCGGGGTACTGACACTTACCGAGAAGAACGGAGAATAAATAAAATAATTAAATTAAAATTTAAATATATGTTTTTACAATTTTTATTTTTTTGGCGGGGGGGGGGGGGGGCTATTCAGGTCACCATTTAAGCCCGATTCAGGTCACCTGCCTCAGTATATATAGTGAGCCCCTATTCACGTCACCCTTTCGATCCACTTTGGGTACCCATATTGTATATATTGGGTCATATTCAGGTCACCCATCTTGAATATATAGTGGGCCCTAGTCACGTCACACTTTGGATACCCGTATTGTATATATTGGGCCCTATTCAGGTCACTCTTTGGGTCCACTTTGGATATCGTCTTGGATGTATTGGGTCCTATTCAGGTTACCGCTTGGGTCCACCGTGGATACACATGCCCCGCCTCCCTCGACATTTTCTGGCACTTTGTAGTCGTATGTCTCGTAGGTTTCAGGATCCATCAGCAGCATCTCATGCAGGATATCATGCGTGACGTCATGTCGCGTTACCCCGTGGCGTCAATTTTGGTGATCGGCCATATTGTAACGTCATTACCATAGTGATACGTGGTCTTAATGCGCATGTTGGGGGCTGCCATCTTGGTTTCTATGGTGGCACGTGGTTGCTACGTGACTCAAAACCCCCTAATAGGACAGGGGGTATCTTCGCAGAATGTGTTCGAGTCAATGGGAGTAAATCTAATTTCCTAAATAGACCCCGAAAACTAGTTCGGATTCCTTCGGAATCTTCTGCTTCTATCTATGTATCTATAAGCTATGCTATAGTTTTTGTCTATCCAACCATGTTGTTTTGTTCTTGTGTATACGTTACGTTAGTAGAGTAGAAGAACCTATCAGTTGGAACAGTTTTGCTTATTGTTACTACATTTAGCTTTTCTGTTCTGTCCAGGCTAGTTCTTACCGTATTCCGGGTACTCTTGTCCTTGTTTCTAGAAGCATGTTTCATTTATCCAGATCGTCCAATCAGTCAGATCACTCCATTCATCTAAACCCCACCCACTGTCACATTGTTCTCAAATACAAGGGTTCTTGAGAATAAGTTCAAGAGTCAATCGAACGACTCGAATCTTATCGAACGAGTGACCCCACATACTGTTCGACTCATTTCGGTAAAAAAGGGATTCCATAACCATAGTCGTTTTCAAAACGGGATTCTCTTAGTGGGATTCCAAGCTCCTATACCGCTCCCGGTTGTCTTACCGCCAGTTTCCACCTTGTCTTGAACTATCTGTCCTTTGATTAGCCTCTATTGTATTCACCTTTCGTATGGTGTTCTACCAACCTTGCAGTCTTCTTCCATTAAGGTCTTGTATCATTACTATTGGCTACCACTATTCTCTCCTTTGTCTCAACCATTAATAATTTGTGGCATTACTACGGCTGTTGGTACATTAACCCTTTACCTAACATGAAAAGCAGACGACATTTGCAAAAAAAATTCTTGAATAACTAATTTTTTTCATATTTTGTCTCAAAAACATAGGTTATGACCCCTCGTTGGAACGAGCTCGACGAGCTCGTTCCAACGAGGGGTCATAACCTATGTTTTTGAGACAAAAAATTAAACTATTTTGAAAATTAATTGGCGATTTTTGAGAATAGCGCTGGCCGGTTTTGGCCGTTACGTTGGGTAAAGGGTTAATGCCGCTACGGGTCCCAGTTCTCATGACCTCAAACAACGGGGTGCCGAAGCTTATTGGTTGTTAGGTTGGGGTTGAAGCTTGGAATCCACTCATGGGATCCACGTAACGGAATCCCACTAAGAGAATCATTTTTGTCTGTGGACTGAATTTGACTGCAGGGGCGGCGGAACGATTTTCAAAGGTGTGTGTGTGTGGGGGGGGGGGGGGGGGGGGGTGGCTGGATCGGGCGATGGATGGTCGTCGCACGAAAATTTTAAACCCCCATCTCCATGCATTTGAGCGGAGATTTTGAAAGATTTCACACTTTGAGAGCCGTTAAAAAACATCAGTAAAGCAAAGAGGGGAGGTCTATTTATCAGCTTTGGTCGTAACGACCAAAGCTGATAAATAGACCTCACCTGTATGCTTTACCAGACTTTAACAGCAATTATACTGTCTGTGGATTATCTTGTCTGGGGTGGATTTGGTACTTGTATGTCTGTAAGATTACGATCTATTTCAGTTAACCGATGTTTTAACAGACTGTTTACATTTTAGCGTTTGCTGCCACTTACTGCAAAAAATGATCCGAAATCCATCGAAACTGAACCGGTTCTGAACCAGTACAAGAGAAACGTAGCTGGCGAAAATATGGAGGAGGCTCTGGATCCGCCCCTTGTTTCACCAGTCATTGATTGTGTTAAAATGTATGCATCCAAAAAAACATGCCCCCCCCCCCCCCCCCCCCCAGGTTTCGCCGCCCCTGTAGATTCCAACAAGAGCAGGGGTTACAGATAGTATAAATAACAGGTTAGTAGTGGAGTGGGACGTAGCAGTAGAGGTAGAAGTCGTGTAGTGTGGTAGGAGGTAGACAGAGGAATGAGCCAGATTCCATCAAAGGTATCTCCCAATGGTATCCTCAATTAGTATATCACCGCGTCATAGGTATCCTCAAATGCCGAAATGGGGGTATGAGGGATGGCAGATTATACCCCATTGAGAGATTTTTGCTCATGGCTCTCGTGGCCTCATACGATAAAAAGGGGTGGCGAAGGCCAGTGGTTGGCGTGCTGAAAATGGGGTGCCACCGAACGCAGAAGTTCAGTACCCAGATATGCTACTATGGTCGTCTTCGCCTTGACTTTTTTTTCGATTTTCGACATTTCCCCAGAAAGTATTAAGGATTATGAATACCCCGAAAGCCACGTGATACACTAGTGTACAGATTATGGTCATCAAGAGGGATTGTTTCTCTGGCCGACTATGGTTCGGCCCCGGTTTGAGAATTTTCCGTTTTAATCGGGGGAGGGGTGGAAGGAAAAAAACTCCAGGTACAGGATGATTTTAAACTTTCGACATGTTAGACCTCCCATGCACCAATCACTTTCCCCAGAACTTTTTCCATTTCGACAGTTTTTTTCCAACTTATTTCTGTCACTCACCCCCTCACCCCCCCCCCCCCCCCTTAGATGGGGGGGGGGGGGGGGTGCTATCTTTGGGAGGTTAAGATCTCCACTCGAAAAAAACTTGGAAAAGTACTTAATTCCCCTTACAGTCCATCAGGAAAATTCTCGGTGCCCAAAATTGATGCAGCCCAATACGTGTTGTTGTATTAAATTTTGGGAAATGACCAGGGGACGAAAGGGATTTGATTGCATAGACTGCCAGTATACCGAAATACTCTCTATGTGGATAGCCAATGGCAGTCCACAAAGAGACATTTCAATATACCAGCAGTCTAGTCTGCATTTGATCGCTCAGATGCAAGGAAATAGCGTTCAGTCAGATTGAAAAATCTAAATTTTCTCCCATTGGATCGAACTATGGTCGGCTTGATGGGTCCCCCACCCCACCCCTCCCCTCCCGGTGCAACCATTCTTTTCCGAATGAGCGACTAAGTTGATACAAATATGCCATTGAAATGTCCTCTATGTGAACAACAGGTGATCGCTCAGATGCATTAACCCTTTACCTAACATGAAAAGCAGACGACACTTGCAAAAAAAATTCTTGAATAACTAATTTTTTTCATTTTTTGTCTTAAAAACATAGGTTATGACCCCTCGTTGGAACGAGCTCGACGGGCTCGTTCCAACGAGGGGTCATAACCTATGTTTTTGAGACAAAAAATGAAAATATTTTGAAAATTAATTGGCGATTTTTGAGAATAGTGCTGGCCGGTTTTGGCCGTTACGTTGGGTAGAGGGTTAAACCGAAATGCCAGCGGTTCGATCTTAACATTTTACCTAACATGAAAAGCAGACGACACTTGCAAAAAAAATTCTTGAATAACTAATTTTTTTCATTTTTTGTCTCAAAAACATAGGCTATGACCCCTCGTTGGAACGAGCTCGAAGAGCTCGTTCCAACGAGGGGTCATAACCTATGTTTTTGAGACAAAAAATGAAAATATTTTGAAAATTAATTGGCGATATTTGGGAATAGCGCTGGCCGGTTTTGGCCGTTACGTTGGGTAAAGGGTTAAGTAGCGTTCTGTCAGTTCGAAAAATCAAAATTTTGAGGTCTTGGACTGAATGTGGTTAATTCTCTGACTGACCGTCATGTCTTCTGCAGCTCAGTGCGTGGAATGTGTGCTTGTCAGACACCATTCACCAGATGTCGCAGTGCAATGCCTCAACTGTCTTTTTGATGACAAATATAAATACATTTCTTCACATATCTCACCTTTATCAAATATCCCCTACTTTTTTGAATAGTTTTTATACTTTCGGAAAAGTTGTAAAACTCCAGTGTTTCAGCTCTGTTCATGTGTAAAACACAACCAGCATTTTATAATACTACGATAAATTTCTTATTAATTAATATAATCCTATAAAATAGGTTCTAACAAATTCGTCGATTAAGTTTGTTCAAGAAATCGACAGATGTACAGCATTCATTATGCGTACGCCAAGTTTGTTACATTTGCTAAAGTACGACTGATTTTCGAAAGGAAACAGTATGAGTTCAAGGAAAGTATTCAATTTCCACTGTGGTTTTTATAACAGTTAATTTATTTAAAACAGGGCACACATAAAACACAAAGCCCATGAACATATGTGTTACAGAACATTTTGGTGTTTGGTTATAGTCTTTCTTAAACGAACGCACCGACGAAGACATTACACAGACAAAATGACGATTTTTAGTGCATTTCAAACAATTTGTATAAATCTTACTTGTTATCTCCCTTGATTTGTGCTGTTGGCTTTTGAGTTGACGCTCATGCACAAAACTTTGGCACTCGGACATTAACTCGAAGCGCGTAATGAACCCTGATTCTCGTTCCATAGAGATTATTACCATTACGTGGATGTACAAAATATGTATCCGAGTCGAGCTCCGGGTTCTAAGGTCAGATCACGACGAGTCGAAGACGAGTCGTGATCTTCCCTTAGAACCCGGAGCGAGACTCCGAATCTGATGCATATTTTGTACATCCACATAATGGTAATAATCATTTTATCTTACAATATATTGGGGATAAGTCAAGAATGTAGACGAATATATAACGAACTATTTATTTGTACGGATGAACAAAAAGAATAAAAATGGAACTCACACGAAAGGAACGTGCTTGTATCCGACCTCCTGTAAACATCTGTATCAGGGGGTCGGATACACGGCAGTTGCGGAGTTCATACAGACAAAACATGTCAGCTCGTTATAAAGACTTTGCATCTCACTATAAGGACACCGCAGCACGATGTCGCCACTCCTCATTTTAACGATGTTTGGGATTCACAACGATTGGCCAACTGCTGATAACGACTCCACAACTTGTTGTAATGATTTGTAAACTCATTTGTTGACCCATCCGAATGACTTGTCAACTCGTTATAACGACTTCGGAACTTGGTATGAAGAATTTCCAATCAGTTATAACGACTTTTCAACTCTATAATGACTTCCCACCTCGGTATAGGGGCCTGCATTATAGGATACTGACGTCACAACTCGTAATAACGACTTGTCAGTTCATCATAATGACCTTACAGTTTATTTTAATGTCACCACAACCCGCTATGACGACCTGGCAAGTCATTATAATGACTTCTCAATTCATTATAATATGACTTACAGTGGCTTCTATACTGGCTATAGCGAATTGGCAGTTCAACTCGTTACAGCACGTTATTAAAACTTGGCAACTCGTTGTAACGTCGTATTAATTCGTTACAACCGACATCATAACTCGCAACTTTGCAGCTCATAACAATTTAGTCAACTTGTTATGACATCACAATTCGTTATGAACACTTCACAGCTTTTTGAAATTAGTCATCATGAAATCAAAACCCACCGCGAATCTACAGTTCTTCAAAACGACTTGCCAACTTGTTAAATCGTAACAATATCCCAACTCTCCGTAATTACTTCGCATCTCATTATAACGATTTGTTTACTCGTTATAATGATCCATCAACTCATTATAAGGACTTCACAAGTGGTTATAACCATTTGTCAAATTGTGTCAACTCGTCATAATGACATTACAACTATGATGACTTCAAATTCGTTATAAAGACATCTCAACTCATGATACCGACTTCACAATAACTATAACTACTTGTCCATTCGTGATAATGACGTTCAAACTCATCATAACTGCGTGTCAAGTCATTATAACTGTTCATGGACTCGTTATAATTACTTCCCAACTCGTTATAATGACTTCAGAATTTTGCAGGTCGTTATAACGATTTGAAAACAATAATAACGACTTGTCAGCTCCTTATTATGACTTGTCAACTCGTTATATTGACATTTGGAAGTGGTTATAACTTGACATTTCGTTACAACGACATAGCAACTATCTAGAGCGAGTTAACAGCTCGTTATAATGACTTGCCAACTCCTTATAACGACCTTATAGTGCATCCAAATTATTTCACATCGTATTATAACGACTTGATAACTAGTTTTAACAACATCAAAGTTCTTTATAACGACTACACACTCCCTTATAATGATTTGTTCACTCTCTATAATGGAATGACAGCTTGTTAGAACACCTTGTTGTACTTATTTCACAACTCGTTGTGACTTACCAACTCGTGATTTCAATAACTTTCAGAACTCCTTATAACGTTTTGTTGATAATACTTCGGAATCTGTTTATAGTGACTTGAAAACTATAATCGTTATAATGACTTGTCATCTCGGAATAAGGAATTGTCAATTTGTTATAAATAACGACTTCACACCCTTTGAAATGAATCGTTGAGCTCGTTCCAAAGAGGGGTCATAACCTATGTTTTTGAGACAAAAAATGAAAAAAATTAGTTATTCAAGAATTATTTTTGCAAGTGTCGTCTGCTTTTCAGGTTAGGTAAAGGGTTAACTCGTTGTGTCTTGCCACTCATTATACTAATTATACTAAATTATCAACTCGTTATTTCGTATAGTAATTATATTTGACAACTCACTATAATGTTTTATCAACAAGGTATGCTTTCTCAACTTGTTATAACCACTATTCCAATCATTATAGTGTGTTCACGACTCGCCATAACGTCAGATCGACCCATTAAAACGACTTTACAACTCACTATAATGGCACCACACTTCGTTATAACAACTTCGGAATTTCACTTAATAATTTGGCAACTAGTTATAGTAATGTATGAGACGCACTATAATGATTTGTCAGCTCGTCTTAACGGCTTTTCCGCTCATTATGGGAACTCGTTATAGCTTCATGTCAGACTTTGAAAGGACACTCCAACTCGTTGTAATGACATTACAACTCTCGTCATAATCATTTTCGAACTCGTTATTACGATGTTTAGGACTATAATTTATCAACTCCTTATAGTGACGCACAACTCGTTAAAATGATTTGCAAACTAACTTGTGAACTCATTATAATGACTTGCCAACTTATAACGAATTCACAACTCGTTATAACGAATTTCCAATCCACTAGGACGACTTGTCAACTCATAATAACCTGTTAGCTCGTATAACGACATCACAACTCATTGTAAATCCACAATTCAATATAATAACTCCACACCTTGTTATAGAGACTTGGCAAATCGATATACTGACATTTCAATTCGTTATAACGATTTCATAACTCGTACCAATGACTGGCCAGCTCGTTATAATGACTTTCCCATTCGTTACAAGGACTTTACCCCCTCGTAATTAGCATTGTCAACTCATTACAATGACTTCACAAATCATTATAATAACGTCACGATTCGTTATGGCTTGTCAATTCGTTATGGCGACTTGACAATTCATTATAATGACTTGACAACTCGTCATAATAACTTTACAACACAGTACAATGTCTTCTATACTGGTTATAATAAGTGAGCTTATTATAACAACTGTGTATAACGACATGTTAAGTCATTATAAAACTAATCAACTTGATTTTTAACGTGTCATAACAACATTACAACTCGCCATCATGATTCCACATCACATTACAACGGGTTGTTTACTCGTTTACTCGTTATAATGATTTAATTCGTTATAAAGGCTTCACGACTGGTTATCATTGCGAAAATTACTTCAACTCATTTTGCAATACAACTCATTGTAACGATGTCAAAAACTCGTTATGACGACATATCATCTCTTTATAACGACTCTTTACAACTTGTTGTTATAATGATTGGTTAACTACTTGTCAACTCGTTATAGTCACTTCACAATTCGTTACGACTTCACAACTCGTTAAAATAACTAGTCGACTCGTTATAACTACTTGTATATTTATTATAACGACTTTAAACTCATTATAACTCATTATAATTTATAACGCTTTGTCAAGTCATTATAACTGTTTGTCCACTCGTTTTGGTGACTACCGATATCGTTATAATAACTTCAATACTTGGCAGCTCGCCATAATGACATCGCAACACGTTGTCACGACTGGAGAGCTCATTATTATGACTAGTCAATTCGTTATTACTTCTGGAACTCGTTATAACTTGTCAGCTCGTTCTTACGATTTGTGAACTGGCTATAACGACTTCATAACTCATTATAATGACATGTCAGCTCGTAACAATGACTTAACTCGTAACTATTTCACATTTTATAATAACGACTCGTGAAATCGTTTAACAACATATCAGCTCGTTATAACGACTTCACAACTCGTTATAATAATATATCAACTCAACTTAACGATTTCAGGACTTGTTATGACTTGTTAACTCATTATAATGAGTATTAATGACCCTTTGAAGACCGAATTGCTTGAAGCAGTGACTATTATTGTCAGGGCAAAGCCAGTCTAAAAGGGAGGAGACCCCCTCCCCCTACTTTCAAGTTGAGATATATGTATATATTTCTTCTCTCTGTGTAGTAAGCACACATGTTTTAATTAGATAATTAGCCTTACGCGATTCACAGTGGGATACCTCTCTGGCATACTACTAATCAGAATAAATAACCCCATGCTCGTTTATCTCGCAAAGACAAGCACTGATAGACTGACTTCAATCGTCTCGGCTTTCAAATATATTATTTCTTGGGATACGCTTGACAGCATATGCACTGGCGCGCGGTGATTCTATCTTCAGAAATGTCCCGTGCCATTTTTAGGCATCTTGAAATGTTGTTAGGATAAGATATAAAACTGTTGAGAACTAGCTAGTTCAGAGAGACATGGGTTCCGGTCGTGTAGGAGTGAGACTTGGGTTCGGCCGAATAGGAGACGCCATATATGGTCTCGTGCGAGTGGAATTTCTGGGCAATCCACGAAGCTCCGTTGTACGCCGCTATTGTCAGATTAGGCGGGCTACAAGCACGAATTTACAGAATAGATTACGAACCCAAGTAAAGGCTAAGTTTAGATGTCATTGGCGAGGATAGACTCACACCTGTCTCAAAGTGTAGGCTATTGTATTGTGGTATTAACGCAGAGGTTGATCGCGTAGTAGCCTGTTTTAGTATCAGAGTGTTATAAGGTCGACAGTGACAATTCGCGCAAGCTCGAAAGCGCATTTTGAAGTTGTGAGTTCTGCATGAACTGTGTATTTCAAAATGACAGGAACATTCAAGGGGAGTTCTATCAAAGGACATATGTATAAACCGTATATGAAGTAGACTTGCTAAACTAGCCGACAGAGTGGATAAACCGAATCCAAATCAGAACTATATTGCCACAAGGTAATTAACATTGCTAGTCAGGATCCCCCGGCAGTTATAGCTGCAGACGCGAACAGACGCAAAAGATTAAGACTCGGTGTTTTAAGCTCCTGTTGCGAGCCCGTGAAAGTGACACGTTGAGAGTGTACTATAGCGCCAATACAGGGCTATATATAGACTGAATTGATGAAAAACTATTTAACCCCTGTGATAAGTCGTTCATTTGTGTTGATCAAATTGTTAAATGTGTTGAATGTGGAATGAGTTTATTTTAAATGTGAATAAAAGAATCGTTGTTACTTTAATCATTGTTTCCTTTCCGCAGCCTGAAGTGATTAGGAATCACACCTGACGAAGAACGAACCTATATTTCGCTCGGCAGGGAAGAAAATCATAGTGCGGTCCCAACAGAGCTCTGCGTGCCGAGTTTGACCCGTGTCCGGATTCCGACCATCCTTGTTTGCCCGTCCCCCAATGGCGAGGCTAAACAACCCCATGTCACCCCTCCCACATAGATATAGGTGTTTGACAATTATTCAAGATACCGCTCAATGTCATTGAAATCAAACGGGCGAATGCATTTTATTACAACATATATATATATATTATATTTATTGGTGTTTAAGGTCACATACTTATGCACAATGGCTAATCGTGACCGTTACAGTTTTACGGATGGAGGAAGCCGGAGTACCCGGAGAGAACACACCGAGCACTGACGAGCAACTGTCAGCTCCTCAACATTCTAACTCTTTTCAAGCTCCGCTCAAGCAGGGTTACAGCGATTGAAGACATGTGCACCATCGACGTGCAGTTCGTCTTAGTACACGGCGTCACCGTGCCCCCATGTAGGCAACCGGGATAAAGTGCCTTGCCAAAGGACATAACGCGAGTCGTCCCGGACGGGGATCGAACTCGGGACCTCTAGCATAGAAGTCCAACAGTCTACCACTGAGCCACACCGCTCTCCTTTTATTATAACAGTAAAGAAACTGAAGAACTCCAAACACCAAACGTATCTGAATGATCTGATGACAAATTCCAAGGAATCGAGAACTCTATCTTCAAAGTCAAACGGTACAAAGTGTCACAAACATCTGTACTTTATATATTAGCCCTTTAACCAACACAGGCGATATCAAAATTTATTATTTTAAATACCATTTTTTTTAATTTTTCAAAAAATTTTAACAAAACCATATCATGTGACCTTCTCGTTGGAACGAGCTCGTTCCAACGAGGGGTCACATGATATGATTTTGTTGAATTTTTTTTAAAAATAATATTTTTTCAACTGCTGACTTTGCATATTACACGGGTGGATGCGGGCGATTCGTTAGGTAAAGGGTTAAAAAACTGTAAACAATTTCAAGATTAACCCAAACATTTGTCTAATAAATCTACCCTTCGTAAAGGATAGCTGAGTTTCGGGCATAAATATAAAGTTAAACTTTTTTTCATATAACTGACAGTTACTGATGCCGACTTTGAAGTGACTCGCGCCTTTCACGGAAACAGGTTGCTATCCATTTCAAATCCATTTTCAATTTTATTGTTGAAGACTCCGGGCTGCAGATGTAGTACATCTGCAGCCCAGATGTAGTACATCTGCAGCCCGGAGTCTTCAGTAATATTTCAAACTGACAAAGTAACAATCTTTGCACACATGTCCCAGATAACAATATTGCACAGCAGTACACATGTTTCAGATACCCGTGGTGACGCCACGTTCTTTAAAAATAATACAAATAGGAGAATCCTTCAGTTTAAATTAGAATCCCCTCAGATTTTCGTTAATTTCACACAAAAAAATAATGAATTCCAGCGTCTGATACTTGAAGATTCCCATTTACGGTAGGCGTGCTACCACTTCGGAAAATACTTTTTGGCGTAAATAAACGTCTCTCCCACCTCCAACCATAAAAGCGAAGAAGGTTCTACAAGAAAAATGGTCCATTCTTTTAGCGCAATAGAGACGAGGGAGAGGGGGGGGGGGGGGGGCTCCCAGGGAAATGTTTTCAATTTTTAATCCATGACCTCCAATCTGAGGCCAACTGCACACTTAAATTGAGCTATTTTTTCACGAAAAAAAACACAATTTAATTTTTTATCACAAGCTACGAGTTTTTCTTGAGTATCGCGCTTGACCGACGAGGAAAGTAATTCCTACAGGGATTGAATATTTCGAAGACCCTATGTTTCTGAGATCGAATCAGACAGAAATTTACCGTTTGGTCAAATTTGGGAGAATATTTTCTCAAGGAAAGTTCAGTTTATTTCGGATTTTTTTTTATCCTTTGTGTGTTTTTTTTTTAATCGATCCGGCGAAAAAACCGCAACTCGGTCATACCACGGTCCACGAACATTTATTGATTCTTGAACAGCCCCGTTGGCGTGAAAAATACGCGGTACACGTAACAAAATTAGCATGTGAAATTCCGTGTTGAATATAAGGCTTTCCGCAAGACCAGGATTAAAGAAATTGGGGGCGGACACAGCGTTGAGTGGAACCACGTTTAACCTCGCAGAAAGAAGGAGGACGGCGTTCGCCCAAGACAAAAATGGCATTGAATGTGTGTATCTGAGGCAAGAAAATATGTTTTTCAAGAAATTCCTTTACCGAGTGTTGTCAACTGACAGTAACAGTGATGGGTGAACCAAAAATAAAAACGGTCATACGGTTTCGGGAAATGCAATCAGCTCTTTTCAATATCTTGAAATAATACACAGGACTTCGCTTAAAACACCTTTCATTATTATGTTTAATCAACCTACAAAGTAGGTTCCAACAAATACGTCGATCAAATTTTCAGAAAAAATCAACAGATGTACAGCTCTTAAAGAGCGTACGCCAGGTTTTTTTCACCGAAAGTACATTTCGACAGATTTTCGAAAAGGAGTGGTATGAGTTCCAGGAAAGTGTTCAATGATCAAATTGATTATAACAGTTAATTTATTTAAAATAGGGCACAAATAAAAATACAACCCATGAATTCCATGCCCTACAAAAACATTTTGCTGTTTGGTTCCAGTTCTTTTTTACCGGCGAACGACATTATACAAACATAAAGACATTATGCCGATTTTAAGTGCATTTTATGCTATTAATATTCATCTTAATTATTATCTCCCTTTATTTGAGGTGAAATTAATAAATTTTTATCGCGTATGGACAATACTGGGGACAACGCACTTTCGATCCTTCTTTGACGTTTTGGATTGAAGTTTACCGCAGATCACGACCATGGCAGGAGACATCAGGGGCGGAAAGGCTACGGGTTCATTTGCGGTACTCTCAACTTGGCATTTTTATTCGGAAATCGACACTCTGAGGCGGCGGTCACACCATCGCATACGGTTTTCTTGTCCGTCTATCGTAGGGGGAGACCGGGCCATATTGGAACAGTTTGACGTTTTTTTCACAGTCAGCGGCTGGTAATCTGTTCCAAACTTTAAACGTTTTATTTAATAAAAAGCACGTTGAGTGCGTCGTACAATAAAGGCTTAAAAATAACTGAATGTTCGAAGGATTTCATGCAACGCATCGGTATTTTAAATTCTCAAACTGTTCAAACTTACACCGTACTCGTGGCAAGTTGGACCACTATCAGGGGTGGCGCCAGGGATTTCTCGACGGGGGGGGGGGGGGGGGGGGGGGGGGGGGGCTGACCTCTCCGACAGAGGGGCTATAACATTTGACCTCCCAAACGAAGGAAAATGAGTGAAAATTGGTAAATTGGAGAACCAAAACAGAAGCAAATTGAGTATGTTTGTTGATTATTTAACCCTTTACCTAACCTGAAAAGCAGACGACACTTACAAAAATAATTTTTGAATAACTAATTTTTTTCATTTTTTGTCTTAAAAACATAGGTTATGACCCCTCGTTGGAACGAGCTCGACGAGCTCGTTCCAACGAGGGGTCATAACCTATGTTTTTGAGACAAAAAATGAAAAAAATAATGAAAATTAATTGGCGATTTTTGAGAATAGCGCTGGCCGGTTTTGACCGTTACCTTAGGTAAAGGGTTAAAGTAAACATAATAAGGTCGGGAAATATTTCATCTATAAAGCCAGTTTGACGGACGACATGAAGGAATTTCGTGAGAATCACTATTCTCTATCAAAGTTCCAGTGCTGCAAGGGTTCGAGACTGACAAGACGAGATATCTACATTCGATTGGTGGAAATTTCTCGTGAAGTCGGGTTTACGAGACTCTCCGACGGACTGACTAAAAATCTCCGACGGAGGGGGGGGGGGGGGGCTGGACCTCTCCGACAGGGGGGCTGTACCCCTCCCCCCTGACCCCCCCCCCCCCTTGGCGCCACCACTGACCACTATGCGGAGTATATTGGAACGAATGCAAGAATATTTAAACACATTTCCAAACACTGCTTTTATCATACAAAATTAAGTTATATACATGTATAAGACCTCAGAGTGAAGGGAGTTGATAACCATGCAATGGTGGAGCCATGTATCTGGGGTTGGTCAGAGGCGTCAAAACCCATCCAGCCCCACTACCCAAACTGGATCAACCCAGATCGTGGATACAACTGAAAGTACCACTCGAATGGCCTTAAACTGCACCATTTCTATCGCCTATTTCAAAATTCTCCAGGCCTCAAATAATTAAAACGAACCCTTTTCCTAACGTTACGGTGGAAACCAGCGATATATAAAACAAAATTGCCACTCAAGTTTTGTTTCATTTTCATTTTTTTTTTTTTTTGCTTCAGAAACATAGCCTAGGACCTTCATCAGAACGAAGTCGAGCTCGTTCCAATAAGGGGGTCAGAAGCTACTGAAGCGAAAAATTAAAAGTTGTATAGTTACGCGAAAAGGAATTTAGTCGCTACTACTTGGGTTAAATCACCATATGCTCCAGTATATACTTAACGCTGTTTACTGAGTCTTTAAATATAAACTATCGTTAGCATTTGTGCATAGTTTTCTAAATCTTCCGAGAGAAAGATCCCCCCCCCCCCCCTCCCGTACCAACCCTAAAGCTTGACATGTTTCTGGTTTTCGCGTCCCCGTTATTCTCTTTATTCTCTTGATAACATATCTCCTTAAAGTTACATGGGGGATTCCAAAATCGTTTGCCACTGTTCTGCGTGGCATTTCATTAACAAGAGAGCCCGTGCCGCTCTGGGCATTATATCGGCCAGCGTCGAACTTCTTGTGGTTTCCCTCTGATATATTCCCATTCTGTGTGTCTGAAAAACAAGTTGAAAGATATTATAGACACAGCAGCAAAATGTAATAAAAAGGGTATTTGAATAAATTTAATGTCAGTCATTGCCATTATTGTTTTACAGTAAAGGCAGAGTGCTATATAGCCCCATTCAAAGCATACGAAAAACCTCTCGAACGTGGTGTTCCGACATGCCCCTTTGGCAAGGAACTTAAAAATATAAACTGCCTTTTTGTTACCCCTTACTCAGCCTTACTGTCCATTTCTGGGGAGTATCTAAAATTAAAACGGAGTGATCCGGTATGCTTTTAGGGTAAACATTGTAACTGAAATAACTACTTACCATAGATAAAATTGAAATTTGAAAAAATGTTTAAAATTTACTTCAGAACAGAAAAATCAAACTCACCAGTACAGCTCGTATGGTTTTCCTTCTGTATTTTCGTTTTGCCCATGCAAAGAACTCCCACGAAGGTCATCGAGTATAGCAAGATGATTAAAAACCGAGAACCGTATCTGGGGCTAGAAAACGTCCGTGTTTCAATTTACCCCGTGTTCCAATTACTCAGCGATTCGCATCGTTGGATGATCACACAATATCTACGTTTCCTTGGCGTCGAAGCTCTCCGTGAGGAGCACGTATAAATTGAAATATAATGAAAATGGGGCCAAGTCATGGATGAACCCCCTGTATTGAGGAGAAGGGCATTTTGCTATGATTTTTTAAAATTATCTTAATTTCCAATAAAAATTTGAATAAAAAACTCAAAATATTGGGGCGGCAGTGACGCAGGCGTTAAACACTTTGAAATTGATCATCTACATAATATTCATAAGTTCATTAGTACTGGGGAAAATATAAGACACGAGTAACAAAGATGCACACCTATATATATATACCTTCCACACAGCACTTCCAGGAATCGGAAAAAATGACGTAGTACACTGTAGTACATGCATTATTATATAGTTTTTAATAATTTGCTCTGACCTTGACCTTCAAACTATTGAAAAAAATCGTTTTCGATTGGATTCGGTCCGTCAAAAAATGGACAGGAGCGACGTATACTAAAATTTTATCGTACACGTAGGTGTGGCCACCCCAACGGAAAGCTATAGTTTTCATTTCAATCCGATGACGTATAAGATTGTCGTATCAAATATCGGTGCTTGACGTACGATGGTGTAATCGCCGCCTCAGAGATTTTACCAGGGTCGGCGGAGCACGTGGGTGAAAGCTTCAGCCCCTCCACTCTTTTGGCCTACAATGCTCAAAATATTTGAAAACAGTAAGAAAAATGATCTTGATTGCTTGTTATTCTACTTGTCATCAATCCTGGGGAGGGGGGGGGGGGGGCAAATGGCTTCAGATCCCCCTTTTTTGGCCTACAATGCTCAAAATTATTTTTAAATAGCCAACAAAATGAGCTTAATTCCTTCTTATTCTACTTCTCACCCATCCTTAGGCCTAATAGGCCTACCAAAATACTTTTCAGTCGGCGATTATCCGAGCCGGGTCAGTAGCGAAGTAGTTACTACCCTAAACTTAGCCTGCCAGAGAACACAATTTAGGGCTATTGTACGATCTGGTGAATTTAGGAAATAAGTAGGCTATCGGCACCGAATCGGTGACGGTAGTCCACTACTCTCCTAACATCATCCAGATTGCTTCTTAGGTCACATTTCTTTTGCATACTTTTCTACGAAAGGGTCGCGGAACACCGGATAACACTTCAGCCCCCCCCCCCCCCCCCCCACACACACACACTTTCACAGTCGCTCAGCAGCCCCTGAATTTTACTGAGTTGTTCAAGTACCAAGCATGATAATACTGAAGCGTGTAGACATTTGGCTGCCTATGAGTCCATTTATCTCGCCGCTGCGACATAATTAATTCCCGACATACATAATAATCCATTGTGGCAAAATACAATTAGTAGTCGGGCTATGGGTAGGGATGTGGACCGGGCCGTTTTGGACCGGTCCAGTCCGCTGTCCAGGGGTTGACCGGAATATGGGGTGGACAGTCGGAGTACCGCTTCCGATCGACCCAACCTTGACAGTCCGATACTTTTCAATCCGGTTCACAAGCCCATCTTTCTCAGTAAATGCCCATCGCGATTGTTGACGTAAATTTCTCGTTGACAACATGTTTAGTCGGTTCTTAGTGTTTTCCAAGAGTTAACATGTTGTGTTCATCAAAACTGCAACAAGAAAGTAACTATCTGTAGATGTTATCGTGCACTGGGTTTCCATTCTGGGTTGAATAAAACTTTAACTCACATACCCTCCAAGTATACAGGTTTATAAATGTGACTCAAAACACTGAAAAGTCAGATGGCGTAAAACTTTTTTCAAATTAACTTGGGCGATACACCACTTGTTCGTATAAGTAGTATGTCTCGCACGTTTCACCCCTATTCTGCCAGAGGGGGAGTGACGTCATTGTCACGTGACCTAGTTACGTCATGTTTGGTTGTCATGGTAACCCGCGTTTACTTTTCGATCGAGCCATAAGATTTTCTATCTAGCGATACACCCTCCCATACGAGTAGAATGTCTCTACACGTTTCCCCCCTATTCTGCCGGGCGGGAAAGTGACGTCATAGTCACGTGACCTTGTTGCGCCAAATTTGGTTGTCATGGTAACCCGCGTGAGCGGCCATGTTGTGACGTCATTAGCATAGTGATATGTGGAGTCAGTGCGCATGTGTAGCGCGTGTTGGTAGGGTGATACGTGTTTTTTTTTTGTTTTTTTTTTTGTTTTTTTTCCAATTGTTTATTTGGTGATATTTTGCAGAGGCCACGAATTTACAATCCTCCGTACAATCTCACGTGGCTAGGAGATGCAAGAGCGTATACAAAATATTACATATTATGTTACCAAATATGTCAGATACACTAACAATTGGAAAAAATGTATAAGTATGTACAATAGGGTGTATTGGGGGGGGGGGGGGTCGGTGCGTGTGTGTGTGTGTGTGTGCATGTGTTTATGTGAGTGTTTCCGTCGTCCATTTTGTGTACTGGAGGCCGGGAGCGCGGTGGCTCAGTGAAAGACTGTTGGACTTCTATGCTAGAGGTCCTGAGTTCGATCCCCGTTGTGTCCTTGGGCAACGCACTTTATCCGGGTTGCCTACACGGGGGCACGATGACGCAGTGTACTAAGGCTTACTGCACGTCGGTGGTGCACATGTCCTCAACCGCTGTAACCCTGCTTGAGTGGAGCTTGAACAGAGTTAAAATGTTGAGGAGCTAACAGCTGTTCGTAGATGCACGGTGGTTCTCTCCGGGTACTCCGGCTTCCTCCACCCGTAAAACTATCGCGGTCACAATTAGCCATTGTGCATACGTATGTGACCTTAAACACCAATAAATAAATAAATAATACTGGAGGCCGCCATCTTGGATTCTATGGTAGCACGTGGTTGCTATGTAGCCCAAAGGCCTACCATAGAGTGTGTTCCTTTGTACAAGAGTAAATCTATTTACCCAAATAAACCCATTAATCCCTCCAAATCACCCCAAACACCCGAAACGGACTTGACGAAGCCCCATTTTGGACATATAAGAATAGTTCTATAACTCGCTTTCGATTCAGTGGGAGTAAACACCAGCAGAGTAGAAGAGTCTATCAGTTGGAAAAGTTTTGTTACTATTTTTAATTTTTCTGGTCTGTTCAGGCTAGTTCTAACCCTATTCCTAGTCCTCTTGTTCTTGTTTCATTTATCCAGATCAGTTAACTGCAGCTAACTAACCAATCAGATTGCTTGATTTTCCAAGCCTGTACCTAACCGTACTGAGTTATTTCCATTGTGTCTAACGAAGGCCTCTATGATTCTCAAACCCAAAAGACAAGCAGGGACACATATTGTCGAACGACTCGAATCCTATCGAGCAAATGAGCTACAGAGCAATTGCTCATACTGCTCTACGACTTATTTCGGTATTCGAGGCTACCAATGACATGGCAATATATCATTTGCGGATACCATTTGAGGATACCTTTTGGGAATACACTATCGAGCAATTCTTGAATAGTCATTGCTCGAACAACTCGAATCCCACCAAACAAATGAGCTATCGAGCAATTGCTCGACGAGTGACTGCACTTACTGCTCTACGACTCATCTGGGTATTTGAGGATAGTTTTGACATGGCGATGTATCATTTGAGGATACCAACTGAGGATACCTTTTGGGGATACTTATCTGAAGTTATCTGGTCAACCCATTTCGCATGGTATTCCCCTTCCCCGCTAGTGAGAACAGAAGAACTTTTGTTATAGTTTAAAATGTTATTGAATTTTCTATACACTGTTAAAGTTCGTTATATGGAGTTCAATATTTGTTCTGTTATGTTGGTTGTGTTGGATCTTCGTTCACTTCATCTCGATCTTTGGTCTGTTCCATTCTCTTCCACCTTCTTCGATGTTTGTTCGGCCCAAGGTATCCTCGAAAGGTATCCTCAAATAATAAAACAATACCAGGCTATTGGTATCCTCAAATACTAAAATGAGTCGACGAGTCGTTCGAGGAGTCACTCGAATGAGCAATTACCCGATAGCTCATTTGCTCGATGAGCTTCGAGTCATTCGAGCAATGACTTTTCAGTAATTGCTCGATAGCTTATTGGGTTTAAGAATGATATAGGACTTTTGTTGTAATAAGGGGAGATAACTCTGCATACAGATTATGGGAAATCAAACAATCTGATTGGTTAGTTATAATTTATATAAATGATCTAGATAAATGAAACAACAGGAGTACTTGGAATAGGGTCAAAACTAACAAGAACAGACCAGAATAGCTAAATATAGTAATGATTATCAAAGCTGTTCCAGTTGATAGGCTCTTCTACGCTACTTGGGTATACTCCAGGACAAAGGAACGTGGTCAGGTAGACGAAAACTATTACATGTATAGATAGAAACCGATGGTTTGGTGGGAAATTCGAACTAGTAAAACAACTTGTTGGGGTTGTTTGTGGTAATTCTACGAATTAAACGAGGATTCTGGGGAAATTCCAAGCCAGACAATTACTCATATTCAATCGAACACACCCCCTATACCCCTTGGTACTATAGCACTACGTGCTACACCGATAAAATGGGGAATCCGTAGTAAATAAAGTCAATTTCGGTGATTTGGAGGGTTTGTTGGGTTGCTTGTGGTAATTCTACGAATCGGGAAATTACTCCTGTACAATCGAACACACACTCCGAACATACCCCTGTCCTATTAGAAGCCATTGGATCACCACGTGCTACCATAGAAACCAAGATGGCGGTCTCCAGGATACAAAATGGACGACGGAAACACGTATCACTCTAACAAAACACCATGCGCATGCACACTCACACCACGTATCACAATGGAGATGAAGTCACAACATGGCCGCTCACGCGGGTTACCATGACAACCAAACATGACGTAACTAGGTCACGTGACTATGACGTCACATGAGATCCGGCATGAGATCCGGCTGAATTGGGACGGTCGGGTACATGCTATACTACTAACGTTCGACGGAACGACAAACCGTGGTTTGATAGCAGCTTGAGGCACGAAATACTTACTCGTGACCGAGCAAGGAAACTGGCGCCCAAACATAATACTACTAACAACTGGTTTAAGTACCGAGAAATTAGGAACAATGTGAACAATATGAAAAAATTGCAAAAGAAAACTATATATATAAATTAGACGAAAGTTTAACTCTCGAAAATTAGCCTAAACAGTTTTGGCATATCGTCAAATCATTCATGAATAACTGTGGCGAACCGGATATACCTTCTCTTCACTGTACAACTGAATCAGGAACTACTATAGTAGAATAGTATTTTTATCGATAATAGTAAACTTGACTCATTGAATCATCAGCTCCCTTCCCTAAAGCTCTACTGCACAGAGTCATTATCAGAAATAAATTGTACAGAATCCGACATTTCCAATATTTTAGCTGTACTACCAACCAAGAAAGCTCATGGCCACGATGGGCTAAGCCACAAAATGCTTCGAGAAACGCGATTTACTGTCTCTAAACCACTGAGCCTGTTGTATAATAAATCATTGCGTACCAGTATCTATCCGGATCAGTGGAAATTAGCAGACCTCATACCAATATATAAAAAGGCGACCGTCGAGATGGTGGCAATTACCGACCTATATCTCTCCTGTGGATTATTGGAAAAATATTGGAAAAAGTAGTCTTCAATAAAGTTTTTCACTTCTTCAATGAGAATAATCTCTTCTACAAATTCCAATCGGGTTTCTTACCTCACAATAGTACGGTGTTCCAACTCATAGAAATTTATCATTCTCTCTGTCACGCCATTGACAAAAAACAACCGACATGTGGAGTTTTCTGCGACATATCTAAAGCGTTTGACAGAGTGTGGCACAGGGGCTTACTTTTTAAACTCCAAGAAAATTGAATAACTGAAAGACTTTTGGAATGGTTTGACAGTTACTTGACCAATCGCAGACAACGCGTTCTTGTAAATGGTTTTCACTCCCGCTATAAAGAAGTAACATCAGGTGTCCCACAGGGCTCCGTACCTGGACCTTTCCTATTCTTGGTGTACATAAATGACATCGCCGAGAATATAGAATCTGTAACCCGTTTATTTGCTGATGATACCTGCTTAATTAGAAGCGATCAGACGATGAATGAAATGTCGGAAAAGATAAATCGGGACATACTCCAGATAAATGTCTGGGCCGACAAGTGGCTCGTAAATTTTAACGCTCAAAAAACAAAACTGATGTTATTCTCGATAACAAAAAATATCCCACACCCAACTATCAAATTTCTAGATGAAACACTTACTTTTACTGATGAGCATAAACATTTAGGACTAATCATACAATCCGACTTGTCATGGGACAAACACATCCTAAATATAAGCAAACGTGCTAGCTCCAGACTATCCCAGCTTAGGAAGTTAAAATTTTGCCTAAACCGAAACACCTTAGAAACTATGTACAAAGCTTTTATTTTACCAATATTAGAGTATGCTAGCCCAGTATGGGATAACGCTCCCCAAAACACTACTGAAAGGCCTCGGCGACATACATAACGGCGCTGCACGCATAATAACGGGGCTAAGAAGGTCGGTCTCGAAGGAACAACTCCTCTTGGAGTTGGGATGGAAATCATTAGAGGAACGTCGATATATTCACAAAATGTGTCTGTTTCATAAGATTGTAAATGGAAATGCTCCCGAATACCTTAGTGGCCTCTTACCAAGGCGAGTTCGTGACACAGCAAATTATTCCCTTAGAAACGCTTCAGAATTTGTTTCATATGTTTTGCGAATGGAATTGTTGAAAAAATCGTTCTTTCCGGCATGTTCAAAAATATGGAACACGATCGATGAGACCACCAAAAATGACTCTTTGATAAACTTTAAGAAATTCTTGACTAACCCGGATGTGAAACCACCCCCATACTTTAATAAAGGGAAAGGAAAACGGAGTATATTTCACTATCGGCTAAAAAACGGGTGTAGTGATCTGAACGCTGATAAATTTGCAAACCACATATCCGATTCCACCGAGTGTACGTGCACTCGCAACGAAAAAGAAGATACTCATCACTATTTCTTTGTGTGCAACCACTATGTCCCAGTTCGGAACAAACTGACTCATATCCTGCTAAAATACAATATTACTGAGGTTGACCAACTACTTTATGGAGAGGCGACCTTGCCAAACAAAGATAACGAGGTAATATTTCAAGCTGTCCAAAAATCTATACACGAATCCAGACGCTTTGAATAGTAGTCGAACTATTAATTCATTCAACATCCTCTACAACTGAAGCAACTGCAAATCCTAAAAATTAAATAATAATTATGCCGAACAAGCAGTGGCGGCGCCAGAAATTTTTTTGTGTGTGGGGGGGGGGGGGGGGGCAACTATGGGGGCAGACTCCCATGAAGGGGGGCAAATACGTAAAGGGTCATATCATTACTTTGTTATGAGGTAGTCCAAACTTGGACCCAAAGTCCGTAATATACTTTTTTGGTTTGGTACGTCCTGTGGACGTACCAAACCAAAAAATTATATTACGGACTTTGTGTCCAAGTTTCGACTAAATGTAATGGTAAGCGGTCTTCCTTTCAAAAAATCCTGGATCCGCGTCTGGTGGGTCTGTGCGTAAGAGAGAGAGAGAGAGAGAGAGAGAGAGAGAGAGAGAGAGAGAGAGAGAGAGAGAGAGACTCATAATGCCCGTCTGTCATAATCCGAAATCCATGAATTTTTTTAGACGAGGGAGATGGATAGACATTCCTTTGTTGGCTCATAACTTAATTATAACTTATAAGTATCTGCATCCGAGTCTTTAAATCTCTACTGCCTGGATGTGTTCATCAGCTAGCCTGAGGCTTTGGGCTAAGTGTGTATGGGAAATTATTGGGAATAAAAAAAGAGAGGGGTGTGTGTGTGTGAGAGAGAGAGTGACTGAATGTGTTTGTGTGTGAGGGTGGATGGAAATGCATGCGAGATAGTTGGGGTGGGGGGCAACTGGGGGGGTGGGGGGGCAAAGCCTTCGTTTGGGGGGGGGCAAATGCCCCCATGCCCCCCCCCCCCCCTCCCCGTAGCGCCGCGACTGCGAACAAGTTGCTGTCTCAGATTTACTCCACCTGTCTGCTACATTTCACAACATTTCCCCTATCACACGCGGTTATTTTCTTTCTACCATAATTGCACAACAGTTACATTGTCAATGTTACCTACTTATATGTGAGTCGGAACTCAGCACCATACTTCATACTTGAACTTCGAATCTGACTGAACTAACAGACCCTTCAGTGAACATGAACAGAGGATGACCTCTGCAAATATTTATAAGAACAAAAAATCGAGATTTGCTTTCATGCCAGGGATTACGATCCCTCGGTGTAAGTAGCTCCACGAGGTCCTTGCAACGAGGAATCGTTGACCCTGCGAACCAGGCATTGGAAACTGAAAAGAATATAAAATTTAAATTTTAATTACAACTTCATGCGGATTGAGTCAAGTTATATGAAGATAAAGGGTTAAATCCTACCGAGCATACAGTGTAGGGAAAGCTGTTGTAAACTGCTGCAATCTATCCCTTTTCCATTTCTTCTTTCAAGGTTCTTGCATACTTTACTGTGACATTAATTACTTTTTTCCTTTTTGTTATTATGCACTTTAGATTGGATTATTTTGTTCACTGCCTCGTGTTTGAATTGTAAAATGTCGGGAAAAGATAGTCTTCTAAGTGGAAAGCACTTGTTCTCTGATCCCTTTGCATTTTTACTAGTTTGTTTAATCTACTAACGTTCTTGGACATCTAGTGCATTGGTAGATTCCGGATCTGTGGGTAGTCTTCACGTGACTATGACCCCCCGGGCAGAGTAGGGGTGAAACGTGCGAGACATGCTACTCGTATAGGAGGGTGTATTGCTAGATAGAAAATCTTATGGCTTGATCGAAAAGTAAACTGGAAAATATTGAATCTGCTCTGGAATCCGGTTGCGTTGAAACCGGAAATCTCTTGGAAGCCTACGATCGTAAAACCGAGAAACTTAATTTGGGTGGTGATCCATTTATTCGCCGTCAATAGTATAGCAAGAGTTCTTCATCTCCTATTACCCGCAATTTTGCCGGTGCAACTAGTGTTAAATTCCCATGGAAACTGGACTTTGTCGGTGCAACTTGTTCTGGTGCGAAAGGACGGCACCAGTCAGAACTGCAACTGGCATTTGGTATTCGTACTGCATATATAATATGCAATGGTATGTGTTATGATATATGTACACACAGGGTTCTCGGTATAGAGTATGGGTATGTGATGGAAAATTGATGGGGGAGGTGAGTTTCTTGAATTTGTACCCGGGAAATGGTTGACATTTATAATAACGTTGTGAGGTCATGGTGTGCGCGCGACGCCACAGAACCGATGGCATGGGTGGTATATACCCATGTAGCATTACCTTGCTATCGAAAAGGGACGGCTGATATTGCCGTCCATTTTCGATAGCAAGGCAATTGTGACTTATTCGGATATGAGAGGTGGCATATTATACCTCAATGAGGGATTAGCTCATGGTCTCATGGCCTCGTATGATAAAAGGGGGTGGCGAAGGCTCGTGGTTGTTAGGTTAGGGTGCTGGAAGTGGGATGCTACCGAACGTGGAAATTCATTACCCAGATATACAATTATGGTCATGCTCGCCTTGAAGTTGTTTTCGGCATTTCCCCTCGAAAATATTAGTGATTATGAATACCCCGAAATCTAAGTGACACACTAGTGTAAAGATCATTGTCTCCTAGCGGAATTGTCTCCCGGGCCCATCGGGCCGGCTATATGGCTGAGCCCTGTTTGAGAATTTTTTGTTTTAATCGGAATAGGCGAACAAAATGACAAGCGACGAGTTTTTCTGGAGTGTCGCGCTTCACAACGAGGAAAGTAATTCCCGGAGGGATTGAATATATTTTAAAGACCCTGTGCTTCTGAGATCAAATCAGACAGAAATTTACCGTGTGGTCAGATTTGGGAGATCATTTTCTCTGGGAAAATTTTGTTTATTTTGTCCTCTTTTTTTATTTGTTTCTTTAATCGATCCTGCGAAAAACCAGTCCGACCACGAAAGTTGATTCATTCTTGAACAGTATTTGGCGTGAAATTTCTGCTGTACTCGTGCCATAACTAGCTCGTGAAATTCCGTGCTGAATATAGGGCTTTTAGTGAGAGCATGATAAAAAAAAATGAGGGAGGGGACACAGTCTGTGATGGCAGGCTCCCCCCCCCCCTGGGTTCGCACCTGGTTTTAGAATGGTAGGCCACTAACTTAAGCACATAAAGCATGGATTTTGTGTACCGAGCTGACAAATGAGCGCTGACTGAGTTGTTCGTCGAGATCAAGCCACTTCGGGTCTTGAAGTTTTGTGGAACCACGTATGACCTCAGAAAAAGTAGGGGGTTCGGCATTACCCCGAGTTCCCGTCCACTAGGAAAACGGCATGGTCTATTATGTATCTGAGGCAAAGATATCTGTTTTTAACTCTTTGAACTCTGGTAGTATCTTCCATGCCAGTTCAATGACAGCAATTAGAAGAGTCCCTATTTATTATACATTGAAAATATTGATTGTCTACCCCACACATTTACTGAACAGCCATCCTATTTAATGACGTATCATGTTCTTGGCCGGAAAAGCGGCCGCTCGGGTTCAAAGAAATTCGTTTAGCAAGTGCCGCCTTCTTTCTGATGGGTGAACCAGAAATAAATTCACTGCCAAAAAACCTCGGGAAATCCAGTCAGCGCTTTCTTCGGTTTGAAGAAAGCAATTGAAGGAGTTCACATCCATAAATTGCAATCGGCCCTTCATAACACAATTGCATTACGCCTGATTTCTATTATTAAATTATTATCGTCCTACACCGTAGGTTCCAACAAATGCGTCGATCAAGTTTGTTCAAATAAATCGACAGACGTTCAGCACTCACAGTGCGAACGCCAAGTTTGTTACTGACTGCCCAGTTCGTCTGATTTTCGAATAGGAATGGTATAAGTTCTAGGAAAGTGTTCTCAACTATCAATGTGGTTAAAACAGTTAATTTAATTAAAAAAAGATAAAAATAAAAATAAAACTGATGTTATACATGTCACACAAAATGCTTTACTGTTTGGTTTCATTTTTAAAAGAACTTACCGCCGAACGATATTATATTATAAACATAATGATTATTTTAAGTGCAATGTATACAAAAACATATTATTCATATTAATTGTTATCTCCCTTTATTTGTCGTGCTCGCTTGAAATCAACTTTCCATTTTATTCGCAAATCGACACTTATAGAGATTTTACCAGAGGCGGTGGGGCGCGGGGAGGGGTCCTGTACTGGGGAGCTTCAGCTTCCCAACTTTTTTGGTCTCATAGGCCTACCAAAGAACTTTGGCCTATACTTTTCAGTCGGCGATTATCGGTGTCGGGTTAGTTGCGGAGTACTTTCTACCGTAAACTCCACAGACCCTGGATTTTACTCAGTTGTTCAAGTACCAAGCATGGTAGTACTGAAGCGTGAGGACATTTCGTCGGCTGAGTGCTAGAATGTTCTATGTCCCATAGGGGACATAGAACATTCTAGCACTCATGCGACGATTTGACTGCCATTACTACATTAGGCCTATTTATCTCGCCGCGGCGATATAATTGTACCCACTGTAGGTCTAGTGTTAGCCCTTGGAATTAATAATCCACCTAATGCTTTATACTATTCTATGAGTGGTACAGGTAATACATAATGCTAGGCCAGACGGTATTGTGGGGTGAGTGGGTGCAGAGCTTTGTTGTGTAGTGTAGTGTGGTATTGTAAGATGTTTTATATGTACCCGTGCAGGTTCAATGTTATCCCTAGGTATTATTTATCCACTGGGCCGTTATACTGCCCTACAGTAATTGTAGTGCCTAGTGCTAGGCTAAGTGGTACTGCGGAGTGGGTTGGGGATAATGGATGGTTGTCTAGTGTGGTAGTAAATGATGTATAGTCTGTACACCTGCTGGTTCAATGTTAGCCCTTAGTACCATTGATCAACCAAATGAGTTATACTGTCCTACAGATGGTATAGGTAATACGTAATGCTAGGTCAAGCGGTATTATGCGGTTGTGAGGGGTGGCGTCGTGCCTGGTTGTCTAGAGAGGTAGTACAGTGTGTACAGCCTTTAACCCTGTTGATCTACTAATAGTAGACCATCTGGCGTACATCCTGGCGTACACCCTATACCACAGCACTAGACAATCTTATATTGCCACCACATCACAATACTGTTTGACCTAGCATTACTTACTACCTATACCAGGCAAAGGATAATACAAAGTAGTCGGTAGGTTAATACTTCAAGATGGGGCCTACGGGGTATATACCGACCATACTATACTACCGTTCTAAACTACCATGCATTACCCGCACCCCACAATACTGCTCGAACTAGTATTACGTACTACCTATACTAGTCACATGATAATATGAAGCATTAGGTGAATTAATAGTATCAAGGGCTAACATAGGACCTGCAGGGGTATGAAGCATACATACTATACTACCACACTAGGCAACCATGTATTACTTCTACCTCCCCCACAATACCGCATGGCCCAGCGTTACATAATACCTATGCCGGTCATAGAGTAATGCGAAGCAATTGGTTGGTTAATAAACAGGGATTGGGATGGAACACACAGGCCAGATGTATATAACACCCATACTGTACTGCCAATCTACCACCAAGGGCTAAATCGCAATACCGCACTAGACGACAATGCATTACCCCCAGCCACCCCACAATACCGCCTGGTCTAGCATTCCAAACTACCTATATCAGACTGTCGCCGAATGTGCCACCACGTGGGACGGCTGGGAGAAATAGACTCAATCGCACTCAGCCCTGACTCGAGTGCAGCCTGACTCTGCGCGTGAACCTATGCCTCGCCGCCTCGGAACCCCGTGGTGTTATTCGCTATTTATGGAATTCTAGTCCTGTAGGTATCAATGACTTTTCGATAATCAACGTGGTTTAAGAAAATGACAAGTTTATTACATAAAACAAAAAATAAATTTCATACATACTTAGGCTCTCAACAATGAATTTTCTTCTTCACAAAATCAATGTCACTATAGCGTCTTCTTCTTTTCCCAATGCTAGCACTGGTTTGGTCGCCGTTCTCCTTGTGCACTTTTAGATATTTGAGTGTCACTTATGTACACGCTATTCGTCCGGAAATTCAAACAACACTTCTCCGACTTTGATGTATAGAGTCTCATTAAGTTAACACGTTTCCACTCTGCACCACTTGCTATCTCATCACCACTCTCAATCGCCATTTAAATTATACCGAAAATGTTCATACGGCAGCTCACACGCTAGCCGTCCCTCATCCAGCGTAGTTCCACTACCTGGCCACCAATCTTTGAGCTCCCTGCGCTACCGAGCTATCACTACTACCACAAAAACTTCTCAAACTTTTACTGGCCCTACTGGCGACGAGGCGCCCCAACCGCTAATTTTATAGCCTAACACTTAGCCCCGACTCATGGTCTGGCTCCGATAAATGAGATCTACTCTCTGTCAATCAGAGGAAATATCTCGCTTCAGTTCTCTCTCCGAGACACCAAACACTGTCTGCCCCACATCTCGCTTGGTCGGGTATTTATGCAGAACTTTAACCAACTGGTGCATTTTTAACGACTTTATTTAAAGTTTCCGACACAACAGAGCAAATGAAAAATTGGTTACTTTGAATTCCTAGCCTATTTCTTAGATGTTACACTAAAAATTCGCAACGCTAGATAGCATCGAGAATATTTGAAATGATTATCTAAGCGCCCTGACATCCTGTTCGAATTGCAGATTAATTAGTCTCTTAGTTCGCGAACAGCTGTCTTTTATCCCTTTACCCAACGAAACGGCCAAAAGCGGCCAGTGCTATTCTCAAAAATCGCCAATTAATTTACATTATGTTTTCATTTTTTGTCTCAAAAACATAGGTTATGACCCCTCGTTGGAACGAGCTCGTCGAGCTCGTTCCAAGGAGGGGTCATAACCTATGTTTTGGGGACAAAAAATGAAAAATTTAGTTATTCAAGAATTTGTTTTGCAAGTGTCGTCTGCTTTCCGTGTTAGGTAAAGGGTTAACGGGTTACAAATTAAGCGAACCCGATATCTTTGAATTTAACCGGCGTGATCGTCCGTTGTGTAATATGATACTATCGTTAAGAAAAACTTGCGGAAAGTAAAAAGGAATTATTTAAACAAGTGATAATAAATATTATTTTTTTTCTACTGCTACAGCTAGTACCATTATTATTATATTGCTATAATTATACTTATCGTCATTATTATTATTTTATTATTTACATTTTTATACTAACAACGGAGAAAACAGGCCATCTCCCTGACACAGACAGAGGATAATATGAAGGTCAATCAGCAGTACCGAGGTCTAACAGGGGACATACATGTATATATACCACCCATACTATACTGTAATATCACTCCCCCCCCCCCCCCCCCACACCCCGTACGAAAAGTCTGATACTCCTCACCCTAAGGTTCGGCTCTACAGTTTCGCACGTTTGTGAAATTCTAAACATAGGGCATATGTTGAAACTAAGGCCATGTAAAATAGAGATATATTTTTAGTATCAGATATATGATTACATTAGGCTTTTTGTTGGACAAGAGAATTTGAAGTTTTGATCCCAAAGTTGGAGTCTGATACATAGGGGTAAATCACCAGATGAATTATGGGAAACAGTGGCTTCGAAAAATTGGCTAGTTTTTAAAATGTAATTTTTACACGGGTTTGTTACCAGACAGGTAACTAAAAAATGAAACGGAAACATATAATTTTTTTTTTTTTTTTGCATTTTAGAAAGAGGGGATGCTCTGCTCCAGGGGTAGGTAGGTGGGGTCGGTGAGAAAATTCTGCTTTTGAGGCTGCTGGGTGGCTGAAAATGACTGGTTTCGGCATTTTTTCATGCAATTTTTCAGGTTGAAGTCTTGTCTTTGACAATAAATTATTCCACACACATTCAGATTGTTTATTTCTACTTAGTCAGATAGTGTTAAATGTTTTTTGTGGATTTGGGAAATGTAATACATGTTATAGGTTAGATAACTAAGTTACAGAATATTTGCATTTGAAGAGAGTGTATGGCATGTCATTTTTGGAATTGCCTGGAAATCTGTGGAGCGGAACCTAAAAACGTTATGTCGGAATGAAGAGAAAACAACTACAGCGGTCAACCTCTCCATGACGTCGCGTACGCACCATGATGTCACGACACCAATAGCAACGTCATCTGTTTCGCGGTAAAACTTTCAAGAAAACCCTATTTTCTCATTAATTTTCCAGCACATTCCCATACTATATATATCCTTAGCCCTGTGTGTACATATAACACTATACATGCCATAACATACTATATTTGCAGTACGTACACAACTTGGTGGATCTAGCTAGATGGAGCCGTCTATTTTGGTATCTCATAGTCTATGTTCGTTTAACATTTTACCCAATGCAGACGATATCAAAATTTATTATTTTAAATATAATTTTTTTAAATTTTTTAAAAAAATGTCAACAAAACCATATCATGTGACCCCTCATTGGAACGAGCTCAATGAGCTCGTTCCAATGAGGGGTCACATAATATGGTTTTGTTGAAATATTTTGAAAAAATTAATTATTTTCAACTCCTCAATTTGCATTTTACGCGGGCGGTTGCGGGCGATTCGTTAAGTAAAGGGTTAACATGGATACAAGCAGACAACTCTGTGTTAATTCTGGAGGTTATGACTGGTGAAAATAAAATAATTTTTCAACATCTGATCAACTGCCATCATTTGATTAACATTGCCTTATGATCCAACTGTAAATCTTCAATATTGTGAGGATATGAGTACATAAGACCACACAAACTTGCAGAAAATACACAGCATGCTCATCAACTTCCTGTTGGACAAATAATACTGTGGACCAATAAAACTGGAGAAAATGATATAGATAGTAAATCAACAGGGTTAAAGACCGTACTCACTGCACTACAGGTCTCTAGACAACCAGGCACGGCGCCACCCCACACAACCGCACAATACCGCTTGACCTAGCATTACGTATTACCTATACCACCTGTAGGACAGTATAACTCATTTGGTTGATCAATGGTACTAAGGGCTAACATTGAACCAGCAGGTGTACAGACTATACATCATTTACTACCGCACTAGACAACCATCCATTATCCCCAACCCATCCCGCAATACCGCCTGGCCTAGCACTAGGCACTACAATTTCCAACTGTAGGGCAGTATAACGCCCAGTGGATAAATAGTACCAGGGGCTAACATTGAACCAGCACGGATACAGAAAGTACATCTTACATGACCACACTACACAACAAAGCACTGCACCTACCCACCCCCACAATACCGTCTGGCCTAGCATTATGTATTACCTGTATCACTCACAGAATGATATAAAACATTAGGTGGATTATTAATCCCAAGGACTAACACTAAACCTACAGGGGGTACAATTATGTCGCCGTGGCGAGATAAATAGGCCTAGTGGCAGCCAAATGTCCCCACGCTTCAGTACTATCATGCTTGGTACTTGAACAACTGAGTAAAATCCAGGGTCTGTGGTCGTGTGGAGTTTACGGTAGTAACTACTCCGCAACTGATCCTACTCCGATAATCGCCGACTGAAAAGTATAGGCCAAAGTTCTTTGGTAGGCCTATGAGACCAAAAAAGTTGGGGAGCTGAAGCTCCCCAGTACAGGACCCCTCCCCGCGCACCACCGCCTCGAGTAAAATCTCTTAACAGTCGATTTGCGAATAAAAATGTCAAGTTGATTTCAAGCGAGCACCGCAAATAAAGGGAGATAACAATTAAGATGAATAATATTTGTATACATTGCACTTAAAATAATCATTACGTTTATATAATATCGTTCGGCGGCAAGTTTTTTAAAAAAAAATGAAACCAAACAGCAAAACCTTTTGTGGGACATGCATTGCATGAATTTTATCTTTATCTGTTTCCTATTTTAATTAAATGAATTGTTTTAACTATATTGATAATAAATAACACTTTTCTAGAACTCATACGATTCATATTCGAAAATCAGACGAAGAGTGATTGCGTTAACAAACTTGGCGTTCGCACTTTGAGTGCTGAGCGTCTGTCGATTTATTGAACAAACTTGCTCGATGCATTTGTTGGAACCTACTCGGTAGGATTATAATAATTTAATGATAGAAAGCGTTTTATGCGTAACATAACTGTGTCAAGGTAGAGGCGTTATTGAAGTGAATTTATCTTTGGTGTTCCCATCAATCAGAAGACGACACTTGCTGAATGAATTTCTTGAACCCGAGCGGCCTCTTTTCTGGTCAGGAACATGATACGTCATTAAAAAGGTGTCTGTTCAGTAAATGTGTGGGGTAGACAAACAATATTTTTCAACGTACAGTCCCGAGGCTGCACGTTGAAAATATTGATTGGTCTACCCCAAATAATGAATATGGACTCTTCTAATTGCTGTCTTTGAACTGGCCTGGAAGATACCACCAGGGTTAAAGACTTAAAAACAGACTTCTTTGCCTCAGATACATAATAGACCTTGCCGTTTTCCTAAGGGACGGGAACGCGGGGTAATGCAAAACCCCCTACTTTTTCTGAGGTCAAACGTGGTCACACATAAATTCAAGACCCGAAGTGGCTTGATCTCAGTTGTCCGCTAGGCACACAAAATCCATGCTTTATGTGCATAAGCTATTGGCTTACCATTCTATAACCAATTGCGTAGCCGGGGGGGGGGGGGGGGGGCAAACCCTGATTGTCCCCCCCCCCCCCCCCACACACACACACTTTTTTTATCATGCTGTCACTGAAAGCCCCATATTCAGCTCGGAATTTCACGTGCTAGTTTTGTCACGAGTACCGCATATCTTTCACGCCAAGTACTGTTCAAGAATGAATCAACTTTCGTGGACGGACCGGTTTTTCACAGGATCGATTAAAGAAACAAAAAGAAAAAGGACAAAATAAACACAATTTTCCCAGACAAAATGTTCCCCCAAATCTGACCAAACGGTAAATTTCTGCCTGATGCGATCTCATAAGCACAGGGTCTTCAAAATATTCAATCCCTCCAGGAATTACGTTCCTCGATGGTGAAGCGCGACACTCCGGGAAAAACTCGTCGTTTGTCATTTTGTCGGCCTCCCCCGATTAAAGCAAAAAAATCTTAAACCGGGCCCAGCCATATAGCCAGCCTTGTGGGTCCGGGAAACAATCCCGCTAGGAGACAATGATCTTTACACTAGTGTGTCACTTGGATTTCGGGGTATTCATAATCACTAATATTTTCGAGAGGAAATGCCGAAAACAACTTTAAGGCGGATACGACCACAGTTGTATATCTGGGCACTGAACTTCCACTTCCAGCACCCTAACCTGACAACCACAAGCCTTCACCACCCCCTTTTATCGTACGAGGCCACGAGACCATGAGCTAATCCCTCTATGAGGTATAATATGCCACCCCTCATATCCGAATAAGTCATCATTGCCTTGCTATAGAAAAGGGACGGCAATATCAGCCGTCACTTTTCGATAGCAAGGTAATGCTACAAGGGTATATACCACCCATGCCAACGGTTTTATGACGTCGCGCGCGCACCATGACGTCACAACGTTATTAGAAATGTCAAAAGTTTCGCGGGTAAAAATCCAAGAAACCCACCTCCCCCATCAATTTTCCATCACATACCCACGCTATATACCGAGAGCCGTGTGTTCATATATCATGGAATACCATGCAGTACGTATACAAATTACAGGTTGCAGTTCTGACCTGTGCCGTCTTTTTGCACCAGAAAAAAGTTGAACCGACAAAGTCCGGTTTCCATGGGAATTTAACACTAGTTGCACCGGCAACATTGCGGGTAATAGGGGATGAAAACCTCTTGCTACACTACTGACCACGAATAAATGGATCACCACCCAAATTAAGTTTCTCGGTTTTACGATCGTAGGCTTCCAAGAGATTTCCGGTTTCAACGCAACCGGATTCCAAAGCAGTTTCAATGTTTTCCAGTTTACTTTTCGGTCGAGCCATGAGATTTTCTATCTAGCGATACACTCTCCTAGACGTTTCACCCCTACTCTGTCGGAGGGAGGAGTGACGTCATAGTCACGTGACTATTTGCGTCATATTTGGTTTTCATGGTAACCCGCGTGAGCGGCCATGTTGTGACGCCATTACCATAGTGATACATGGAATCAGTGCGCATGCGCAGCGCGTGATGTTAGGGTGATACGTGTTTCCGCCGTCCATTTTGTATACTGGAGGCCGCCATCTTGGTTTCTAGGGTAGCACGCGGTTGCAATGTAACCCAAAGCCCTACAATAGGACAGGGGTATGTTCAAAGGGTGTGTTCCTTTGTACACCCCAAACTACCGAAACGGACTTGACGAAGCCCCATTTTGGGCATATAAGAATAGTGCTATAAGACGCGTTCGATTCAATGGGAGTATACTCCAGTAGAGTAGAAAAGCCTATCAGTTGGGACAGTTTTGTTACTGTTCTTAGCTTTTCTGGTCTGTTCAGGCTAGTTCTACCCTATTCCAAGTAATCTTGTTCTTGTTTCATTCATTTTCTTGATTTTCCATAACCTGTACCTAAGCATACAGAGTTGTTTCCCTTGTGTACAACGAAGTCCTCTATGATTCTCAAACCCAAAAGACAATCGAGCAGGGACACGTTTAGTTCGAATGACACGAATCTTATCGAACAAATGAGCTATAGCGCAACTGCCCGATCGAGTGACTCCACATACTGCTCTACGACTCATTTCGGTATTCGAGGATACCAATGACATGGCAATGCAGCATTCGGTGCGTAGAGAACCAAACGTGCTTGCCGCTATGGACCTGGATAGAGACAGGAGAGAGATCATAGAATCACGAACCATGAACGAGAACGGGAAGATTCTTCAATACAACCAGATTTTACAAAGATACAGTGAATTCTACATCAAAGCTTCACAGCCGATAACGATCAAGATACAGAGCCACTAATGCCAATTGAAAGAATAAAACTCAAAGAAGACGGCACAGAACAAAGTGAACGAAGATGAACTGGTTGGGCCGAACAAACATCGAAGATAGTGGAAGAGAATGGGACAGACCAAAGATCGAGATGAAGTGAACGAAGATCCAACACAACCAATATAACAGAAAATTCAATAACATTTTAAACTATAACAAAAGTTCTTCTTTTCTCACTAGCGGGGAAGGGGAATACCATGCGAAATGGGTTGACCAGGTATCTTCAGATAAGTATCCCCAAAAGGTATCCTCAGTGGGTATCCTCAAATGATACATCGCCATGTCAAAACTATCCTCAAATACCCAGATGAGTCGTAGAGCAATATGTGGAGTCACTCGTCGAGCAATTGCTCGATAGCTCATTTGCTTGATGGGATTCGGGTCGTTCGAGCAAAAAATGTCCTTGCTTTTGGGTATGAGAATCACTGAGGCCTTTGTTAGACACACGGGAAATAACTCTGTATGGTTAGGTACAGATTATGGAAAATCAAGCAATCTGATTGGTTAGTTAGCTCCAGTTAACTGATCTGGATAAATGAAACAAGAACAAGAGTACTTGGAACAGAGTTAGACCTGGCCCGAACAGACCATAAAAGCTAAAAATAGTAACAAACTTGTTTCAACTGATAGGCTCTTCTACTTTACTGGAGTATACTCCCGTTTCGGTAGTTTTGGGGTGATTTGGAGGGACTGTCGGGTTTATTTTGGGTAATTAGATTTACTCTTGTACAAAGGAACACACCCTACTGTAGGCCTTTGGGCTACATAGCATCCACGTTTTACCATAAAAACAAGATGGCGGCCTCCAGTATACAAAATGGACAACGGAATACGTATCACCTAACAACACGCGCTGCGCATGCGCACTGACACTACATATCACTAGGGTAATGACATCACAACATGGTCGCTCACGCGGGTTACCATGAGAACCAAATATGACGCAACTAGGTCGCGTGACTATGACGTCACTTTCCCCTCTGGTAGAATAGGGGTGAAACGTGCGAGACATGCTACTCGTATAGGAGGGTGTGTCGCTAGATAGAAAACCTTATGGCTTGATCGAAAAGTAAACGCGAGTTACCATGACAACCCGACATTACGTAACTAGGTCACGTGACTATGACGTCCCTCCCCTCCGGCTCTCACCTTTGGCAGCCACACTAATGTTGGCCATATCTTCTGAATTATTTTTGTATAGAACAACTGTTCATTAACAGGATGTGTCGTACCGGTTACCTGAAGAGAGATAATAGTAACAGATTAATAATAAAGGGCTATAAAATGGCATGGCTGAATGAGCTAAAAACAAAAATGACTTGGTTAAAATTATAAACATCCGTGTAGTCACAGTGAATTTATTAAGTCATTCAGTGACAGTTTCTAAAATATTCTTGCTGTTGGAATTTCAGAAAATAACAATTGAAAACAACACAATTTCAATGTTCATGTACATAATAAATGGAAAGCACATGTTCATCTTTTTTGGTGAATATATTTTTCTCTTCTCCAGCACCCACTCTCCCCCTTTGTGTGTGTTGTGTTTGTGAGGGGGTGTGTATGTGTCTGTGCCTGTCTTCGTGATTTTGTGAGAAACTACAGTAAGGCCTTCACTGTATTCAATTTTCGATACCGAGTTTCGGTATTTTGAAAATACTGCGGTATGACTGAATAACGAATATCGCCAGAATGTACAAATATTTGATCAGATTCTTGAAAAATTTGGGTCAATTTTTGGACATTCCGAGATGTTAACAACATACCGGTATACGCACATACTATACATGTACATTAAAAATATTTGTACTTTACAATGATAAACTTGCATGACGATTGAGAAAACGTCATTATTCAGCATTGACGATGGAGCATGTCGCTTACGAATGCTATTAATAATTTAATGGTCGCTAACAACTTTGAAAACTGGTGGGTGTAAAAATAACATAAAAGTTCTTAACTCCTAACAAATTCATTCATATATTCTTAACATATAAATCATGATACACTAAAATCTTGAATAACAATATATTGCAAGCTACCGTACAGTCGCCATGGATTGGTCGTAATCCACGCATGGGCAGTGATGTCCACTCATGCGTTTACCTGATAATAAAAATCATCATTAGCAGAATTTTAATTAATGAAGCACCCAGTTGTACCCAGTGCTTCATTAATTAAATTGCAGATGATTATTCCCAAAATTAGTGTTTGGAATCTAATATTACTCCGTCCGTGGAAATATTGTCTACCCGTAGAAATTGACCAGTCCTCAACGGCCGAACTGTACATGTACACACTAGGACAGGATGCGCGCTTATAGAGAAGCATTGTATTTGCCAGACTGTTTTGCTCTTAGTTATGTAATTATCATTGAAACAGGATTCACGTTATAAAACGACATCAGGATTTATTTGCGTATGTGCTGGAGTTAAGTTCAGCAAACCCATGATATGTCAGCATTGTCAGGGGAATAAAATTAAATAAATTGGAATAGTCATCTTTTGTGTGGCATGTACATTCGTAATTATTCAATACAATTGACTGGCTGTACACGTGTCATTTTAATCTACGAATTGGCTGGCTGTTCTACATGTGTCGAATTTCGCAACTATGTTGAAGGTTTAAGTGATATTTGAACACAAACAAAAGAAAAATGCCCACTTTCTGAATTAGTTTGGGATTTTAATAAAATGTTACTACTTATACGAACAAGCTGTGTATCGCCCAAGTAAATTTGAAAAAGTTTTACGCCATCTCATTTTTCAGTGTTTTGAGTCACATTTATAAACCTGTATACTTTGAGGGTCTGTGATTTAAAGTTTTTTTCAATCTAGAATGGAAACCCAATGCACGATAAAAACCTACAACTAGTTACTTTCTTGTTGCAGTTTTGATGTAAACAGCATGTTAACTCTTGGAAAACCCCAAGATCCGACTAAACATGTTGTCAACGAGAAATTTACGTCAACAATCGCGACAGGCATTCATTGAGAAACATGGCTCGTGAACCGGATTGAAAAGTATCGGACTGGCAAGATTGGGTCGATCCGAAGCGGTACAGCGACGGTCCACTCCATCTTCCGGTCAACCCACGGACAGCGGCCGGTCAAAAGCGGTCCGTTCCACATCCTTACCCATAGGCCGACTACTAATTGTATTTTGTAACAACGGATTATTATAGTTAGCGTATTAGGCTGAGTATGTCGGGAATTAATTATGACGCAGCGGCGAGATAAATAGACTCATAGAGTCACAGGCAGCCAAATGTCTCCACGCTTCAGTATTAGGGAGTTTGCGATTTCAAACGTGTACGGTTACGGGTACGTGTAGCAGATAATTTGTGAAGTACGTCACACTTCTTGCACACGCTTACACGTTTGCTACACGTAAAACTGTCGGGTTGAAATTTGAAAATTCCAGTGATTTAAAAAGACAAAATGTGTTTCAGTTGAATGCACAAATTCGTGCCAGCTACAATCCCGTGGTTCCTAGAAGCTTTCTAAATGCAACAATCGAAATAATGAGCGTGTTTGTGAAACAAATTAGTTTAATTTTGTTGTGACAAGGACATGTCAACACTGGCATTAATCACGAAATAATTCGTTTTGGTCAGGAAAAGTCATTACGTGTACGTGCACGGGTATACGAAAATTTTGTCGACAACATCATAAAGTTCGCTTACTTCCACACGTACACGTTTTTATCCAACGTGTAGAAGTAGGTTTACAAGTTTCGACAAACGGGTAGATGTTTAAGGGGTCGTCCAACCTAACTTTGGTCAATTTTTTGACATTTTTCCCAATGCCTCAGAAACAGATAAGAGAAGTAAGGAAAGGCAAATTATATATCAAAATAATGAGTAAAGTGCATAGAAAAGGTACATATAATTTTTTTCAGGAAAAAAGTGAATTTTATGATTTTGAAGAAGATTAATTTGCAAATGGCATAAGTAACGAACCGGTAAAACCACAAAATAATCGGTAATTCGAAAGCCTTGTCCTCAATATAATGATAACATACTACAGACTCGGAGAAAGCATTTTTCTGACACACACTCTGGTGGGTTTTGACGTTTGAATGTAATAACATCAACACAAATTTTTGATGTTCCGGATGTGGCCATGTTTCAACGATGTTTTTCCGGTCATGTGATTACGATGTGGTTCTTGCAGAAATACTCAATTTGGGCAATCGTAAGAATGCAAGGACGTGATCACGCCCTTTATTTGTTCGAGACAATGTATGAGCGGATTTGCAAACAGGTGACAGCAAGTACTTGAGCTGTTAATGTCATAACTGCAAAATATGGTTCGAAATTCCCTCTCGTGTTTACAGGCCGTCTGAACTTTTTTGTTGACAAAAAATCGGAATTATTGCGCACTAGAAAGACAACATGAACCACTTGTAAAAAAATCAACCGAGTGTATAAAATCGGGACGATACACACAAAATAAGGCAATATTCATAACAAAGTAAGCAGAATGCTTCAGAAATCACTTTTTCGCAAAGTATATTCCAAGTGACCTGGAACTATATTGAGAGTGTTAATTTCCCCCTGTCGCTGCGAAGTTATTTACTTCCTAGTAACCATGGAATTTGAAGGCGGGTATGTTTGATGTCTGCAAAGGACCAATTGAAGAGGGGTTGAAAATTATGCATTCGTGCTTTTAAATAAGGTGCGCTTGGACGATGCTGAGAATTTAGTTTTTTCTTGCAACCAACCATAGTAATACAAGCGTCGATCAGTGTCTTTTATGATCGTTTTACACTGACAAATGTGACAAATCTCCTTCACCGGAAACCATCCCCCAATTTGCATATCACAATAAACATAACCGCTGTCACGGAGTGTCAGCGTGGCCGTGTGGTCAAAACCGAAACGAATTATCGAATGCACGGTCAATATTAGCTGCAACTGGCTTTTAAATAAATGAAATATTCGCAATTTCTTCTTTATTCATGCCGAGTTACTTTTTAACCAAACCACATGCGTTCAGTTTCGTTTGTCGGCATCAAACTGATATTGTTTGTGGTAATTGAATAGTACGAGAAGGCGAAGGAAGCCAAATATTTTCCATCATCTGTTATTTAATTCAAATTGATAATTTCTTTTATTTTACTGAAATTATGAACTGATAAGGTGGGTGTGTGTTGCGATTATTATGCCCCAGACCTGGAAGTTGGAAAATCAAAGGTGCATCTAGGGCCGTGCAGTGGTGACCCCTGTCCTCTTAATCTTAGTCTTACCCATTCATCATTACATGTACCAACATTCCCCCTTGTATCTCAACCATTGCTACTCCAATTTGAAGGATATTTGGTTTTGTGATCGAGCATCATGGGGAAACAATGCCTGTGTAGCTGCTGTAGCATGTGTTTCTTCCCACATTTTTTCAGAGTTGTGGTACTTTTTCACTCTTTTGAGTTAGAAAATTTTGTTTATAACTAGTTGATTTGTTACAATTTGTTGCAAAGTGCCTGCTAATACCCTCAATTGTATTGCTACAGAATTTTTTTGTGAAGATTTTGTTCCTATTACTTATCAAGCATTGACAAGCAACAACCTAATGAATATTCTGTATAAAGCCACCAATCTGATGTTTGATATTTGACACTTTTATCGAAGTTGTTTTGAAGGCTTATGGAACTCAAAATGTTGATTATGGCAGGACTTTTCTATTCACCCATTAATCGATCAATTAAGTGTTATAGTTGGAAGTAAGAAGCATGAAAGGTCCAGAACTAAAACTCTAAAAAGAATGTTTTGCAATGTAACATGATTTTTGCAGGTACACTTATTTGGAGGTTTACCTGTCTGATAGTGTTTGGAACATGTGTGGCCAGGATCTTCAAAAAGAAAAAAGAGTTAAACTTTGAGAAAAAAAGCATATGCCTTGAGTGCCGGAGGTAGAGTCATACAAGGAAGAGAGACCCCCCCCCCCCCCCCGAAATCTTTTTGTGTCAAATGGAGCTCACTTGTCATCTTTTGGGGATTGCTTTGTGTACTGCGTTCTTGCAAAAAATATGTGAGACCCTCTGGATGTGCCCTTCTGATCTCAATATGTCAATAAGCCTCCTTGGGGAAAGTACATGCAATAATGGTTATGTAAGGTTGATTTGATGTGTTTTGAATAACAATGTACTTTTAAGTACATTAAATGGTTTATTGCAGTGACAGGTTACAGTTACCCTTATATCTTCCCCAACAGATATCATGAGTGTATTGGTGTCCAAGAGTTAAACAAAGCTAATATACTTATTGATAAACCAGACAAATTTAACAATTTAATCACTATCAAATTGATGCATGGGATAAAAGGGGTTACAGTGCAAGGGGTTTGTAAATATATTTATTCAACTACAATGTATGACTTTGCAGTGCATTCTACATAGGAGAATATCATATTTTCTTTCCAAACCATTACAGTAACACATACATCTTGATATTAGGAGACACTCTTTTGTCCTTCCATACTTCTTCTCCTGGACTCCTTCAAGTTGACCTTTGTTGAACTCCCCAAATCAAAACATAAACAAAAGAAAATGTCTGCCTTCAATCTGTGAGCACTCCACTTATAACATTTGGTCTCAATCTTCATTACTTTCATAATTAGGAAAAGATTTCTTCGAGTATGTACTTAAATGCTTATAGAATACAGCTGTTATTTTATTTTGAGGTATTTTATTGTAAAAATTTCGTTCTCTTACTTATGCCATAGCAGACTTTCAGGTGGTGCTATTTACATATGGCAGCAGTTCCATGGCAAATTTCAGTTTCCACATGTTCTATGTTTCATTCCAAGCATTTTGGTATATAATTTATTGGGGTTATTCATTTTGGGCCTTTTTTAGACTTGAAAGAAAATTACATGAAATTTGACCAAAGTTAGGTTGGACGTCCCCTTAAATAATAATGGTTTCATTTTCTCTCTACATATATAATATAACAGGTTATTCTCGTTGTAATCCTTGTGTTCTGGAAGACTTCTTCGCGGATGTCAAGGGGGAAATTGTTGTTGTGTTTGTTGTGGATTGAATATTTAAGATCTAAAACGCAGCTGTTTTCTCGAACAGTCTTGGAGAATATATTTTCCCTTTCTTTCAACGATGAATTATCACACGAGGATGTTTCTGTTACGTTGCCACTACGCCTAATGAACGGTCACTATCATAAATTTGATTATTTTATTCTTAATTTATTTATTTTCGTATGCGGGGTGAGTGTGTGTGTGTGTGGTGTGAGGGTGTGTGTGTGTGGGGGGAGGGGGGGGGGGCGAATTGATTTAGTAGTGGGGAAGTTCGATTGAATCAGATGACTTACTACGATGGTTGTGAACTTGGAACAATATGGGGGGGGGGGGGGGGGCACGTAAGTTGATTACTGAGCTGGAGGCAGATCCCAAAGTGCACAACACTGAGATGAGGAGTATGGGAAGGGTGTCCCCCCCAATGTGGATAATCAGGAGGTTCTCCCCAGGGAGATTCAAGTCCCCCATTGATAACAATCGAACTACTGAATTATTTTTGAAAATTATTTTATATACCCTGTTTGTTTCAAAATTATTTATACCCTGTTTGTTTTTGTGTTTTTAAATGCGCGCTTCATTTTAAATGGGAGCGGGGTCATGACGTGGGTGTGTGTGGGGGGGGGGGGGGTGGGGGTGGAGCTCTCCCAGGCCCGGCTACGTCACTGAGTAATGGCTTTCCGATGGAAGGTGTTTGTAGCAGGGACCTGCTGAAAGGTAGAGAGCAAGGCATAAGCATAAGGAGAGCAAAACAAAAACAAAACAAAAAAAAAAAAAAAGTTTTCACGTGCCAAAGGGGCGCAGGTACGACGTGGGATTTTAAAACCATTGCGAACCGAATGGCTATCATTGGATTTATAGTGTCAGACAGAACCAAGGAGGCCGGATAGCAACCAAGATCCAGCTCATGAAAAGAGATTGCACATTGCATTGAATGCGTTTACCGGAGGGCCAGCCCCCACCAGCCACGTTATTCTAGGATGTGAGATTTATGCAGCCTGGCTCACCAAGCTACCATAAGGATTCCAATCGACCAGTGGTTCATTTGCTAGGTGCCGAGGCACACACAGGTGTGATGCGTTTATTGGGATGAAGTCATGGCATCTAATCAATGCCGCAAAAAAGAAAAACACAAACAGAACGCTGCTTTGGGAGCAGCGCCAGCATGATTTCCATAGCGGTTACAAAATGGAAAGAACGCCACCAAAACAGACCAATGTGACGGTTTGTAAAAGCTGGAATCATCCATTAGCTTACAGAATGAAAGGTTGGCAATTCAGTCTCCCTTTGGGGAGAACCGATGACTAAATACAGCAACCAGAAAACATTCACACGCCCACCTTATGACCCCTCACATACACCACATGCCCTTGTTGTGGGGCTGGTTGTGGACATATTTATTTCCTTATTTAGGGAGTCAAACACTTGTCCTAGCCAGACAAGTTTCAATCATTGGCTTGCGTTTAGTCATTCTCTGTGGCTGTTGGCAAGTGGCGTGTTAGCTCACTTGACTTAAAATCAGGGTGAGCTATTCTATTCACTTTTTGCCCGTCGCGCGTCCGTCGTCCGTCGTGAAGGTGATGTTTGGGAACACTTTAATGAAATTTCACTTGAGTAGCGGTTATATAGGGGCATTTTTTAAAATAATATTTTTGCTCGTATTGAGGAGGGGGGGGGGGGGTGGTGTGGGACCAAAATGCGCCAATTGGTAAAACATGTTCTCTTGAACCAGCGGTAGCAGAGACCGTTATGCTGCTTCCCTTTGGGGTGTAGAACCCAATTTGTTTAAGAGAAGTTCGAGGGGCAATATTCACCGTCGTTATGGGAGGGGCAAGAATTTTCGCCCCGCCAAAAATTTATATTTTCTGACCGAGCGGCCGATTTGAACAAATTTTATTATGAAGTATATTAATGGGTCATAAGTATTTTATGCCCCCAACAATTTCCAGTAGCCCCGTGGAATCATCCATTAGCTTACAGAATGAAAGGTTGGCAATTCAGTCTCCCTTTGGGAGAACCGATGACTAAATACAGCAACCAGAAAACATTCACACGCCCACCTTATGACCCCTCACATACACCACATGCCCTTGTTGTGGGGCTGGTTGTGGACATATTTATTTCCTTATTTAGGGAGTCAAACACTTGTCCTAGCCAGACAAGTTTCAATCATTGGCTTGCGTTTA